>NC_069412.1:58612311-58696202 GCF_026875155.1 Cherax quadricarinatus | reverse complement strand
TCATTTAGACACTTTTTAAAAAAAAAATTGGGCTAAACCCACATGGTTCAAACAGCACTGTTACAGTATGAAGTAAATTTTTCCTTGATACCAAGGGCATGCATGTATGTTTAATATATATAATTTATTTATTCCTGCATGACCCTTTCAGGTTCAGCACAGGTTTTGAATATAATACAATATTAACTGTGTATGTCAAAATGGTTGAAAATACCAACAAATTGATGAGTAAGACATGTGCAACAGTTTGGTATATCTATTGTTGAAACATTTTGCCTACATGATAGGCTTTTTCAGTCAAATACAGAGAATGCATTGTAGGCTGTCTACAATACATTCTCCTTTGACTGTTGAAGACTACCACATAGGCAAAACGTTTCAACAATAAAAATACCAAACTGTTGCATACGGCTTGCTCATGAATTGTCTGGTAAACATGTAATAACAATGGTTGAGTTGTAGGACTTGTGTATAAAGGCCAGAAAAATTTATTATAATAATCATGGGGGAGCGCTAAACCTGTAGGATTATACAGCGCCTGGGGGGGGGGGAATGGAAGGAATTCAGGGAACTGGAGTACAGATCCAATTCCCTAGATCAAGAGCCCTTCACCAGCATCAAGGACCCTCCCTTGAAGGGATTAAAATAATGTATAAAGTACTAAATTTTCAGCATTACTATTATATTCATGAAGGTGGTAAATCCATCAGTACTTTAATTCTTTGCAAGATTGATCAAACTTTTGAAAACTGAATTTCAGACACTGGGCATCTTGGTGCAGAAAACTCGCTTGTACTCGCATGACTAAACAAATAGTAAAAAAAAAAAAAAAAAAAAAAAAATTAATTGGTAAAAACAGGTAATTAAGTTGCATAAAAGAATTCTACATATATAACATTAGTGTTTGAAATTTTGCCATTTGTTACATTCATACAAATGATATTTTTATATGTGTGTACCTGTACTGTACAATTCTGTACTTATAAATATGAACATGCATTATATGTACCAAAGCCCATTTGTGTATCACCTGGCACTTGCTTTGTTATATGAAATTTATCTTTAGCATTTGGAGAGATGTAAATGAAAGGCATTGTTACTAGACTACTATAGAATGAGTTTCATACAGTTTGTCAAGTATACAGGCATTTAGTGACAGCTCAATTTGGTCATGTTCAACATTGTGGCACTTGTGAATACCTAAATTTCATTAAGCTACGTCATTTTTTTGGTATACTATAATCTTAGTCAAAATATTTTGGATTGATTTCCATAGACAATACAGCAGAATAAAAAAAATTATAATCTTAGAGCATATTACCAAATTAATTATTTTTTTTTAAGTGGGTAGATAAAATTATTTATGTGCTTGCATAACCAAATAATGGCAAAGAAGTGTATGTATGCACATAATGAATGTTAAATCTCAAAACAAAAAGTAAATTATGTAATATCTGGGTGTACAGTAAATAATTTGCTACTTAGTTTTTACTGTTACACATGCATTATATATTAATAGAGTATTTACGAATATAGTGCTCATTTTACTTTGGTTTAATCGGGTGATTATTGTAAACTTATAACATGGTACTTGACATTAAAAATATTTTCATATATGAATAAAAAATGTGTATTCTCCCACTAATGCATATTGCATGATTCTTCCACAGGGCATTGTTGAACTATTATACTTTGTTAGATTATATATATATATATATCGAGGGGTGTAATTGGTTATATATTTCTTATCCTTCAGAGCAGTGCTTGAATTGTATTAGTGCCAAAATTAAAAGTTCATGAGATGCAGCTTGCTATTACAGAATGAGCACAACAGTTATTGCATTATAATTTAAAAGGAAATGCAGTACTGCACTTCAAATCAGCTACAAGGTAAATAGTATCCCTACACTTTTGTACAGGAGGGTTGGGGAAGACTATTATCATGATTTAAACCACATTTGACATAAAAAAAAATTGGCAAGTTATATATCACATATAGTGATGTAGTCTTCACCCCAGTGTCATAAAAATTAATTTGAATAATAATTTTCTCCATGATCTTATTAAATGTTCCAGTGATAATGTAGATGATCCATCTAGGTTGTGAACTACACCTTGTTCAGGGATATGCTTTTGTTATTTATAACTGTTGAGGGCTTGTCAGTGTTCAACATTATCATCTCTGCTGGTATACGGTACATAGGTAGTTTGGGTAAATGGTCGATCTGTGGTCTAAAGCTTGATCACCCGCAGCAATAAATGTAATTGTTACAGTAAAAAGTTTATACAGAAAATTTTTTTATTTTGATCCTTCATACAGCATGGAATGACACTGATAAAGTTGACCAGGCACTCTTGTTCATCTTACAAAAGTATCTTAATGCCTTTCATTCATGGGGGGAACTCTGCAGGTTTGGAGCTTCTTCATGAAAGTAATGTTATATCATAACTAAGTGCTAAACCCACATGGGTAATGTATAATACTATCAAATTAAAAAAATATATATAACTTATAAATATTTAGTTCTAAACCCGAGTCATATAATCCTTTGAGAATGGGAGTTCTTAAACTTTTGCAGGAGAGCAATGAGTCCCATATGGGAAGCAATTAGATTCAACCCAAACAGAGGATACGTCCAATGATTTGGAACAAGAGCCCCTAACCAACATAAAAGCACTTTTCATGAGAGGTAAGAATGGAAGATAATGAGTCTGATCCAAGAAAAAGATGATAGTTCTAATTCCTGGATCAATCCATTCTGAAATTTCTTGATCCTGGTAAGGGTTCCTCATTCCAAGAAATTGGACTTATCCTTCAGTTGCTTAGATTGAACCTCATTCCTCAGGTGCTATAAGACCCCTATGCCTCACCCACCAACTTCATTTGTAAATTACTAGTTATAAAGTGCAAAACTTGTATACCTCAATACACAGTACTGGGGTAAGATTATAATATCCTAATCCTCATTCATTTTAGACAAATTATTTTCTAGTCAATAATAGTAATTTAAATGTCTTTAAACTTGGATATCATTTATAAAATATATATTAGTGCTCAACACAGTATATTGCTGGTCTCCCTTCCATTATGCAACTGTTGTATAAAAACATAATGAATAGTGACTAAATTGAAAGCCAATAAGAATGTGGAAAAATGTGTACTATATATCTGGAGTTTACCTGGAGAGAGTTCCGGGGGTCAACGCCCCCGCGGCCCGGTCTGTGACCAGGATGCGACCCACACCAGTCGACTAACACCCAGGTACCCATTTTACTGATGGGGAACATAGACAACAGGTGGAAAGAAACACGTCCAATGTTTCTACTCTGGCTGGGAATCGAACCCAGGCCCTCACCGTGTGAAGTGAGAGCGTTAACCACCAGGCCACCAGAGCCCTATATGTTGGGTTCTTCTGTACAATATTTCAGTTCCGAGCTGCCAACACATTTCTCCACCCTGCACTTGTTAATGTTATTTGGATATTACTAAAGTACTATATTGTGGTTCCTAAGCAGCGCTGTATAGTCCTTGTGGCTTAGCGCTTCTTTTTGATTATAATAATAATGTGGTTCCTAAGCACATGATAAAGTGAAGCAAAAATGCCTCATAGTGAGGCAGCTTTAGTTGTCTGAAGGCATTATGGTGTTTAACAGCTTGTGATGCAAACAGCAGTCCACTAAGCTCTAAGATGGTTATGAGCATATTAAATATGCCTGACTGTGGGGACCAAGATAATGCTTTAAAAGAGGAAATTGCCTTTGGATGGCCAATTATATTACATATACAATCACTGCTGTTGTATTACAACTTAAAAGAACAGTGGTCATGCTTTTAGCTCAAGAGTGGATTGAAGAATTAAAGAGACACAGACTACACCATGTTCAAATGATGGGTAGAGTGGGGAATTGGCAAGTGCAAAAGTTTCAACTTAAGATCATTCAGCACTGAATGACCCATATGGAATGCAGACGAGAAAGATACATAATATACACTTTGAAAATCCTAGAGGGATTAGTACCAAACCTACACATGAAAATCACTCCAAAGAAAGCAAAAGAAAGCAACATTCCCCCCAATGAAAAGAGAGGCACTAAGAGACTAAGTGTCAGAGCCCCAAGACTGTTTCAACTCCCTCCCACATACATAAGTGGGATTACCAATAGACCCCTGTCTTTCTTTAAGAAAGCGCTGGACAGACACCTAAAGTCAGTACCTGATCTGCCAGACTGGTTCGTACATCGGTTTACATGCGGCCAGCAGTAACAGCCTGGTTATCAGACCCTTATCCACCATGAGGCCAGGCCAGGGGGGCGTTGATCCCCGAAACTCTTTTCCAGAACATTTTGTGAATAAAAAAAAATCTAGATCATGGATGAAGGAAAGCACTAGTCCTAATGCCAACAAGATGATGCTCTTTTGGAAAAAAAATCCCTATTCAAAAATAAATAATATGCTTCTGGTTTCAAGGCAGCCAAAGACGAGTTGACCCTTGTCTGTGCCTCGATAGACTGATTAATCCAATTATAATCTACTATTCCCTCAATATGTCAGTGCTTAGAAGGAAAACCAACAAGCAGTTACCAATATTTTGGAAGAAACTATAGGTAAGAAGGCTGGGTCAACAAAATCCTCTTAAGAACTGTTTTGTCAATGCAGAGAAGACATGTTGAAGCCAGAAAAATTGGAGTTAAATCTTGCTTAGACAATGCTCTTACCTACAAGAATGCATCACTGATGCACACCCTAAAATCAAGGTAGCAGTCCTACCTCCAAACATGACCTCTCTTCAGAAGCCTTTGGGAAATAGTGGCAAGTGCTGCCTTCAAGACCTGCTAAATCACAATCACTTTCTGCTCCATTTTGGGAATAACTGATGATACAATATGAAAGCAAGTGCTGAGAAAGCTGCAGGGCTGCTTGATTAAAATTAACAAGTACCATAAAAATAAGCTAGAAAAAGTTGTTGCAAGAGGCAGTCTATCAAACAGCCCCACAACTCTCTGCACCTCTTCTATATATTTACTCTCCCAACCAAAACTTCTTGCCCTGCCCTCTGCAAGGGTGAGCCTTTAATCCACTACCCCAACCCAGATCCCTACCTCCTCCTTTATGACCACGCCACAGCACAGGTTAAGCAGTCAGCAAACCCTGACCACAACTTGAGCTGCAAAGACCTTACGAACAGGAGAAAGGACCAAGCCCTGGAATGTGCCAACACAATGTCCCGCGGCTGGGTCTAGCCCAAGCTCTAATCCTTCCTCTACCCCTCCGCTATCCCCACTTCCTCCCATCTCCTCAAGGCTCTTACCTGAGAATGACTGACTGAATGGATGTAAATATAACACTGTAATAATATCTATTTCTAAAAGTACATGTACAAGGTACACAGGCCTAGCTGACATCAATGACATACTATTATATAGAAAGCCCCTTGTTATGCACAGCATTTCGGGCAAATTAGGTAAATTTTGTCCCAGGATGCAACCCACATCAATCAACTAATCCCAAAGTACCCATTTTACTAAATGGGACAGCAGGTGTCTAATGGAAACATGTCCTATTGTTCTCGAGCTTTACTGGGGGATCGATCCTCTGGACCTCAGTGTGTGAGCCGAGCGTGCTAGTGATCAATACATGTTTCTGTATCAGCACCCACAGACTCATCACTGAATGATTGTGAATGTTGCTATGCATTTTAAATTTTTCAAACTCATCACTAGCACTGAAATTATTAACCACACTGCTACCTCACCTGCCTTACCATTTTTTTTATAGTACACTTCTTACAGTGCAATGTAATTTAGTTTTATATGGAGTAGACAACAAAGCTAACATAAGGCATAGGTCAAATGACCAACAGATCCACTGAGCAGGTCATCATATGACCAAGAAAAATTGGCCTATTTTTTCTGATGAAAAAAAATTTTTCCCTACTTGTTAAGTCCTGTAACACATGGCCTTCTGAATAGTCACCATGAGATTGGAGGTCACTCCAAACAAAGAACTTTGCTGTATCCTCCAAGAGCTTACTGGGAGTGTAGGTAAGTCTAGCAGTAGAGGCAGCTTTTGCATGCTCTACAGTTTCTATAAATTTCTTACATTTTTAAGATGGTATAGACTAGCAATTTTACCTAATTTCTTGGCAGCCTCACCATAGCATATAAGATATTCATTGGTGGTTAGTGTGATTCCTTGACTATTATTCTTCACACTACAAGTCATTTTGGAACTAATGTTGGCCAAGGTGAAACCTTAGGAAGACACTGATACCAAGACAAAACACAGAAGTCTAACTGGCTTACCATATAATAATGGCTGTGTAGCCCATAGTCTCCCCAAAAGATGACACTGTGCTATCCTGGGATTACATGCATTCTCTTCTTTGCACCAAGAGTGAAAAAAAAACAGTTGCTAGGGTATAGTAAGTTATTCAGCACAATCATTTCCTAATGTATCCTTGGTAGCTACATGAGATAACACTAACCAAAAACTTACTGACTTAACCCTATATTTTACAAGTCATTGACAAATAAGCCTAGCTTATATTAATTTTTTCATACTAAAAAAATTATATTATCAGAATTACACACATTTCTTCAATGGGCAATAGTATTAACTGAAGATAGAATGACTATAGATATACTATTAGGTACAGTTAAGCTATATGTATGTTATTATAGCGTGTAAACTTGAACAAGGTTAGGCTAGCCTGTTAATTAGTTTAGATGCAAAGAAAAAGAATACATTCCAGTTCATTTACAGGAATATTAACCCATAAAATATGACTTGGGGAAAAATCTAATACAGTGGAACCTCAAAAATCGAACGTATCACATATCGAACGTTTCGAAAATAGGACCATTTTTTCGGACAAACTGTGTCCCTATTATCAAATGCGCCCCTATTTTCGGACCGCCGGGTACGGGACCTGTCTGCCGCAGGCACCGTGAGCAGTCTAGCTTTGTTTATGCTTGAGTGAACACTAACCTGCGCTCTCATTCACGCATTTTACGATTATTTCTGCCAGGATTTATGGGAAAAACAAGTCGACCATCGGTTCTATCCTGTCAAAGGAAGCTGATGTTGCAAAAGGTGTTAATATAGGGAGTGGATGAGGTGCCTTCTTCAAAGATTAAGGAGATTTGTGCCAAGTGGAATGATGTCCAAATGTTTGTGCAGAAGTAACACCCTGAGCAAGCTGAAACAAGCCATCTTTGCAAGAAGTTCAGTGACAGAACCATGTCCCATTTTAGGGAAATGTTAAAGAGGCGCCAGAAACAGAGAACTGTGGACAGTTATTTTGTGAGACAGGGGTCCAGTGACTCTCAAGCTGGTCCTAGTGGCATTAAAAGACAGAGAAGGGAAGTAACCCCAGAGAGGGCTTTACCTGAAGTCCTCATGGAGGGGGATTCTCCTTCCAAACACTAACCCCAACTCCCTCTCTCCTCCTCCCTATCTTCCAGATGCCATCACCAATCTTCAATAATGGTAAGTAAAAATGTTATTTTATATATATATTGCTATACATAATTAATGTTGTGTTAATGTTGCAGTTTAAAAACTGTAGTGTAAAGCACCCTTCTGGCAAGACAGTGATGGAGTGAATGATGGTGAAAGTTTTTCTTTTTCAGGCCACCCTGCCTTGGTGGGAATTGGCCAGTGTGATAATAAATAACATAATTAAAAACTATAGTATTTGTTGTATGTAAAACTGTAATTAATCTCTATAAAATGTATTTTTTGTGTGAATATTTTTGGGTTTCTGGAACAGATTAATTGTATTTCCATTATTTCTTATGGGAAATATTGCTTCGAATTTAGAACTAGCTCCTGGAACGGATTAAGTTCGATTTTTGAGGTTCCACTGTAAAGACAATGTATCCATATTTAACCCTTTCAGTGTCGTGACCCATGTTCACAAACTTTCTCCCAGGGTCGAAGAATTTAAAATAAATAAATTATTTTATCTTGTGAAATGATAAGAGAAACTTTTTCCGAAGGTAATGAAACCAAAAGTACAAAACTTCATGGAAAACATATGGAATTATGGTCTTACAAAGTTAGCAGTCTCAGCAATATTTATGCATCAGTAATTTTGTCCACTTTATGCTCTATTTTTGGTCAATTCCATTGTTCCAGTCAATCAAACTTACAGTTATGTCACTAGTATTCCTTTATTCTATTGAATGGGTACAAGAAACTGCCCATTTACCTGTTTCAACTATCCAATACAGTTATCAGGAATTGGTAATTTGGACAATTTCACACAAAATTCAACAATTGGAATTTGAAAACAGGGTCCAGAATAAACAATGTAGTCATTTCTAGCACTAAATCAACATTTCCTCATGTCTCCAGGTCACTCTTATATGTATTACACTAGCTTCTCATTTGGAATATTCATTCAAAATAAAAAGCAAGTGTAATATATTTACAATAACACAGACTACTGTATAAATAACATCAGTGCTTTCCTAAATGCGTACATATTAGACTGGCCAGCTGGAGGCGTACTGTGCACTCCGGAATATGTATTGGCAAAAATCAAACATTACAGTTATTTTGAGCTCAATTTCAAGCCACTTTCAGTCCTGAAACTAATCAAAATCATCTCTATTTCTGTAATATATCTTCCATTCTATCAAATGAGACCGAGAATACAACCATACAAAAATACACTGCAAAGTCGTTGTTTTAAACCAAACACACAGTTGCATTTTATTTTCTCATGCACTGCATGCTGCAGGATTATTTTTTATATGGTGCACTCTTACCACATAGACCCCTTCTCTCATATCTAGGCCCAAATTTACTGCTCACAGCTTACTTGAGTGAGCTGAGCTCATGGCATCATACTACGGGATCGACACTACTTCGAACCCGAGATACAACGGGACCAATACTGAAAGGGTTAAATGATGAAAACACCTCATTCCATTCTTAAATCTTATAGTTTCAATGCACAGCTTTACGTAGGAGCTAACTTTGATAATGGGTCTAAGACAGTGACCAGACCAGCAAATGATGACACACTTCCCAGGAGCCCTACCATTCCAGGAGACAGTTTCGTGTGACCGAGGCTAGTTAAAGGAATCCATATATCACAAAAATTCTTTAAACTATCCCAAAACACATCTCTATGGCCCTCAGCAAAAGCTACGACTGGTCTAGTAGCTGGGATGCAATCATACATAGTTTTTATGATAGGGAAAGTTTTGTATAAGCAAGGCTCTGGAGTTCGGCAACGAACCTGCTTTTGAGCAATCTGAAAAATTTCATAAACATCCCTGATCAAATTTAGAATGATAGATCCCAGCCAAAACTTATTGGAATAATCTGACCATTTTGCTTTGTTGATATCGTAAAGCCCAACTCGGCCAATCCAGATGATGTGGTCAACTAGTAGGTAAAAGGTCTGGTAGATTCTAGAGAGTGTGAGTGTGACTCGCAGGACTAAATCTGGAAGAAGGCGAGTGCGCAGTGCTCCGTGTAGAGTTTCAAGACTTTTTCCAAGGCGTAGCACTGTTGAAAAGTAGTCAGCATAAATAAGTCATCAGAATTTTGCACAGGAAAGATTAATGTGATACAGAGAATATTTGAAGTAAAAATGTAACTACACAAAAGTATATACTCTGATAATGAGGTTTAGTGGCAGAGAGCCCCACAAGTTGTTTGTCCCGAGGCCTCAATAGTACTTAATACAGCACTGCACATGACAGTCCACCCATGGAGAGCCACCTTCCAAGACTGACAGGTACATCCTCTGATGTTGTCATGAACCATTAAGGTAAAAGCTGAGAAAACTATGAGCTGTTTTCAGGTACAGGAGGACCCCACTTTACAGCACTTCACTTCATGGCATTTCATTAATGCAGTGTTTTTCAATTATACCCATTCTTCACTTATTCAGACTTCCTATAATAAATATATTCACCACTCACTATAAGCTAAGAACAAAAATATTTTAAGCTAAGTAATGTGTGTACCGTATATTCACTTTTTAGGCCTAGCTCTACTGCTCACTTAATGTATGATAGTGTAAACATGTTATCAGTCTTTCATATGCATTTGAAAGTGAAAAAAAGGCTATGTTTCACTTTAGAGCAATTTTCACTTTACAGCAGTACCCCAGAACATAACCTGCTGTATAAGTGGGGCCTGTTTGTAATTGCAATACGAGGAAACCTGCAACTCCCTATTTCCCCTCATCAGGAAACTGTGCCTACTTCTGGAGCTGCAGCTCACTGAGAGGCAGTATACTTCTTTGGTAGGACTGAAATAAATGGAAGGCTGTGCTGAATCCTACCAAATCAATCTGCTGGCCAACAGAAGCAAGCACTAGATTCTTCCAGCCCTGTAGCTGTTACAAGGTACCAAATTGTTATTTATGTATCAAAGTACATATCTCTAATTGGTTTCCATAGTGGGTGGAGAGATGGAAAGATGAGAAGTGACAAGTGTATCACTGAACTCTTAAACAACCCTAGAGGCAAACTCCTGCATTCATGAAACTGAACCATCAGTATAGTACCTAACCTGGAGGCAGTTCAGAATACATAGTAATAAGATTGATCTTTTCTTGTTTATATGTTTCTTAGTTACATTCATGGGAGAAGCACTAAACCAGTAAGTCACAATGCTTGGAGGAATGGAATGCAATCAGGTTAGATCTGAGGAGAAGATAGGTTCAATTTCCTTAAGAGCCTCTCACCAGTATCAGGGCACAGGAGAATACTGTACTGTTCTCTATGATTACTGGACAGCAAACTATTACTAAACTTCAAAATGGTATAAAATACCAACAGGTTGTTAGATAAGACATATATGCAACTGTTGCATATGTGTCTTACCTAACAACATTAACTAAACTCTTGACATCCCAAAAATACAACAATTGTTTAGTAACTGCAAAAACTGATAAAAACAGTATCCTTGGTTTTTCTAATTCACCTCTTCTCTATGCCTGCAGAAACATACCCCTATGTCCCAGCTACTATTAGAATTTATTTTTCTGTCCTGACGTATGGGAAAAATTCTTTGTGCTGCTGAGGATGCTACGGTTAACTGTAAATTTGCCTGGGCACTTCCGACATCAAATCTGGGACTCTTCCCTGTTTATTATTGCATTTCAAACTTAACAGTGACCTTCTCTTAGTGTAACAGGATAGAACTCCTAAAACCAAAATACAAAATTAAGCCCACTTCTTAGTACCAGTTTATCAACTATGGCGCTTTCCTTTAAGCATGAACACTGAACTGATGCTAATAAACAATGTTAATACTTTTTCATTATATATGATTTGTAAAACAATATTTGGAACAAGCATGAAACTTTTTTTAATAAAATATTTTTTAAACTATGAAGGGATTCAAGAAGACTGATTAGTTGGACTTGAATCCCAGAGGTGGGCAGTACAGAGCCTGCATTCTGAATGAGAGGGAGGGTTATGGCAATTTGGAAGATCATTTGAACTGTGATTTCTGAACAAATGGTGGTGAATGTTTTCTTTTTTTTTTCATTTTATAGTTTTTAGGGTGTTAGTCACCCTACCTCAGTGGAAGATTGCTGGTGTGTTCAAGGACTATAAAAGGCAGATTATTAATTCACCATCTGGCAGCTTATCTACTGCATCAAAACAAGGATACACAAAAATTTTTCCAACCATCACAGCCTTTCAAGCATAAAGCTTTAGGGGAATTATTTGCTAGACAGACAAGCATCAGCCTTTGGCTTTACTTTTATTTTGTCTTTTTTATAAACACTGTTTCCTCTTTCAAGGCATGGGGGATCTTGTTCTAATATAATCCAAAATACAACACTAAGCTTGTATTCTCTCCTGATTTCAGATTTCTCCTCCCCTCCTCATTTATTTCACTAAAATACTTTACAAAACACTTCTATCATTCTTACTCAAACTTTCTATTCAAATGTGCAAAAAGCTACATAGTCCATATTTTGTTAACCACTTTTGTGAAAATGAAACCTTTCCATATAACACACGTTAAAAGTTTATACTACCACTTATTAAGATTAGCAAAGAATTTTTATGGTAGTAAATCTATAAATAATACAAAAAGGCCTCAAAAATTTTGGGAGTGCGATATCATATGATATTTTTACTTCACTTTTTTACACCGACCATTTGCCAACAAGAAACATCTCAAGAAGGAAATACATTCACAATCATTCAGTCCCTAGCTGTCTTTCTAGAAGTGCATGGACACCACAATTCAAAAGATACACCAAACTCAAACCTTTTCATCCATCCCATACCTGCATGTGCAACTATACTTTACTGAAGTTTAGATAAGCAATATATACAAAGACACACTTAAAAAGGAGGTTTGGTCTTGGGTACTGAGGAGGTTGATGTTGCTGGGCATTGTATGCTAGCACAAGAAAGCATGTCATTAAATCTGGTCATTAAATCCTCTACTTTTACTAACCGCAATCTGAGTGAATTTACAATGTAAGGTGTATGATCAAAAACCTGTTAACAATGCTGTACTCACACTTTCTAAAAGACGAAAAGGCACTCTCCAAGATCTTGAGACGAGCCACTGCATCTCGGAGGTTTTCCCTTCTCTCTAAGTTGTGCCATACAAAGCGACTTAAATACTGAATTAGCCTAGAAGAAAAGACAATTTAATTATGTTAATACCATTTATTATAGTATTAAAAAATGTTAATAAACAACCTTAGTGTAGTTTACATGTAATAAAATATGGTTAAGCACAAAGAAAGCCACTAATAACCATCCACGGAGGTACTACCATTCTGCCAAATGAGTGAAATGAAAACCTGCAATTGTTTTACACAATGTTTGGATTCTGGTGTCTTTTCTTTGTCTCAAACACACAAGATAACATGTACACCTTGCTACTTCTACTTATACCTAGGTCACTCTGCACATGCATGTACACATACATGTATACACACATCTGATTTTTCTTCTGTTTTCTTAACAACTCTTGTTCTTATTTATTTCTCTTCATCTCCATGTAGAAGTGGAGAAGAATCCTTCCTCTCAGCCATGAGTACCATAAGTGGCAGCTAAAATACCGAGAGCAAGGGGCTAGTAACCCTTTCTCCTGTATTAATCACTAAATATAAAAAGAACTTTCTATTTTTTCAGGTCATCCTGGTTCAGTGGAAGATGGCTGGTGTTGATAAACAAAATATTCAATACATTTCCCTTGCATAGGGAAGAATAATTCATTCATTCATTTCCAAACACTCGAACGAGTTTTGTTTGACACTGACATAAAACTAGATTGAATGCTAAAATGCAATATACAGTAGGCATCATAAATATGTACACACACAAACTGATCACACAGAAAACGAGACTGCTCACCATAATCTACCGTTTTAAATATATAATAGTGGAATATACATGTACTGTATATGTCTTTCTCACCTAAACTAGCATTTTGTAGGATTACCATTCCTCTTGATGTGCTCCTTAAGTCTCCTAAGCCCTGATAAGGCTAACTTTTGGAGGATAGAAAAATCAATATCTTCCCACTACTGAATGGCACTAAAGATTTTGAGGTTAAAAAACATGTCCATACCATGAGGCTTATGCTTAACAAGTTTCCAAATGTTTTCTATGGTATTAAGTCCAGGGAGTTTCCAGGCCAGTCATTAAAGTATGAAAATCTCACAATAAGTTAGCTAATTCTTTATGTCTTTAACAGCATGGGAAGGAATACAATTTTCCATACAAAATTTGTTGTGGCTCTTGAATCTATCAAGCAAACAGTCTGCTAAAGGAGTACCAGTACTTATGGGTATAGTACATACTATTTATGATGCCTGCTGTACACACTGTAAATTACTTTCTTTTTATAAAATACAAAAATTCTTAATTCAATCTTGCAATAAGATCTATTTGTTACCTGAAAATCTTGTCCTTTCCTGCTGTAGTGGAGTTCAGCCTGATCCAAGTGTCCATGGCTCACACTACTGAAACTACAACTTAAGATTTATGATCATGAAAATTTAACATTGTGAAAAGTCTTATTTAAAATATCAAAGCATTTAATAACTAAACATGGTTCACCTGATCTTTTTGACTTACTTCTATGACTTCTTACAAAGTTGCAAGTTTTATAACTGGTCATACTGTTGTATATGGCCACATAATTTCAAAGGAATACTACTGTATATGGGCAATCCTTAACATACAAATGAGATGTGTTCCTGGTTTCTCAACTTGAGAACTGTTTGTATAGGAAATAATAATTAAAAGGAGGGCCATGTTAAACACCTGTACATGTTCATACCTAAGCTATAATGCTTTCTTGGACACAGGTCTCCCCTAATGACTGATACACTCACAAACATGTACGGTAAGTAGATTTTTGTTAAGGGAGATATTTCCCCTTCAAACTATTGCATAATCAGAGAAGTGAAACTGGAAAAAATACTGAATATACATTTCTTATTAACACTGTCCCATATTAATATGAAAGGGCATATATACACCAACTGTGCACACAGACATTACAATATATGAACCCCAAAACTAAGCCTATCCCATCCAACCCCCCCCCCACACACACAAAAAAAAAAATGCCATACAGAAGTACATGTAGAACTCGCACTAACAATGTTTGTTTGCTGGCTTGAGTACTTCAAGAATGAGTGGTGGAGTTCCATGTTACTTGACAACCCAACACAACTACTGAAGAAAGAAATGAAGGAGGCAGAGAGTGAAAATACATAAATGGGGGATCATGTGCCTCCTCATCTGAGCAATCAGTTGTGGGAAGATGATTAACACTAGGAGTTACATCTCTTGTAGAGGGACCCACAGTACTGTAGCCGCAAAATACTTTACTCTGGTTGTCTTAAATGTAGGACTAAATCTAAAATGTACATAGAATGATGGCTGCAAAGCTTGACTTGTTTTTTTCACTTACGGTACTATTTCAATACAACAGAGTGATGACCTCTGCACTAAGGTTTATGCTGTATCTTAGCAATTTAAACGTGTCACATTAGTTTGACTGGCAAGAGCCAGTGACATTTATTTTCATGCAGATGAAAACTACAGTAACAGTAATGTAATGAATAGTTTGTCCTTAACCCTTTCAGGGTTTCGGCCACACTAGTACGGCTTATGTGCCAGGGTCCTTGACGTACTAGTACTCATAAATTCTAGTGCCTTCAAATCTAGTCCCCTCAAGGAAGGTTCTTTGATGTTGGTGAGGGGCTCTTGATTTAGGGAATTGGATCTGTGCTCCAGTTCCCCAAATTAAGCCTGAATGCCTTCCACATCCCCCCCCCCCAGGCGCTGTATAATCCTCTGGGTTTAGCGCTTCCCCCTTGATTATAATAATAATAATAATTCAAATCTAGTGAGAGAAAGCTGGTAAGCCTACATATGAAAGAATGGGTGTATGTGGTCATTGTGCACAGTATAAAAAAAATCCTGCAGCACACAGTGCTTAATGAGAAAAAAAAACTTTGACCGTGTTTTTGGATTAAAACAGCAACTTTGCACTGTATTTTCGTATGGTATTTATTGTTGTATTCTAGTTTTCCTGGTCTCATTTGATAGAATGGAAGACATATTACAGAAATTGAGATGATTTTGACTGGTTTTACAATGAAAAGCACCTTGAAATTGAGCTCAAAGTAGCAGAAATGTTCTATTTTTACCAAAGTTCAAAAGTAAACAAATCATGCTAAGCGTCCAATACACTTCAACTGGTGAGTCTAATATTCTTTCACAAGTGTGCCGATATTATTTATACCATTTCTACACTAATGCAGTAGTCTGCATAACAGTAAATCTTCTAGTTTTTGTGAGAATAAAAATTCAAAATGGAAAGCAAAAGAATGTAAGAGGGGCATGAGGACGTGACTAATGAACAGAGGAAATGTTATTTTAGTGCCAGGAATGTCTTTCTTGTTTATTCTGGACCCTATTTGGAAATAGGCATCTTTTGAAATTTGTGTGAAATTGGCAAAATTGCTAAATTCTGACCACTGTATTGCATAGTTGAAATCGGTAAATGGGTAGTTTCTTGTACTCATTCGATAGAAAAAATGGAGCTCTAGTGAAATAGATATGATTTTTGTCGACTAGTACACTGAAATTGCTGAAAATAGGGCTCAAAGTGGGTAAAATCGCAGATGCGTAAACATCGTCGAGACTGCTAACTTCATGAGAGCATAATTCCCTAAGTTTTCCATCAAATTCCATACTTTTGGTGTCATTATGATCGGGAAAAGATTCTCTATCTTTTCATAAGAAAAAATAATTTTTTTTTTTTGAAATTTGGGGGACCCTGAGAACAAGTCTCTGAGATGGCCTGTGGACCCTGAAAGGGTTAAAGGACTGTGTTAAATAAGCTGACATTAAGCAGGGAAGTGATCTATACTGTGTTTTTAATCCTAAAACACTTTTTTTTTATCACACTAACCATCTCCCACCAAAGTACTGGAGGGCCCTGCTGTACTATGCTTTGCTTTATGGCAGTTTGCTAATGTGAACATTTCAAATTACACCCAAAAATTAATTTATGTATAAGGATCCTAATTCGCTATTACGGTGTCCGCGTGCCACCTGTTCACTCTGTTGCTTTATATCCTCCGTGAGTTCTGTCTCTCTCCTGATTATGTCTGGAAGCTTTCCAAAGTTTCAATTGTTTTAAAGTTATTACATCATAAGCCTCTTACTTTAAATAAACTCTGAGGAGAAAGTGTTGCAGGAAATTTAAAGTGCTACACCAGTGAACACTAATTTATAAGAAAACATGATAACCTTATTGCTAATGTGGAAAAAACTTTTAGCGGTGTGGATTGAAGATTAAAGTAGTCACAACGTGCCTTTAAGCCAAACCATTATCCAGGCCAAGACTCTAATTCTCTTCAATACTATGAAGGCTGAGAGAGGTAAGGAAGCTGCTGAAGATAAATTTGAAACTAGCATAGGCTGGTTTCATCTCCTGATTTCCTACAATATATACTACTTACCTCTCACCCTACATTAAGGCCAAAAATTCACTTTACAGCAGTATCCTGGAACCTAACCTGCCGTAAAAACGGGGCCCTCCTGTGGTAACCCAAATAAAGAAATGCATTCACCATCATTTTGTTCAATAACTGTCTTGGCAGAAGTATGCAAACATCACAATTCAAATGACCCAATGAACTGCAACATTCCCACCCTGCCTTCCGAGTGCAGGCACTGTATTTCTCATCTCCAGGACTTCCTGAATCCCTTTCTGGAGTCCAACAGCATATCCATTTATTCATATCCTGAGCATGGTAAATTACGTGTCAGTCTCCTTATAGCCATCACCCAAGTTAACCTAAATGTAAATATAGTACCTGGGTGTTAGTTTCATTCTAATTATTGTTCAATACTCTGCTAGGGATACCTAGATAAAAGCCATGGGCTTTGTATCCCAGATACAGTATGTTTATACCAAATGGTTATAACTAATCCTATATGCAAATTATAATTTTCCATAAGGTTAGGAAAAGTAAATCTATTTCATGCCAAGTATACTAGGGGAGGGTAATTTAATGCTGTAGGGTATGTTAGATTGAATAAACCAAGTTGTAAGAAAGTGAACATAAGATGTACAGTATATTTAAAACAAAATAAGATACTAATTTTGTAATTTTTGTTAATTTATAATGAAGTTGTTAATGCTAGACATTATATAATATTTTTAGAACTCGACTAAATTTGAGTAACTGCAGCATATCTGTGTTGTCAAACCATTTCACCTGCTTAGTATGCTTCTTCTGTTGAATACTGAGGCAACTTACATACTGGCAACAGAAGCAGAGGAGAGGTAAATATAAGGTGATAAATCTTCCAGCCTTGAATAAGTAATTTTGAGGTGGGTCCCTCAGCATTATCTTTTTTTTTTTTTTTTTTTTTTTTTACACAAATCAGTTTCACAGGCTGTTATCCTACTTCAGCTCATTTCAAAGTCCAGCCCCTATCCAAGATATACATATACTACCACCCCCAGGATGCAACCCACAATAGTCAACTAACACCTAGATACCTGCATACTATTAGTTAAACAGGGACAGCAGGTGTAAGGAAACATGCTTAATGCTTCCACCCGTGCTGGGGATCAAACCACGGACACTCAGTACGTAAGTCGAGTGCACTGCCTACCAAGCCACAGGAGAAGTGTTCAGCTCCATACACTATCAAGGCTATGTAGCCAAACACTTAACATGACTGTACGACTGATCACCTCATATTTACCATTCCATTCCTTCTACTATCTCCATTATTTAAACCACCTCTGTATTCAACTGAAGGAGCCTGCTGAGCATGTGAAATATTTCAACAATAAAGATACTAGACACTTATGCAACATATGGGAATCTTTATTCAGGAAACATTTCACCACACAGTGACTTCATCAGTCCAATACAAAGTAGAAAGTTGTAAGGAGAGGAGGAGTTTGAGGTAATCAGTCCCTCAGCCTGGAGTCGATGTGTTCAGTCCATCTACAAGATTGATGGACTGATGAAGTCACTGTGTGGTGAAACGCTTCCTGAATAAAGATTCCCATATGTTGCATAAGTGTCTCAATCTTCAACTTGTCGGTTTTTCAAACCATTCATCATAATAAAGATACTAGACTACTGCACATGTCTCTTACTCATCTATTTGTTATAAGAATAATAATAATAATATAATAATATCTTTATTTACTACAAGTACATGTACAAGGTATACAGTCCTAGCTGACATCAGTGACATACTACTATGCAGAGCATTTCGGGCAAATTAAATCAGTTTTTGTCCCAGGATGCGACCCACGGTACCGTGATCGAGATACGTTCAGAGCACTTTGACCGTGTTAGTCACTCTGGGCTTACAGTAATAAAAAAAATAAATACACACACGTAATAAAAACAACGAAAATTTAATAAAAGCTAGCAACATTAGCACTCAACACAAACAAATGCTATCATACCAGGTTAAAATAATCAGTATCAGTTAAAATCCTACTTAAATTATTAATGTCAAAAGACCACTAAAACTTTCCAAGATCTCTGGAGTATACCAATTAATTATAGGTGTATTTCTACATGAAGGGCAACAAAATTTTGATCCACAATAATGACTACTTATGCATGAATCTTTATATTAAAATAAAGGCTGAAGATAAAATTTAAACTGCAAGTTTGACAAAAAAAAATAATACTAATACTGATTTCCAAAGTCTAGAGAGGCTATACAGATTATTATTAACAAGGGCAAATAAAACCCATTAGAGTACTGGGTTATCTTTGACTTTATTAGTTTATACTAAGTTAAAGCATTACTTATCGCCTCTGTATTTAATTAAGCTATCAAAGTTTAATTAGTTACAGTTACACACAAGTACACATACAATGGTAGTCATATTACCTGTCATATACTGTAGTCAATTATGTAGAATTTAAACTAGGATAACCCAATAAAGTCAAACAAGGCGACTTGTTTAAATTAAGGTCCTCGAATAAGTACATAAATTTATATAGGCACAGGTACACACAGGTACAATTATCAATTTATCATAGTGTAAATTACCTTGGATAACCAGTGTGTAATAACCTCAATAAACATCTATATAACTACCTCGCCAAAGACGTCCACTAATTTATTTATTTAAATATGCGAAATCACTTAACGTAGTTACGAGGGATTAATTACAAGTTATAGTAGTATATAACTAACCTGTGGTGAGGTGTAGCCAGTGTTGTTGTGAGGAAGCAACAGTCTGAATGAACACTACTGACAACACAAACCACTGATAACTAACCTTAACTATTGGAAAATAACGAAAACTAAAGAACTCAGCGTAAACTAAAGAAAAGATAATCATCATGACCAATACATAACTGCATCTATCTATACTATTATTTATTATTATAATCATAACTAAACATTAAACTCATAAGTGTCATACAGCGCTACTGTAGTAATTTAATTATTATTTGGTCCCCTGTGCAACAGAAGATATGATAATCACTTTAATGAATATATAATTTCTATAATGTAGTATGTTAGTAATTAAGCTACGCTATATCATTATAAACATGTAAATATTTTATTACCGCTATAACTTGCTTAACTACCAAGATTACAAAGGTACATAATAGGTCCAGTTATATGCCTCTGTAATCACTACTTCCCACAGGATGGCTGGGAGGTGTATAATAAACCTATTAACTTACACCATTTTGGCAAAACCTGATAAACAAAAACAAATACATATATCAAAAATGGTCATTAAACTGGCTTATATCTAAATAACAATTACAGTACGATAAATAAAATGAACTGAAACACAGGAGACGGTCTCGCCCTGGAAACTCAACTTCCATTGACCCTTTAACTCCACAATTCTTATTCCCGTTAGTAATTTTTTTTCCTTTGAGCCGACAATAGAGCACCAGCTGTAGGTTATAGTATTTACCTTTGTGCTATTATTATTGTCCTTGAAGTGGGCAGGATGTCTAGCTTGTGTTGGGTCCCGGCCTGAACTTGTCTGGCCAGTTCTTCCAGTTAAATTCTGATATAGAGATCAATCTTTATTCTGAAGGGTTTCGATTGTTATTGGGCAAAAACAGAGATTAGTAACCTGATGAAGAAGACTAATTTAGGTTAGAGTCAAATCATTCTTACTCGTAAGCCTATAGCAGGACATCACTTGACCGTTCTTAAGTACCAAAGTTACGGTGGCCCTTGACCTGGTGGCTAAAGTTCTCGCTTCACACGGTGATTCCAGGTTCGATTTCCAGCAAGGGTTGAAACATTGGGCGTCTTTCCTTACACCGGTTGTCATGTTCACTGACCAGTAAAAAATGGGTACCTGGGAGTTAGTGGAATGGTGTGGGTGGCATCCTGGGACAAAGCTGACCTAATTTGCCTGAAATGCTCTGCATAACAAGCGGCTTTCTATATAGTAGTATGTCACTGATGTCAGCTAGACCTGTATACCATGTACATGTACTTGTAGAAATGAAGATTATTTTATTATTATTATAACAGACGTGGGGGCCTGCTAGAAGCAGAGACTCGACCTCCTCAACCACAGTTAGGTGAGATCGGAGCTTCAACACTGTATGAGCTCCATCATGTGTAAGTTTATTTAGGTACCGTACAGATACACAAATACAGTCACACAAATTATTATACATAGTAACATATGCAAATTACCTAGAATAATCCCCCAAAAAGTCAAAGTGACTTATTTCCTTTGTAACTATCATGCAGAATAGGATACCAGTACACTGATACCTGGAGTATGCTAAAAACACGTGAAAGGGCTTCTTGTAATTTTGCTGTTAAGGAAAAAAGAACATTGAACCCGGAAATAATCCCCTGACTTTAATCACATTAAAATTAATGAATCTGGAGTAGAAATAAAGGATGAAGGTGAGTTCCTAGGTCTGTT
The DNA here is from genome assembly GCF_026875155.1 of Cherax quadricarinatus. Taxonomy (NCBI): domain Eukaryota; kingdom Metazoa; phylum Arthropoda; class Malacostraca; order Decapoda; family Parastacidae; genus Cherax; species Cherax quadricarinatus. The sequence goes on along the minus strand of NC_069412.1, from coordinate 58,674,763 downwards.
TATAGATAATAAATGAAAACTTTATAACTTTCAATTTTAAGTCAATATCTTTCAGTAAATACTAAGTTTTCCTTAAACTCTGTATTACAATATTAAGCAATTTTATATTTAAATGTGTATTACATTTATATGCGATATCCTATTTGTTTTTCTTTCCAAATGTGTTTTTCCATTTTATATGTTTAATATTTATCCTCGCTTAAGACTGCTTGAAAAGCTATGCATAACTATGGGTATTACGTAGTAAAATATACACATTGTTTATCTATTGTAGCTCTGGTGTAACTTCTTGGCAAATTATCTTATCTCAGACTTCGTACTCCCGGACCTTGAAAGTTGTCTACCACCACATATCTTCATTGATAAGACTTTTTTTTTTTTAACTTGAGAGTTCAGTGTTGACCAACCAATTGATCTTTATTCACAAGGCTGGAGCAGGATTTAGAGGTTAATCCTTTTTGTTCAGTGGCTGCCACAGGACTCTCATAGTTCCCAGGTTATTATATTTAGCGCCAAACCCAAAGGGGCCATACAGCTCCTGGGGAATGGGAGGCATTCAGGTTCGATCCAAGGAAAATTATTATTATTATAAGCATAATTAAGCGCTAAACCCATAAGGGTCATTCAGCGCTGGATTCCAAGAAAGAGCAGATCCAATTCCTTGGGTCAAGAGCCCTTCACCAGCATCCAACAACCTCCTATGAGGAAAAGATCCCTGATCATATAACTCCATTACGTGTGGCCGATAGCCTCTTGGCAGCAGTCAAAATATTTTTATACTGCTCCAGTGACCCCTCCCTCCACCTTCCTTGTAATAAGTAAGCTTTACAATCAATGTCAAAACAGAGAAAATGCCACCAACGGCAGGATGCAGCTTGCAAGGTTATCCTAGGTTAAATCTCCACTCCACAATTTACCACCACTTTTTGCCTATAATAATCATTTATTATGGCACTGCGATTTACAGTATTTAGTTTACGCGAGGTAGTAGGAAAGATTCACCTCTATCTGGGAATAAAGTGCGAAAAAACAGTTAAATTGCTATACAAGTTATAGATGAGTGACCCGAGATAAGCATCCCTTCTGTCCAATTACCTCAGTCCGCTGTACTTCAATGTATCTAAGGGACATAGTAGTCGAACCTCCAGACCCTCAAAAGGTAAAAAGAAATATATGTTAACTCCCACAATAGACCTATGCGCTTCTCAAGAGGTTCAGGAGCTGAAGATCAACAATTTCAAAAAGTCAGTAATTTTAGAAGGACACAATTAAGAAGACTCAAACTTACAGCGTAAGTTGTAGATCAACACTCGAAAGACTCACAGAAACTTTACCCTCAAGCGACCCAGGAGCTACAGCTGAACCCAGTCAAATTATATTATTATTATAATCAAAAAGAAGCTAAACCACAAGGGCTATGCAGCGCTGCAGGGCAGGAAGGAAGCGAGGGTATCAGGTGGCAAAAGGGAGATGGATGAGTAATAGGTTATGGAGAACAGCGGGGCAGTGGATGGTGAAAGGGCAGAGGGCAGCAAGAGATTGAGGTAGAAAGGGCTGAGGGGAGTGCGAAAGGTACCATCATCAGAGTTTGTTGAGTAAATTAGTTGTTGTCAAGAAGTCAATGAGAGAGTTAGGATTAAAGGAGAGTCCATCAGCAAGAAGGGAAGGTAAAGAGAGAGTAGTAGAGCGGAGACGACGTTGGAGGTAAATTCTGTGTGCTCGTTGATAGAGAGGGCAGTCTAACAGAATGTGGCTAATCGATACTGGAACTTGACACTGCTCACAGAGAGGAACAGGGCGCCTCTCCATGAGATACCCGTGAGTAAGACGAGTGTGGCCTATGCGAAGGCGGGAGAGAGTAGTCTCCCAACCTCGGCACTGATGACATGAATTGGCCAGTAACCTATGCTCGGTTTAATAGAATGAAGTTTGTTACCGAGTAAAGTTGATCAATGTTGAGTGTGAAGGTGGGTAGCTATTACAGCAAAATAGTCTGGAAATGGAACACCTCTATATGAAATTGGTAGGTCATGTACTGCTGACCACACAGCAGTGTCTGTCTGTTCATTGCCCTGTACGTCAGCATGACCAGGGACCCAACAAAAAACAATATCTTTATGCTTGGTAGAGATACAGCGTAGCCAAAGTTGGATACGGAGAACTAGGGGGTGAGGTGCGTCAAATTTCCGTATAGCCTGTAGAGCACTTAAGGGAGTTGAGACAACCACAAATGATGACACAGGCATAGATGCGATACGAATAAGTGCTGCAAGAATAGCATACAATTCAGCAGTAAAAATGCTAGCTGAAGATAGTAAATGCCCTCACACGACGCTGTCCGGAAAGTCAAATTATTATAATAAACGCTAAAACTACTGGGTTAACCCAGTCACAAATATGAAGCTCGCTCAAACTTGGTAGACGATTTCCATAGAAATTTACTTGCTAACAAAAGACTGAAAGCTTATGAGAATATTTTTCAGAGTATTGGTCTCCGTTGTTTATCATAGAAATATAAAAGTATTTTACTACACATACTCAATAGTTAGTGTGGTATGCCAGGAAATATGCTGGAACGTAACAGGCTCCGGGGCCTGGTGGTTAAAGCTCTCGCTTCACACGGTGAGGGTCCAGGTTCGATTCCCGGCGAGGGTAGAAACATTGGGCGTTTTTCCTTACACCGGATGTTAATGTTCCCGATCAGTAAAATGGGTACCTGGGTGTTAGTGGACTGGTGTGGGTCGCATCCTGGGACAAAACTAACAAAATCTGCCAGAAATGCTCAGCATAACAAGTGGCTTTCTATATAGCAGTATATTATTGATGTCAGTTGTGGTCTGTATACCTTGTACATGTACTTGCTGATATAAAATTATTATTAATATTTGAATTATTAAATATTTCAATTATTACCTGGAGTACCTGGAGAGAGTTTCGGGGGTCAACGCCCCCGCGGCCCGGTCTGTGACCAGGCCTCCTGGTGGATCAGCGCCTGATCAACCAGGCTGTTGCTGCTGGCTGCACGCAAACCAACGTACGAGCCACAGCCCGGCTGATCAGGAACTGACTTTAGGTGCTTGTCCAGTGCCAGCTTGAAGACTGCCAGGGGTCTGTTGGCAATCCCCCTTATGTGTGCTGGGAGGCAGTTGAACAGTCTCGGGCCCCTGACACTTATTGTATGGTCTCTTAACGTGCAGATAAAAATTATCTCCTTAACAACAAATGGGAATCAAGTAAAAATTATTCAACAATTTCTTTGTATTCCAGAAGGAAACAAAACTCACTTGTAAAGTCCGCCCAAAAAAAAAAAATAATAAACCTTCCTCTAAAGACGATGCATCAGATTTAAAAGTTCACAGCTAATATGAAGTATTCTCAAACAATACCACGTAAGGAATAATACGTTAATTTCTTAACAAAATTAGCAAACTGAAACCTACATCTGAATTTTTCTCAGTGTAAACCACAAAAAATGAAAGTTTGAAGCCGATCAGAAGCAGCATCCTCCAGTTACTCCAGGCAAACAAATAACTTCTGGTTTGTTTTAAAGCTTCAAACTGTGCTCTCGATGAAAGGAACTGGAACAACCTTCTTCCTCGGATTAAACTTGAATTTCTCCCATTCCCCAGGCGCTGTATAGCCCCTACTGGTTTAGCGCTTCCCCATTCATGTGTAGTAATAAAGCACTCGGGAAGGGAATTGTTTTCTCAAATAACTGGATCATTACTATTAACTACTAATAATGTGAACCTCCAAACCCGTGGGGGTCATTCAAAGCAAGGAGTGCTGCAGACTCAAGCCTCCGTCCGCTAATCGCGGACCGATCGCTGATTAGTCAGGCTGTTGGTAATATGGAAATACGAAAACAATCCCAAGTATGCTTAAGTTTTACCGTGATGAAGTAATTCATGAGAAAATAAAGTTGTAGGTTTATTCTCCAGAGAAAACTCGCCTGACACAGGTCTGTCTTGAGCCGTTCACTGGTTACGCTACCATGGCTGGCTGCCTCTCAGACGTCAAGTGTTTAACACACCCACATAGAATCTCCTGTGTCGTTCTGGCACTCGGGCTGTGGCCTGAGTGCCAGGAATAGGTCAAATGGAATCGAAAGATTCACCGTGCTTTTGTCAAAGGGCTGTAAACGATACTCAACTTGTCCTGAAGAAGACTCACCGTGACCTTGTCATAGGGCTGCCCCTACCATAGTGCTGTAAGCGGTGCTACACTTGACAAGAATGCTCACCGTGCTTCTACCATAGGGCTGTAAACGGTACATCACGTTTACACACACTGACACCTTCGAGAGCCACTGCCAGGTCACCACATGGAGAAGATCCGAGCCAGGACCCCTTCTGGCGGACCTACATGAATATACAGCAACACCTCGTCTATCAACCACGTTAGCAGCTTACAGCTTGGACTCAGTGGTGTTACAATTGTGGACCATAACAGCAGCTTGGACTGCATTCTGTCACATTGGTGGACCACGGCAGCAACTTACATACTGTACCCAGTGTTCTGAGTGCCACAATGGTGGACCACGACAACAGCTTACAAATTGACTCAGTGGTGAGTGTTACAATGGTGGATATCGGCAGCAGCGACCACCGACTTGCTTGTAAGCGACTCAGTGGTCTGATTGTCACGTTGGAAGACCATAACAACAGCGACCACTTACCCGTGATGGACTCGTGGTCTGAGTGAAATTTAAGGCATGGACTCAACAGCAACAGCAGCATTAGAAAAAAAAAACAGCAGCAGCAGCCATGCGGGACAACACATTCGCCGGGCCGCACCAGATTATAGGTCTCGTGTTATGGGTTAAGCTCCAGCTGTCTGACTCAAATACACTTGATTTTTCCGGATTATTCGGCACATAGTTATATTCCCCTATGGATTCTTAACTCATTTACCTAATGCACAGAATATTACAAGTCTTGGCTAGGTTATACAAGGTTAAATCTTCATAATTTATCGCCTCAATATACCAATAATATTCATACTCCTAATGTAATTATTGAAGGTTTTTAAACAATGTAAAATTATCTTTATAGTTAACGGAATAATAATGATAATTCAAATCATACATAAATATACATTAACATGTATGCACAGCATTCCGGGGCAAAATATTATTACATTTGTGGGAGAAGCGTTAAAACCTTAGGAGTCACAGTTTTGCTCTCCAGGAGCTTTATCAAGCCGTAACGACTTGATAAAGCTCCTGGAGAGCGAAACGTTGCTACAATAAAATGTCACATTACTCGCACTTGTGTCATTTTACCTAACATACTGTGGGTAATTCTAGCAACATTAATACGAGTCATTCAATGCCTGGGGAATGTTAGGCCAGCAACTGCGATTCAGGGAAAGAGAGAACAGAACAAATTTCCTGGACCAAGATTCACTCTCCAGTAAGAACCACCCTTGAGCGGCCTACAGAAATTATAATCTATTGAGATTTGTCATATTTTTAATCCCGAGTTTCTTCCAGCGAGGTGATCGTATTAGCTATCCCACGTTAAGACAAAAATAAGATTTATTATAATCTGTATCAGGCTAGTGTTGACATGTTTTTGTAAAGAAAATGTTAGACTGGTCTTTCGTATTATTATCAACAAACTTTATATTCAAAGAAAAAAAATGTTAGCAACTGTTTGAGAAGGATTTGTTTTCCTTCAGCATGTGTCTCTAGTGTGTATATAACAAAACATGTAATCGTGTTAGAACACCTAACCCACAATTTTCTAACTTTTTTTTTTGGAACACACTAACATCTGGCTCCGATTTTCCATTGTATTTTTTTTTTTTTTTTTTTTTTGCTTATTGCCACTGGTCCTCACATGATGACGCTATAGTGACGTAACCTTCAGCGAGCACCAATCAGTGTCTACAAAGGATTCGTCACATGCCTGCATCTGATTGCAACCAAAGGCAGGTTAAAACCTCAGGCAGTTGATCGCTGATGCTTTCGGAGTAATGGTGTCGTCGCTCTCAACTCATAATCGTCTCTTGATTTGTTTGCGATATCATAATTCTTACAATTATTTCACCATATTCAATAGTTTTTTGTAGCCTAATACAATCCATTAGTCGCACTTTTTTTGTTTCCAAATTTCTATACATATAATAATCTGATGTTCCATTTTGTGTTGTTTCGTAACCATTGTTTTACATTGTTAAAAATTAAGAATTGTTGTGGAAAAATACACAATTAGCGTAATTTATTAAGCGTTCTCGGTACTGACCTAATGTTATGTTGAGGAACTTGGCGACCAACCAGAAGAAACTTGTGGCCTTTTAACAGCAGCTGGAACCAGAACGAACCTGGAGCTACACAGCAGCTGGAACCAAGACGAACCTGGAACCACACAGCAGCTGGAAGCAAGACGAACCTGGAACTACACAGCAGCTGGAACCAGGACGAACCTGGAACTACATAGCAGCTGGAACCAGGACGAACCTGGAACTACACAGCAGCTGGAACCAGGACGAACCTGGAACTACACAGCAGCTGGAACCAGGACGAACCTGGAACTACACAGCAGCTGGAACTAAGAACATGAACCAAGAAGCAGTTTGAATTAAGAAGAACATGGAACTAAGAAGAACGTGGAACTAAGAACATGAACTAAGACGCAGTTGGAACTAAGAACCTGGAACAGAGAAACACTTGGAATTAAGAATTACTTAAAACTAACGCGGACCTAGAACTAAGAAACACCCAGAACAAGTAGCTAGAACTTACGACTCTTTTAGAACTACCAGTAACTAATAATTTTAATTTCCTTCTATCCTAATTGATTAACAAATAGGAAAGAGTGTTGTATTATAGCGAGTTTCGTACACAAATCATATTACGCGTCAAGCGCCTCAGATGTTAGATTTAGTGGCACAAAACTTCTGAATTGTATCCGGTATGGCGCTGCCGTTACCCAATGTACCGCCCACACCAGCTACACAACCCACGCCCACTGTACCTCCCTCGCCTCTGACACTGTCAGAGTCCGAGGCACTGGCTTGTCTCCAGAAGAACATGGACATGATCTTCCTCATAGTTTTTGGGATCTTAATAACCCGTGAGTACCTTAATAAATGTTTGTATTTCTCTCTCTCACACACGCACAGTAGAGGCCAGCGAAGAGGCGGGGCCAGGAGCTATGAATCGACCCCTGCAACCACACCTAGGAGAGTACAACTAGGTGAGTACACACACACACACACACAGGGCCAGGAGCTGTGAATCGACCCCTGCAACCCACAACTAGGTGAGTACACACACAAAGACTGGCGTGGATAATCTGTTTCACCATCCACATTCCTGAAACCAAACAATAGAAGCTTTCACAAAATATGAAAAAAAAAAAAAACACTGCCCTTGTTCAAACACCTGTCTCTGTACTATGCTCAAAGACGCTCCAAATAAATCTCTAACAAATCATGCTAGCAATAGAACACGTGTTGTCAAGTGTAAATATATGTTCCTGGGATGAGCTTTTATATACTATTTTGCGGATCATACAGGTGGTGACGTGAGCATTAGTACACACACGAAAAAGATGTGCACTCTGTTATGTATACTCCTAATGTAAGGTAACAAATCTCCTCTACCTTATGTGTACTTTCAATGTAAACCCTACCTAGCATGAGGCTATACTGGGCCATGTTAGGTATCGTAGTCTTACAACCAACTATTCCCATGAAGAGTCAGTATGCAGTTAATGGGAAAAAATCATAACATGCCCACAATTTGTGAGCTTGTTATAAACTCCCACTGTGTATTTGTCCGACCTAATATAATCAAAGTATTCGCCTCAGTGACGTTACTCGACAATTGTAGTGTTCGGCTGAACCACAACAGAAGACATAATGGGTACAATAGAGAGAGAGGACGGGGAGGGGGGCACGAGGCTAAGAAAGAGTGAATCAGAATGGTGGCAAGTTAATGGACACGGCCATGGTCTGAGAATCAACCCATACAACCACAAATAAGTTAGTACACACCATATTCCTAACCAAAACATTCATGGATGATGTATGACATCATTCAATGTAACCAAAAAGAAAGTTTATAAAAGACGCAGCCTCACTGCACGTATTTCATTAACAACAAATCTTTCAGGTACAAGGTAATACTGTTTTTACTATACTAACTGGTCTGAAATGTGGTTATTATGGTGGTATGTTGACTCATTCGATGAGTGGCACTGCACATTAATTTCTACCCTCGGGGAAGAAGGAAGTTGTGAGACACTCTAGTAGGCCATCGGGGCAAAAAACCTACCTATATATAAAAAGACAATCCTACTACCCGTCTTCTCTCGGAACTACAACAAAGTGTTCACATATATGGGAAGAAATCAGCAAAGGGATCAAAGTGATGTTCAACAAAGGTCAGTGTTTCGTGTATTCCAGTAACAAAAAAATCTCAGTTGCAAGGTAATATTTTTTTTTTACAATACTGGTTGTATTAACTATTACTGGCAATGTGCTGTTCATTCTCACAATGAGTGGTACTGCTACATAAGTTCGCGTGCAATACATAAAAACATAAGGTGGAACACTGCTGCAAGCCTACTGGCCTATGTAGATAAATGGTTCAGAGAACCGACAAGTTGATAAATTAAGACACATGTACAACACTTTGGTATCTTAATTCAGGAAACGTTTCGCCACACAGTGACTTCACCAGTCCATACAAAGGAGAATGGTGAAGAGGAGGAGGAGTTTGAGGTAATAAGTCCCTCAGCCTAGAGTCGATGTGTTCAGTCCATCAATCTGCAAAAGAATACAGCTAGGCAGGTTGTCAAACCCAAACTCACTAACAAATATATATGCTCAACACATTTCCAATGCTACCCAAGGAATAAGCTTTGATAACTATTAACTCGTCCAACCCCTAGCACTTATGTATTCATCTAACCTATATTTGAAGCTATCCAAAGTTGTAGTTTCATTGACTACTAGGTAGACTATTCCGCTCATCGACTACTCTATTTCCTATATCCTTTATAAATATAAACTTATCAATTTGAACCATTATATCGATTCTTTTCTTTGACGGGATATCCTCAAAAGCCTTTATATCTCCTTTGTGTATGCCTGTCTTCCAATTATACCTATACTATTTCTCTATTTCAGCTTTATGGAAAAACACAGATGCAGTATAATGTGATCCTTTACTGATCACATCATCTGCATTTGTTTATTTTTCCATCGGGTCGGTATTTTATAAATTTTATCTCCATTTTAGCGTTATAGTAAGCACTTGGGTACTGCTACCTTTGTTCCAGGTTTCTGGTAATCAGGAATCTAAAGTGCCTTTCGCATCCAGAGATGTCCTAATGCTTCGTAGTAAATACCTAGAAGTTAGTAAAGTGTTGTGAGCTGCATCCTGCGGGTGGACCTAAAATGGACTTCCAGTGGAAATAAGTCACATTAAACCATACCCCCGGCCGGGATTGGTTTATTTGCAATCGTGTCATTACGATTTCTTGAGTCATATAAGTCACATTGCTTGGTTTAGAAAGACACGTGAGCAAACACTAGGACATATTTATTGGAAAACGTATCGGTCGTGGAACCTTGAAGTAATCAAGGTCCCAGGACCGAAACGTGTCTTTCTAAACCAATTTGTTGGTATCTATTACCAAGGTTTTCTTGGGTTACCCTGGATTATTAATTCTCCAGGGTTACTAATCTAAAGTCTTTAACTTTCATTCTATTAATGAAATTTATTGAAAGGGTTTGCTGGTCGTGTAGAAGTTAAACACAAGTTTTCTCAGACGTTTCACTATTGGATAGCTTGATATTTTGCTTTGTATAGGCCAGTAGGCCTGTTGCAGTGTTCCTCCATTCTTATGTTCTCTCTCTTTAACCTTGTGGGCAATAGGTAGCCTCTCCAAATATCCATTATTATTATTATTATTATTATTATTAATTAGTCATGAGAAAAGGCTACACGTGTCAAGGTCAACATACAACTGAATTGGAAGGGTAATCAGGTTTAATCGGAGGAAGGGAAGGGAAGCTGCAACTGACTGGATCAATACCCCTGAAGACTATTCTTAATATTTACCAGACGAGAATTTGCTTGCAAAGGTTATTCGGCTCATATAGTTCCCTGGTGATATGCCAGGCACTACTGTGACCTCTAGATCTTTCTCGATGAGTGAAATCTACAGCCTCTGTCTCCCAAGTCTTTACTCTGAGTCCGGTCTTGTCCCTTCCCCTGTCTTCATATACTTACATTCATGGTGTTTAAGTCAATCTTGCAGTTTTTCATGATTATATTTTTCTTCAGTAGTTTTACATCATTCGCGGACAAGGATACACATGATTCAATCCCATCTATAATGTCATTCACATACACCAGAAACAGAACTGGTCCTAATACCGATCCCTGTGGGACCCCGCTAGTTACTCTTCCCAAATCTGACATCTCTTCCCTGAGGTACTCCTTGATGCACAGGAGTACGCTTTACTGATTCCTGGCATATTATACTGGGCGCTGTAGATGACTTTCTCGTCGCTCGGTCAGTCATGTTAAGCACCATTAGGTGTGGCCAGTAACTGGATGAATGCTCACGTAGACTCAGCCTTGGCTAGGAAGATTTACACATCATTCGAGGTTGCTCAACCACAGTAATGATGCCTGTCCTCACAGGTTATGTATTCACATCTTGTACTCCATTATCACTATTTCATTGTATAATTCCAGACACTTAGTGATCTGATGATCTCGAGGTGGTAATAATAATAATATTATTATTATTATTATAAAGGCATAATCTATGGATTAGGAAAGAGATAAACCATAAGGGGTTCTCAGCGTGTATATGCTGAGAGTTGACTTTAATCCATATTTTAGGTATTATTCTTGCCTAGTGACGAAAATATTACGTGCAGCCTTGACCCTAGTGTAGTCGATAGCCTTTAAGATAAGATTTTGCTCGGATTTTTAACCCTGGAGGGTTAGCCACCCAGGATAACCCAAGAAAGGCAGTGCGTTATCGAGGGAAATGTCCGTCTTATTTCCACTGGGGTCCTCAATCTTGTCCCCCAGGATGCGACCCACACCAGTCGACTAACACCCAGGTACCTACTTGTTAGGTGAACAAGACAACAGGTGTAAGGAAACGCATCGAGTGTTTCCACCCCACCGGGAATCGAACCCGAACCCTCAGCGTGTGAAGCGAAAGCTTTTGCCACCAGACCACGGAGCCCTTTAACTTAACCCGTAAGGATCATACGACGCCCGGGGAATTAGGTGTCATCCACGTGGAGGGTAGTTCTAGTGTCTTGGATCAAAAGCCCTTCAGTAGCATAGGGGTAAACTCCGCTGTAGTAAATGTCTCCTGGGATCACAGTGGCTGAGGAAGGTAACACGTATTCGGCAGTCTTTCTGTACTCATCCAAGCGTCCTGTTTTATCACCTATATTTTACTGTCCTTGAGGAAGACGTAAATAACGTGTGTGTATAATTAAGGGGAATACTCTTCCCTACTTTGTATTGTATCTGTGAAGGAAGAATGACACATGGATACCAAGGAAAGCCATAATTTGTAAAGTGTTACAGTGCATCACGTGAATTCTGTAGTCATCCCTTATTTTATTCCGTTTTCTTTGTCAATAATTATTTGATTTATATTTATTAACCTGTCCTGTATAGTCCTTGTGGCTTAGCGCTTCTTTTTGATTACAATAAATAATAATAATATTAACCTGTCAATTGTGGATAATGATTGGCTAGCCCCACCATGCACCCCATACCCATGCTGTGGGCAGTAGTTACCCTATACCCATGCTGTGGTCAGTAGTTACCCTATACCCATGCTGTGGGCAGTAGTTACCCTATACCCATGCTGTGGGCAGTAGTTACCCTATAACCATCATGTGGGCAGTAGTCACCCTATACCCATCATGTGGGCAGTAGTCACCCTATACCAATCATGTGGGCAGTAGTCACCCTATACCCATCATGTGGGCAGTAGTCACCCTATACCCATCATGTGGGCAGTAGTCACCCTATACCCATCATGTGGGCAGTAGTCACCCTATACCCATCCTGTGGGCAGTAGTCACCCTATACCCATCATGTGGGCAGTAGTCGCCCTATACCCATCATGTGGGCAGTAGTCACCCTATACCCATCATGTGGGCAGTCACCCTATACCCATCATGTGGGCAGTAGTTACCCTATACCCATCCTGTGGGCAGTAGTCACCTTATACCCATCATGTGGGCAGTAGTTACCCTATACCCATCCTGTGGGCAGTAGTCACCCTATACCCATCATGTGGACAGTAGTTACCCTATACCCATCCTGTGGGCAGTAGTCACCCTATACCCATCATGTGGGCAGTAGTCACCGTATACCCATCATGTGGGCAGTAGTCACCCTATACCCATCATGTGGGCAGTAGTCACCCTATACTCATCCCGTGGGCAGTAGTCACCCTATACCCATCATGTGGGCAGTAGTTACCCTATACCCATCCTGTGGGCAGTAGTCACCCTATACCCATCATGTGGGCAGTAGTTACCCTATACCCATCATGTGGGCAGTAGTCACCCTATACCCATCATGTGGGCAGTAGTCACCCTATACCCATCATGTGGGCAGTAGTCACCCTATACTCATCCCGTGGGCAGTAGTCACCCTATACCCATCATGTGGGCAGTAGTCACCCTATACCCATCATGTGGGCAGTAGTCACCCTATACCCATCACGTGGGCAGTAGTCACCCTATACCCATCATGTGGGCATTAGTAACCCTATACCCATGTGGGCAGTAGTCACCCTATACCCATCCCATGGGCAGTAGTCACCCTATACCCATCATGTGGGCAGTAGTCACCCTATACCCATCCCATGGGCAGTAGCCACCCTATACCCATCATGTGGGCAGTAGTCACCCTATACCCATCCCATGGGCAGTAGTCACCCTATACCCATCCCATGGGCAGTAGTAACCCTATACCCATCCCATGGGCAGTCACCCTATACCCATCCCATGGGCAGTAGTCACCCTATACCCATCCCATGGGCAGTAGTAACCCTATACCCATCCCATGGGCAGTAGTCACCCTATGCCCATCCCATGGGCAGTAGTAACCCTATACCCATCCCATGGGCAGTAGTCACCCTATACCCATCCCATGGGCAGTAGTAACTCTATACCCATCCCATGGGCAGTAGTCACCCTATACCCATCCCATGGGCAGTAGTAATCCTATACCCATCCCATGGGCAGTAGTCACCCTATACCCATCCCATGGGCAGTAGTAACCCTATACCCATCCCATGGGCAGTAGTCACCCTATACCCATCATGTGGGCAGTAGTCACCCTATACCCATCCCATGGGCAGTAGTCACCCTATACCCATCATGTGGGCAGTAGTCACCCTATACCCATCCCATGGGCAGTAGTAACCCTATACCCTCTACGGGCAAGATCACAGCGATAACCTGCATCTGTTAGTTTATCCTTATTCCTGATTGATAAGTCTTGTGTTCATTATTTACGATTTAGATATATACTCTTATTTCATCTGTATTAGAAATAGTATTTTACGGTGTTATGTATTTATAATTTGATGTATTCTCTGTATTATCTAATCTGCATTAAAAATATTAGTTTCGTTTATGCTGGTTACCTTTTTCAGGATATCTCCATTAACATCATTAAACACACAGCATCGCAGTTGTCAAGATATTTAACAAAATATATTCTTGCAAATAAACCGTGGAACGGGTGGAGGTTTGAACTCATGGCGAGCAAGTTGCATTATTAAAATTTCGTGAGTCATGCACATTTATATTTGCTTCCTCGTGTTTCAGTGCTGCAGTGTGGCTTCGCGTTCTTGGAGGCAGGAGCTGTCAGGTCCAAAAACACCACCAACATTCTCATCAAGAATATGCTCGATATCCGTAAGCCATCCACCATAGCTACATTAGTATTCTTAAGGGGAAGCACTAAGCCTGTAGGAGTCATACAAGAGAGGGTAACTAATTCCGTGGATACATTCACGTTAAAGGTAATGCATTAGTTTGCACTTATCTTAGCCATGCTGATCAGTTGTTTCCTTTCTTTCTCGGGTAATATATCCAGTTTGGCATTGTTCAAATAATGAATGAAAAAATCTGATACTGTAGGTTCACTGTTATAGCTACTGCATGCCTGTATTATTCATCTGTTTAACGCAAACATTATAGAAAATTAAAACAACTATGGATATAAATTGAATCAAGTGAACCGTAATGAAGTGTACTTAACTTCTCATTGACAATAACTTAGTCCCGGTGATGGCGCCCGGCTACCAGGAGTAACTGGTGAACTGCGGTACTGGTGAGAGTTTCTCACTGCCTCCCGGTACCATTCTTATTGTCAGTACAGCCTCCTCCATGTTATTGTACAGTCTGAATTGCAGATTAATGACTCACTATGATTTAAACTAACCCCTCTGCCCATTTTATTTTCACTTAAGGGTTATTCAAATCAAGGAATTGTGAGACAGACACTACACCCCAATGGAAATAAGTCACTCTGTCTGACTTTTTTGGGTTATCCTAGGTTCTCTACACATATGCTGCTATGTATGATAATTCTATGTAACTGTATTGTGTATACCTGAATAAATTTACTTACTTACTTACTAATGACCTGGTTGTCCCTCTGTCCACAGTACTCGGAGGTCTTGCCTACTGGCTGGTGGGCTTCCCACTGGCGTTCGGTGAAGGGAACAGTTTCTGTGGCACTGTATACTGGGCCTCCTACGGCCTGGACGACAACATGATGGCCTTCTGGTTCTTCCAGTTCGTTTTCGCCGCCACGGCCGCCACCATCGTCTCCGGCTCCATGGCAGAGAGGTGCTCTTTCAACGCTTACTTTATCTACTCTGTTGCTCTCACAGGTAAGTGCTCTCTCTCTCTCTCCATCTCTCGTTATGCAACCAATTGATTGAGGTCACATGACAATTTCCACACCTGTAACTTACATATTGTAAGTGTTATCAGAGTTCCGTGTATCTATATCTGAATCTTAAATATTTCAGTTTCTTGGAGTGGGGAGGATGGAGAGGGTAAGACGAGGATGGAGGAGGGTAAGATATGGAGGGTGGAGGGTAGGGTGCGGATGGAGGAGGATAAGAGAGGGTGAGATGTAGGGAAAGGGCAAAACAATAGGATAGGGCGGGGAATAAAGGTAGAATGTAGTGAAAGTAAAGGAGCTTGTTGTAGGTTAAGGGAGGCAGGGTATGATGTAGGGAAAGGGATGGAAGGCAGAATATAGGGAGGGAGCAAGGGAGAATAATATCCAGGGAGAGGAAGGTGGAAGACATGCAGGATGCACGCACCAGGAAAGATGCCGCCATTATCATTATCAAATCCACTCACCTTACGGAGAGAATAAAATAAGCATTTCCATGATCGTGCGAGCATCAGACTGGAGATAACACATGAGGAAGCATTCTACGTGTGCCTTAGCCACTCAGGCAATCCAAGTCCTTAGCACGCACACGTTTAACTTTCTCTTTACTATTTCACGGTATATATACACCTAGATGTGTATGATTCTCAGAGTATATATGATCAAGGTTTACTTAATCCCTACTTTAGAGATTAAAATAATCTTTTCTGGTGGTGATCATGAATAGCCTGAATAATTTTCGTGTTGTCGATAGTCATTACATCCATTAACTAATTATGATTATTATTTTGGAGATGCGTTAAATCCGTTGGGATCATATAGTGCCTGGGAAATGTGAGAATCAGATTCGATCCATGAAGAGAACAGGTCCAATTCCTCAGTCGTGAGCCCCTCTCACTAGCAGTAAGAAACCCTTTGATATACCTTTGATGAGTTTCGAGAGTTTTTCTGCTCCCGGAGACCGGCCATGGGCTAGGCTCATCTGGTGTTTGCCCGATCAACCAGGCTGTTGCTGCTGGTGGCCCGCAGCCTCCCCAAACCTTTGAAAAATGCTACAAGTAATCGTTAAGTTGGTTTGTTGTGTTTAACAAACGTTAAGTTTGTTCGTTGTTTAATGAAGATTTGTTTGCAGGGTTGGTGTACCCGGTGGTGTCACACTGGGCATGGTCTGAACGTGGTTGGCTCTACCATCTACCCTACCAGGACTTTGCTGGCTCTGGTGTGGTTCACCTGACTGGGGGCGTGGCAGCGCTGGTAGGAGCTGTAACTCTTGGACCCAGACTTGGTCGCTTCGACACCGGCGCCTCGGAGATACGTGGACACTCTCTGCCGGTTTGTACTTAAGCTTCACTGTTACAAGATTATTATTATTATAATCAAAAAGAAGCGCTAAGCCACAAGGGCTATACAGCACTGTTACAAGAACAGGAACACTGCAGTAGGCATACTGGCCCATGCTAAGCAGGTCCAGTGGACACCCACTCATGTACCCGTCCACCTATAGACTATTTAAAACTATCCAAAATTGTCTCCTCAATGACGCTATTTGGAAGTCTGTTCCACTCATCAAGAACTTGACGCATCGTGTAAAGATAAAAGTTCACTTAATGTCCCACAGAATGAACTTTAAATTCATAAAAAATTGATTCCTTTAAAAGTATGAAATTATTTTTTTTCTTAAATGAAAATTAAGATTATATTCTAAACCCGTGAGGGTCATATAAAGTAATCAGCAAATAACTCGGTAAATCTTTATCATTCCCAAACATTGCACTCACTACACAAATTTATAGGTACGGTGACAATGTTGGTTTAGCCTAGTTCTTTATATACCGTAATACAGAGGCATTATTGTATATATGAGTGGTGTTTGTGTGTATACAAGTGAAAAATTAGAATCTTTCATGGAAGAAGTATATATAAAAACGACTTTTATGAAGTTATCTTAGGATATCTACAAGAGTAGCTACGATACCTTCACAGTGATAGCTAGAATATCTCCACAATGATGGTAAAGACACGTTGCAGAACTTTTCATTGGGAAAAAAGCTCTATATAACATCATAATTACCTGATAAAGCTCTACATAGTGAAACGTTTTCCCAACAAAAGCTTGTAGTGCGTCTTTTCTTGACTACTGTCGGCAGTGCAATATTTTGCTGCAATAATGATTTTTGTCGTTGCAGCTGTCAGCTCTGGGAGGCTTCATCCTGCTCTTCGGGTTCTTGGCATTCAACGGAGGCTCCCAGGCTTCCATCAGTCAGGAAGGAGATGGCGCAGCCGTGGCCCGGGCTGTGGTCAACACTGTGCTCTCTGGGTGTTCTGGAGGCGTCGCTGTGTTGCTCATCTACCGCTCTAGCCTCTGTGGCTCACCCTCAACCTGGTCCTTCCTCATGACTCTTAATGGCTCCCTCACTGGCATGGTTGGTCCCAACATCATAGTTGACTTGTATACATATATCAGCCTAGCATAAACTTGATATTGTCAGTAATGTGTTAACTGTTTAGGCTGTATGATAGTATTGTTAGTCCTAAAATGTGAATTTCTCTAGTTTTCATCCACTTGCTTCATTTAAACCGATTTTAGTTTTTAGAGACCTTACTCGGATTATTAACTCCGGAGGGTTAATTAATAACCCAAGAAAGTCAGGGTGTATGGCTTTCGTTTCATCCACCCAGGATGTAGACCACAATATCAGACCAAAATATTCATATTGGTTTGCTAGGACGGGTCCTGGCCCGGGTTTTTACCGTGTGGTGACCCGGCAGTGGCTCCCGAAGAAGTGTCGGAGTGTGTACACGTGATGTACCGTTCACAGCCTTATGGCAGGGGCACGATGAGCATTCTTGTCAAGTGTAGTACCGTTTACAGCCCTATGGAAGGGGCAGCCCTATGACAAGGGCGCGGTGAGTCTTTCAGCTCCATTTGAGCCATTCAGGCCGCAGCCCGAGTGCTGTAACGACTCGGGAGAATCTCGGGAGGTGTGTAGATATGATCAGACTAATTTCTAGGTAACTATTTATCACTAACTGAACAAAAGCAGCAAGTGTTGCTAGGAGACTTCATCATCAAACGTCTCCTGGAAGATGTGAGCAGAATGCTCGTGTTACTAAACTATTAGCTTTGAAAAAAACATTATTACCGGTATGTTCTTTATCACTGTGACCATGTTTCAACTTTTACATCTAATTTTATGTATTCAGAGCGCTTCATTGTATTCCTGCGTGGTTAATGCTGCGTTCCTTTCACAGGTATCCATCTGTGCTGGGTGCAACGTGGTGCGTCCCTGGGGAGCCGTAGTCATCGGCTTAGTGGCTGGAGCAGTGTTCCTGGGTATCCACTTCCTTCTTCCCAAGCTGAGAGGTGCGTCTCATGCTTCTTGATCAGTACAGGTGGTTGTCTACATGTATGTAGGAAGCCAGTTTTCTGAGTTGCGTCTCGCGTTTGCAGAAGTAGAGGCAGTCAGACTGTAGTTAGGTCTCGGAAATTGATTCGATGTGAACTGCAAGGTCTGTTAACTTAGGCACACAGTAGTATAATAACTTCAAGATCAAATCACTGATATGTACATGTAATTTAAACTAATAAAAGTTTTGTTTATAAGTGCGTTTAAAGTACTTAACCAGTGTGGCTTACTCAGCACACGGAGCGGTGAAGGCTCTATCCATCATTCCTAGTGGTGTATATATTGGGGACTTTATTTTATCTCTGTAAACTGCATCTCTTTCTTCCAGTTGACGACCCGCTGGATGCTGTGGCTGTACACATGGGAGGAGGTTTGTGGGGTCTGGTTGCTGTGGCCATCTTTCAGAGTGATGGTCTTATATACGGTGGCAGTGGAGAAGTGCTAGCCTGGAACATAGTGGGAGCACTGGCAATCTTGGGCTGGAGTGGTGGGCTGTGTCTCATTTTGTTTGGTTCTCTCAGACAACTGGACATGTTGAGGGTACCACCAGAACTGGAAACACGAGGTAAGACACGGGAATAATGTCGTATGTTTGAAGTTTATTTATTATACAAACTTAGGGCAATTCTAAATCTAGGATATATATATATATATATATATATATATATATATATATATATATATATATATATATATATATATATATATATATATATATATATATATATATATATAGGTAGTAGGTTGGTAGACAGCAACCACCCAGGGAGGTACTACCGTCCTGCCAAGTAAGTGTAAAACGAAAGCCTGTAATTGTTTTACATGATGGTAGGATTGCTGGTGTCCTTTTTTCTGTCTCATAAACATGCAAGATTTCAGGTACGTCTTGCTACTTCTACTTACACTTAGGTCACACTACACATACATGTACAAGCATATATATATATATATATATATATATATATATATATATATATATATATATATATATATATATATATTATACACATCCCTATGGGTTTTCTTCTATTTTCTTTCTAGTTCTTGTTCTTGTTTATTTCCTCTTATCTCCATGGGGAAGTGGAACAGAATTCTTCCTCCGTAAGTCATGCGTGTTGTAAGAGGCGACTAAAATGCCGGGAGCAAGGGGCTAGTACCCCCTTCTCCCGTATAAATTACTAAATTTAAAAAGAGAAACTTGTTTTTCTTTTTGGGCCACCATGCCTTGGTGGGATACGGCCGGTTTGTTGAATTATATAGTATATATATTATATATATTATATATATATATATATATATATATATATATATATATATATATATATATATATATATAATATCATGGGGAAGCGGAAAATAATTATTCCTCCTCAAGTCATGCGTGTCGTAGAGGTGACTTAAAATGCCGGAAGCAAAGGGCTAGTGACCCCTTCTCCTATTTAAATTACTAAATTTAAAAAGAAAAACTTTCATTTTTCTTTTTAGGCCACCCTGCCTCGGTGGGATACGGCCGGTTTATTGATAAAATATATATTTTTCTTGTAACTTTTGAAATGGCTTATAAGTCTATTTTCAAATGTTTGTCTGTTACACATCGTACCTATTTCAAAGATTTAGGTTACAGTGTTGTAGGCATGCTATTTGAACTAATTCTTCAAAACTGTCAGAGGCTTTACTAAGACTGTAAAGTCCCCTATAATGTTAATTATGAGAATACTTTACAACATTTTCATGAGGTCTGTTTTATATAATCAAGCGTTGTGTGTGTACAACAGGGCTGGACATCTTGAAGCATGGGGAAGCAGCCTACCCAGCTGAAGCTTGGCTAGAAGATCAGTACAAAGTCCCTAACAAGGCTGAGGAACACCTCAACGCCAATATATGTAAGCTGCAGTTTTCCATCTCCCTATCCGTATTCAACGTCTCTTATCGTTTATTGCATGTTTACATTTTTTTACATTTTGTAAATCATTAACTACGTCTTACCTTATTGTTCTCTGTATTCTGTACCTCTCCTCTATGGGGAGCGATAAACCGGTAAGTGTTATACGCCTAATAAATGAATAACGGATTGCAATTAAACTCGACTGAAGGGGAAGGTAGGCTAAATTCCTTGGATCAAAAGCCCTTCACAGGCATCAAAGGGAGTTTTCTTCACAGTAATATTTTTATTTGTGAGCCTGTGTCATAACTCATTGTAATATATAAAGGCTAACGTGTGCTTTACCTGTATAACTAATGTTCGGTATTTGATGACTTTGTTCAGTATATTTAAACAAGACATCTATCCACGACTGTACAGATCTTCCGCCCAACATGCCTGCGCCAAGACAACCTAGACGGAGTAAGTTCCAGTACGCAGCTACATGTTCGGGACATGGGGCATGCTGGACACTTTCTGACCCTAGGCATCCACGCCTAGCACTTCCCTCGCCCTCCTACCACTTCTCAGCCAGTCCCAAAATGAATGAAGTGTACCCTGGTGACGATGACCCGGCAACCCGTCTACGACACCATTACTGGCAAGACACCAGGGGACACCAAGGAATATGATTATAAACATAGCGAAGTGCTGAACCTGTAGGCGGTTGTGTAGTGCCTAGGAAATAAGAAATAATCAAGGTTTATCCATGGAAGAGAAGGGTAACTTCAAAATTTCATGGACGAAGAGCCCTTCGCCAGTAGAAAGGCCCCTTCCCTCCTTCCTCCTGAAGGGAACGTATGATAAAGCCTCAACCTTCGTGTCTCTCAGCGTGTCTGCTTTTTAGTTATTAAAAGATAAAAGCCACATTAGAACAAAAAACTGGAACTTATCAGAATCCTACTGACGCACGCTAGGCTAGTCTTACTGACACCTGACTACCACCAGTTAGGTTTCTGATTTAACTTATTTTTAAACCATTAAGAAGTATTTGTTAGTTACAATACGTGACAGTTTGTTCTTCCTATCTATAGCTACAGCTAAACAAATGCATTTCTATATACTTTCTAAATCTGAATTTAAGCACATCGAATCTATTAAAAGACATCGATATTTTAACAATTTATTAATATCCTTTTATATTTAATTTATATTTTTCACTGATATTCTTTATTAATCTGCATTTTTTAAAAATAAGTTCAGTGGTCTCATTTTGTCTCGTAGGAAAGATTCCTAATACAAGGGATTAATTTTGTCATTTTTTTCCCTTAAACCAGTTGGGGTCAAACAGCGCCCGAGGATTGGGATGAATTCAGGTTCGATTCAAGGAAGGGAAGTATAGGTCCAATGGCTTGCTTTAACTTTCCTTCGCTCCTATCAAGGCACGTCCACAGAGGGGACAAACAGGTACCAACGCAACCAAACCCAATCTAACCTAAACTATTAATTAATCACTAACAATTGGTACTGACACCTACACGTTCATTTTGTTTACCTACGTTAAAAATTATGGCAAACAAGGTTAATTAACATGTATTACACTCAGGAGACACTGCTCTGGTGTTGGTACTATTATTATTATTATTATTTTTATTATCACACTGGCCGATTCCCACCAAGGCAGGGTGGCCCGAAAAAGAAAAACTTTCACCATCATTCACTCCATCACTGTCTTGCCAGAAGAGTGCTTTACACTACAGTTTTTAAACTGCAACATTAACACCCCTCCTTCAGAGTGCAGGCACTGTACTTCCCATCTCCAGGACTCAAGTCCGGCCTGCCGGTTTCCCTGAACCCTTTCATAAATGTTACTTTGCTCACACTCCAACAGCACGTCAAGTATTAAAAACCATTTGTCTCCATTCACTCCTATCAAACACGCTCACGCATGCCTGCTGGAAGTCCAAGCCCCTCGAACACAAAACCTCCTTTACCCCCTCCCTCCAACCTTTCCTAGGCCGACCCCTACCCCGCCTTCCTTCCACTACAGATTGATACACTCTTGAAGTCACTCTGTTTCGCTCCATTCTCTCTACATGTCCGAACCACCTCAACAACCCTTCCTCAGCCCTCTGGACAACAGTTTTGGTAATCCCGCACCTCCTCCTAACTTCCAAACTACGAATTCTCTGCATTATATTCACACCACACATTGCCCTCAGACATGACATCTCCACTGCCTCCAGCCTTCTCCTCGCTGCAACATTCATCACCCATGTTTCACACCCACATAAGAGCGTTGGTAAAACTATACTCTCATACATTCCCCTCTTTGCCTCCAAGGACAAAGTTCTTTGTCTCCACAGACTCCTAAGTGCACCACTCACCCTTTTTCCCTCATCAATTCTATGATTCACCTCATCTTTCATAGACCATCCGCTGACACGTCCACTCCCAAATATCTGAATACATTCACCTCTTCCATACTCTCTCCCTCCAATCTGATATCCAATCTTTCATCACCTAATCTTTTTGTTATCCTCATAACCTTACTCTTTCCTGTATTCACTTCTAATTTTCTTCTTTTGCACACCCTACCAAATTCATCCACCAATCTCTGCAACTTCTCTTCAGAATCTCCCAAGAGCACAGTGTCATCAGCAAAGAGCAACTGTGACAACTCCCACTTTATGTGTGATTCTTTATCTTTTAACTCCACGCCTCTTGCCAAGACCCTCGCATTTACTTCCCTTACAACCCCATCTATAAATATATTAAACAACCACGGTGACATCACACATCCTTGTCTAAGGCCTACTTTTACTGGGAAATAATTTCCCTCTTTCCTACATACTCTAATTTGAGCCTCACTGTCCTCGTAAAAACTCTTCACTGCTTTCAGTAACCTACCTCCTACACCATACACCTGCAACATCTGCCACATTGCCCCCCTATCCACCCTGTCATACGCCTTTTCCAAATCCATAAATGCTACAAAGACCTCTTTAGCCTTATCTAAATACTGTTCACTTATATGTTTCACTGTAAACACCTGGTCCACACACCCCCTACCTTTCCTAAAGCCTCCTTGTTCATCTGCTATCCTATTCTCCGTCTTACTCTTAATTCTTTCAATAATAACTCTACCATACACTTTACCAGGTATACTCAACAGACTTATCCCCCTATAATTTTTACACTCTCTTTTGTCCCCTTTGCCTTTATACAAAGGAACTATGCATGCTCTCTGCCAATCCCTAGGTACCTTACCCTCTTCCATACATTTATTAAATAATTGCACCAACCACTCCAAAACTATATCCCCACCTGCTTTTAACATTTCTATCTTTATCCCATCAATCCCGGCTGCTTTACCCCCTTTCATTTTACCTACTGCCTCACGAACTTCCCCCACACTCACAACTGGCTCTTCCTCACTCCTACAAGATGTTATTCCTCCTTGCCCTATACACGAAATCACAGCTTCCCTATTATTATTACTATTATTATTATTATTATTATTATTATTATAATCATAACTAAGAGCTAAACCCACATGTTGGTATTATTAAAACAGTTTATTTCAGTGACCTGGCGAGTCACCTGACTGAATACTATCCAGTGCCTGGATAACTATCTACTTGTCAAATCATCTCTAACACAACTTTACCAACATGAATCTTGGTCGTGGTTCTTGCTTATCAAATGCTCTTCTGAACACTCGTGCCTTGACCCGTCCTTTGGCCTTTCTCATTTTCTTCTGTATTTTCTTTACATTCCCTGTATTCTGATTTTTCTCTTCCTTGCTTTCTTTCGGTTCCTAGCTTGGGCTAGTTGACCTGCTGCAGTCCTTCCCTGCCTCCCACCCCTCCTGGGAGATAATTGTTAGTGTTAAGACGTATCATTTTCCATCGCCTTGAATGTAACTCATTCTTACATCTCTAACACTTATCCTGCCTGGCGTGGGCCAGTAGATCTTCTGCAGTGCTCTTCTGTTCCTTTGCTCTCAAGTACTACTACTATCACTTCTAGCAACGAACGAACGAACAAGTGCAGGTAAGATTCCAATGGGATGAACGAGGAAGACGGGACAGACGAAGCATAGCGCTGGAGAGGAGTGTTCTTAGTCGTAGAAATAGAGCCAGGGCTTAACCCAGCAGCGAAGGCGATCGTGGGACAGACTTGAGAACAGGAATAGCAGGCATCTGTTGCATCGAACTTGTGGTAGTTGGAGTCTTGAATCTTGAGTAGCTAGGTCATATCAGAGAGCAGCACACAGGTGGGAGTTATAGGAGTAGTTGAGGAGGCAGGTTTGCAGTAGAGGCATTTTCAAATTTTTTGAAGCTGCTCCTAGATAGGTGGTATAGTTTAGTCTTGTTATTGAAGGTGAAACGTAGAGGCTTGATGAACTCAAGAACTTGAGTGAGTGTGAAGTGAAGAGGTGATTCACAAGCATACTTGACTGTTGTATACATGTTTGTTGAAATACCGACAATATGTAAAGTAAAAGGACACAAGTGCAACTAACGTGACATTTTATTGTGGCAACGTTTCGCTCTCCAGGAGCTTTGCCAAGCTCAGGGAAAATTACCCCTCAGGGAAAATTAACCACAGGTGTCAGTTCCGCTAATTCTACATCCACCACCATCACCACCACCATTACTACTCCAGGAGGGACCGAAATGTCGCCGTAAAGTTCCCCTCCCAAGTGTGGTTTTTGATGAATTATTCCAGCTACGGTGTTTATTCTTTGTGGTTGACTATCACATCAACATTACTAAATAAATTTAACTTCGTATAAAAAAACTGCACACGAAATATCTATTTTTGGCCTGACTACTGACAGACTACTTGAATTATAAAAATAAAAAATTGGATGCAGAAAAAAAGCACAATTTGTGGTGTGATGAAGCAGAGTTGAAACATGAAGTCATAAGACGGGTTGCTGAGTCGAACACCTGAGGTTATGTTATCAACATTGAAACATTCACCTGCTGGATCCAAGCCCTGGAGTGTGCCAAATCGATGTCCTGCGGCTGGGTCTAGCACAAGTTCTTTCCCTTCTCTAGTCCTTCCTTCCCCCCCCCCCCACTTTTTCCTCCACTATCCCCACTCCCCCCCATCCCTACAAGGCTCTTGCCCGAGAGTGACTGACCGATGGATGTAAATATAATAATAATAATAATAATAATAATAATAATAATAATAATAATAATATCTTTATTTTCTACAAGTACATGTACAAGGTATACAGGTCTACGTGACTTCAATGACATACTACTATAAAGAAAGCCCCCTTGTTATGCAGAGCATTTCAGGCAATTAGGTCAATTTTGTCCCAGGATGCGACCCACACCAGTCTACTAACTCTCAGGACCCTATTTTACTGATGAGTGAACAGGGATAGCAATGAAATGTTGCCGCTGTTCAGCAGCCTTCAACACGACAACCAGTCTTGTCAACTGCTGAGAAGTTATTCACTTCGCCAAAATTCGCTTCGTCCTCACTTTCTTACATAGCTATCGGAAGGGCACGGCTGAGGATATAAATACTAAAAATTTCTTTTTATGATAATTTATTAATTAAAAATATTTATGGCAGTGCTTGAAGACTAAACTATATATGTGTATATGTATGTATCTCAGGATGACAGACAACTAAACAAGAATTAACACAGACTAATAATAAAGTCAAGTGCTTAGAAAACATGAAGAATTGCGCGATACATCTGAGATTGATTCTACAAAATAAATGTATATGAACTTAATAAATAGTGCAAATGCTACATGTTAATGATTAATTATGAAGAAAATACAAAAGACACGTTAAAAACCAACTTCCAAAATGCAGCACATAAAATTTTAATGGTCACAATGCCACACACACATATATATATATATATATATATATATATATATATATATATATATATATATATATATATATATATATATATGCAAAGAATTCGCGAGAGCATGCGAAATATACACAAACACTGATCTCTGGCTGAAGGAGACTCGAACCTACGAACCTTAGGACAAGGTACGCAGTGCTTTACCAATCTACCCACACTGGACAATACCTTGGCGTGTAGCATGCGCTACACGTTTGATCCAAGGCAGCCAGCTTTCAGGGAGAAGGCTTACAGCTTTTCATCTCATCCCCTGCATGCATCAGCCTTACTAGAGATTTGAACAATGCATAATATATATAATATATATAATATATAATATATATATATATATATATATATATATATATATATATGTATGTATAATGCGCCAAACAACCACTGTGAAAGAATAGAGAAATTCCAAGCGCTTTCGTGACTACTCACATTATCAAGGAACAATAATTGTTCCTTGATAATGTGAGTAGCCACGAAAGCGCTTGGAATTTCTCTATTCTTTCACAGTGATTGTTTTTCATATATATATATATATATATATATATATATATATATATATATATATATATATATATATATATATATATATATATATATATATACATAAAACGCTCAAAAACTTACTTTAAAAAGGCTAATGGATACTGCAACAGTTTGGACGATGGTAATAACATGGTACAGAAAGAAGACGCTAACAGGATTACTGTATAATGACTAAAATATAATGAAATCAATCTAGAATAGTGTGATATATGGTGACATGACTAAATATAACATCTAGGTGAGCTAATCTACGGTGGTAGGTGGTACTTCCCAGGACAGCGTCCAGGGAAGGAATACTCAAGCCAGTCTATGGAGACACAACAGTGTTGGTTCGATCCCCAGCCGGGTTGCTGGGGAAGGTCTCTGGGTACTTTCTGTCCTCCTCGCTGCGGTTCTCAATGCTCACTGTTAACACAGATTACGTATTAATCATAATTATGGGTAAGCATGAAACCCGAAGGGGTTATACAGAGCCCTGGGTAATGGGAAGAAGTATGTTGTCATCAAGAGAGGGAGTGGGGTAACTCAAGAAGAGTGAGATATAAAGAAAAACACAGAGTTCATTAAAGATTACTAAGCGACCTGAAGGCAAACACGTTAGTTAATGCAGTTTTTTAATGAAGTCAATTTTCATTTTGCACCAAAACTTGTCTTATTATGTGAAATGAGCTTGATACAGTTATTGTAATATAAAATAACATGATTCACTTATCTAAGAATTACGACAATTTTGCTCATATGTTTTCCTTGAAAAACAAATGTTGAATTAAACTACACGTCTCTCGCCTACCATCTAAATACAACACTCAATAATATTCATTCTACAAAGCAAAGTGGTTATATATATATATATATATATATATATATATATATATATATATATATATAATATATAAAAATTGTGTGTGTGTGTCAGTTAGGAGGATTTTGAGTATATTTAGGTGAAGGAAGGGTCAAAAATTAATATTAATGTTACAAGTAGTGAAGTCGAGTCTTGAAAGCTTAAGTCCCCACACCCGGACACTCTCCTGGCGACTATTATATATAAACTAACGTTAAATACATAGAGATGATGATCATCATGTTTAGCTGATCCAGACACATCAGTATTATTTACTTTTAATTAACCTAAACCAGATAATTTAATAACTATGTAAGATAATTATAAAAGATACTGAAACTTTTTACAATAATACTAAGCTTGTAGTTATGAATGAAACAGTAATGTTAAGCTTTGAAGATAATTAGAAAGCTTATTAGATTGTCAGATAATACAATGTTAATATTTTTGTTAAAAACTTCACACACACACAAAAAAAAAAACGTTTTGATTGTTATTTCTTACTATGTTTGGTATATTAGTATATTATTATGAATAAGCAATATATACATTTTAGAAGCTAGCTTTAACTAATATTAATAGGTTAATTTACAAGACGCTGGATACATACAATGAGTCGCGTCGTTTAAAGGGTATACATAGAAGGTTAAGCGTAAGGTATACATAAAGATTAATCCTTACCACCATAGGTGATTAATCTCTTAAATATACCTCAAGTTTAATTATGAGAAGATAGCAACTTAGACCATTAATAAGCTACACAGGATTATTCCACGAGGTTTTCGCGTGTAAGTGTTGTAAGATACACACGGCTGGTAAAATATACATAATTATTATTATTATAATCAAGGGGGAAGCGCTAAACCCGGAGGATTATACAGCGCCTGGGGGGGGGGATGTGGAAGGCATTCAGGCTTAATTCGGGGAACTGGAGCACAGATCCAATTCCCTAAATCAAGAGCCCCTCACCAACATCAAGGAACCTTCCTTGAGGGGGGTAAAATATACAGTCAAGCTAGGATAAATCAAGAAAATCAAACTTAGAATTATTACAGTTTTTATACCTTACTCTTGTCCGTACTATGAATAAAATTTTAATTTTTACAAATGTTTTCTTTATTGACTGATTATATTTGTGGTCTCTATATTCTGGTGATACAAGCTTCGTGTATATTTTGGTAATATAGGCATCGTGTATATTCTGGTGATACAAGCGTCGTGTATATTCTCGTAATATACTCGTCGTGTATATTCTGGTAATATACGCATCGTGTATATTCTGGTCATATAGGTTTCGTAAAATTATGGTATATTAAATTAATGGCCACACTCTCCCGCATATATGTTATGTTTTCTTGAAGACTTGAACGAAGGTCATCTTTTCAATCTTCCTGAGACATTAATTAACGAGGACATAGTGTTGAAGTTTTTTTTCAAAATTGCAAATACCTGGGCAGACTTGCACGGGAGTCGCTTGTTCAGAGAAACAATATTCTCAAGTTACAGACGTATTATTGAAATTATATTCCCCCTACCTCGGATCAAACCTAATAACCTGCCATTCCGCAGACTCATAAGGGTTTAGGGCCCCCACGTGAAAATAACAGTTTGTGAAAGTACTTGTGGTAGCCATGAGTTAGTTAACTGGTGTAAATTAAAACTTAGTAGTCAAGTTAAATACTAAACTAAGATGACTTTTTTTTTACACTAGGTGTTATTTATTACTGAAAAATGAGTTAGTAACCACCACAACCAACCACCATCACCCACTACCGTCCACCACTACCTGACTCCGCCCATCACCAGCAGCACCACCACTACCAGTCACCACGACTCACCCCTCCACTACTTACCACGATCCACTACTTTCACGCATCCACCACCTTACCACGATCCACCTTCATCACCACCTGTTACCACGATCCACCTTCACCACCACCTGTTACCACGATCCACCTTCATCACCACCTGTTACCACGATCCACCTTCACCATCACCCACCCACCCACCTCCGCCAATCTCCGCTTGTAGCATGGCACTCATGAAGTTCTTGAAGAAACTTTCCAGCTCCTTCTCGTATATATCCATGAACTCCTTGGAGGTGTTGACGGTGCCCCTGGGCTGACCCTCCTCCAGCTCCTCACCCTCCAACACCTGACGCTGACGCTGCAGTGTCTGCTGACGAAGGAAGCTCCTCATGGCCTCCCGTGTGCTCTGTAGGTGTGGCATCACATGTGTGGATTGACCTACACACCTTACACAACCTAAACAGTTTTTCACTGACGTCACTATTTGTTCCCCGGATGAGCGGCCATATTGGTTACATATGATTTGTAAACAATGTGATGTGTGAATAAACAAATAATAAATGTAATGTGCTTAGAAAATAAATTAGCTGATTATTTAGACGCTTCTACTTTCAAATATTAACCTTCTTTTAGATTTACATTATAAAAAGTTATAACATGTATATATGTCCAGGCAACTTCCTCTAGTTGCAAGTGTTTTAATGTCTATTTTTTTACACCAATCAATTTTACAGGCTAAGATTTGTTATCCTACCTCAGCTCATTTTAAAGCCCCTTATGTCACATATTTAAGCAATAATGCTCCAAAATCTTCACGGTAAATTAAAAATAATATTGATTAATATACTTCCTGCTCATTTGCAGAACTAGATATTATGGATGAAGTGTTGTAAGATATAGCCGGTACAATAACAGTTTTATTTGTACAACTCTAGACTCATCACTCTGGTTATGTGAAAAGCCAATACAATCGTGGATTAGATTAGGCTAGGTAAGATCCGTTAGGAAACAAGACAAGTGTTTCCTGACGCGCGGGAGCTTTTGGTCATCTGACCGAGGCCTTCTGCTGGCTTACCACTCCACCCCTCTAAAACTTACGGCTGTGATTATAACCACTTTATCTACAAGGATAACTTGTCACAAGCATCACCTAGGTGTTTATTATTGTATGCAGCCTAATACTTGACACGGTATTTACGACCAGACCTGTTATGATAACAACTAATAACTCTAAGATAGACCTTATTGCTTTTATGTTTAAAACAAATCAACCAATTGTAAATTATCACAAATTATTTATAAAAACCAGACACTTCTGGACATGTTTATTATCAAATGTAACAACATAGCCGACCGGGAATTGATGTCACACGACATTATTCTACAACCCATTCATTTTTTCCAACCCATTCTTTTTTTTTTTTTCAATTTCATTCTGTAACCCATTAATTTTTTCCAACTCATGAGTGGTAGGCCAACGTGTCTTACCACTGCCGGACACAGGATGAAACTCAACTGCGACATTACCCATAATTTAAAGTGTCGAGCAAATTTTAACGTTCTTGCTTTAACCTAACAACTTCGTTGCCAGACGTATCGCGGCTGGTTTTTTTTTTTTTTTTTTTTTTGATAATTTCTGGGCGTGTTTCCTTAACACACCTGCTGTCCCTGTTCACTTAGCAGTAAGTAGGTACCTGGGTGTTAGTCGACTGGTGCGGGTCGCATCCTGGGGACAAAATTAACCTATGTTGCCCGAAATGCTCTGCATAAGAGGCGACTTTCTATACAGTATGTCAGTGATGTCAGCTATGGTCTGTATAAGTTGTATCACGTACTTGTAGAAATAAAGATTACTCTTATAAATCTGAAAGAAACTATTTCAAGCATATAAAAAAATTAGAGAAGAGTCGGGTCCTCTTTAAACTAACTCTGAACACATTACTGTTATAAGAGGAAGATTATTTTCTGTCAGTCTTCACATAAGAAGACAAACGAAATCTGTGTAATTAATTATGATACTGGACCTGAGGAAAGCAAATTGTGTCATATCACTCTAAAGACATGGTTGTAAAAGACTGATTAGAGTGAAACACGTAGCCAGGGATAAGAGTGCAACGGACAAGTAAAGTAGCAGCAGCAACACCCACAGCAAGAGGCATTCTTGAGCTTTCCCAGCGCTCGGGCTTCGGCCCAAAGGTGGGGTGTGGCTCGAAAAGGATCCCGTAGTGCTTGCTGCCTTTGCACCTCCTGACATCGTCTGCTGCTATGCAGCTGCCACACCCTTCGAGCCCAGTGTGGGCGGGGTTTGTGGCAGCACAAGGTGCCTAGCTTCTCCCTCCGAGCCCCGTGGGGGTGGAGAATGAGCCTAGGCCTGGGGACAGCTGGTCCCAGAAGATGAGGAGGTACTTGTACCTCTTCAAATGGCAGACATTGGTCTGAGACACTGCCGCGAAAGGGAGCCAAGACCGGGCCACCTCTTGGAAAAGGTTAGGGCCGGGCGATTATAACGGCGAATCTAGAACAGAACAGAGCGTAGCCAGGTCCCTGACGAACTGTGTTCAAGAATTCTTAAAGAACGCAATAGTAGCGTACCAGGTATGTGGTACAGTATCACTGCAAAAGGGTATCGTACCTCGCATGTGGTACAGTATTACTACAAAACAGAAGACAGATCTCTATCATCGAATTATTGCCCAATCATCCTGATGTCAATAGTGAGCAAATTATTAGGATCGATAATAACGGTAAAAATTACTGTAGAATCCAGTCTGATGACCATAATTTAATTACTAGACAAAATACTGATTCACACGAGGGTGTTCTTTGCTAACAAATGTACCGACACTTTTGGTCCATAGCATTCAAGGTTGTGGACCAACATAAAGAATTTGATGTTTACCCACCCATCCTTCTAAGTGTTAGCACTCTACAATATCTCCACCCATCCTTAAGAGTACCAGCACTCTACAGTATCTCCACCCATCTTTCAGAGTGCCAGCACTATACAGTATCCCTACCCAACCTTCAGAGTACCAGCACTCTACAGTATCCCCACCTATCCTTCAGAGTACCAGCACTCTACAGTATCCCCACGCATCCTTCAGAGTACCAGCCCTCTACAGTATCTCCACCCATCCCTCAGAGTACCAGAATTACAGTATATCTACCCATCCTTCAGAGTACCAGCACTACAGTATACTCACCCATCCTTCAGAGTACCAGCATTACAGTATACTCACCCATCCTTCAGAGTATCAGCATTACAGCATACTCACCCATCCTTCAGGGTACCAGCATTACAGTATACTCATCCATCCTTCAGAGTACCAGCATTACAGTATACCCACCCATCCTTCAGAGTACCAGCATTACAGTATACTCGCCCATCCTTCAGAGTACCAGCATTACAGTATACTCACCCATCCTTCAGAGTACCAGCATTACAGTATACTCACCCATCCTTCAGAGTACCAGCATTACAGTATACCAACCCATCCTTCAGAGTACCAGCATTACAGTATACTCACCCATCCTTCAGAGTACCAGCATTACAGTATACCCACCCATCCTTCAGAGTACCAGCATT
Source organism: Cherax quadricarinatus (assembly GCF_026875155.1). Classification (NCBI taxonomy): domain Eukaryota; kingdom Metazoa; phylum Arthropoda; class Malacostraca; order Decapoda; family Parastacidae; genus Cherax; species Cherax quadricarinatus. The sequence continues at coordinate 58,641,877 of NC_069412.1, read as the reverse complement.
ACAGTATACTCACCCATCCTTCAGAGTACCAGCATTACAGTATACTCACCCATCCTTCAGAGTACCAGCACTTCAGTATACTCACCCATCCTTCAGAGTACCAGCACTACAGTATACTCTCCCATCCTTCAGAGTACCAGCACTACAGTATACCAACCCATCCTTCAGAGTACCAGCATTACAGTATACTCACCCATCCTTCAGAGTACCAGCACTACAGTATACTCACCCATCCTTCAGAGTACCAGCACTACAGTATACCCACCCATCCTTCTGAGTACCAGCACCTCCTCCCACATCTATGGCACATCCGAGTTTAGTGCTTTTTTTACTGAAGAAAACAACTTTTCCTCTATAGAACTCCAGTTCAACAAAGTGCTTTTCCCTGAATCCTTTACTGCATGTTAGGTTACTCATTGTTACCATGGTAACAATCTTCAGTATGGCCCTTGGATGGTTCACAATGAACGGCCTGATTAATATAATTGTATATTGTTTGACATAACAAGGTCCCTACCAGTAGCTATGAGAGGGGAGGTTCAGCTGTGAATCTCTGTTAGGTTGAGAATATTGTTGAGAATTCCAGCTACAGTAGCGTCAGAAGAAAGATCTTTTAGCAAAGTCAAACATATCAAAAACATTTTAAGATCTGCTATGTCTACCTGACTTGTTGATTTAGCAAGACTGAGTATTGAATCGAGCACTGCCACAGAAATTAATTTTGATAGTCTTATTAAAAATTTTGCAGAAAAAAAGCTCATTTCTAAGTAATTATTAAACTTTCAAGAATTTATTTTACTTTGAAAGAACTTATTAAACGTTTAAAAATTTACGCACTTGTATAGTTATAGGTCAATACATTTTTTCAAAATCTATAAAGTATATGTTACCTGGTCATTTTGCTGCGCAGGAAATAAAGCCTATATGAAAGTTTACCAATAGTTTTACTGGACTTCAAATTCCCAATTTTGAGAGAAGCCTCAACCTGCCCCCAGGGCCCCCAAAGCAGTCTTGTTCTGCCTTGCAAAATTTCTCTTTGAGGCCCTGGTCCCTACACTCGCCCATTGAGACGGGCTAGGATTCCAGTCAATGGAAAGAACCATTTAGGTGGTTTGTGTTATGTGTTAGCCTGACTGGCAAATGTTACGGACGAGTGTGGTAAGGAGAGAGTTTACAGCTCAACACTTGTGACGACACGTTGTTTACTGCTGAACTTTATCAAAACTTAGTTAAAATGCTAACTTGTTCTGCACATGTCTCTAGCATGTACTCGCTCTTTTTACATTCAGTGAACTTTGTCCCTTCATGGTCCCTTCAGAGGTCCCTTCAGGGGTCCCTTCAGGAGTCCCTTCAGGGCAGCTCCTAGGCCTCGTGTTTACTGTTAAACAGCGTCTCACAACCAAGGTCCCTGTCAAGGTTTGTTGTGCATATTAGCAGCCTCTCTGCCCTTGTTTGTTTACTGTCTTGTCTATGTTCCCGAATAAAATACCTCTACCTCCCCCTTGTCCCTTACTCCTTGTGTCAGTCTGCCTTCGTATCTCTCACTCCTCGTCTTTCACTGTTCCTCAACCCTCGATCCTCTTCCTCCTCCCTTATTTCTCCTCCTGCTGCTGCTCCCTCATTGCTCCTCCCTCACCTGTACCCCGGCTTGGGCAGTAGCTGCTTCTTTCTCCTCTTCCTCCTCCTCCTGTTGCCTTTTAACATCCAGGTCGACCATGGATGAGTCTGGGTCCCTCAGCTTGGCCATGATGAACACTTCTTCCGGGTGGTCATCGTGATCATGTGTCTCCAGTTGACCTGGAAAATGGCGGCCAACACGTTAAAAAGAAAGCAATTCATCTGGACCTAGAAACACAGGTAAGCATCTTTAATGAAAACGTTTCGGTCCTCGGACCTTGATCTCTTATCTGAAGTTATTAAGGTCTCTGAACACATACACAACAAGTCTGAACACATACACAACAAGTCTGAACAAATACACACAAGTCTGAACACATACACACAAGTCTAAACACATGCACACAAGTCTGAACACATATACATAAGTCTAAACACATACACAGCGCTGAAAGCAGAAGCTGATTCAGAGCTCCAAGCAACACAGGCTTCCGTAGCGATGTACCGCTGTTGTTGACAGTTAAAGACAGGGACAGAGCCAAGTTTTCATTGGGGAAACGTTTCGCCCGATGCATTAATACACGCAGAAGGCGGATGTTATATCGTGTTAGAGTTAATAAAGAAGACAGCTACGCAACAAGATTTTACTGGCATGTTTCGCTCTGTGTAGAGCTTTATCAAGACATGTTTCGCTCTGTGTAGAGCTTTATCAAGACATGTTTCGCTCTGTGTAGAGCTTTATCAAGACATGTTTTGCTCTGTGTAGAGCTTTATCAAGACATGTTTTGCTCTGTGTAGAGCTTTATCAAGACATGTTTCGCTCTGTGTAGAGCTTTATCAAGACATGTTTCGCTCTGTGTAGAGCTTTATCAAGACATGTTTCGCTCTGTGTAGAGCTTTATCAAGACATGTTTCGCTCTGTGTAGAGCTTTATCAAGACATGTTTTGCTCTGTGTAGAGCTTTATCAAGTCAAAACTGAGTGAAGACCATTCATACACTAAAAAAATATAATTTAAACAAGGTTAACGCGGATTCCGAAGACGTTTAACGATGGTGTTAGTGAATGTCTGGGAAGACTTAACGAATGTTATAATAATAATAATAAAAATAATAATAATAATAATAATAATAATAATAATAATAATAATTTATTTCAGGATGATACAATGTTTGTACATAGATGGGTGACATTTTTAGTTGTGAATGCAGAAAGCCCATCATTATTATTATTATTATTATTATTATTATTATTATTATTTGGGTCACGGCCACTGTCACGCACAAATACGTATCTAGTATCATAAATTATTACAAAAAAGGCCACTAGTATGCCTAGATATTCCTAGGCATTTCGAGCAGACTGATACTATTTCTTACACAGGTTATGGATCATACTGGTATTAAAGTTAGGTAGCTGTAGTGAGTAACTAGATTTACAAAAGTGAGGTAGTTCAAAATATTTAAAAATTAACAATTAGTTTATCTATTTGTGGGAATGATCTGGTCTTGGAATGATAGTTTATTAAAGCTCCTATAGTGGAGTGTATTTTGTTTTGGGGTGTGTTAGCTACCGGTGGGGTGTGTTAGCTACCGGTGGGGTGTGTTAGCTACCAGTGGGGTGTGTTAGCTACCAGTGGGGTGTGTTAGCTACCAGTGGGGTGTGTTAGCTACCGGTGGGGTGTGTTAGCTACCAGTGGGGTGTGTTAGCTACCAGTGGGGTGTGTTAGCTACCAGTGGGGTGTGTTAGCTACCAGTGGGGTGTGTTAGCTACCAGTGGGGTGTGTTAGCTACCAGTGGGGTGTGTTAGCTACCAGTGGGGTGTGTTAGCTACCAGTGGGGTGTGTTAGCTACCAGTGGGGTGTGTTAGCTACCAGTGGGGTGTGTTAGCTACCAGTGGGGTGTGTTAGCTACCAGTGGGGTGTGTTAGCTACCGGTGGGGTGTGTTAGCTACCGGTGGGGTGTGTTAGCTACCAGTGGGGTGTGTTAGCTACCAGTGGGGTGTGTTAGCTACCAGTGGGGTGTGTTAGCTACCAGTGGGGTGTGTTAGCTACCAGTGGGGTGTGTTAGCTACCAGTGGGGTGTGTTAGCTACCAGTGGGGTGTGTTAGCTACCAGTGGGGTGTGTTAGCTACCAGTGGGGTGTGTTAGCTACCGGTGGGGTGTGTTAGCTACCAGTGGGGTGTGTTAGCTACCGGTGGGGTGTGTTAGCTACCGGTGGGGTGTGTTAGCTACCAGTGGGGTGTGTTAGCTACCAGTGGGGTGTGCTAGTTACCAGTGGGGTGTGTTAGCTACCAGTGGGGTGTGTTAGCTACCAGTGGGGTGTGTTAGCTACCAGTGGGGTGTGTTAGCTACCGGTGGGGTGTGTTAGCTACCAGTGGGGTGTGTTAGGTACCAGTGGGGTGTGTTAGGGAGATAGGGTGTTTTAAACGGTGCTTTTTAAAACGGTGGTTGGGTCGGCAGTTCTAGAGTTTTCAGGCAGGAGTTCCAGATTTTAGGCCATTTTATGTACACCACCAACTATAAAAATCGACTATACACGACATATACACTACCGTCGTAGGGGCTTACCAAGATCTCTCAGCTCCTTGTGTATTGAGCGGAGGCGTTCAACGGCCATGTCATCGAAAAAGGACCCTCCTCGTACGATGGGTTGTAGTTCCCGAGGTAGGTCGCTGGCCTCCTGCTGCGAAACCGTCATACTTGCACCCTCCTGCACCACCACCCCCAACAACGCCAACACCACCAACAACACCACCTGTGGGAGGAACACCTTCTATTATTAATATATATTATATAATATATAATTTTTAAAGGGGTGAAGGGGTAAGCCAGCGAAAGGCCTCGGTCAGATGACCAAAAGCTGCAGTGGCGGGTCATCGTATGGCTATGAGCCGCGTCAGGAAACATTTGTCCTGTTACCTAACGTAACCCGGCGTTGTAATGGTGCAACATCAGCACTGTCCCCAGCCAACACTGACATCTTTTCTATTTGTTTTCACTTCCACACACATGACTGTGGCAAAGTATAGATAAATTTGGGCCAGATGAAGTTTTATACCAAAGTAACTACCACAGTGGTATCACCACCATCACCACAGTGGTATCACCACCATCACCACAGTGGTATCACCACTGTGTCTTCAAGTATCATCATTGAATTGTTATCTTAATGTTAAAGTTTCTTGTTATCCAGCCTAGTACTCTACTTGCAGTTGTTATAACATTGTTGTGATCCTTGAACCTGGGAACTTTCCATCACCTGCTGCAGGTGATGGTGGTTACCTGGAGGTTATTCCGGGGATCAACGCCCCCGCGGCGTTGATCCCCGGAATAACCTCCAGGTAACCACCATCACCTGCAGCAGGTGATGGAAAGTTCCCAGGTTCAAGGATCACAACAATGTTATAACAACTGCAAGTAGAGTACTAGGCTGGATAACAAGAAACTTTAACATTAAGATAACAATTCAATGATGATACTTGAAGACATTTGTACTACTACCTGTTATGGTAGAGTGATAGTAAAAACTTTACGATCACTGTACCATAACAACCTCGCGAAATCGTAATAACACTATTGTGAACAACAGAACATGTGGGATTGGAACCAGTGGATAACTAGTCCTAAAACTAACAGGCTGGTGGCGCCCAATCTAACCTTCCTTGCACAAAAATACACCTAGCTGGATAAATCTTATTAGAATGGCATGGCACAATGGATAACGCACTGGCTTGTCATGGGTTCGAACACCCACTCCATTCTGTGAGTTGATATCTCGGTTACAGTTAGTCTGATACACGTGTTACAGGAAACAGAGGTCCGTTCGAAAAAAATAATTCACCTGATACAACATCAACGTTAAATTGATGACTTAATGCAGGTTAGCAGTCTCTCTCTCTCTCTCTCTCTCTCTCTCTCTCTCTCTAATCCCTCCTGGGTAACAATTCTTTGTCCCACTAACCTAAGTAACACTTCCTAATCTCAAGTTATTTGTTATTGCTGAACAAACACACACATGACCTCCCCGTTTTCTGTGTGACGTGCTTCCCGTTTTCCTTCCTGCATTCTTGTAAGATTAGGTTATGTAAGATTCCTCAGGAAACAGGGAAAAAGTGTCTTGTGATCCTGACGATGTTGTGGCGCCTGTAGTATACTGTCAACACTTCTGTGGTGGTGGTGGTGGTGTTGTTGTTGAGGGTGATGGTGGTGGTGTTGTTGAGGGTGATGGTGGTGGTGAGGGTGATGGTGGTGGTGAGGGTGATGGTGGTGGTGAGGGTGATGGTGAGGGTGATGGTGGTGGTGAGAGTGATGAAGAGGTGATGCTGCTGGTAATGGTGGTAGCTGTAAATGTGATATGATGGTTGTTGTGATGTGCTGGTTGTGATTGAGCTAGTGATGGTGATAGTAGTGCTGCTAGTGGTAGTGGTTATACTTGTGATAGTGGTGGTGGTGCAATGGTGGTTGTGGTAGTGCTGGTAGTTAGGTTGTTTTGACTAATAGTATTTCTGAATGTACTCACACTAGTGTTTGCTAGACACACACACACACACACACACACACACACACATACATACATACATACATACATACACTCACACACACACACACACACACACACACACACACACGACACACACACACACACACACACACACACACACACACACACACACACACACATACACACACACACACATACACACACACACACACACACTAGCCTACTAACTTCCTCACCTTCATCATTGGTCGATGTTATCCAAGAGTCTGAAACAAAGAAAAATATAAATTAATAATCATAACTAAATGAATGATAACAAAAATTCCGTTTTAACTAGTAATAACAATGTCTAGACATTACACAAACATTTCTGAGCTGAAATAGTAGTGTACGAGAACAAGGCATATATTCGGGAGACACTGGAGATGTTATGATAAAAAGAGATGTAACAAGACTTGATAAAGCTCTACACAGAGCGCAACACTGTCCCTATACCAGTATGTCTTGTAATGTTTACTAATGTTGAGAGTACGACACAGAGTGAAGGTTCTGATGGTGGAGAAACATCTGTTAAACTTGTTACTAGTTATCCTCCTTCTTCAGTATGTCATCAGCCCAGCTCTGTCTCGCTGCCGCTAAAGGAATAGTGGAGAGTGGTCATCGTATTCTACCGCTCGAAAAAATATAAATGAAGAAAATTAAGGCACATGTGCAACATCTGGGTATTTTTATTGTAGACATTTCGCCATCCAGTGGCTTTATCAATACAAATTTTGTATTGATAAAGCCACTGGATGGCGACACGTCTACAGTAAAGATACCCAGACGTTCAACACGTGTCTTAATTTTCATCTCGTCGGTACTGTATACCATTCTTGTACATAAATATACATGTTTGTGCGTATGTATGTGTGCATATGTATGCAAACTTGTGTACGAGTGCGCTGATGTATATTTATATATACATATGAAGGTGTACACGTTTAAATGTGTATATGGCATGAGGGTCCCTGTATGGATGCGCAGCCACACAGGTCTCAACTGGTGACTAACTGTTGGCGTTTATAGACGCACTCTCATCTCTTTTTTTATTTTATTTTTATTAACACATCGGTCGTTTCCCACCAAGGCAGCGTGACCCGAAAAAGAAGAAACACTTTCATCATCATTCACTCCATCACTGTCTTGCCAGAGGTATGACCACTCTACAGTTCAAGAAGTGTACCCTACTAAAGTCTTTTGATGTACCCTACTAACGTCTTTTGATGTACCCCACTAACGTCTTTTGATGTACCCCACTAACGTCTTTTGATGTGCCCCACTAACGTCTTTTGATGTACCCCACTAACGTCTTTTGGCGTACTCTTTTATTTTCTTTAAGTTAGACAAATTTAATTTAGATAACGACATGTGTGAATAAGAGACATTCCGAGATTATCCCGTGAGAATTAAACGCTAATTTCTTCATTATAAATGACAACACAGCCTAAAACTAATTCAAACCTACCACTAAGAAACACAAGCACTGAAAGCTTAAAGCTAGTCTACCGGTGGCCCGGTGGCTAAAGCTCCCGCTTCACACACGGAGGGCCCGGGTTCGATTCCCGGCGGGTGGAAACATTTCGACACGTTTCCTTACACCTATTGTCCTGTTCACCTAGCAGCAAATAGGTGTTAGTCGACTGGTGTGGGTCGCATCCTGGGGGGAGAGAGAGAGAAATTTGAACATATATAGAATTAAGTTACCACACGGTAATGAAATTTGAGGAACGGGCTACGTAACAGTGACCAGAGGTCATTCACACATGCCAGTAGCTACACGAACCGTTCCATCATTATAATAAACCAGCATTGAGGATTTGGAACAGATCGGAAGAGGCGTTGTAAATGAGAGGTTGAATTATTATCATGGGGAGCGTTAAACCCGCGTCTGTGGGGAAGGGGTGGTACGCATCCATGCTGAATTCAGGGCACTGGAGCACAGATCCAGTGAGAGACTGGAGAAAGAAAAAAATAATTCAAGCACTTAAAGATACCCTTTCGAGGATACTTAATTACACTAACTTAAGGAATACTTTATTCCTTAAAATAAGAAGGAAATCAAATGTCAACTAGCGTGAGGCAAAGTATAGTAATCACTTGCTCTTCTTGGTACTCTGCCTTGACAAAAAAACTGAAAGATAGACTGCAAATCACCCAGAACAAAATCGTAAGATTCATCCTGGGGCTGGGACCAAGAGAACATGTAGGCCAGGATGAATTACAGCAGTTGGATATGCTGAATGTTGAAGACAGAGTAAAACAACTGAAGCTAAATCATGTTTATAAAATTGCTCACAAACAATGTCCAGAATATCTTGCTGTCAATTTTGTCAAGGTTGGGAACCAAAGCAATCATAGTACTAGGGGGAGAGAGCACAACTTTGTAGTACCCACAGTCAGTGGCCAGGCTTCAAACACCTTTTATTGTACAGCAATAAAGGAATGGAACAGACTACCCGCACATGTCAAAGCCAGTCATAGCATGAACCAGTTCAAGAAGTGTGCCAAAAGGTGTCTGATGAATGTAGCTACAGAAAGGGAGGGGAATGATTTTCTATTTTTTAGCTAACATACGTGTAAATTTTACCTTATTCCTTGTAATGACCCTCGTATTGTAGATAGTCTTAATGACCTTGGTGTAGCAGATAGTCTTTTTAGTATGATAATAAGATATTATCTTCATTGTAGAATAATAAGAAAATATTATAACCTTTATACTATAATAATAAGGTAAAAGGACCCCAATGGAAATAAGTCACTCTGTCTAACTTTTTTGGGTTATCCTAGGTTCTCTACACATATGCTGCTATGTATGATAATTCTATGTAACTGTATTTGTGTATACCTGAATAAACTTACTTACTTACTTACTTACACTGCACGAGTTACACTGAAATTTACCAAGACGTCCTTTATTTACGCATCATAGAAAACGTAACTTTTTGTTATTTTTTGCAGGGAGAACTGAAGGAAAGTAAAGTTATTTAGATAAAATTACACTGCAAGCAAAACTTTACATTAAAAGAAGACTTTGTACATTATTATTATTATTATTATAATCAAGGGGAAGCGCTAAACCCGGAGGATTATACAGCACCTGGGGGGGGGGATGTGGAAGGCATTCAGGCTTAATTCGGGGAACTGGAGCACAGATCAATTCCCTAAATCAAGAGCCCCTCACCAACATCAAGGAACCTTCCTTGAGGGGAAGACTTTGTACAGATTATTAATCTGGAGAGTCAGTAAAGCAGGATAACTGCCTAGTTTACAATAAACAAATTATGTTGGTTAATTTCATATATCATGTATATTTCTGTGTATTAATTATAAGATGTGTATAGCATACAAATAACCAGCACTTATGAGAGGTTCTAAGAGGTCAGTGGTCTAAGTTAGATCGAAATAAGCCACTGGCTTTTTGTGGGGGTTATCCTAGGTAATTTACACATATGTTACTATGTATGATAACTTGTATAGCTGTATTTATGTATACCTGTACCTAAATAAACTTACTAAACGTTGTTGTAAGTTTTCCCTCTCCTAAGTGCGCGGGTTATTTGTATACGGTTCCAGCCAGGGTATTATTATTCAGTGGCTCACCCACAGACAGGTGGTGGGTGTACCACTGGACGAGGGTCAGTAACAATGCATGTAAACTGTTCCCCACTCATTAAGAATACTTGAATCTCTAAAAAATATGGGTTAAAGTAAATTCTCACTGAATACTATATGCTGAAGCACACCTCTCGGTAAATAATACATTATATATATATATATATATATATATATATATATATATATATATATATATATATATATATATATATATATATTTTCAACAAGTCGGTCGTCTCCCACCGAGGCAGGGTGACCCAAAAAAGAAAGAAAATCCCCAAAAAGAAAATACTTTCATCATCATTCAACACTTTCACCACACTCACACATTATCACTGCTTTTGCAGAGGTGCTCAGAATATAACAGTTTAGAAGCATATACGTATAGAGATACACAACATATCCCTCCAAACTGCCAATATCCCAAACCCCTCCTTTAGAGTGCAGGCATTGTACTTCCCATTTCCAGTACTCAAGTCCGACTATATGAAAATAACCGGTTTCCCTGAATCCCTTCACTAAATATTACCCTGCTCACACTCCAACAGATCGTCAGGTCCCAAGTATCATTCGTCTCCATTCACTCCTATCTAACACGCTCATGCACGCTTGCTGGAAGTCCAAGCCCCTCACCCACAAAACCTCCTTTACCCCCTCTTTCCAACCCTTTCGAGGACGACCCCTACCCCTCTTTCCTTCCCCTATAGATTTATATGCTTTCCATGTCATTCTACTTTGATCCATTCTCTCTAAATGACCAAACCACCTCAACAACCCCTCTTCTGCCCTCTGACTAATGCTTTTATTAACTCCATACCTTCTCCTAATTTCCACACTCCGAATTTTCTGCATAATATTTACACCACACATTGCCCTTAGACAGGACATCTCCACTGCCTCCAACCGTCTCCTCGCTGCTGCATATATATATATATATATATATATATATATATATATATATATATATATATATATATATATATATATATATATATATATATATATATAAATATCCAGTGTGTATATACAATGAGAAATATACCTCTCAGTATATGCATCCCAAGTGCTGGTTCAATTTAATTTTTCTTTTTCTTTGTGTTCATTAGCGAATATTTATGTAAATGCAGCAGAGAGTGTACCACATATGCAGTATAGTGCACTACTGGTACAGTACACCGTACTAATGCAATACAGTGTAATAGTATAATAGTGTTTTGTACACTGTATTGTACTTGTTGGTACCCAGTCTCAGAAATTGCTTCAACAACCTTGATGAGGAAGGGACGGAGGCAGTAGCTATACACAGTTGTAGCAGTAGGTATGATAGTTACCATGAAATCAAAGGATTTTGCGTGAATGTTCAGAACTGGAACTCGGGGCCAAGAACCGAGACCTGACCCCCGCAGCTACCACTAGGTGACCACACACACACACACACACACATCTGTACACCATCTACGTCAGGCCCATACTGGAGTATGCAGCACCAGTTTGGAATCCACACCTAGTCAAGCACGTCAAGAAATTAGAGAAAGTGCAAAGGTTTGCAACAAGACTAGTCCCAGAGCTACGGGGATTGTCTTATGAAGAAAGGTTGAGGGAAATCGGCCTGACGACACTGGAGGCCAGGAGGGTCAGGGGAGACATGATAACGACATATAAAATACTGCGCGGAATAGACGAGGTGGACAAAGACGGGATGTTCCAGAGATGGGACACAGACACAAGAGGTCACAATTGGAAGTTGAAGACTCAGATGAATCAAAGGGATGTTAGGAAGTATTTCTTCAGTCATAGAGTAGTCAGGCCATGGAATAGCCTAGAAAGTGATGTGGTGGAGGCAGGAACCATACATAGTTTTAAGGCGAGGTATGATAGAGCTCATGGGGCAGGGAGAGAGAGGACCTAGTAGCAATCAGCGAAGAGGCGGGGCCAGGAGCTGTGACTCGACCCCTGCAACCACAAATAGGTGAGTACAAATAGGTGAGTACACACACACACACACAGGAGGGGGGTTAGAGGAAGGGGAAGAGAGAAAGGGAGGAAATAATAGGGGAAAGTCCCCCCCCCCTGCAGTGCAAGAACCTTGTAAAAAAAAAAGTATCCGTTGAGTGAGAGTGAAAAATATTGCAGTACTGTACACAAATAACCGGCACATAGAAGAGGAGCTTACGACGACGTTTCGGTCCGACTTGGACCATTTACAAAGTGTGACTGTAAATGGTCCAAGTCGGACCGAAACGTCGTCGTAAGCTTCTCTCTCTTCTATTTGCGGGTTATTTGTGTATCGTTCGTCACGGTATTGTGCCTTTTTTGTTATTTATTACAGTACTAGTTTCTGCGCGCGCGTGTGTGTATGTGTATGTGTGTGTGTGTGTGTTGTGTTGTGTGTGTTGTGTGTGTGTGTGTGTGTGTGTGTGTGATACCTGATGTGTTAGTTTGTTTTTATCACAATTGTACTCACCTAATTGTGGTTGCAGGGGTCGAGACTCAGCTCCTGGCCCCGCCTCTTCACTGATCGCTACTGGATCCTCTCTCTCTCTGCTTCCTGAGCTTTGTCATACCTCTTCTTAAAACTATGTATGGTTCCTGCCTCCACTACTTCACTTGCTAGGCTATTCCACTTGCTGACAACTCTATGACTGAAGAAATACTTCCTAACGTCCCTGTGACTCGTCTGAGTCTTCAGCTTCCAGTTGTGACCCCTTGTCCCTGTGTCCCCTCTCTGGAACATCCTATCTCTGTCCACCTTGTCTATTCCCCGCAGTATCTTGTATGTCGTTATCATGTCTCCCCTGACCCTTCTGTCCTCCAGTGTCGTCAGTCCGATTTCCCTTAACCTTTCCTTGTACGACATTCCCTTGAGCTCTGGGACTAGCCTTGTTGCAAACCTTTGTACTTTCTCTAACTTCCTGACGTGCTTGACCAGGTGTGGGTTCCAGACTGGTGCTGCATACTCTAGTATGGGCCTAACATACACAGTGTACAGTGTCTTGAACGATTCCTTATTAAGGTATCGGAACGCTATTCCCAGGTTTGCCAGGCGCCCGTATGCTGCAGCAGTTATTTGGTTGATGTGTGTCTCCGGTGATGTGCTCGGTGTTATGGTCACCCCAAGGTCTTTCTCCCTGAGTGAGGTCTGTAGTCTTTGTCCACCTAGCCTATACTCTGTCTGCGGTCTTCTTTGCCCCTCCCCAATCTTCATGACTTTGCATTTGGCTGGATTGAATTCGAGAAGCCAGTTACTGGACCACATGTCCAGCCTCTCCAGGTCTCTTTGCAGTCCTGCCTCATCCTCGTCCGATTTAATTCTTCTCATCAACTTCACGTCATCTGCGAACAGGGACACTTCAGAGTCTATTCCTTCCATCATGTCGTTCACATATATCAAAATAGCACTGGTCCTAGAACTGACCCCTGTGGGACCCCGCTCGTAACAGGCGCCCACTGTGATACCTCTTCACGTACCATGACTCGTTGCTGCCTCCCTGTCAGGTATTCCCTTATCCATTGCAGTGCCCTCCCTTTTACATGCGCCTGATCCTCCAGCTTCTGCACTAATCTCTTGTGGGGAACTGTGTCAAAGGCCTTCCTGCAGTCTAGGAAAACGCAATCTACCCACCCCTCTCTCTCGTGTCTTACTTCTGTTACCTTGTCATAAAACTCCAGGAGGTTTGTGATACAAGATTTGCCTTCCATGAACCCATGCTGGTTTTCATTTATAATCTTGTTCCTTTCCAGGTGTTCGACCACTCTCCTCCTGATAATCTCCATGACTTTGCACACAATACATGTCAGAGAGACAGGTCTGTAGTTTAGTGCCTCGTTTCTGTTTCCTTTCTTAAATATGGGGACTACATTAGCTGTCTTCCATTTCTCAGGTAGTTGCCCAGTTTCAAGGGATGTGTTAAGATTGTGGTTAGAGGCACGCACAGCATCTCTGCTCCTTCTCTAAGGACCCACGGGGAGATGTTGTCCGGTCCCATCGCCTTTGAGGTGTCAAGTCACTTAAGAGCTTCTTCACCTCCTCCTCAGTTGTTTGTATGTCATCCAACACTTGTTGGTATATTCCCTCTTGATGCTCCCTTCTGTGCTGTCTTCCCACAGCCCTTCCTGTCTCTACTGTAAAAACTTCCTTAAATCTCCTGTTCAGCTCCTCACATACCTCCTGATCATTTCTTGTGAGTTCTCCACCTTCTGTCCTTAATCTGATCACCTGGTCTTTGACTGTTGTCTTCCTCCTGATGTGGCTATACAACAGTTTCGGGTCAGTCTTGATTCTCGATGCTGTGTCATTTTCATACTGTAGCTGGGCCTCCCTCCTTACCTGTGTGTACTCATTCCTGGCTCTGCGACTGATCTCCCTATTTTCATGTGTTCTCTGCCTTCTGTACTTTTTCCATTCTCTATTGCACTTTGTTTTTGCCTCCTTACACCGTCGGTAAACCAGGGGCTCGTTCTGGTCTTCCCGTTGTTACTGTTGCCCTTGGGAATAAACCTTTCCACTGCCTCCTTGCATTTTGTTGTTACATATTCCATCATTTCATTTACTGGCTTTCCTGCCAGTTCTCTGTCCCACTGGACCTCCCGCAGGAAGTTCTTCAACCCTATGTAGTCCCCTCTTTTATAGTCAGGCTTTTCCCATTCAACTCCTGTTATTCTCTCCACTTGCAGCTCTACTATGTATTCAAAGCACAGAACCACGTGGTCGCTAGCTCCTAGGGGACTCTCATACTTGATGTCCTCAATGTCCGAGCTGCCCAGGGTGAACACAAGGTCCAATCTTGCTGGTTCATCCTCCCCTCTCACTCTGGTAGTGTCCTTAACATGTTGGTGCATGAGGTTTTCCAGCACCACGTCCAACATCCTGGCTCTCCATGTTTCGGGACCCCCATGTGGCTCCAGGTTTTCCCAGTCAATCTCCCTGTGGTTGAAATCCCCCATAACCAGCAACTTTGCTCTGCTGGAGTGAGCTCTTCTTGCCACCTCAGCAAGTGTGTCCACCATTGCTCTGTTGCTCTCTTCATATTCCTCTCTTGGCCTCCTGCAGTTCTGTGGTGATTATACATCACTGCAATGACCACTTTGTGTTCCCCAGACTGAAGTGTACCTGCTATGTAGTCTCTTTCTCCCGTCTCATCTATGCCTTCCATTTTCTCGAATTTCCATCTGTTTTTTACGAGCAGAGCAACCCCACCTCCCCCCCTGCCCCTTCTATCTTTCCTCATGATCTGGTATCCTGGTGGGAAGATTGCATCTGTTATTGTCTCCGTGAGTTTTGTTTCTGTAACTGCTCTGATGTCTGGGGACTTCTCATTGATTCTTTCTTGCCATTACTCATGTTTATTCATTAATCCATCTGCATTTGTGTACCAAACCTTCAACTTCTGTTCTAATACTGTAACTGTGGTGCGGGGGGTGGAAGCAGAGGGATTGGTGTGTGATGGTTGGTTTGGATTGTTCAGTTGCCTGGGGGTGTCGTGGCTGGAGTCCTTCTGCAGGTGTTTCTGGGGGGTGCGCTTGTCCTTCCATTTGATCCTGGGTTATTCTGCTCTCCTTTTTCATTTCCTCCCATTTCTCCTTTCGTTTTTGAACTCTCTCTTTCATTGTCTTCCTTTCGTCCTGTGTTCTGTCTCGATCGAGGTACACACTCCAGAACTCCTGCTTGCCTCTCAGCCATGCTTTCTCCTGCAGGATCATGGTTCGGGTTGATTCTGCCTTGAAAATTACTTTGAGAGGCCGATTCCTTTTCTTTGTGAACCACCCGATTCTCCGAAAATTTGCCACCTGGGTCATGTCCCCCTCGCCTATCACCTTCATGATATCTTCAATTGCTTTTTTCTCCTGCTTTCTTTCATCATAAGTTTCCCCTTTAGCTTCGTCTAGCCCATAGACAAACACGGATCTCTCCCTTTCCACCTCCCACTGTGACTCCCATTGCATCCTCTGATGTGTTTTAGTTCCTTCCCGTGGAGTGTTCCTTCCTTCAGTCCCTTCCCTAGTTATGGCCCCTATGGTTCTTGGTTTGTCCTTCCTGCTCACCTGTTCCTGGCCCCCACAGGTATCTGGTAAGGTCCTTGCACATGTCCTAGTTCCTTCAATGTCTTCCAACCTCTCGTTCTGTCCTAGTGTGCTCCCTGTCTTTGTTTTGGCCCCATGTGGGTTTGACAGGACCTCTGCATACAGTTTAGTTTCCATGCTTCCTTCAGACCTGTTGTCTGTGTTTGATGTACCCATTGCCGATACTACTTCTGTAATATCTTTGTCTCTGTGCTGTTTCAGATGTCTCAGCTCCTCTTCTAATCTCTCTATCTTGATTTCTGCTGCTGTGGCCTGTTGCTTCCACCTTCTGCATTCTGCTGCTAACCTCTCTTCCATCTTCCTTTCCAGCTCATCTAGTCTCCTTCCCCAGTCTTCCTCCCTTTTTTTGAGCTCTACCTCCCATTCCTCCCTCCCAGATTCGTCCTTGGAGCCCCTTGTCCTCATCCTGGTTCTAGGTTCCCCCGTTGTTCCACAGAAGGGGGGACGGGTGGTTAGGGGAGGGGAATAGATGTTAGGAGGAGAGGGGATGGATGGTTGTGGGGAGGGGAGGATGGTTATTGGAGGGGTAGAGATAGTTGGGGGAGGGGGTTAGATGGTTTGAGGGAGAGAGGGGATGGATGGTTATGGGGAGGGGGAGGATGGTTATTGGAGGGTGGAGGTAGTTGGGGGTGACGGTTTGGGGAGGGGTTAGGTGGTTTGGGGGAGGGTAGGTGGCTAAGGTGAGGTGGTTAGGGAAGGGGGAGAGGTGGTTAGGGGAGGGGGGGTACGTGTTTGTGTCAAGTGGTGGAGGGTGTGTGTGGGTGTGGGGTGTGTGTGTGTGTGTGTGTGTGTACTCACCTAATTGTGGTTGTAGGGGTCGATTCACAGCTGGTCCCGCCTCTTCACTGGTCGCTACTAGATCACTCTCACTGCTCCATAAGTTTCATCATACCTTTTCTTAAAACTATGTATGGATCCTGCCTCCATTACATCACTTTCCAGATTATTCCACTTCCTGACAACTCTGTGACTGAAGAAATACTTTCTAACATCCCTGTGATTCATCCGAATCTTCAACTCTGTGTGTGTGTGTGTGTGTGTGTGTGTGTGTGTGTGTGTGTGTGTGTGTGTGTGTGTGTGTGTGTGTGTGTGTGTTATACGTCAGTCATTGGTATTGTAGTGTGATGCATGTGTATGATACTGTGTATGACCGCTGTGACCTCGCTACTGTGACCTCGGCACTGTGGCCTCGGCACTGCCTGTTGCACTGATGGTATTTCTCTAGTGGTTACACTGTCAGAGGGCGATCATGCGTATCAGTGCTTAAACGTACGCGCGCGCACACGCACGGCACACGCACACACGCACGTACACACACATACGCACACACAAACACGCAAGCACAAACATACACGCACACACGCAGGTCAAGGTTCGCACACGTGAGTGTTTACAACCCGTAATTTAGATAAATATGTATAATTACTATCTCCGGAGTCCTCCCTCCCCTCTCTCTCTCTCTCTCTCTCTCTCTCTCTGTCTCCTCCAAATCTTCCTCAACACACCTTCAAGCACAACATTCACCCCTCCACATCCTCCATGCATACTCCCCCCTACCTCCACTTCCAACACCCCCAACACTTCTCTCACGCCACACCCCTCTACACCCCCACCATTCCACCCCTCTTCAACCCCACCACT
Source organism: Cherax quadricarinatus (assembly GCF_026875155.1). Taxonomy (NCBI): domain Eukaryota; kingdom Metazoa; phylum Arthropoda; class Malacostraca; order Decapoda; family Parastacidae; genus Cherax; species Cherax quadricarinatus. The sequence goes on along the minus strand of NC_069412.1, from coordinate 58,624,380 downwards.
ACACCTCCCTACACATATATTACTGTGAACCAGCGTGTCGATGTCAAAAATGTTTATAAATCATAATCATGATTTTTAAAGGGGTGGGCGGATAAGCCAGCGGAAGGTCTCGGTTTGATGACCAGAAGCTCCAGCGGCGGGTCATGTGACAAATACCCGCCTCAGGAAACCTTTGTCTTGTTTCCCGACATATCTTACCTAACCCAATCCTAACCACGTGGTGCACAGTGTTTAAGTTGAATAATCTCAAATTTAAAAATATAGAAAAGGACATAGAAGGGATATAGAAAACGGTTGGTATGACAATATGGTGATTCAGTGCATCAGTGTATAGTGATACTCAACACCACTGGAAATAAACTGTGTATCACACCACTGGATAGAGGGATTACATTTTTTAAATTTTGCCACCGAAGTGGTTAGTTTACTGTGCAGCCCATATCCATTCTGTGGAGGGTAGTGGAAAAGCATACGGATACGCAATTGGCCCCAAAGGGGTTTACAGGAGTACATCTGGATTTATATCTACAGTTCACGTATCTGGTATCTTATTTTCATTAAGATATCATGACATCACATTAAGTTATTACAGAGAAAGAGTAATAGTGATCTGACAGACATTTGCGAGAGGTCAGGTGGTGTGGAATGTTATATTGGTGACCTAACGTGCCCTTCATACACTGATGGAGATTATGTCAATGTATGAAGGCACGACATGTTGGGCAAGACTAAGCTGCAGTATACGTACTACATTATGCAGTATTCAGCATCATACAGTATACTGTAACTGAGGTCTTCCCAACCTACCATGCGCGGGTCTAAATTAATGTCAGAACAGAGGTACAAAGTACCTCTTTACTGACATCAATTTAATACTGACAAGATGGAAATATGACTTAAGAAATCGTAATGACACGATTGCAAACAAACCATACCCCCGGCCGGGATTGAACCCGCGGTCATAGAGTCTCAAAACTCCAGCCCGTCGCGTTAGCCACTAGACCAGCTAGCCACAATAAGATTCATCCAACTAGGTATATTTCTACACCATAGGAAAGTTAGCACAGGCACCTCTGTGACCACAAATGCAAGTCATGTTGACGGCAGTGAAGGGACTTGAGCTAGAGTTCGTCACGGCCACGCTAGCTGGAGATTCGTCTGTAAAAACTTGCATTTGTGGTCACAGAGGTGCCTGTGCTAACTTTCCTATGGTGTAGAAATATACCTAGTTGGATGAATCTTATTGTGGCTAGCTGGTCTAGTGGCTAACGCGACGGGCTGGAGTTTTGAGACTCTATGACCGCGGGTTCAATCCCGGCCGGGGGTATGGTTTAAGATGGAAATATACACAGAAGGGGTGTGCAAGATTCGCTCAGACATGAAACTAGATAATGAATACTACCTGATCGAAACATTGTTAATTAAAGTTCTATGTGTTTTATATGCGCCTAAAGTCAGTTGGCGTTGCTTGGTAATCAGAGGTCTGAGGAGGGGTTGTTAAGGTGGTTTGGACATTTAGACAAACTGAAGAAAAATAGTATGACTGGGAGGGTGCATAAATCTGGGGTGGAGGAAGGCGAGGTAGGGGTCGTTCTAGCGCAGGTTGGAGGGACGGGGTAAAGAAAGTTTTGAGTGCTAGGGGCTTGGACATCCAACAGGCTTCTGTGAGCATGATAGGAGTGTGTGTGTGTGTGTGTGTTATTTAGCTCTTATTCTCAGTGTGTAGTGGGTTTAGCGCTTAGTTATGATGATAAATAATAATAATAATAATAATAATAATAAATGTTACTATAACATACAATATTGTAGCAGCAACATTCTACACCTCAACATCCCACTCACCCTTACCTTACCATCCCCCACCACACCATCCCCACCACCGCCACTCCACCAACCCCACACAGAGGTGAAGCAACAAGTGACCTCACTTTTTACTAAGGCAAGCCACCCTCACAGGTCATACAGTTGCCACGTACTGTTTACTGCAACAATGAATCACTAATTAAGGGCTCGATACGACGTACGCTGTCAGTAGCCCTATAAGCCCCAACAACAACACCTCACTAATAACTTACTAGGAGTATCGTCCCGTATCTAGGTTGGTAGCGCACTCAGCTCACACAATGCGGTCAGTGATTCGATCCCCGGTACGAGTGGAAACATTAGGACGTGTTTCCTTAAGATACCTGCTGTCCCTGTTCACCTATCAATAAAATAGGTACCTGGATGTTAGTCGACCGGTGTGGGTCGCATCCTGGGGAGAAAACTGACCTAATATAGTAGTCAGCTAGACCTGTATAAGTTGTATCATGTACTTGTAGAAATAAATATTATTGTTATTATTATTATTATTATTATTATTATTATTATTATTATTAATGAAAATAACGTAACAGACATACTAAGCAACGGTTAAGACAATAATTTGTCATAAGGTCGATTATTAAAGCCCACAACGATAGCAAGCATTGCCTTCACAAACGTGCAACGGGCAGTCATTCCCGCCTCTATACACCCCTTACATAAGGTCGATTATTAAAGTCGGCATCAACAGCATTCAGACCTTGCCGACCACGTAACTAAGCTTGTGAAAGCTGACAGCCTCTCGCCAACTTAGCGCGAGAGAGAGATGACTTAAACTCCGAGGAGACATGACCACGGCGTACAAGATATCAAGATTATAGATACAGAGTTCAGGCGTACAAGATATCAAGATTATAGATACAGAGTTCAGAGTGACAGGATTCGAGCCTGTTCTAGGAATACTAGCTGGGCTAGTAGGGATAGCAGGACTGCCAGGTCACTGGTTCGAACATCCTTACTCTGATTGGTTACAATCCTTTATTAATAATGTTTAACTCAAGACTGTGTGTTGGATGACAGTACAGCGTTTAACGTGGGAGAAACATCAATATATAATGTTTAACGTGGGAGAAACATCAATATATAGTGTTTAACGTGGGAGAAACATCAAGATAGTGTTTAACGTGAGACATCAAGGTACAGTGTTTAACTTGAGACAGTAATACATAATGTTTAACGTGAGAGAAAAGAAGAGAATATTTAAAGTGGGAGGGACCACAGTAAGAGAACAACAAACTCCCATGTACCACAAAGTTACATTTCAAAATAATCCTCAGGCTGAAGGAACAAATTAAGATAGGTACTGGAGGCAGACTCCATATATGGATTCAAGAGTAGGTACGACACGACCCAAATAAAAAAAAATCCTAAGAGGCCCAGGAGCTGAAGTTCAACCCTTGCAAACTATTTACAAATAGAACTGCTAAACTTAAAAAAATATATATATAGTGCTTCAAAAAAAGTATTTTCAGAACTTATTTCAGTGAGTCACAAACGAATTTACAAAAAAGGCGAATGAAAGGAATTTTATTAAGATAATTAAGGAGGAAGAAGAAAAATTACCATTGGTTGAAAAAAAAGCAGTTGAACCAGATGTGACATCAACCCGGGTTTCGAAAGAAAGTGCGGAAGTGCTTCCCAGTGCTGGCTGCTGTCTCCTGCTGTCTTCCTCCAGCTAGGCTAAACTACCTCACTTATCAACATGAGTAATATTGAACCAGCAGTGTACATGTCAGCAGTGTACATGTCAGCAGTGTACATGTCAGCAGTGTACATGTCAGCAGTGTGACTAACGTTAACAACCAGGGTTGTATTAATGACATGTTATCATGATGGTACAACAATGTAATCATGAAGGTATATTATTATGATGGTACAGTAACGTTATCATGAAGGTACATTATCGTGATGGTACAGCAATGTTATCATAATGGTACAGTAATGTTATCATGAAGGTACATTATCGTGATGGTACAGCAATGTTATCATAATGGTACAGTAACGTTATCATGAAGGTATATTATCGTGATGGTACAGCAATGTTATCATGATGGTACAGTAATGTTATGATAATACAATAATGCTATCATGATGGTATGTTATGATGGAATATGTTATCATAAAGGAACAGTAATGCTAATGCTATCAGGATGGTTTATGTTATCTCGGCGGAACACTCACTACGGTCTTAATTTATGTCAGTGGTTTATCAGTCGCACTCATGGGAAGAACTAAACCTACAGGGTTCATACAGGACCTGGGGAATTGGTGGCCATCATGTTTGGTCCCTGGAAGGTCAGGATGAGTCTCTGTGATCAAGAGTCCCTCTCTAGCCTCCAGGAGCCTTCCTTGAGCACAATCTACCAGTACAATGTTACAAGGAACCGTCCTTGAGCACAACAATCTACCAGTACAATATTACAAGGAACCGTCCTTGAGCACAATCTACCAGTACAATGTTACAAGGAACCGTCCTTGAGCACAATCTACCAGTACAATGTTCGTAGATATACAATATGTTATGGAAGGTAACATATAAAAGAGTTAGAATCCCTATAGGAAGGTTTAGATTCAACAAGCACTGTAAAACAGGTTTAACATAGTTTTAATCAGTGTGAAGTGATTTCACTGGAAATTTTCCTTTCGACTTTACCACCTCTCTGTGCCCAGTCACTGTGCTGTGTCACACTGCTCTATCACACTACGTGTATCTCAGACACGCTGTAATTATCTATACGAGGATGCGTGTTAAGCTCTAGCTCTCAGACCCCTTCACTGCATGTCGTCACACATTCTGTTTCATGCAGTGCCAGTTTTAGTGATACTGCCACATGGCCTGGTGGCTAAAGCTCTCGCTTCACACGGTGAGGGTCCGGGTTCGATTCCCGGCGAGGGAATGCTCCATCAGTAAAATGGGTACCTGGGTGTTAGTCGACTAGTGTGGGTCGCATCCTGGGACAAAACTTATCTAATTTGCCCGAAATGCTCTACATAACAAGCGGCTTTCTATATAGTAGTATGTCAGTGATGTCAGCTAGACCTGTGTACCTTGTACATGTACTTGTAGAAATAAAGATATTATATATTATTATTAGTAGTAGTAGAAGTAAGATTTCACGTCTTCTACACGGTTAAGACTAGACTGACATGATGGTACATGTAGTGTAAGTTGACAGGTGGAGGAAACACCATTAAGTTGTAGAGGAAATATTTGTTTGATTCGGCGTGTGATCCGGGGCTGAACTTTATCAGCTATACATAAAAAAGCTTCACAGCTTTGTAAGGTGAACGAGCATCCTGAGGTCAAGCTTGAGAGACGTCACAGGAGAGGTCAAAGGTGGGGTAAACGGAAATATCCAGGGGTTAGGTAAGAGTTAAGGACAGGAGCCAGGGATGGGTAAAGTTTTAAATACTGCAGTCGCGGATGATGTGTGATGAGTGAAACATGTGCAACATCTGGGTATCTTTACTTGTAGACGTTTTGCCGTCCAGTGGCTTTATCAGTACATGGACATAATAGAAATATATATAGTAAATAGTGGAAGATGAGGTAATCAGTCCCTCAGTCCCATGTATTGTATTGATAAAGCCAATGGTTGGTGAGATATAAAGATACTCAAATGTTGCATATGTGTCTAAGTCATCATCTGTCGGTATTGTATACCAGTGATATACAACGATGTGTGATGGGTCCAGCCAGCATGTACATTCCACTGTTCTGCTCACTGATCTCAATAATGGTGGCCACCTCCAGGATGCTCAGTTTAGTCCTGTCCTCTTGAAACAGTTACTGCACTGCTTCCCATTTCATAAGGTGAGAGTGTTGTCTGCGGTGGACGACGCAGGAGTTCTTGACATCATTCATCCTACACCAGTATTCGTGTTCCTTGAGATGTCTGAAGATCACATCCTGTCTCCCTAAAATAAACCTTGCAGTAATGGTGTTTTTGGCTCTGAGGTTTAGTGAGCTCTGTTGCGGTTTTAGCAGTAACTACAGCCCTGTCCACGCTGGCCTTGCGAAAAATTGAGGGTGATGGATGCGGTTACCTGTACTGTGAGGGAGAACGAGACGACGGTCGATGCTGGAACTCACTAGGAGTGATGCGAGACAGGAGGGCTTTTCTCAAGCAGCCGTGGATGACTTGAGGCGGCAAAAGCGTTCTAGAGGAATTTCTTATCAGCGAAGAATTCGTCACTACAACATCCGAACGTGCAGGAAGAAACCTACGACGACGTCACCCTTGGTCTCCAGCTCATTGTGGGAAAAGAAAGGAATTAAATAATTTTATTGGTGGGCTTCCGATAAACCCTCTGTTTTAGTGTGTTACCTTCCCTGATGAGAAGATGTCGAGAAAGGATAAAGAGAAGTCTTTTAGTCTCCTCAAGAGAGAAGTATATTGAAGGTTCCATGGCACAGATATCGTCAAGGGACGCTTTCCAGAACATCATGCACATACCTCAGGCATGTAACGTTGTGTGGAATAATGATACCGAACCGGTCTTTCTCCAGGTGTTCGAGGTAAATAGAACTGAAGAGTGACCCCCCACTGCCATGCCATACTTCTCTTTGTAGATGTCATCGCCAAAAAGAAAAGAAGTTTATCTTGACGCAAGACTCAACGAGTCCATGAAGTTCTCTTTAGGAAGGGAAGAGGCAGGTCATAAAAAAACGCAATTCCGTAGAGAGGAAACACCTTGCTCAATGTGAACTTGAGTGAGGAGACAGGTGACATCCAAACTAGCGAGTTTTCTTTTTATTCTTGATCATCTGGGCGAGTGTGGTGAAGTTCCCAGCAACTCTCATCTCCGCCACTTCATGTGGGGGATGCAGCAATGTCATCGTTGGGAGACCTGCAGTGATCCTAGGACTCCCCTAAACAAAAATACTCGTGCATAATGTGATGCCAATACCACGTGCATCGTTCACCTCAAGCTACACTCCCAAGTCAAGAAGTGTGAGGCAGTGGAGCAAGAGGATACAAGCAAACTCAGCATCCTGGAGGAGGAGGTCACCGTTCATCTTACTGAGACCAGTGAGCACAACAATGTAATGCACATACTGAATCAACCCATCACTCGCACCGTCCAAGATTGCTATAGTTAAAATGCTACCCATACCTGACTCCTCCTCCTCCTCCTCCTCCTTACATTACTTCCCTAACCTCACTTCCTTGACCTTACCTCCTCCAACTCACTAACCTCACCTTTTACGTAACCCCTGGACATTACCATTTGCCCCACCTTTGACCTCTCTTGTAATATCTCTCAAGCTTGACGTCAGTGTGCTCGTTTGCCTTATAAAGCTGTGTATGTGTTTATGCATATTTGATGAAGTCCAGCTTTGAGTGAAGCGTTGTAGCAGTAATAGAATTTCCTTCAACAGAATGTTTTGCCCTTCTAACTCAACATCAGAGTGCACTGCGGCTCACAGACTATCATGCAAGAATCAACCTTATATCTCAGTAGCACTTCCAACAAGTGTTCCCTCTAGTTTTCTACTCATGGCCAGTATGATTATTATTACGAGCACATTACTACAATACACAAATAACCCGCACATAGAGAGAAGCTTACCACGACGTTTCACTATTGTGCCTTTTTCTTCTTCTTTATATGTATATTATGTACATGTGTGCTTGTGGTAGCAGTTAGACGGTGGCAAGCCATAAGCCATGGCTTGCCAGCCGCATGCGACTCCTTTGCTCAATATCCACAACAGTGCGAGCGCGGTGAATAAACAAGTTAGCCGCAAGCGGAGGCCGAGTCGTGGCTTAGCTGTATCTGCTATGAACCATTAATATAGTTTTAAAAGATGACATAACTCACAGGTAAGTAAAAAGAAAATATGGAAGGAATTTATAGCAAGAAATATCTAGTTTCAATCCCAAGAGTTTCTTTCCTCGTATGAGACTACGACTCATTAAGACCCTGGACAGTCTTGTATGACGCATCTAGTCAAGAATGACACAACTCTTGTTAGTCAATGGCAGATAAAGATTGCTTGCCGCGTACACTGTATGAGGTAAACTTTGCCTATGTATCTGGCTGACACCCTCGACTGTTACTGTTGCTGCTGTTGTTGCTGAAGCTACTGTTGCTGCTACTACTGCTACTACTACTACTACTACTGCTGCTGCTACTACTACTGCTGATACTACCACTACTACTGCTAAACTACTACTACTACTACTACTACTGTTGTTACTCTTGCTACTACGACTGCTAATGCTCTTGCTGCGGCTACTATTGTTGGTGGTCCTGCTACTACTACTACTGCTGGTCTTGCTAGTAGTGGTGGTAGTAGTAGTATTAGTCGACCATGACAGCGTCTAGGACACAGTATTTCTCACCACTCATGCTTCTCTCATTATAATTCATAATAACCTAATTTCAATATTCTCATATCAAAGTCATTATTGTAATGACGGGTGTGCCAGAGTATCGGTGTCGGCCTACAACCGAGTACCGGTGTCGGCCTACAACTGAGTATCGGTGTCGGCCTACAACCGGTATCGGTGTCGGCCTACACCGAGTATCGTGTCGGCCTACAACCGAGTATCGGTGTCGGCCTACAACCGAGTATCGGTGTCGGCCTACAACTGAGTATCGGTGTCGGCCTACAACCGAGTATCGGTGTCGGCCTACAACCGAGTATCGGTGTCGGCCTACAATGAGTATCGGTGTCGGCCTACAACGAGTATCGGTGTCGGCCTACAACTGAGTACGGTGTCGGCCTACAACGAGTACCGGTGTCGGCCTACAACTGAGTATCGGTGTCGGCTACAACTGAGTATCGGTGTCGGCCTACAACTGAGTATCGGTGTCGGCCTACAATTGAGTATCGGTGTCGGCCTACAACTGAGTATCGGTGTCGGCCTACAACTGAGTATCGGTGTCGGCCTACAACTGAGTATCGGTGTCGGCCTACAAGTGAGTATCGATGTCGGCCTACAATTGAGTATCGGTGTCGGCCTACAACCGAGTATCGGTATCGACAAAAAAAATTAGTATCGTCCCATCCCTAATAATAATTTAAAAAACTAAAGAAATAGGTAAATGGAAGGAGACTCGAACTGTGGGTCATGTTTATTCCCTTGATAGATATTCAATACGAACAATAATAAAAAACTAAGTCACAACGTCATCACAAGTGAAGGATTGAGACAATTATTGTCTTACTGTGAAGTTATTTGAAGTCCCCGTGCAGGGACCAGTGGACCTGATATACCAGGATGTTTTATACCCGTGCAGGGACCTGTGGACCTGATATATCAGGATGTTTTATACCGTGCAGGGACCTGTGGACCTGATATATCAGATGTTTTATAACCGTGCAGGGACCTGTGGACCTGATATATCAGGATGTTTTATAACCGTGCAGGGACCTGTGGACCTGATATATCAGGATGTTTTATAACCGTGCAGGGACCTGTGGACCTGATATATCAGGATGTTTTATAACCGTGCAGGGACCTGTGGACCTGATATACCAGGATGTTTTATAACCGTGCAGGGACCTGTGGACCTGATATACCAGGATGTTTTATAACCGTGCAGGGACCTGTGGACCTGATATATCAGGATGTTTTATACTCGTGCAGGGACCTGTGGACCTGATATACCAGGATGTTTTATACCCGTGCAGGGACCTGTAGACCTGATATACCAGGATGTTTTATACCCGTGCAGGGACCTGTGGACCTGATATACCAGGATGTTTTATACCCGTGCAGGGACCTGTAGACCTGATATACCAGGATGTTTTATACCCGTGCAGGGACCTGTGGACCTGATATACCAGGATGTTTTATACCCGTGCAGGGACCTGTGGACCTGATATACCAGGATGTTTTATACCCGTGCAGGGACCTGTAGACCTGATATACCAGGATGTTTTATACCCGTGCAGGGACCTGTGGACTGATATACCAGGATGTTTTATACCCGTGCAGGGACCTGTGGACCTGATATACCAGGATGTTTTATACCCGTGCAGGGACCTGTAGACCTGATATACCAGGATGTTTTATACCCGTGCAGGGACCTGTGGACCTGATATACTAGGATGTTTTATACCCGTGCAGGGACCTGTAGACCTGATATACCAGGATGTTTTATACCCGTGCAGGGACCTGTGGACCTGATATACCAGGATGTTTTATACCCGTGCAGGGACCTGTGGACCTGATATACCAGGATGTTTTATACCTGTGCAGGGACCTGTGGACCTGATATACCAGGATGTTTTATACCCGTGCAGGGACCTGTAGACCTGATATACCAGGATGTTTTATACCCGTGCAGGGACCTGTGGACCTGATATACCAGGATGTTTTATACCCGTGCAGGGACCTGTGGACCTGATATACCAGGATGTTTTATACCCGTGCAGGGACCTGTAGACCTGATATACCAGGATGTTTTATACCCGTGCAGGGACCTGTGGACCTGATATACCAGGATGTTTTATACCCGTGCAGGGACCTGTGGACCTGATATACCAGGATGTTTTATACCCGTGCAGGGACCTGTGGACCTGATATACCAGGATGTTTTATACCCGTGCAGGGACCTGTGGACCTGATATACCAGGATGTTTTATACCCGTGCAGGGACCTGTGGACCTGATATACCAGGATGTTTTATACCCGTGCAGGGACCTGTGGACCTGATATACCAGGATGTTTTATACCCGTGCAGGGACCTGTGGACCTGATATACCAGGATGTTTTATAACCGTGCAGGGACTGTGGACCTGATATACCAGGATGTTTTATACCCGTGCAGGGACCTGTGGACCTGATATACCAGGATGTTTTATAACCGTGCAGGGACCTGTGGACCTGATATACCAGGATGTTTTATACCCGTGCAGGGACCTGTGGACCTGATATACCAGGATGTTTTATAACCGTGCAGGGACCTGTGGACCTGATATACCAGGATGTTTTATACCCGTGCAGGACCTGTGGACCTGATATACCAGGATGTTTTATAACCGTGCAGGGACCTGTGGACCTGATATACCAGGATGTTTTATAACCGTGCAGGGACCTGTGGACCTGATATACCAAGATGTTTTATAACCGTGCAGGGACCTGTGGACCTGATTTACCAGGATGTTTTATAACCGTGCAGGGACCTGTGGACCTGATATACCAGGATGTTTTATACCCGTGCAGGGACCTGTGGACCTGATATACCAGGATATTTTATAGTCATACAGGGACCTGTGGACCTGATATACCAGGATATTTTATAGTCATACAGGGACCTGTGGACCTGATATACCAGGATATTTTATAGTTATACAGGGACCTGTGGACCTGATATACCAAGATATTTTATAGTCATACAGGGACCTGTGGACCTGATATACCAGGATATTTTATAGTCATACAGGGACCTGTGGACCTGATATACCAGGATATTTTAGCCATACAGGGACCTGTGGACCTGATATACCAGGATATATACTCATACAGGGACCTGTGGACCTGATATACCAGGATGTTTTATACTCATACAGGGACCTGTGGACCTGATATACCAGGATGTTTTATACTCGTGCAGGGACCTGTGGACCTGATATACCAGGATGTTTTATACTCATACAGGGACCTGTGGACCTGATATACCAGGATGTTTTATACTCGTGCAGGGACCTGTGGACCTGATATACCAGGATGTTTTATACTCGTACAGGGACCTGTGGACTGATATACCAGGATGTTTTATACTCGTGCAGGGACCTGTGGACCTGATATACCAGGATGTTTTATACTCGTACAGGGACCTGTGGACCTGATATACCAGGATGTTTTATACTCGTACAGGGACCTGTGGACCTGATATACCAGGATGTTTTATACTCGTGCAGGGACCTGTGGACCTGATATACCAGGATGTTTTATACTCGTGCAGGGACCTGTGGACCTGATATACCAGGATGTTTTATACTCGTGCAGGGACCTGTGGACCTGATATACCAGGATTTTTTATACTCGTGCAGGACCTGTGGACCTGATATACCAGGATGTTTTATACTCGTGCAGGGACCTGTGGACCTGATATACCAGGATGTTTTATACTCGTGCAGGGACCTGTGGACCTGATATACCAGGATGTTTTATACTCGTGCAGGGACCTGTGGACCTGATATACCAGGATGTTTTATACTCGTGCAGGGACCTGTGGACCTGATAT
>NC_069412.1:58602311-58604811 GCF_026875155.1 Cherax quadricarinatus | reverse complement strand
GCTTTATCAGTCCAATACAAAGTAGAAATGGGAGAGGAGGAGTTTGAGGTAATCAGTCCCTCAACCTGGAATTGCACTTCCTACAAGAGTGATGGACTGGACACATCTATTCCAGGTTGAGGGACTGATTACCTCAAACTTCTCCTCTCCCATTTCTACTTTGTATTGGACTGATACCTGGAGGTTATAACGGGGATCAACGCCCCCGCGGCCCGGTCCATGAACAGGCCTCCCGATGGATCAGGGCCTGATCAACTAGGCTGTTACTCATGTACGAATTAATTGCTCTACCATATTGTATTACTACTACTACTACAACTTTTATCACTACTACTACTACTACCACTACCACTACCACTAGTATTGCACCTCACTCTGAGCCTATATATACCCTCTGTATCCATGTATTGTCTGTAATGGCTTGATAGAGCTCCTGGAGAGCGAAACGTTGCCACAATAAAATGTCACATTAGTTGCACTTGTGTCCTTTTACTTTACATATTGTCGGTAATTCTACCAACTTTATTACAATAGGCTGTTACTGCTGGCCGCACGCAGTCCAACGTACGAGCCACAGCCAGGCTGATCCGGCACTGACTTTAGGTATCTGTCCAGCTCTCTCTTGAAGGCAGCCATGGGTTTATTGGTAATTCCCCTAATGCTTGATGGGAGGCTGTTGGACAGTCTTGGGCCCCGGACACTTATGGTGTTTTCTCTTAGTGTACCAATGGCGCCCCTGCTTTTTATTGGGGGCATTTTGCATCGCCTGCCCAGTCTTTTACTTTCGTAGGGAGTGATTTCTGTGTGCAGATTTGGGATCATTCCTTCCAAGATTTTCCAAGTGTAGATTATGATATATCTCTCCCTCCTGCGTTCCAACGAGTACAAGTCAAGTGCTTCCAAGCGTTCCCAGTAGTTAAGGTGCTTGACAGAACTTATACGTGCAGTAAAGGATCTCTGTACACTCTCTAGATCTGCGATTTCACCTGCTTTGTATGGAGATGTTAATGTACAGCAGTATTCCAGCCTAGAGAGAACAAGTGATTTGAAAAGGATCATCATTGGCTTGGCATCTCTCGTTTTGAACGTTCTCATTATCCATCCTATCATTTTCTTTGCGCGTGCGATCGTGGCACTGTTGTGATCCTTGAAAGTGAGATCCTCAGACATTACTACTCCCAGGTCCCTTACATTATTTTTCCGTTCTATTGTATGGCCAGAGTTTGTAGTATACTCTGTTCTAGTTATTATTTCCTCCAGTTTTCCATAACGGAGTAGTTGGAATTTGTCCTCATTGAACATCATATTGTTTACCGTTGCCCACTGGAAAACTTTGTTTATATCTTCTTGGAGGTTAACCGCGTCCTCAGCAGATGACAGCCTCATGCAGATCCTATTATCATCCGCAAAGGATGATACGGTGCTGTGGTGTATATCTCTGTCTATGTCTGATATGAGGATGAGGAATAAGATTGGGGCGAGTACTGTGCCTTGTGGAACAGAGCTCTTCATTATGGCAGCCTCCGATTTAACTCTGTTGACCACTACTCTTTGTGTTCGATTTGTTAGGAAGTTGAAGATCCATCTCCCCACTTTCCCAGTTATTCCTTTAGCACGTATTTTATGGGCTATACGCCATGATCGCATTTGTCAAATGCTTTTGCAAAGTCTGTGTATATTACATCTGCATTCTGATTTTCTTCCAGTGCATCCAAGGCCATGTCATAGTGATCCAGTAGTTGTGAGAGGCAGGAGCGACCTGCCCTAAACCCATGTTGCCCTGGACTGTTCAGATTTTGGGAATCCAGGTGATTTGCAATCCTGCTTCTTAGCACTCTTTCAAAGATTTTTATGATGTGGGACGTCAGAGCTATTGATCTATAGTTCTTAGCTAATGCTTTGCTGCCACCTTTATGGAGTGCGGCTATATCCGTTGTTTTAAGTGACTGGAATTTCACTCATGTCCAAGCTCCTCCTCCATAGTGTACTTAGGGCACGCGAGAGGGGCTTCTTGCAGTTCTTAATAAAAAACAGAGTTCCACGAGTCGGGGCCCGGGGCTGAGTCCAGGGGGCATGTTGTCAATGGCTTTTCGAAATCTATGGGAGTTAGGGTAATGTCGGAAATCTGGCATACATTTATGGAGTTTTGAGGCTCATTCATGAAATCATTTGGGTCGTCGACCCTCAGACCGATTAGTGGTTCACTAAACACAGAGTCGTACTGGGATTTCAATATTTCACTCATTTCCTTGTTGTAATCTGTGTAAGTCCCATCCTGTCCGAGTAAGGGCCCGATACTAGATGTGGTATTTCCCTTTTTTTTGGCATATGAAAGAAATATTTTGAATTTCTTTCAATTTCACTAATAGCTTTAAGCTCCTCCTGCCTCTCCTGGTTCCTGTAAGAGTCATTTAGCTTAAGTTCGATAGTTTCCACTTCCCTGGTCAGCGCCTCCTTTCGTGTACATATCAGATATTCTAGCACTCCTGAGGAGCTCAGT
>NC_069412.1:58469811-58599811 GCF_026875155.1 Cherax quadricarinatus | reverse complement strand
TAAGTACCTCAGGTACTAATCAAACCCAACCCTTTTCACTAGTATACTGAGCCCTTTTCACTCACATATTCACTTTTTCACTCTTATATTAGTTGTGGGTTTATAAGTGTGACTCACTAGGAGTAACACTGACAACTACTGTTATGGACTAATGTACACGAAGATGTTGATAAATTAAAGACATGTGCAACATCTGGCTGTCTTTATTATGTAGCCGTTTCGTCAGTTAGTAGTTTTATCAATACAATATAGAAGACTGGAGAAATTGTAGTAGTATATATAATCAGTCGCTCAGACAAGAAGCAGGTGTTCAGTACCGTAGGTCTGGTCAAACTGAAGCTCTGGCAGGAAGACGGCAGCTTATAAGCTCACTTCCTGCCAGTGTCTAATATCTCTGTATGTTAGTTACCATTTGTAAAAGGCACTAGTCGATACTCTCTCGACCTGTCGGTGTGTGTGTGTGTGTGTGTGTGTGTGTGTGTGTGTGTGTGTGTGTGTGTGTGTGTGTGTGTGTGTGTGTGTTCACCTTAATGTGGTTGTAAGAAGAGGTGGGGCCGAGTCACAGCTCCTGGCCCCGCCTCTTCACAAGTCGTTACTAGGTCCACTCTCTCCTGAGCCTTATCACGGTGGCCCGTGGCCTGGTGGCAAAAAGCTTCACACGCTAAGTGTCCGGGTTCGACTCCGGCGAGGGTGGAAATATTGGGTGTGTTTCCTTACACAGTTGTCCATGTTCCCATCAGTAAAACGGGTACCTGGGTGTTAGTGGACTGGTGTGGGTCGCATCCTGGGACAAAACTGACTAAATTTGCCCGAAATGCTCTGCATAATAAGGGGCTTTCTATACAGTAGTATGTTATTGATGTCAGCTAGGCCTGTATACCTTGTACATGTACTTGTAGTAAATAAAGATATTATGTCTGAATCCTGCCTCCATTACTTCACTCTCCACATTGTTCCACTTCCTGATAACTCCAAGACTGACAAAATACTTCCTAACATCTCTATACTCATCTGAGTTTTCAACTTCCATTTGTGCACCTCTTGTTCCTGTGTTCCATCTCTTGAACATTCTGCCCCTGTTCACCTAGACAGTTCCTCTCGGCATTTTGTGATTCGTTATCATATCACCCCTCTTCCCTATCCCTTCTGTCTTCCAGTGTCGTCAGGTTGATTTCCCTTAACCTCTCCTCGCAGGACATACCCCTTAACTCCGGGACTAGTCTTTGCTGCAAACCTTTGCACTTTCTCTAGCTTCTTAACGTACTTGACAAGGTGTGGGTTCCATACTGGTATATGTGTGTGTGTGCGTGCGTGTGTTGATGGTCCACTTTCTAGATACACTTGTGAAGGTCACTCATAGCAGTAGTTTTGACGCTGGTGAGGGCTCTTAATCCAAGGAACTGTACTTAAGCCTCCTTAGATCGAACTCCCAATTTCCCAGGTGGACCTATATGACCCCTACGGGTTGAGCGCTTCCCTCTGATTAAAAAACTTACGTCACAAAAATACAAAGAATAGGATTTCTTCAGTGTATATACAGTGTGTATATACAGTGTATATACGCAGTGTATACACAGTGTGTATACACAGTGTATATACGCAGTGTATACACAGTGTATATGCACCGAGAGTTTACCTTAATCCCTAGTCGATAAGCTTTAAACCCCATTCAGCAACAGGGAATAGGCTTAGTGTGGTAGGGCAGGCTAGAGAGAGGCGCCAGCCCGTCTAGCCAGGCAGGCCAACCCGTCAGACCGGTCCAGTAGGCGTTGCGCAATTATTATCTCCTAGCCTACTATCCCCCAACACCCCGGCCTCTACCTCCCCCCTCCTCACACTCTCCTAGCCCCTAGCCACGGCTGACCTCTTACTTCCATCTACGCCTTACAACCACACAGGGATGACCTTAGACTATACATGACCTGACTCATGCCTCAGCTGACAATATCTTGAGAATAAAGATAATCTGGATAACTATGCTCTGGTTATCATAATTATGAAGCTCTAAGTGCACGGATATAAAGCTCGTCAGTATCACTCCACCCCCCCCTTCTCTTGTAATAATGTACAACCCTGGTTGTGGCCAGCTGTTGTAGAGCCCTGGTTGTGGCCAGCTGTTGTAGAGCCCTGGTTGTGGCCAGGTGTTGTAGAGCTCTGGTCAGGTCAATACGTTCTTTACGCAGCCAAACTCTCGCAATAACCTTATGTGATCAGTGCTAAAGAAAGATTACAAATCTCACAGAATATATACCATTCACTTCCCTTTAAAAAAAACTCAAGATTACTAAAAACGGGTTAAAAGGTGTCTACGTCAAGTGTAGGGTTAAAGGTGTCTACGTCAAGTGTAGGGTTAAAGGTGTCTACGTCAAGTGTGGGGTAAAAGGTGTCTACGTCAAATGTGGGGTAAAAGGTGTCTACGTCAAATGTGGGGTAAAAGGTGTCTACGTCAAATGTGGGGTAAAAGGTGTCGTCTACAGGTGGCCGGCTCAATTATTAACCTTTAATTCGCAGACCAGGATCAACAGTAACCTTAAACTTTGAAGGCAGCCTTGAGCCTGTGATCAAACATACTTAATTTCATCCCATACTCCTAATCTCAACCCTGCAATCAGACTCAGTTCAACTAAAAGATTCAGAGTTCTTGCCATGGTAGGAACAAAACATATGAGCCAGTCTAACTACACCAACTGTCAAGGATATTTACGCAAGTCAAGGTGTGTATCTCCTTGTATATACACTAGATGTGTATCTCCTTGTATATACACAAAGAGATGTGCATATCTTATTGTATGCAATAATGTCACAGTAAACAGGCGATATCAGAATATGCTAAACAACCACTGTGAAAGAATAGTGAAATTCCAAGCGCTTTCGTGACTTCTCACATTATCAAGAGAAGTCACGAAAACACTTGTAATTTCACTATTCTTTCACAGTGGTTGTTTTGCATCTTATTGCATAATCTTATTGTATAATCTCATATACACGCCAAGAAATGTATATCTCAATGTATATACGCCAGGTGTCTATGTCTCAAGTGTATACACAGACTTTAATCCTTATTTAAGAGAACAAAGTCACCCTGACTGGTGATGTACAGGTGGCGTACGATCTCAAAAAGCTGTCGTGTACTCGAGAGTCTGAACGAAGCCACTAGCCAACCGGCTGCCCCAGAGAGTGACTGATTTCGACCTCTGGCCACAACAAACACATGAACAAGTTTCCTAACATCCGCTGCTCATGTGTATCTAACAATGCACCTGAGAGGCAGTCGATATTTTTTGGGGGGCTCGAATCAGCGGAAAATCTCAAATTCGTGAAAAAAAAAAAGCTGGCGACTTGCTTGAAGGAACATAACCTGACCTTGCAAGTGATGAAGCGAAACCATCGCATGAACAATGCGTCATGGTGATTAAGGTCGAAGATAATCATACAATGGTCTGTATCTAATTAACTGAAAATGTCTGACCTCCTCCCACGTTAGAGTGACCCCTTACTTCCACCTCAGAATGTTTCTCTCTCTCTCTCTCTATTTCCACATCACCTGATACATACTAATGTCTGTCATGTATCTCCGTGTATTCCATTAGTCCTAGAGTTATCTAGAGCATAATTAATTAGTGAGATGACCATGTTTGGGCCAAGCATCACAGGTGTGCGGCTGGCTGTATAAATTGTATGCGTATTTTAGAAAGTCTGCGTCAACACAAAGGAACGACTGCCAGCTGCGTTCCCAACATTACCGTTATAAATATCTCTATCCATAGTCAGTTTAGGAATATTTGCAATGGGTGTTTTTCAAAGTTATACCTGGATTCTGGTACCAAGGAAGTCCAGATATGCATTACTACAGTAGGTAATATTCTAGGTATGGATCTAATCTATATTTTTATTATAAAGAGTATTCTAGGAACAAATTAACTTGCTATCTAGTGCCAAGGACGATCCACGTACGCATGAAGTTTGTCATCTAACAGAAAGGTAATTCCATGTATCTAGTATGAGGAATAAAAAGGTCACAGTACAGTGACTGGAACAATACATAAATAACCCGCACATAGGAGAGAGAAACTGAAGACGACGTTTTGGTCAGCCCTGGACCATTTACAAAATCACACTAACACACTGTGTTAATGTGACTTTGTAAATGGTCCAAGTCGGACCGAAACGTCGTCCTAAGATTCTCTCTTCCATGTGCGGGTTATTTATATACATATCTAGAATATTTCTGTACAAAAGGTATTCTAGATGTGTACTGAATAACCTCTAGTATCGAGTCCCATGTACGCATCTAGTCTGTATTCTAGTATACACAGTTCTGTGTACAATCATCACACCAAGAAAACAATACAGCCAAGAGTCGTATATATTTTTTTGTGTGTGTGTCTTGACCCTGATATTCTGGTGCTGAAGTCGAGACAATTTTATTTTCTGAGTCAGGAAGCAGACAAGCATTAATAAGGGCAACCAGCGCTCATATGTGGCACCCGAGAGGCATGCCTTGCAACATGATGCAACATTCTTCACTCAAGGACCTGTCTTCATGTCAAGGTGTGCGTGTAGACGTCTTCAAGATGACGTCTTCATGTTAAGGCCTTAATGTATACGTCTTTCTCCAGGGCATCCTGATGGCACAGTGGTACAACTACTAGCTTGTGACTTGCTTCAGTCTCTCACATCATCCTGGTGGTACAATGGCACAACTACTAGCTTGTGTCTTGCTTCACAGTCTCCCATAAACTGTCCACAGTGTAATGATATTTTTTATATTATTCGAGGGTCATTTAATAAGTCATGGTAACCATTTTTTTAATTAACAAAAACTACTAATCCAAAGGCGGGAAATTCGAAACAGACATTTCAACCACATAAAATAAACACCAAATGTCGCCATCAGACAGACGATATGCGCAAGTGCGTCAAGAAAATTTGTAAACAAAACAGGAATGTATTTGCATTTATTGTATGCTAGGAGTGATCTATTATGTTCAGAGGTACAGTATGTACGTGGAGTACAGCAGGCCGGTTGGTAGCCTACACAGTTCACACAGTGTCCGTGGTTCGATCCCCGGTACCTGTGGAAACAAAGGGTGTGTTTCCTTAAGACACCTGCTGTCCCTGTTCACCTAGCAGTAAATAGGTACCTGGGTGTTAATCGACTGGTGCGGGTAGCATCCTGGGGACAAAATTAATCTAAGTTGCACGAAATGCTCTGCCTAACCAGGGGCTTTCTATATAGTATGTCAGTGATGTCAGCTATGGTCTGTATAAGTTGTGTCATGTACTTGTGGAAATAAAGATTATTATTATTATTATTATTATTATTATTATTATTATTATTACTGGAACATGTAACTGGCTGCCCTGGGACTCGGCTTTCAGTGATGTACACCTGAATACTGTAACCTGTCCAGGGAAACTATGTAACCTGTGTACACTTGTTTATATAATTAAGTATTATTTATTATATTAAGGTAGCATGAGAACAGCCAGGGTGAATTAGTGTACAGACAACTAGTTAGCACCTTAGACGACACATGTTATGATCACTGTTCACCATAAACCCTTAAATATAAACCCTTAAACATAAACCTTTGAACATAAACCCTTAAACAAACCCTTAAACATAAAACCACTACAGATGTTGTGATGTTATGTAAACTGTGCAGACTGTGTACTCAACAGTCAGGCTAGCCAGTTGTATCTCACAGTACTGTGCAGACTGTGTACTCAACAGTCAGGCTAGCCAGTTGTATCTCACAGTACTGTGCAGACTGTGTACTCAACAGTCAGGCTAGCCAATTGTATCTCACAGTACTGTGCAGACTGTGTACTCAACAGTCAGGCTAGCCAGTTGTATCTCACAGTACTGTGCAGACTGTGTACTCAACAGTCAGGCTAGCCAATGTATCTCACAGTACTGTGCAGACTGTGTACTCAACAGTCAGGCTAGCCAGTTGTATCTCACAGTACTGTGCAGACTGTGTACTCAACCGTCAGGCTAGCCAGCTGTATCTCACAGTACTGTGCAGACTGTGTACTCAACAGCCAGGCTAGCCAGTTGTATCTCACAGTACTGTGCAGACTGTGTACTCAACAGTCAGGCTAGCCAGTTGTATCTCACAGTACTGTGCAGACTGTGTACTCAACGTCAGGCTAGACAGTTGTATCTCACAGTACTGTGCAGACTGTGTACTCAACAGTCAGGCTAGCCAGTTGTATCTCACAGTACTGTGCAGACTGTGTACTCAACCGTCAGGCTAGATAGTTGTATCTCACAGTACTGTGCAGACTGTGTACTCAACAGTCAGGCTAGCCAGTTGTATCTCACAGTACTGTGCAGACTGTGTACTCAACAGTCAGGCTAGCCAGTTGTATCTCACAGTAACTGTGCAGACTGTGTACGCAACAGTCAGGCTAGCCAGTTGTATCTCACAGTACTGTGCAGACTGTGTACTCAACAGTCAGGCTAGCCAGTTGTATCTCACAGTACTGTGCAGACTGTGTACTCAACAGTCAGGCTAGCCAGTTGTATCTCACAGTACTGTGCAGACTGTGTACTCAACCGTCAGGCTAGCCAGCTGTATCTCACAGTACTGTGCAGACTGTGTACTCAACAGCCAGGCTAGCCAGTTGTATCTCACAGTACTGTGCAGACTGTGTACTCAACAGTCAGGCTAGCCAGTTGTATCTCACAGTACTGTGCAGACGTGTACTCAACAGTCAGGCTAGCCAGTTGTATCTCACAGTACTGTGCAGACTGTGTACTCAACAGTCAGGCTAGCCAGTTGTATCTCACAGTACTGTGCAGACTGTGTACTCAACAGTCAGGCTAGCCAGTTGTATCTCACAGTACTGTGCAGACCGTGTACTCAACAGTCAGGCTAGCCAGTTGTATCTCACAGTACTGTGCAGACTGTTACTCAACAGTCAGGCTAGCCAGTTGTATCTCACAGTACTGTGCAGACTGTGTACTCAACAGTCAGGCTAGCCAGTTGTATCTCACAGTACTGTGTAGACTGTGTACTCAACCGTCAGGCTAGCCAGTTGTATCTCACAGTACTGTGCAGACTGTCTACTCAACAGTCAGGCTAGCCAGTTGTATCTCACAGTACTGTGCAGACTGTGTACTCAACCGTCAGGCCAGCCAGTTGTATCTCACAGTACTGTGCAGACTGTGTACTCAACAGTCAGGCTAGCCAGTTGTATCTCACAGTACTGTGCAGACTGTGTACTCAACAGTCAGGCTAGCCAGTTGTATCTCACAGTACTGTGCAGACTGTGTACTCAACAGTCAGGCTAGCCAGTTGTATCTCACAGTACTGTGCAGACTGTGTACTCAACAGTCAGGCTAGCCAGTTGTATCTCACAGTACTGTGCAGACTGTCTACTCAACAGTCAGGCTAGCCAGTTGTATCTCACAGTACTGTGCAGACTGTGTACTCAACCGTCAGGCTAGCCAGTTGTATCTCACAGTACTGTGCAGACTGTGTACTCAACAGTCAGGCTAGCCAGTTGTATCTCACAGTACTGTGCAGACTGTGTACTCAACAGTCAGGCTAGCCAGTTGTATCTCACAGTACTGTGCAGACTGTGTACTCAACAGTCAGCTAGCCAGTTGTATCTCACAGTACTGTGCAGACTGTGTACTCAACAGCCAGGCTAGCCAGTTGTATCTCACAGTACTGTGCAGACTGTGTACTCAACCGTCAGGCTAGCCAGTTGTGTCTCACAGTACTGTGCAGACTGTGTACTCAACAGCCAGGCTAGCCAGTTGTGTCTCACAGTACTGTGCAGACTGTGTACTCAACCGTCAGGCTAGCCAGTTGTGTCTCACAGTACTGTGCAGACTGTGTACTCAACAGTCAGGCTAGCCAGTTGTATCTCACAGTACTGTGTAGACTGTGTACTCAACCCTCAGGCTAGCCAGTTGTATCTCACAGTACTGTGCAGACTGTGTACTCAACCGTCAGGCTAGCCAGTTGTATCTCACAGTACTGTGCAGACTGTGTACTCAACAGTCAGGCTAGCCAGTTGTATCTTACAGTACTGTGCAGACTGTGTACTCAACAGCCAGGCTAGCCAGTTGTATCTCACAGTACTGTGCAGACTGTGTACTCAACCGTCAGGCTAGCCAGTTGTGTCTCACAGTACTGTGTAGACTGTGTACTCAACCCTCAGGCTAGCCAGTTGTATCTCACAGTACTGTGCAGACTGTGTACTCAACAGTCAGGCTAGCCAGTTGTATTTCACAGTACTGTGCAGACTGTGTACTCAACAGTCAGGCTAGCCAGTTGTATCTCACAGTACTGTGCAGACTGTGTACTCAACAGTCAGGCTAGCCAGTTGTATCTCACAGTACTGTGCAGACTGTGTACTCAACAGTCAGGCTAGCCAGTTGTATCTCACAGTACTGTGCAGACTGTGTACTCAACAGCCAGGCTAGCCAGTTGTATCTCACAGTACTGTGCAGACTGTGTACTCAACAGCCAGGCTAGCCAGTTGTATCTCACAGTATTGTGCAGACTGTGTACTCAACAGCCAGGCTAGCCAGTTGTATCTCACAGTACTGTGCAGACTGTGTACTCAACAGCCAGGCTAGCCAGTTGTATCTCACAGTACTGTGCAGACTGTGTACTCAACAGTCAGGCTAGCCAGTTGTATTTCACAGTACTGTGCAGACTGTGTACTCAACAGTCAGGCTAGCCAGTTGTATCTCACAGTATTGTGCAGACTGTGTACTCAACAGTCAGGCTAGCCAGTTGTATCTCACAGTACTGTGCAGACTGTGTACTCAACAGCCAGGCTAGCCAGTTGTATCTCACAGTACTGTGCAGACTGTGTACTCAACAGCCAGGCTAGCCAGTTGTATCTCACAGTACTGTGCAGACTGTACTCAACAGCCAGGCTAGCCAGTTGTATCTCACAGTACTGTGCAGACTGTGTACTCAACAGCCAGGCTAGCCAGTTGTATCTCACAGTACTGTGCAGACTGTGTACTCAACAGCCAGGCTAGCCAGTTGTATCTCAGAGTTATCTTGACAACTCTCCACTTAAGATAGTGATTATCTGACTGACGTATTTGGTTTAAAGCCTATCGACTACACGTGGGTCATTAAGGCTAAATGTTACTTGTTCACCACCAGTCATGAACAGTTTAATGTTACTTGTTCACCACCAGTCATGAACAGTTTAATGTTACTTGTTCACCACCAGTCATGAACAGTTTAATGTTACTTGTTCACCACCAGTCATGAACAGTTTAATGTTACTTGTTCACCACCAGTCATGAACAGTTTAATGTTACTTGTTACCACCAGTCCATGAACAGTTTAATGTACTTGTTCACACCAGTCATGAACAGTTTTAATGTACTTGTTCACCACCAGTCATGGACAGTTTAATGTTACTTGTTCACCACCAGTCATGAACAGTTTAATGTTACTTGTTCACCACCAGTCATAGGCAGTTTTAAATGTTACTTGTTCACCACCAGTCATGAACAGTTTAATGTTACTTGTTCACCACCAGTCATGGACAGTTTAATGTGACTTGTTCACCACCAGTCATGATACAGTTAATGTTACTTGTTCACCACAGTCATGAACAGTTTAATTGTTTACTTGTTCACCACCAGTCATGATACAGTTTATGTTACTTGTTCACCACAGTCATGAACAGTTTAAATGTACTTGTTCACCACCAGTCATGAACAGTTTAATGTTACTTGTTCACCACCAGTCATGAACAGTTTATAATGTTACTTGTTCACCACAGTCATGGACAGTTTAATGTTAACTTGTTCACCACCAGTCATGAACAGTTTAATGTTACTTGTTCACACCAGTCCATGAAAGTTTTAATTTACTTGTTCACACACAGTTCATGAACAGTTTAATGTTACTTGTTCACACCAGTCATGAACAGTTTAATGTTACTTGTTCACCACCAGTCATGAACAGTTTAATGTTACTTGTTCACCACCAGTCATGGACAGTTTAATGTTACTTGTTCACCACCAGTCATGAACAGTTTAATGTTACTTGTTCACCACCAGTCATGAACAGTTTAATGTTACTTGTTCACCACCAGTCATGAACAGTTTAATGTTACTTGTTCACCACCAGTCATGAACAGTTTTAATGTTACTTGTTCACCACCAGTCATGAACAGTTTAATGTTACTTGTTCACCACCAGTCATGGACAGTTTAATGTTACTTGTTCACCACCAGTCATGAACAGTTTAATGTTACTTGTTCACCACCAGTCATGAACAGTTTAATGTTACTTGTTCACCACCAGTCATGGACAGTTTAATGTTACTTGTTCACCACCAGTCATGAACAGTTTAATGTTACTTGTTCACCACCAGTCATGAACAGTTTAATGTTACTTGTTCACCACCAGTCATGAACAGTTTAATGTTACTTGTTCACCACCAGTCATGAACAGTTTTAATGTTACTTGTTCACCACCAGTCATGAACAGTTTTAATGTTACTTGTTCACCCCAGTCATGAACAGTTTAATGTTACTTGTTCACCACCAGTCATGGACAGTTTAATGTTACTTGTTCACCACCAGTCATGAACAGTTTAATGTTACTTGTTCACCACCAGTCATGAACAGTTTAATGTTACTTGTTCACCACCAGTCATGAACAGTTTAATGTTACTTGTTCACCACCAGTCATGAACAGTTTAATGTTACTTGTTCACCACCAGTCATGAACAGTTTAATGTTACTTGTTCACCACCAGTCATGGACAGTTTAATGTTACTTGTTCACCACCAGTCATGAACAGTTTAATGTTACTTGTTCACCACCAGTCATGAACAGTTTAATGTTACTTGTTCACCACCAGTCATGAACAGTTTAATGTTACTTGTTCACCACCAGTCATGAACAGTTTAATGTTACTTGTTCACCACCAGTCATGAACAGTTTAATGTTACTTGTTCACCACCAGTCATGGACAGTTTAATGTTACTTGTTCACCACCAGTCATGAACAGTTTAATGTTACTTGTTCACCACCAGTCATGAACAGTTTAATGTTACTTGTTCACCACCAGTCATGGACAGTTTAATGTTACTTGTTCACCACCAGTCATGAACAGTTTAATGTTACTTGTTCACCACCAGTCATGAACAGTTTAATGTTACTTGTTCACCACCAGTCATGAACAGTTTTAATGTTACTTGTTCACCACCAGTCATGACAGTTTAATGTTACTTGTTCACCACCAGTCATGAACAGTTTAATGTTACTTGTTCACCACCAGTCATGAACAGTTTAATGTTACTTGTTCACCACCAGTCATGGACAGTTTAATGTTACTTGTTCACCACCAGTCATGAACAGTTTAATGTTACTTGTTCACCACCAGTCATGAACAGTTTAATCCTTAAAATAAAGATAAAAGTAAGTCCTCAGCATAAATATATACACTGAGAGAGACATCTTGATGTACACAAAACAACGGCAAACAGACGATCTTAACAATGGCAAACAGACGATCTTAACAATGGCAAACAGACGATCTTAACAATGGCAAACAGGCGATCTTAACAATGGCAAACAGGCGATCTTAACAATGGCAAACAGGCGATCTTAACAATGGCAAACAGGCGATCTTAACAATGGCAAACAGGCGATCTTAACAATGGCAAACAGGCGATCTTAACAATGGCAAACAGGCGATCTTAACAATGGCAAACAGGCGATCTTAACAATGGCAAACAGGCGATCTTAACAATGGCAAACAGGCGATCTTAACAATGGCAAACAGGCGATCTTAACAATGGCAAACAGGCGATCTTAACAACGGCAAACAGGCGATCTTAACAATGGCAAACAGGCGATCTTAACAATGGCAAACAGACGATCTTAACAATGGCAAACAGACGATCTTAACAATGGCAAACAGGCGATCTTAACAATGGCAAACAGGCGATCTTAACAATGGCAAAACAGGCGATCTTAACAATGGCAAACAGGCGATCTTAACAATGGCAAACAGGCGATCTTAACAATGGCAAACAGGCGATCTTAACAATGGCAAACAGGCGATCTTAACAATGGCAAACAGGCGATCTTAACAATGGCAAACAGGCGATCTTAACAATGGCAAACAGGCGATCTTAACAATGGCAAACAGGCGATCTTAACAATGGCAAACAGGCGATCTTAACAACGGCAAACAGGCGATCTTAACAATGGCAAACAGGCGATCTTAACAATGGCAAACAGGCGATCTTAACAATGGCAAACAGGCGCTCTTAACAATGGCAAACAGGCGATCTTAACAATGGCAAACAGGCGATCTTAACAATGGCAAACAGGTGATCTTAACAATGCAGAATAAGCCACATGGGGATGGAAATGTTTAGCTCAAGATCTTTCGCACTCTCGCGAGTCGTCAGGAGCAATGTTGCAAGGCTAGCAATAGATAGTAGGAGGAAAAAAATCTGTCTGAGGCATGGCAGAAGTGTAGTGTGTGAGGCCAAGTCAGAGTCTGGTGTGACGTCAGACCCTCACCAGCCTCAAGCAACCTTCCTAGAGGGGACTTGTCTGGTGTGACGTCAGACCCTCACCAGCCTCAAGCAACCTTCCTAGAGGGGACTTGTCTGGTGTGACGTCAGACCCTCACCAGCCTCAAGCAACCTTCCTAGAGGGGACTTGTCTGGTGTGACGTCAGACCCTCACCAGCCTCAAGCAACCTTCCTAGAGGGGACTTGTCTGGTGTGACGTCAGACCCTCACCAGCCTCAAGCAACCTTCCTAGAGGGGACTTGTCTGGTGTGACGTCAGACCCTCACCAGCCTCAAGCAACCTTCCTAGAGGGGACTTGTCTGGTGTGACGTCAGACCCTCACCAGCCTCAAGCAACCTTCCTAGAGGGGACTTGTCTGGTGTGACGTCAGACCCTCACCAGCCTCAAGCAACCTTCCTAAGGGGACTTGTCTGGTGTGACGTCAGACCCTCACCAGCCTCAAGCAACCTTCCTAGAGGGGACTTGTCTGGTGTGACGTCAGACCCTCACCAGCCTCAAGCAACCTTCCTAGAGGGGACTTGTCTGGTGTGACGTCAGACCCTCACCAGCCTCAAGCAACCTTCCTAGAGGGGACTTAACTACACATTATTATTACAGGTTAACACAACCTAGAAATTTAAAGAATCAGTTTATAGCATTTAATTACACTGCCGTAAAACTTCGAAGCTTTTGTTTATATAAATTGTAATTAAAATTTTAATGATTTCATATTTTTATATTGAGTGTTTATATGTAGATAATAGGCCTACACCACCATACTTTTTATTTACATGTAGATAATAGGCCTACACCACCATAGTTTTTATTTACATGTAGATAATAGGCCTACACCACCATAGTTTTTATTTACATGTAGATAATAGGCCTACACCACCATAGTTTTTATTTACATGTAGATAATAGGCCTACACCACCATAGTTTTTATTTACATGTAGATAATAGGCCTACACCACCATAGTTTTTATTTACATGTAGATAATAGGCCTACACCACCATAGTTTTTATTTACATGTAGATAATAGGCCTACACCACCATAGTTTTTATTTACATGTAGATACTAGGCCTACACCACCATAGTTTTTATTTACATGTAGATAATAGGCCTACACCACCATAGTTTTTATTTACATGTAGATAATAGGCCTACACCACCATAGTTTTTATTTACATGTAGATAATAGGCCTACACCACCATAGTTTTTATTTACATGTAGATAATAGGCCTACACCACCATAGTTTTTATTTACATGTAGATAATAGGCCTACACCACCATAGTTTTTATTTACATGTAGATAATAGGCCTACACCACCATAGTTTTTATTTACATGTAGATAATAGGCCTACACCAACATAGTTTTTATTTACATGTAGATAATAGGCCTACACCACCATAGTTTTTATTTACATGTAGATAATAGGCCTACACCACCATAGTTTTTATTTACATGTAGATAATAGGCCTACACCACCATAGTTTTTATTTACATGTAGATAATAGGCCTACACCACCATAGTTTTTATTTACATGTAGATAATCCTAGAGCACCACAGTTTCCACTAACTGGTTTAGGTCTCACTTTCACTAAGAGGCGAGAGTCGTTGCAACTATTCGGACGAATTTGACGTTAACATAAACAGGATAACAAGGACAGTAGCAACCTGGCACTAATTTGACGTTAACATAAACAGGATAACAAGGACAGTAGCAACCTGGCACTAATTTGACGTTATCATAAACAGGATAACAAGGACAGTAGCAACCTGGCACTAATTTGACGTTAACATAAACAGGATAACAAGGACAGTAGCAACCTGGCACTAATTTGACGTTAACATAAACAGGATAACAAGGACAGTAGCAACCTGGCACTAATTTGACGTTAACATAAACAGGATAACAAGGACAGTAGCAACCTGGCACTAATTTGACGTTAACATAAACAGGATAACAAGGACAGTAGCAACCTGGCACTAATTTGACGTTAACATAAACAGGATTACAAGGACAGTAGCAACCTGGCACTAATTTGACGTTAACATAAACAGGATAACAAGGACAGTAGCAACCTGGCACTAATTTGACGTTAACATAAACAGGATAACAAGGACAGTAGCAACCTGGCACTAATTTGACGTTAACATAAACAGGATAACAAGGACAGTAGCAACCTGGCACTAATTTGACGTTAACATAAACAGGATTACAAGGACAGTAGCAACCTGGCACTAATTTGACGTTAACATAAACAGGATAACAAGGACAGTAGCAACCTGGCACTAATTTGACGTTAACATAAACAGGATAACAAGGACAGTAGCAACCTGGCACTAATTTGACGTTAACATAAACAGGATAACAAGGACAGTAGCAACCTGGCACTAATTTGACGTTAACATAAACAGAATTACAAGGACAGTAGCAACCTGGCACTAATTTGACGTTAACATAAACAGGATAACAAGGACAGTAGCAACCTGGCACTAATTTGACGTTAACATAAACAGGATAACAAGGACAGTAGCAACCTGGCACTAATTTGACGTTATCATAAACAGGATAACAAGGACAGTAGCAACCTGGCACTAATTTGACGTTAACATAAACAGGATAACAAGGACAGTCCAACATTAGCTTACACCACATAGTATATTCTGAAAATTAGCATACTACACTGACCATACACACTACACTAACACATACACTACACTGACCATACACACTACACTAACACATACACTACACTGACCATACACACTACACTAACACATACACTACACTGACCATACACACTACACTAACACATACACTACACTGACCATACACACTACACTAACACATACACTACACTGACCATACACACTACACTAACACATAAGAGTCAAGGAAACACGTTGCTCTCTTCCTTGTATGTTAGCAAGGTGAAACACACCGGGTCAACTATGTCTTAGGTGTTCATTGAATGAAGGTCTGGGGAAATTCTCAGCTTGTATCCTCGACACTGATATCTTCATTTTCTTCATCAAGGGCACCTTGATACTGATGGGCTCTTAATCCAAGATATTGAAGCTACCCTCCCTTCACATCAAGTCAAATTACCTCCCATTTAACAGGCACTAAGACCCTTGCGCATGTAGCGCTTCCCCAAAAACAAATAACCAATACCTGCTCCTCAACATGTGATGAAAATAACTGCTGACCAACAGCTGTTGACTAACAGCTGATGACCAACAGCTGTTGACTAACAGCTGATGACCAACAGCTGATGACCAACAGCTGATGACCAAGAGCTGATGACCAAGAGCTGATGACCAAGAGCTGATGACCAACAGCTGCTGACTAACAACTGCTGACTAACAGCTGCTAACAGCTGCTGACTAACAGCTGCTGACTAACAGCTGCTGACTAACAGCTGCTGACTAACAGCTGACCTCAAAAGCACAACGACCATCACAACTCAGCAGAAATCCATCACAATTATACCAAACATAGACACCAATGTTAAAATCTTTCCCATTATGTTGAGGACTATAATTAAGTGTGTGTGTGTGTGTGTGTGTGTGTGTGTGTGTGTGTGTGTGTGTGTGTGTGTGTTACTGTCTCATTCTCATCGCCTCATACACACAGCGATACATTAAAAAATAATCATTGCATTATAAAATTCTACTGGCTATTTATTTACATTTCCAGTAAACAGGAGATATCATAATACACAAAATAACCACAGTGAAAAAGTGGTGAAATTCCAAGTGCTTTCGTGATTTCTCACATTATCAAGGAATAGTTAAAATAGAACATAAGACTTTTAAAGCTGAGATATGACCTCACATATGATCTTACACATGACCCAGCACGCTGAGCCTGGGAGTCTAGTCAGATTTTAGTCAGGTCATATGTTAAGTAAGATTACGCCTGTTTGCGAAGTGTGTGCGTGTATATTATATATATATATATATATGTCGTGCCGAACAGGCAGAACTTGCTATCTTGGCTTAAATAGCAACGCTCATCTTGCCATATAGGACAAGTGAAAATTTGTGTATGCAATAATTTCGCCAAAATCATTCTGAACCTAACGAAAAAAATATATTTGATTGTGTTTGTTTAGTATTAAATTATTGTAAACGTATTTAAAATATATTTAGTTGGGTTAGGCTAAAATAAATTGTTCTTGTTATAATAAGGTTAGGTAAGTTTTCTAAGATTCTTTTGGTGCAAAATTAAAAACTTTTACATTAACATTAATGAAAAAAATATATCTTTAAACGTATAAGAGAAAATTTCAGAAAGGACTTAATTTTAAATGAGTTCTTGCTAATTGACCAGTTTTACATATTCGGCACGACATATATATATATATATATATATATATATATATATATATATATATATATATATATATATATATATATATATATATGAACATTATAGCGACGTTTGGGTGTGTCAAGTACTGTCCTGTCACCACCTAAGCGTCGTCTTAACATTATAGCGACGTTTGGGTGTGTCAAGTACTGTCCTGTCACCACCTAAGCGTCGTCTTAACATTATAGCGACGTTTGGGTGTGTCAAGTACTGTCCTGTCACCACCTAAGCGTCGTCTTAACATTATAGCGACGTTTGGGTGTGTCAAGTACTGTCCTGTCACCACCTAAGCGTCGTCTTAACATTATAGCGAGGTTTGGGTGTGTCAAGTACTGTCCTGTCACCACCTAAGCGTCGTCTTAACATTATAGCGACGTTTGGGTGTGTCAAGTACTGTCCTGTCACCACCTAAGCGTCGTCTTAACATTATAGCGACGTTTGGGTGTGTCAAGTACTGTCCTGTCACCACCTAAGCGTCGTCTTAACATTATAGCGACGTTTGGGTGTGTCAAGTACTGTCCTGTCACCACCTAAGCGTCGTCTTAACATTATAGCGACGTTTGGGTGTGTCAAGTACTGTCCTGTCACCACCTAAGCGTCGTCTTAACATTATAGCGACGTTTGGGTGTGTCAAGTACTGTCCTGTCACCACCTAAGCGTCGTCTTAACATTATAGCGAGGTTTGGGTGTGTCAAGTACTGTCCTGTCACCACCTAAGCGTCGTCTTAACATTATAGCGAGGTTTGGGTGTGTCAAGTACTGTCCTGTCACCACCTAAGCGTCGTCTTAACATTATAGCGAGGTTTGGGTGTGTCAAGTACTGTCCTGTCACCACCTAAGCGTCGTCTTAAGGTTCCTCTGCTAAATGCGAAATTATAGTGAATTTCTTCATTTACATCACTGTGACTTTCTATTCTCAAATTTGTTGGATATTACAGTTGTGGTTGAATATGACGTAACCAGAGACAATCACTAACTAAACCCGTTGATTATAACCCCACTGCCACCATTATAGCACCACTGTCGTTATTATACCACTGTCGTCATTATAACATCAATATCATTACATCAGAGGCAGGCAAGAAAGATGGGAAAACTGATGCAGAGTCTGGTCTTAGGCTCTGTGATGATACAGTGGAGCATTTATCTTGTGACTGAGGCCTTTCCATGACTCAAGACTTCCCAAACTGAAGAATGGTTTTTCAAACCATTCATCACAACTGTCAGACAAAGAATTCTTCAACACTTGTTCAACCTTTGGACGAAGACCTACTTCGACTAGTGGATGGTACCACTATGACCCCGCCTCCGTCTGCTTCACCTCACCTCACTACAGTATATAAGCCACGTCTACGGCCCTATGCTGTACATTCTACAAGATTGATGGACTGAACACATCGACTCAAGGCTGAGGGACTGATTACCTCATACTCCTCCTCTCCTTACGCCTTCCTCTTTGTATTGGACTGATGAAGCCACTGTGTGGCGAAACGTTTCCTGAATAAAGATTCTCATATGCTGCATAAGTGTCTCAATCTTCAACTTGTCGGTTTTTCAAACCATTCATCACACTTCCCAAACTGTTTGATCTAGGTAGGGCAGCCCAAATTCCTTGAATCTAGATCCTTTCACTAGCATCACGCGCCCATTTACTCCCCCTTCACCATTTGTTGAAGGATTAAAGACTGTCTTGGTGACTGTCACTATTGTGTTGCGTAACTGGCGTTTACAGTAAGTGGTGCGTATTGTGTGTATGCGTTGCCAGGAGTTTCTCCTGTGGAAAGAGTCAGCGACCTGACTCGACTGTGAGTCGTGACCAGGTCCTGAGGCAGTGAGAGTGGTTGCTTAACACACCCGGGAGACGCATTCACCCACGCGCACCTACTCACACCCACACCCTACACGCAAGCACACACACCCACACCCTACACGCAAGCACACACACCCACACCCTACACGCAAGCACACACACCCACACCCTACACGCAAGCACACAAACCCACACCCTACACGAAAGCACACACATCCACACCCTACACGAAAGCACACACATCCACACCCTACACGCAAGCACACACACCCACACCCTACACGCAAGCACACACACCCACACCCAAGCACACACACCCACACCCAAGCACACACACCCACACCCTACACGCAAGAACACACACCCACACCCAAGCACACACACCCACACCCTACACGCAAGAACACACACACACACACACACACACACACACACACACATACACACACACACACGCTAAAAACCAGTATAAGTTTAAAAACTGAGGAAGTCACAGTGCTCGACTGGTTGCAACTTGGAGAGTTAAGAAGTGGAAATCCTGTAGATAAATAAACAAGGGGACCGGGAGCTGGAGAGGAGAAGAATGTGGGTGGATACTGGAAGACTTATAATTATTTGGATTTACATGTATGATGGAAGAGGAATAGGACAAAATTAAATACTCTCCGTGAAGAGTTGGATTATAAGACAGAAGAATTATTAGAGGTTAACAAGGAACAAGAATAAATGGCACTTGAAGCTGAAGAAAAGGTCTAAAGTCTGGAGAAAAACCACAAGGAAGTTAAAGGAGACATGAGGAAATGAAGGAAAGAGAGAAAAAGAGGTAGCGACAATAATAGAAAATGTAGAGGAGACTGAAGGTAAGAGAAAGAAAAAATACCTTTGGTGAAATTAGTTTGAAGGAGCCGCGAGACAAAAAAAAAAAAAGAAACAAAAAGGAACTGTTAACAAAAGACACGATAATTTGGAGGGATAAATAAAGAAGGAAAGAATGAGGTCGCTAATGCTGCTGGTCTTCAGGGAAGTGATATTAGGACAACAAGAGATCACAGTTACAAACCATACCCCCGTCAACATGAGTCATGTTGACGGCAGTGAAGGGACTTGAGCTAGAGTTCGTCACGGCCACGCTAGCTGGAGATTCGTCTGTAAAAACTTGCATTTGTGGTCACAGAGGTGCCTGTGCTAACCTTCCTATGGTGTAGAAATATACCTAGTTGGATGAATCTTATTGTGGCTAGCTGGTCTAGTGGCTAACGCGACGGGCTGGAGTTTTGCGACTCTCTGACCGCGGGTTCAATCCCGGCCGGGGGTATGGTTTGTTTGCAATCGTGTCATTACGATTTCTTGAGTCAGATCACAGTTATCATTGAAACAACAAGACACGAGAATACACGCAAGACATCTTTGTGTTTGGAAGAAATGGACGATTCTAATATCGACAACAAAGACAAATAATTATCAAAGAAAACAAGACAAGAAGACTGTGTTTACAGGTTACAAACAGAGACTTGTAATACCAGTGAACAGAAGTAACAAACATTTACCGTCGCGAAACCTACAGCTAAACCCATTTTGAAAAATTCCAGACGCTGTATGCTAGTGATCCGGCAACCTGACAACCTCACCACTCAGATATAACCTCACTACGCCATCACCTTGGTGTATGTTATGCCACACGTGCCATTAATTGACTTAACACTATCTCACCACTGTCTGGAGGAAACGATATCTTTATTTTAAAGTTTTATGCCTGTAAATTGTGTCCGAGGATGAAGTACAACACATGACAAACTTCCATGATATCAGAAGGTACTCAGGAGCACAACACGTCCAGTCACACTGACCTTTACGACTGGAAAAACACGGGACAGAATCATGAGACGGAAATCACTGTTAAAAAACGTTAACATTTTTCATGTGTACGTGAATTGGGACAGAATTAAAAAAAAGGAGAGGAAACAGGTGTAGGAAAAATAAAGAAAAAAAAACGAGAAGCACAAGGAGAAACAGGGAAAGTTATAACCGGAGCAAAATATCAGCCTCCAGGGGTTACACTATAACAAGAACCAAATATCCCGCCCATTATCCAATCCCTTTTACCAATCAGGTACAATAACTCAACGTCATACAGTAATGG
This sequence comes from Cherax quadricarinatus, assembly GCF_026875155.1. Classification (NCBI taxonomy): domain Eukaryota; kingdom Metazoa; phylum Arthropoda; class Malacostraca; order Decapoda; family Parastacidae; genus Cherax; species Cherax quadricarinatus. The sequence goes on along the minus strand of NC_069412.1, from coordinate 58,578,939 downwards.
TATACAATACCGACAAGATGAAATTAAGACATGTGCAACATCTGGGTATCTTTACTGTGTCTTTATTGAATTTGTATTGTTAAAGTCACTGGATGGCGAAACGTCTATAATAAAGATACCCAGATGTTGCACACGTGTCTTAATTTCAACTCAGAATCAACCACACCCAGCTTCCCCATTCTCTCTCTCTCTCTCTCTCTCTCTCTCTCTCTCTCTCACACACACACACACACACACACACACACACACACACACACACACATACAAGCACATACAAACTATTATCACTGAGGGTGGGGTGATGGGAGGAGGGTTGGTACAAACTACTAGCACTGAGGGGTGATGGGCTGAGGGTTGGTACAAACTACTAGCACTGAGGGGTGATGGGCTGAGGGTTGGTACAAACTACTAGCACTGAGGGGTGATGGGCTGAGGGTTGGTACAAACTACTAGCACTGAGGGGTGATGGGCTGAGGGTTGGTACAAACTACTAGCACTGAGGGAGGGGTGATGGGCTGAGGGTTGGTACAAACTACTAGCACTGAGGGGTGATGGGCTGAGGGTTGGTACAAACTACTAGCACTGAGGGGTGATGGGCTGAGGGTTGGTACAAACTACTAGCACTGGAGGGGTGATGGGCTGAGGGTTGGTACAAACTACTAGCACTGAGGGAGGGGTGATGGGCTGAGGGTTGGTACAAACTACTAGCACTGAGGGAGGGGTGATGGGCTGAGGGTTGGTACAAACTACTAGCACTGAGGGAGGGGTAATGGGCTGAGGGTTGGTACAAACTACTAGCACTGAGGGAGGGGTGATGGGCTGAGGGTTGGTACAAACTACTAGCACTGAGGGGTGATGGGCTGAGGGTTGGTACAAACTACTAGCACTGAGGGAGGGGTAATGGGCTGAGGGTTGGTACAAACTACTAGCACTGAGGGAGGGTGTGATGGGCTGAGGGTTGGTACAAACTACTAGCACTGAGGGAGGGGTATGGGCTGAGGGTTGGTACAAACTACTAGCACTGAGGAGGGGTGATGGGCTGAGGGTTGGTACAAACTACTAGCACTGAGGGGTGATGGGCTGAGGGTTGGTACAAACTACTAGCACTGAGGGAGGGGTAATGGGCTGAGGGTTGGTACAAACTACTAGCACTGAGGGAGGGGTGATGGGCTGAGGGTTGGTACAAACTACTAGCACTGAGGAAGGGGTGATGGGAGGAGGGTTGGTACAAACTACTAGCACTGAGTGAGGGGTGATGGGCTGAGGGTTGGTACAAACTACTAGCACTGAGGGAGGGGTGATGGGCTGAGGGTTGGTACAAACTACTAGCACTGAGGGAGGGGTGATGGGCTGAGGGTTGGTACAAATACTAGCACTGAGGAAGGGGTGATGGGCTGAGGGTTGGTACAAACTACTAGCACTGAGGGAGGGGTGATGGGAGGAGGGTTGGTACAAACTACTAGCACTGAGGAAGGGGTGATGGGAGGAGGGCTAGTGCAAGCTACTAGCAGTGAGGGAGGAATGAGGGGAGTAGGGTTGGTACAAACTACTGGCACTGAAGGAGGGGTGATGGGAGGAGGGTTGGTACAAACTACTAGCACTGAGGAAGGGGTGAGGGAGGAGGGTTGGTATAGCAACATACTAGCACTGAGGAGGGGTAATGGGAGGAGGGTTGGTACAAACTACTAGCATGAGGGGGGTGATGGAGGAGGGCTTAGTGCAAGCTACTAGCAGTGATGGAGGGATGATGGGTAGGAGGGTTGGTACAACTACTAGCATGAGGGAGGGGTGATGGGAGGGTTAGTGCAAGCTACTAGCAGTGATGGAGGGTGAATGGAGGAGGGTTGGTACAAATTACTAGCACTGAGGAGGGTGATGGGAGGAAGGTTGTGTACAAACTACTAGCGGTGAGGAGGGTGATGGGAGGAGGGTTGTGCAAGCTACTAGCATGAGGGAGGGGTGATGGGTGGAGGTTAGTGCAGTTACTAGCAGTGAGGGAGGGGTGATGGGAACAGGGTTGGTATAAACTACTAGCACTAGAGGGAGGGGATGGGAGAGGTTGGTACAAACTACTAGCATGAGGAGGCGTGATGGGAGGAGGGCTAGTGCAAGCTACTAGCAGTGATGGAGGGATGATGGGAGGAGGGTTGGTACAAACTACTAGCACTGAGGGAGGGGTGATGGGAGGGTTAGTGCAAGCTACTAGCAGTGATGGAGGGATGATGGGAGGAGGGTTGGTACAAACTACTAGCACTGAGGGGGAGGGGTGATGGGAAGAAGGTTGGTGCAAACTACTAGCGGTGAGGGAGGGGTGATGGGAGGAGGGTTAGTGCAAGCTACTAGCAGTGATGGAGGGATGATGGGAGGAGGGTTGGTACAAACTACTAGCACTGAGGGGAGGGGTGATGGGGAAAAAGGTTGGTGCAAACTACTAAACGGTGAGGGAGGGGTGATGGGAGGAGGGTTAGTGCAAGCTACTAGCAGTGATGGAGGGATGATGGGAGGAGGGTTGGTACAAACTACTAGCACTGAGGGAGGGGTGATGGGAGGAAGGTTGGTACAAACTACTAGCGGTGAGGGAGGGGTGATGGGAGGAGGGTTAGTGCAAGCTACTAGCAGTGAGGGAGGGGTGATGGGTGGAGGGATGGTGCAGGTTACTAGCAGTGAGGGAGGGGTGATGGGAGGAGAGTTGGTGCAGGTTACTAGCACTCAGGAAGGGGAGCTAGGAGGGTGTACTAGCTGGAGTACTAGTAGAGTGCACTAGCTGGAGTACTAGGAGGGTGCAATAGCTGGAGTGTTTGCAGGGTATGCTAGCTGAAGTGCTAGGAGGGTGCTATAGCTGGAGTGCTAGTAGAGTACACTAACTGGAGTGCTAGTGGGGTGCAATAGCTGGAGTGTTAGTAAGATGCAACAGCTAGAGTGATAGGAGGGTGCGCTAGCTGGAGTGCTAGGATGATGTGCTAGCTGGAGTGCTAGTAGGGTGCACTAGCTGGAGTGCTAAGATGGTGCACTAGCTGGAGTGCTAGAAGAATGTACTATCTGGAGTGTTAGTAGGGTGAACTAGCTAGAGTGTTAGAAGGCTATTCTAGCTGGAGTGCTAGTAGGGTGCACTAGCTAGAGTGCTAGGAGGCTATACTAGCTGGAGTGCTAGTAAGGTGCACTAGCTGGAGTGATAGGAAGGTGCACTAGTTGGAGTGCTAGGAGGATATACTAGCTGGAGTGCTAGTAGGGTGCACTAGCTGAAGTGCTAGGAGGATGTGCTAGCTGGAGTGCTAGGAGGATGTGTTAGCTGGAGTGCTAGTAGGGTGCACCAGTTGTAGTGCTAGGAGGGTGCACTAGCTGTAGTACTAGGAGGGTGCACTAGCTGTAGTGCTAGGAGGGTGCACTAACTGGAGTGCTAGGAGGGTGCACTAGCTGTAGTACTAGGAGGGTGCACTAGCTGTAGTACTAGGAGGGTGCACTAGCTGTAGTGCTAGGAGGGTGCACCAGCTGGAGTGCTAGGAGGATGTGTTAGCTGTAGTGCTAGGAGGGTGCACTAGCTGGAGCGCTAGGAGGATGTGTTAGCTGTAGTGCTAGGAGGGTGCACTAACTGGAGTGCTAGGAGGGTGCACTAGCTGGAGTGCTAGGAGGGTGCACTAGCTGGAGTGCTAGGAGGTGCATACTGGAGTGCTAGGAGGGTGCACCAGCTGGAGTGCTAGGAGGGTGCACTAGCTGTAGTGCTAGGAGGGTGCACTAACTGGAGTGCTAGGGTGCACTAGCTGGAGTGCTAGGAGGGTGCACTAGCTGGAGTGCTAGGAGGGTGCACTAGCTGGAGTGCTAGGAGGGTGCACCAGCTGGAGTGCTAGGAGGGTGCACTAGCTGGAGTGCTAGGAGGGTGCACTAACTGGAGTGCTAGGAGGGTGCACTAGCTGGAGTGCTAGGAGGGTGCACTAGCTGGAGTGCTAGGAGGGTGCACTAGCTGGAGTGCTAGGAGGGTGCACTAGCTGGAGTGCTAGGAGGGTGCACCAGCTGGAGTGCTAGGAGGGTGCACTAGCTGGAGTGCTAGGAGGGTGCACTAGCTGGAGTGCTAGGAGGGTGCACTAGCTGGAGTGCTAGGAGGGTGCACTAGCTGGTGGCTAGGGGGGTGCACTAGCTGGAGTGCTAGGAGGGTGCACTAGCTGGAGTGCTAGGAGGGTGCACTAGCTGGAGTGCTAGGAGGGTGCACTAGCTGGAGTGCTAGGAGGGTGCACTAGCTGGAGTGCTAGGAGGGTGCACTAGCTGGAGTGCTAGGAGGGTGCACTAGCTGGAGTGCTAGGAGGGTGCACTAGCTGGAGTGCTAGGAGGGTTGCACTAGCTGGAGTGCTAGGAGGGTGCACTAGCTGGAGTGCTAGGAGGGTGCACTAGCTGGAGTGCTAGGAGGGTGCACTAGCTGGGTGCTAGAGGGTGCACTAGCTGGAGTGCTAATAGGGTGCACCTAGCTGGAAATGCTAGGAGGGTGCACTAGCTGGAGTGCTAGGAGGGTGCACTAGCTGGAGTGCTAGGAGGGTGCACTAGCTGGAGTGCTAGAGGGTGCACTAGCTGGAGTGCTAGGAGGGTGCACTAGCTGGAGTGCTAGGAGGGTGCACTAGCTGGAGTGCTAGGAGGGTGCACTAGCTGGAGTGCTAGGAGGGTGCACTAGCTGGAGTGCTAGGAGGGTGCACTAGCTGGAGTGCTAGGAGGGTGCACTAGCTGGAGTGCTAGGAGGGTGCACTAGCTGGAGTGCTAGGAGGGTGCACTAGCTGGGAGTGCTAGGAGGGTGGGACTAGCTGGAGTGCTAGGAGGGTGGCACTAGCTGGATGCTAATAGGGTGCATAGCTGGAGGCTAGGAGGGTGCACTAGCTGGAGTGCAGGAGGGTGCACTAGCTGGAGTGCTGAGGGTGCACTAGCTGGAGTGCTAGGAGGGTGCACTAGCTGGAGTGCTAGGAGGGTGCACTAGCTGGAGTGCTAGGAGGGTGCACTAGCTGGAGTGCTAGGAGGGTGCACTAGCTGGAGTGCTAGGAGGGTGCACTAGCTGGAGTGCTAATAGGGTGCACATCCTTTCATTCTCCAAAGCGCTGCAAGACTCACCAATAATAATTACTAAATAATAATAATAATAATAATAATAATAATAATAATAATAATAATAATACTGGATTCACCCTCTCTTCTGGCTTCACGAGCCTTGTCATACCTATTCCTAAAGCTACGAACAATGTGTGTCTGTGTGTGTGTACTCACCTAGTTGAGGTTGCGGGGGTCGAGTCCGAGCTCCTGGCCCCGCCTCTTCACTGATCGCTACTAGGTCACTCTCCCTGAGCCGTGAACTTTATCATACCTCTGCTTAAAGCTATGTATGGATCCTGCCTCCACTACATCGCTTCCCAAACTATTCCACTTCCTGACTACTCTGTGGCTGAAGAAATACTTCCTAACATCCCTGTGATTCATCTGTGTCTTCAGCTTCCAACTGTGTCCCCTTGTTACTGTGTCCAATCTCTGGAACATCCTGTCTTTGTCCACCTTGTCAATTCCTCTCAGTATTTGTATGTCGTTATCATGTCCCCCCTATCTCTCTGCCCTCCAGTGTCGTCAGGTTGATTTCCCTTAACCTCCCCTCGTAGGACATACCTCTTAGCTCTGGGACTAGTCTTGTTGCAAACCTTTGCACTTTCTCTAGTTTCTTCACGTGCTTGGCTAGGTGTGGGTTCCAAACTGGTGCCGCATACTCCAATATGGGCCTAACGTACACGGTGTACAGGTCCTGAATGATTCCTTATTAAGATGTCGGAATGCTGTTCTGAGGTTTGCTAGGCGCCCATATGCTGCAGCAGTTATTTGGTTGATGTGCGCTTCAGGAGATGTGCCTGGTGTAATACTCACCCCAAGATCTTTTTTCCTTGAGTGAGGTTTGTAGTCTCTGGCCCCCTAGACTGTACTCCGTCTGCGGTCTTCTTTGCCCTTCCCCAATCTTCATGACTTTGCACTTGGTGGATTGAACTCCAGGAGCCAATTGCTGGACCAGGTCTGCAGCCTGTCCAGATCCCTTTGTAGTTCTGCCTGGTCTTCGATCGAGTGAATTCTTCTCATCAACTTCACGTCATCTGCAAACAGGGACACCTCAGAGTCTATTCCTTCCGTCATGTCGTTCACAAATACCAGAAACAGCACTGGTCCTAGGACTGACCCCTGCGGGACCCCGCTGGTCACAGGTGCCCACTCTGACACCTCGCCACGTACCATGACTCGCTGCTGTCTTCCTGACAAGTATTCCCTGATCCATTGTAGTGCCTTCCCTGTTATCCCTGCTTGGTCCTCCAGTTTTTGCACCAATCTCTTGTGTGGAACTGTGTCAAACGCCTTCTTGCAGTCCAAGAAAATGCAATCCACCCACCCCTCTCTCTCTTGTCTTACTGCTGTCACCATGTCATAGAACTCCAGTAGGTTTGTGACACAGGATTTCCCGTCCCTGAAACCATGTTGGCTGCTGTTGATGAGATCGTTCCTTTCTAGGTGTTCCACCACTCTTCTCCTGATAATCTTCTCCATGATTTTGCATACTATAAATGTCAGTGACACTGGTCTGTAGTGTGTGTGTGTGTGAGTGATCTAGCATGAGGTAAAGGTAAGGCAATAAATATTTAAACAAGGGAGGTCCCTTTACAATACACGACCAATAATTCACCCCCACACACACGCACGCACGCACAGACACACACAGACACACACAGACACACACACACAGACACACCACACACACACACACACACACACACACACACACTGTTACGCACCTCGTTTGTGAACCTTCTAGGTCAGGTATGATATATAAGTAACGGGCTTTTTCACTTATTATATTATTTCTAGCCTCATTAGTAGCTAAAATGAGGATAGAGTACTTTATAATATTATCTGGCCTTAATTTATTTAGCTGTGTAAATAGATAGGATGTTTCGACGATGTAAACTACGGGTACAGTTGTTTATTACACGGCTGTCGTTTAGCCACTTTCCCCTCATAATCCGAGGTGACGTCAGTCTGAGAATTCTGTTATAGGGCAGTCCACTCTCACCTTTCGTGAGAGAAGCTCCTTGATTCCTGGATTTAACCTTCTGGTCCCACATGAGGTTCCCTAGTGACCCTCCAGCACCTCGGACGGTATCAGACAGAAACGTCTCAGACGAAGTGTGTGTTGCTGTATTGGAGACGCTGGAGATTGTCCCTAGCTCTGCTAGGAGCGAGTTTAAGCAAAGCAACACTTTTAATTAGTAAGCAGTAAAGTGTTGAGATGAAAGTAAGAGAGAGAGAGGAGTTAAATGATTACATAGTAAGCACTCAAGACTGAGCAACCCCAAGTTCATGATAACAGTGACGTACAACTAACGACTAAAAACAGATTATGACAAGAATGTAATTTAATAATAGTAATAATAATAAAGCGGTAGTGGATACCACAGCAATGAGAGAGAGAACTGTCATCCACACAGGGGACCAGAAATGTGGAAGGTTAAGATGGTAGCGGAAAACTGTGTCAACATGTCAGGAGAGAGGAGGTTATGAGCCGGCAAGGCTGGACCTAGCATATACTCTTAGCAAATTCGATGTTAAGTGACAAAGGAATATGGAAAGTCCCTGAGTGCCAGCAGTATGGGGTTTAGAATACATTGTGGAAATAAACGTGGAAAGAAAGCACAGCAGGAAGGGAAGAATATATAGGTGTGAGAGAATTCTTAAGTACAATGCAACAGGTAAAGAAACTGGCAAGGAAGACAATGAGATAATGAAAGTACCAGGAGGAAGAAAAGAAACTTGTAAACAGAAGCAGAATAAGTGGTAAGAATAGAAAACCCTCAGTTTACCTGCATAGTGACGAAAGTGAAAACTGCAAGAGCATGAAAAAATGTAGACATTAAAGAACAGCAGAAAACAGAAGCAATCAGAAAAATATACACGAGGGAGAAGCGAGGCTGAGCGACGGTCTGAGAATATTATTAAAAACCAAGTCTGAACCGAAGTTTTCAGTCACATTGCATGGAAAACAAAAGCAAAGAACCACTGAAGAAGAGAGGAAGAGCTCACAAGAAGTGACCAGGAAGTCTACGAGGAGCTGAGCAAAATTTAAGTTTTCTTGAACGGCATTACCAAAGAGCCAAAATACACCAACGAGTACTGGACACAATACGTACAAGCGGTGAAAAAACTAAGCGAGATTGATACCTCAAAGGCAATGGGATCAGACAATATCTCTGTGGGCTGTAAGACAGGGAGCGAAAGCAATGTGTAAGCCACTAGCCACAATCTTCAACTCTGTCAACACAAGACAGCAAACGCAGTCCCAATATTTAGGAAAGGAGGCAGACAGGAAGTATTAATCTACAGACCAGTGTCGCTGACAAGCATACTATACAAGACAATGGAAAAAACAATCAGAGCATCTGGAAAGGCGTGGTTTTATAAGTAACAACTACTACGGTTTCAGAGATGGTAAATTCTATCTCACAAACTTACTTGAATTCTATGAGAAGGTAACACAAGTGAAGCAAGAGAGAGAGAGAGAGGAGGAGGGATGAGTGGACTGAAAGTTCTTGGACTGTTACAAGGCATGTAACAGTAGCACACAGACTGATGCTGAAGCTAAAAGAGCAGACAGGAATAACGGGAAAAACACTATAATGTATCAATTATTATGGGGGAAGTACTAAACCCGGAGGAATTATGCAGCGCCTGTGGAGGAAGGGGGTGGATGGAAAACATCCAGGTTTAATTCAGGGAACCAGAGCACAGATCCAATTCCGCAGATCAAGAGCCCTTCAGCATCAAGGAACCTCCCTAGAGAGGTATAATGGATCTAGAAATACTTAACAGGAAGGAAACAAAGAGTTACTGTCCAGGAAGAGGCATCAGAATGGATGTGTAACAAGCAGGGTTCCACAATTATAATCAAATTAAGCGTTAAACCAATAAAGGTCATTCAGCAGACAAGTAGTACTTGGCCCGGTACTACTTCTGGTAGGTAAACAATGGCGTCAGCCAACTAGTGGAAATAAAGATACTGGTAGAAGGATGTTCTTCTTACTGGTGTTGTAGGTGGAGGGTGTGGCTGCTTCAAGACCTCTGTGCTTGGTTCTGTCGAGTTCCTGATACTTTCGTGGTCTTCCCCGGTCCATGATGTGAAAATGTGCGTTACAAAGCGTATTCCCCTCCCACTCTTCATCTCTGCCTCTTTTCTCACTCTCCCTTTATACCTCGCATCATCCTACGTGTTATTTTCTCATAACTATCACCGATATTTGTATCAAGTATGATGTTATTCCTTATTATATCAATAATCTCTAGGTTACCAAATGTGTTTTTTGAGTTTGGATAAAAAGTTTTGCCCGACTTATAATCAATTTACAAGAGTGGAGACAGGGAAGGGGGGTCAGCTCCCCCTTGCTCAACACATCTCTTCTTTACAACTGACTGCCTCATTAGACTTAAAGCTCATCAACTACACACGTGTCATTAAGACTGTATGTCATCTGTATAATGTATATCTCAGTGTATACATACTGAGATATACACCCCTGCAAGTGTATATACACTCGTGAAACAGTTGGGTATCTTCATCAGCAATAAAGATACCCAACTATTGCACATTCATCTTATTTACCTACTTGTCAGTGTATTGCATACCATTAGTATAATTACATATATACACTGCTGGTATCACTGTATATACACTAAGGATACACTCCTCAGAATATATGCAAATTATATTGCTGCGACTGTATCTAATCTCGTCAACAAAATTATCCGGGGAAAAACTAGTTTTGGTAAGTTGTTTGGCATCATGTTCTGACTCAGGTGTTTATGACCAATATTTTACTCTTAATTAACATCTAGTTCCTATCTCCAGTTCTTGTGGTTATATATTACTATTATTATATTACTATTATTATTATTATTTTATACAGTATTGCTGCTACTGTTTCAGCTCTTAAACCACCACCACCACCATCACCACCACCACCATCACCACCACCACCATCACTACCACCACCACCACCACCACCACCACCACCACCACCACCATCACCACCACCACCACCACCACCGCCATCACCACCACCACCACCGCCATCACACCACCACCACCACCACCGCCATCACCACCACCACCACCACCGCCGCCATCACCACCACCACCACCACCACCGCCGCCATCACCACCACCACCACCACCGCCGCCATCACCACCACCACCATCACCACCACCACCATCACTACCACCACCACCACCACCACCACCATCACCACCACCACCATCACTACCACCACCACCACCACCACCACCACCACCGCCATCACCACCACCACCGCCATCACCACCACCACCACCACCGCCGCCATCATCACCACCACCACCACCACCGCCGCCATCACCACCACTACTATTACTATTACTCCGGCAGAACTTGACAGTCACGATCAACCTTGATATCTGGTGATATTTCCTACGAACTGAGGTGGTGTGGAATGACTCATAGATTAGTGGTAACACAATCTGCTCACAATGGAAGGACCTGGGTTCAATATCTGGAGAACTGAGACTAATGTCTTTACACCTGCTGCCCTTGTTCTCAAACAGTAAGTAGGTACCTGGGTGTTTAGGTAACTTGTGGATACCATCCTAGGGAAGAGGACTGAAGGACTCCACTGGAATTCAATCACACTGTTCTCCTTATTCACTCCTGGGCTGACAGCCATCTGGGGCTATCGAAAGAAAATCCTCCTCTCACCCTCCTTCGACGTTTGTTGGTTAATGGAGCTAACTTAAAGCCTATCAACTACTCAAAGGGTCATTAAGGCTGCATGTCACTTGCTCACAACCAGTCAGGTATATAATCCCTAAAAGAGGCATTAACGTCAACTCTCAGTGTATATATATACACCGAGAGATATACACCTCTCCTTGTATATATACATCTTTTTCCTTCCTCCTCTTCGTCTCCGAGGTTCGATCCCCGGTACGGGTGGCAACATTAGGACGTGTTTCCTTAACACACCTGCTGTCCCTGTTCACCTAGCAGTGTTAGGGTGTTTACTGGTATGGGTCGCATCCTGGGAACAAAATTAACCTAATTTGTCCGAAATGTTCTGTATAAGCGGCTTGTTATATAGTAGTATATCATCGATGTCAGAGAGGCCTGTATACTTTATACATGTACTTGTAGAAATGATTATTATTATTATTATTATTATTATTTTTTCTCCCTCAGGGAGGTCGGTTACACTTCAATCATCCAAAAGAAGAGTTACAGAAAACGACAGTCAGCATGAAGGTCAGACTAGCATAAAATTCACTAACTTTTGTAGCAGTGTAGCAACGCTTGTGTCAAGATATGACCTAATAACACCTGGCTCACCTTTACCACCCAACTCAGTAACCTGTTTTTATGTCTTCACCTGCCGCACCTGATGCATGCTTTACACGTGCATGTTGACATGCGCCAACTTCAAGAAAGTCTATCTGCTATTAACGGAAAGAGTATCAAGCCTCCATCAATTATTTTATTATTAACGGTGGGTTATAACCCAGCTTAGCCCTACCCCCAAAAAACAGTAATTTGGCTTATTTTCATTGGGGCACTCAGTTCCTCCCCCAGGGTGCCACCCACAACAATCTACTAACTACTAGGTAACTACTACTGGGTTAACAGAGACGGCAGGTACTGGGAGACTTTTCCGAACGTCCCACCTCGCCCAGAATTGAATCCGACCCTTCAGTTGTGAGTCGAAATGGAGAAATTACTCTTGATATGTGTATATGATGGTGTATGGTGGGAGACCCGTCATGTGTGGTGTATGGTGGGAGACCCGTCCTGTGTGGTGTATGGTGGGAGACCCGTCCTGTGTGATGGTGTATGGTGGGAGACCCGTCCTGTGTGATGGTGTATGGTGGGAGACCCGTCCTGTGTGATGGTGTATGACTGGGAACCATCCTGTATGATGAATAACAGGGAACCATCCTGTGTGATGCACAACAGGGATTATTATAATCATGGGGGAGCGCTAAACCTGTAGGATTATACAGCTGTACAACAGGGAACCATCCTGTATGGTGTATAACAGGGAACCATCCTGCATGGAGTATGACAGGAAAAAACTTCAGCATACACAAAAACACTAATGTTAAAAGGCCTATGCAAAATTTCACCGAAGTCCCTCCAGATACCTCGGTAATTATAAAAAATAAAGTCAAACATTAAATGCCAAATCCACTGACAAAAATATATTCAGTAATGATTGCGCCACAAGTTGCACAGAGAGGGACAAGCTCACCCGCAAGTAGGTGGCTGTGTCTGAGGTGGGTATGCTCAATCCTCCGTTGATAAATACCTCATAGGGATAATTTTGTGGCCGGAAGAGTGCCAAATATCCACAGAGGATAAGATAGATACGGATGCAAGATAAGAAACAACGGAGAATAGGATAAGGAAAGATGGTCAAGGTGGGTAGAGACCCAGAATAAGAAGGAAAGGCAAATAAGATAGGTAGGGATGGAGGAAACATGGGAAGAGAACTGGGATGAGGGAAGGAAAGGATAAGATAGGAATGGGGGATGAGGTGGGTAGGAATGTAGGGTCAGGCAGAACGCAGAGTAGCGCAAATATTATGCAAGAGGAAGAGGAAGGAGAGGAAAGAGAAAAGCAGGAAGGAGGTAGGATGGAGGAGGAGGCAGCCTTGAGTCCGTTACTCACCCCGGCAACAAGGTATATAGCAGGTGGGTATCTAGTGGGTGGGTGGGTACCAGGAAGTAAACCAACCTACACATATCCCCTATCCTTCACTTATACACACCTACTTTACACCTATACTCGCTATCCACCCCTAAAACCAGACATCCCTATCCTCCATCCTTATTCGCATCCCCCAGTTGCTCCCTGCCTCCCGGAAAAGCAGCGTAAGGAATAAAACGCGGGAGATTTTCGAGTGGGAAGGGCAGAAAAACAGGAAGGGGAAGCCCTTAAAGAAAGAGGAACGTGGGTGTGGCTAAGTAGGTGGGACCCTGAACGTGGGTGTGGTGAAACAACAGTCACTTCAGAGTCAGTGTGGTGAGGCAGTAGTCACTTTAGGGTGAATGTGGTGACTCAGTCGCCATACAATTCGCGTAAAAAGAAGAAATCACAACACACTCCCATTTCTAGAAGTCTTGATCTGCTACGTTCAACATAGTTTAAAATTGAAGACTTACCACCAGTACAAGTGGTCTCTTAAGAGTAGATGGTCTGTAACTATCATAGTGGTAGAAGGAACTACTACAGTACAGATGGTCTGTAACTATCATAGTGGTAGAAGGAACTACTACAGTACAGATGGTCTGTAACTATCATAGTGGTAGAAGGAACTACTACAGTACAGATGGTCTGTAACTATCATAGTGGTAGAAGGAACTACTACAGTACAGATGGTCTGTAACTATCATAGTGGTAGATGGAACTATTACAAGAGATAAACACACTGGGTCACTGGAAACATCACACATTCGCAACACTTAAACATCTTTACTGCTGAAACGTTTCGTCTGTTTAGTAGGTTTCTTCAATCTAATACAGAGGGACTTATAAAACTGCAGACAGTGGGACAAGTTTAGAAGTAATTTCTTGTAGTCAGTCCCTCAGCTTCAATAGAAGGTGGTCAGTCCCAATGCTTGTGAGTATTTTATTCAATTAATAATCTGATAAGGGTAAAACGTCGTCTGAATAAAATTTCCAATTGCTGCTTGTGTGTTTTTATCAATTACAAGAGTGATCTCATTCAGTTCTGGTCGTACCATCAAACACAGAGAAATACTCACAAGATTAGCTGATTGAACGGATGTCCGAGCCCATAGCAAGCCAGTCCTAGAACTAGCAAGCCAGTCCTAGAACCAGCAAGCCAGTCCTAGAACCAGCAAGCCAGTCCTAGAACCAGCAAGCCAGTCCTAGAACCAGCAAGCCAGTCCTAGAACCAGCAAGCCAGTCCTAGAACCAGCAAGCCAGTCCTAGAACTAGCAAGCCAGTGGGGCCGATGATTATCCTAGTGTGTGCGCAAGAATACTTACAATTGAAGAATTGAGACATTTCTGCAACATATGGGAATCTATATTGAAGAAACGCTTCGCCACACAATAAAGATTCAATGAAGATTCCCATATGTTGCACAAGTGTCTCAATTCTTCAACTTGTCGGTTTTCAAAACCATTCATCAGATACTGATAAATGAAAGAATCTTATTACGCTGGAATGGTACAGTAGATAACGTACTGGACAGCAAGTTTTAGCACAGACTTCCAATAGGTACAAATCCCAGTGAATCACACAAAGTTCTCCTTGAGAACACAGAGGGGTTTGTACCCAGGAATTCTTGCAAGGGAAATGCAACACGGTTAGCAAACATTCAATATGCCGTTTCCCTCTACATTTTATTAAGGATTGCAAGAAAAAGGATCACAAAATCTTCAAATACTGATAGGAAAAGTTTTTTTTTTTTTTGAAGAGTCAAAACATACATGTGGAATGCCACACTCTGAGGTTTAAATTACCTCACACTAATGGTACTTATTTACCAAGAGGGTTATAGACCAGTGGGACAATCTGCCAAACAGATCAATTACATCTGAGGTATACAATACTGACAAGAAGATAAACAAGAGATGTGCAACACCTGGGTATCTATATAGGAGATATGTTTCGCCTGCACGGCAGACTATCATTGTTACATGTGGGTGGGGCCAACAACTGGGAGTAGGTTATGCCCATAAGATGGAATACAGATTCAGCAAAGGAGTTGCACATGCAGAGAGAGGTAGAAGTTGAAGACGTGGTCACAAGTGGGTGGAACCCACTAGTGGAAGTACAATATGCACAGAGGGTGTACTAGAGGTTACCTCTGAAGTGGCAGATATCCTCTGTACCAAGATTCTATGGTGCTGCTGTGTCAGACAAGTAACTTGTTGGCATTGTATAGACTTGATGTAATAACTGTATAAGGCAGCAACACTAAAGCACAGAGAATATCTTTCCTTCGCTTCTGCCATCCCAAACTCTTCCTCTTCTTTTCTAGTTACCATCGACTTACAAACAACTGGTTGTTAGCGCCGTCTAGCATCGCCTCACAAACAACTGGTTGTTAGCGCCGTCTAGCATCGCTTTACAAAACAACGGGTTGTTAACGCCGTCTAGCATCGCCTCACAAACAACAACGGGTTGTTAGCGCCGTCAGGCACATATGCAATAACAAAATAACAATTACGTACAATCTGCTTTAGCAATTTCGACTCTAATTTAGAGCCTAACATTAACACTACATCATATGTTATAAGATCGCTTTTGATGAGGTGGATACCCAGCATGGGTATGCTTGTGGCTACTTAAATAATGATACCCAGCATGGGTATTAATGTGGTTACTTAATGGTATCCAGCCTGGGTATGCATGTGGCTACTTAATAATGATACCCATCATTTGTATGTCTGTGGCTACTTAAATAATGGGTAGGCCATTAGTTTCATACTTACTGAGCGAGTCATCATGTGATTAACACCTATGTACTCAAGCATTTTACACTGACCAAGAAAATGCAGAGATACAGAAAAAGAGAGATACAGAAAGATACATAGAGATGTAGAAAAGGAGAGATGCAGAGACAGCGCACAGAATTCCAAGAGATCATGAGCAGGCGATTTCAACGCGGCACCGGTCACACAGGTAGTGATCCACACCCTTGATCACCATCTGCTCCTCGACCCTTATGAATGAGGACCGGTTACTGACTGATGATCTACACCTACTAACTGGAGAAAGGGGACAGTAAGGGGCCCAAGGAAAGTGGACCAGGGGAAAGTGAAGTGTGTCAGGAGTAGCGAAGAAAGCCAAGTAGAGGTAAAGAAGAGTGAAGTAACGAAAAAAAACAGGTTAAGAGACAGAAGAAATAGGATAATGTAGCAAGGCAGATTTTAGAAATTAAGTAAATAAAAATGAATATATCTTTTCATCACCGTGGAAGAGCAGAATATAATAAACTTCCGGCTATAGAATATTTGGTGTATTAGAGTTTATTTCCATTTAAATGTTAGATTTAAAACAAACTTTCGACAAACAATAGCTTCCTAAAATAAATTCAATGGTAGGAAATTTGAGAGAACGTTTTCACTCCAAGAACGAAACGTCGTCCCAAGAACGCCTTGTTATACATGTCTTTGCTGTCAGTCAGAAATGTCGCCAAATGACAAATTAACAGCAACAATGCTTACAAAGCTTCAGGATCATGCACAACCAACTGATAAAATACAGGAGGGGTTACTAGTATAGTCTAGTAAGTATCATGGTAAACCACGTGTGTTATGACTTGCATACATAGTGATACAAAAAAAAATGACAGGGAATTCAGTGACTTCACTTTCAAGCGACTACTATAGTCATGGCCAGCTTAAGTATCTTAGACCTGATGGAACCTTCGAAACCAGCTGAAGAAATGTATGTTGAGACCAGATGTCAGTAATCACACAGTGGATGACTTAGCTACCAAACCTTATTTTGACTTTCGAATTTCGAAGGTCATCTTAAAGTTGACAGTCTGAGGTCTCAGAAGGTCGAAGTCCAACCTGAGACGCACAAGAACAGTGACCAGGATACAAAAACAAAGATATAGCCAGGAACACAGAGCAAAATAAAGCCAAAAACACAGACCAAGATATATCCAGAGGCCACGGGAAACACACACGGATACAGAAACAGAATGGATGATACAGACACACAGACACACACCAATAAACATACACACACAGGGACACAGACCAAGACAGACACACACTCAAAGAGACAGACGCACACGGAGATACACACGAAGATAGAAACCGAGGCACAGACCAAAGCACAAATAGGGACACAGACCAAAATACACACAAGGACACACAGACAGTGACACATGGGGTGGAAATACGCATTTAGACGCTGCCCTGGTGCGCATCCAGGAGATCACTGGCCCATTGTTCACGAAGACTCGCCACAGCAATTACAAATTTGGCGAGACTTCTCTTTGAAAAAAGCTCACAGAAGCAGAACCATTTAAATTTCGTACCCAAACACCCCAATTGTACCTTGCAAAGGACACCAATGCACCTTCAAAAATACAGCGATGCTGCACAAATCAAACAAAAAAAGAATACCGAGTATAATGACTTTAAAATTTCATCACATCACTATTAGAATACATAAAAAAGTGGTTAAGTATTTGTGAACAGCCATTCAACAGTTAGGTTGCGTCACTTCCGATAGTTAGTAATGCGGAGGAAATTACCCCATAATTCAAGTGACGTAAATTCTACTGTGACAGTGATTTGTGTAATTTTGTGTTGTGATCATGAGAACTGTATGAGAATGAGGGCAAACATGGAGAGAGAGAGAGAGAGAGAGAGAGAGATTATAATTATTATAATCATGGGGAACGCTTAACCCGTAGGATTATATGGCGCACGTGGGGGGGGGGGGCATGGAAGGGATTCAGGCTTAATTCAGGGAACTGGAGCACAGATCCAATTTCCTAGATAAGGATCCCCTCACCAGCATCAAGGAACCTCCCTTGAGGGGAGAGAGAGAGAGAAAGAGATAGACGACCACAAATAGATAAGTACACACAAAAATACACACACACACATATACACCGTGACAGAAAAATACAGACAAACACACACACGGGGACAGAAAGACACACACACACACACACACACAGTATTGACAGAGCTTAAACACCAATTTAGCCATGTTCAGCATACAAATTTCAGATGTAACTTAATTTGTATGACAAAAAAACACCAGATCCTTTGTTTATTCTGCTATTAATACATGTGAAGTTGTTGCTATCGTCTCCACTCGCTGCTGCTACCACCAATATTTTGTCTTCATCAGTTTCCCGCTATCTCCACCAATTTGTAGTGACGTACACACTGACATACAATGAGTTGTAGTGTTGTATACACAGTTGGCGATCATACAAGTAATGACAAAGGTTGGAAGGCTATCACGTACCTGTTATCGGAGTGTATAAGGGGGGGGGACGACGCTTCTGATAAACGGTTCAGGATATCGTAGTTAGGGCAGGATATAGTAGTTGGGGCAGCAGAGCTGGGTAGAAGAGGAGGATACTGTCAGTATGACGGCAGGAGCAACACTGACCCTCCAGCACAGTCTTCGTCAGCAGGTAACCGCTTACTGTACTCCCCACACCGTGGGGGTGAGAGTGAAGGGATGCCATTGGTAGTGAAGGGTCACAGCCAGCCAGTCAGCAACCTCGAGTCCCGCTACACCAACCAATCAGCAGCTTCGCGTCCCGCTACACCAGCCAATCAGAGAGAAGGTTTCACCTGGCATAGGGTGCCTCAAATTATTATTATAATCAAAAAGAAGCGCTAAGCCACAAGGGCTATACAGTGGGTGCCTCAAAGCTCTGGCTTAGTGAGTAAAGGCGAAAAAATTAGTATATTTTTTAGTGTTAATTCAGAGAGGGCGCGTCTCAAGACACCAGACCTTGGCTCTGACCTTTCAGTCCACTGTTGATAAATTAGACACCATGTGCAACACTTTGGGTATCTTTGTTGTGGAAACGTTTCTCCACACAGTGACTTCCTCAGTGGAATACAAAGAATAGTGAAGATCAGGAGGTAATTATTCCCTTCTTTGTACCGGACTGATGTGTGGCGAAACTGCGTGGCGAAACGTTTCCACAATAAAGATACCAAAGTGTCGCACGTGTCTAATTTATCAACTTGTCGGTTCTCTGAACCATTCATCTAGTCACTGTAGATTCTGTTCCCAGCCATCGTTGGCTAGCCTGGGATACTTAGAGAAAAAATAATAGCAATCGTATAGAGGCTTAACGTTCTATCTGGGTTAGATAGAACCTTGCTTGTATGTTGATAAAGTTATTAATATGTAGTTACCAGGATGGATTGAGTCCTTGTCTTTGTTATGTGATTCTGTAATTTTTTTTACTATCACCCACAGGATGGGTGTGATGTATATAACTATCACCCACAGGATGGGTGTGATGTATATAACTATCACCCACAGGATGGGTTTGATGCATATAACTATCACCCATAGGATGGGCTGAGTATTAACTGCCCCAATTTGTGTTTGAGGGGGTTGAATATCAGCTCTTGGATCCGTATCTTAAGCTACATCAATCGCCATTACTAGTTTCTGCGCTTTACTGTACCTAGTCCTGAAGCTGTGCATGAAACGTGCGTCAAGAACTTCCTCATCTTACAGACAGAATCAGTTCATCCTGAGACTACAAAATTACTTCCTTGGTTAACACTCATCTATATACTGTATTTAGTTTCCACAAGTGGATCCTTGTAACAGTCTCACATTGTAAACACAGTCTATATGAGACCTTTCAGTTCCTCTTAATATTTATCTGCTCATATGAGGCTTTTTATTTCCTCTAAGTAATTATTCGCCAAAGTCATTTTCTAGCCAAGGTCGCCATCTTTATTTCCTTCACTATCTTCTTGAAGTCTTCTCAGCTGAGACCACTCTGCTTGCAGCAAACTTTTGTACTTTTACGAGTTTGTTGACGTGCTTGATGGGAGGGAGAATTGATGCTGCTGTCAGGTTTCTAATTTCGCATGTCAGGGAAGTAATACCTGACGGGTATACCTCAGGGGATATGCTCGGTGTGATGCAAACTCCTAAATTTTTTATTCACTGATATTTGTAGATCCTCTCCTATGGTGGACTTCACTTTCGGTCTTCTCTTTCCTCTCCGTGTGCATGTTTGTGTTGATCTCCAGAAACAGTGCGTGACCTCTGCTGCAGCTTTACCAGGTCTCTCACGGAGACTGCTTCTCTTTCCTTATCTTCTTATACTTATTGTTAATTGATACCATCTGAAAACAATGAGACACGGACACACACACACACACGAATAGGTAAAACGCGATTTTTGGCTTAAACAGCAACGCTCTTCTTGCCGAATAAGACAAGCGAAACTTTGTGTATGCAATAATTTCGCAAAAATCATTCTGAACCTAACGAAAAAATATATTTCATTTCATTGTGTTTGTTTATTATTAAATTATTGTAAACTTATCTAAAAAATATTTAGTTGGATTAGGCTAAATTAAATTTCGCTTGTTATAATAAGGTTAGGTAAGTTTTCTAAGGTTCTTTTGGTACAAAATTATTAATTTTTACATTTACAAAAATGAAAAAAATATATCTTTAAACGTATAAGAGAATTTTTTTTAGAAAGGACTTAATTTTAAATGAGTTCTTGCTAACTGACCAGTTTTACCTATTCGGCACGATATACACACACACACACACACACACACACACATATATATATATATATATATATATATATATATAGTCATTGTTGTGGGACCACAAACTGTACACTCGACCATAATAATGCCTTGACCTGTTACCCTGACATAACATACATGTCAGTGACACTAAACCTGACATAACATACATGTCAGTGACACTAAACCTGACATAACATACATGTCAGTGACACTGAACCTGACATAACATACATGTCAGTGACACTGAACCTGACATAACATACATGTCAGTGACACTGAACCTGACATAACATACATGTCAGTGACACTGAACCTGACATAACATACATGTCAGTGACACTAAACCTGACATAACATACATGTCAGTGACACTGAACCTGACATAACATACATGTCAGTGACACTGAACCTGACATAACATACATGTCAGTGACACTGAACCTGACATAACATACATGTCAGTGACACTGAACCTGACATAACATACATGTCAGTGACACTGAACCTGACATAACATACATGTCAGTGACACTGAACCTGACATAACATACATGTCATTGACACTGAACCTGACATAACATACATGTCATTGACACTGAACCTGACATAACATACATGTCAGTGACACTGAACCTGACATAACATACATGTCAGTGACACTGAACCTGACATAACATACATGTCATTGACACTGAACCTGACATAACATACATGTCAGTGACACTGAACCTGACATAACATACATGTCAGTGACACTGAACCTGACATAAGATACATGTCAGTGACACTGAACCTGACATAACATACATGTCAGTGACACTGAACCTGACATAACATACATGTCAGTGACACTGAACCTGACATAACATACATGTCAGTGACACTGAACCTGACATAACATACATGTCAGTGACACTGAACCTGACATAACATACATGTCAGTGACACTGAACCTGACATAAGATACATGTCAGTGACACTGAACCTGACATAAGATACATGTCAGTGACACTGAACCTGACATAAGATACATGTCAGTGACACTGAACCTGACATAAGATACATGTCAGTGACACTGAACCTGACATAAGATACATGTCAGTGACACTGAACCTGACATAACATACATGTCAGTGACACTGAACCTGACATAACATACATGTCAGTGACACTGAACCTGACATAACATACATGTCAGTGACACTGAACCTGACATAAGATACATGTCAGTGACACTGAACCTGACATAAGATACATGTCAGTGACACTGAACCTGACATAACATACATGTCAGTGACACTGAACCTGACATAAATACATGTCAGTGACACTGAACCTGACATAATACATTACAATTGTCAGTGACACTGAACCTGACATAAGATACATGTCAGTGACACTGAACCTGACATAAGATACATGTCAGTGACACTGAACCTGACATAACATACATGTCAGTGACACTGAACCTGACATAAGATACATGTCAGTGACACTGAACCTGACATAACATACATGTCAGTGACACTGACCCTGACATAAGATACATGTCAGTGACACTGAACCTGACATAACATACATGTCAGTGACACTGAACCTGACATAAGATACATGTCAGTGACACTGAACCTGACATAACATACATGTCAGTGACACTGAACCTGACATAAGATACATGTCAGTGACACTGAACCTGACATAAGATACATGTCAGTGACACTGAACCTGACATAACATACATGTCAGTGACACTGAACCTGACATAACATACATGTCAGTGACACTGAACCTGACATAACATACATGTCAGTGACACTGAACCTGACATAACATACATGTCAGTGACACTGAACCTGACATAACATACATGTCAGTGACACTGAACCTGACATAACATACATGTCAGTGACACTGACCTATAGTTTAAAGTCATCTGTCTGGCCATCTTCTTAAACATCTGGACAACATTTGTTGTCTTCCAGACCTCTGGTAACTGACTTGTATGTTTTAGCTAATGTTTGTTCTCCCTCCCTCAGAGCTCATGATGATACACTGTTAGATCCCCTGTCCCTGATGCATCTGGTTCACTTAGCAGTTTATTACATATTTCCCTGTTGTACAGATGCAGTCCAGCACCCGCTGGTGTAGCCTTCCTGCTTCAATCTTATTACCTGGTAAGTAATCGTAAAGGTCCTAATATGATTTAGTTTTTATATCATCGTGAAGGTCCTAATATGATTTAGTTTTTATATCATCGTGAAGGTCCTAATATGATTTAGTTTTTATATCATTCTCATATTAATGCTCAGTCTTTACACCCGTACGAGTACATAAATTTCTCACTCTCCTGCTCATTTCCGTGTTCCCTATTATCCTTCCCTTTCCATGACACTATCCCCGACCCATCCAACAGGACGGAGAGATCCAGAGAACCAACCTCGCCTCCGTACCACCTGTAGCAAACCTCCAACACGATATTGTACCTTCTACAGTAACCTATGGAATTCTAGCTAGAGTCGCAATACCGCGTGTTAACTTCTGTGCCACGACCATATACAAAGATTCAGTACAAACAAACACTGACTCACGAAATCGCAATAACACGATTGAAGACAAACCAGGGAACGGGTGGGGTTTAAACCATCGCGTGTGAGTCGTAAAATTCCAGGCCAGTGCGTAAGCCACTGGCCAGCTGGCTGCACTAAGAGTCATCCAACTAGGTATATTTCTATACACTAGACATCAATGCATCCATTTGTCTCAGACAAACTACATCAGTCACCCCCCCATCAACTTGTCACGCATTATATCAGTCACCCCTCCATCAACTTGTCACACACTACATCAGTCACCCCTCCATCAACTTGTCACACACTACATCAGTCACCCCCTCCATCAACTTGTCACACACTACATCAGTCACCCCTCCATCAACTTGTCACAAACTACATCAGTCACCCCTCCATTAACTTGTCACACACTACATCAGTCACCCCTCCATCAACTTTCACACACTACATCAGTCACCCCTCCATCAACTTGTCACAAACTACATCAGTCACCCCTCCATTAACTTGTCACGCAATACATCAGTCACCCCTCCATCAACTTGTCACACACTACATCAGTCACCCCTCCATCAACTTGTCACACTACATCAGTCACCCCCTCCATCAACTTGTCACACACTACATCAGTCACCCCTCCATCAACTTGTCACACATTACATCAGTCACCCCTACATCAACTTGTCACACTACATCAGTCACCCCCTCCATCAACTTGTCACACACTACATCAGTCACCCCACCATCAACTTGTCACACACTACATCAATCACCCCTCCATCAACTTGTCACAGTACATCAGTCACCCCTCCATCAACTTGTCACACTACATCAGTCACCCCTCCATCAACTTGTCACACTACATCAGTCACCCCTCCATCAACTTGTCACAAACTACATCAGTCACCCCTCCATCAACTTGTCACACACAACATCAGTCACCCCACCATCAACTTGTCACACACTACATCAGTCACCCCTCCATCAACTTGCCACAGTACATCAGTCACCCCTCCATCAACTTGTCACACTACATCAGTCACCCCTCCATCAACTTGTCACACCCTCCATCAACTTGTCACACTACATCAGTCACCCCTCCATCAACTTGTCACACCACATCAGTCACCCCTCCATCAACTTGTCACACTACATCAGTCACCCCTCCGTCAACTTGTCACACACTACATCAGTCACCCCCTCCATCAACTTGTCACGCACTACATCAGTCACCCCTCCATCAACTTGCCACACACTACATCAGTCACCCCTCCATCAACTTGTCACAAACTACATCAGTCACCCCTCCATTAACTTGTTACGCATTACATCAGTCACCCCTCCATCAACTTTCACACACTACATCAGTCACCCCTCCATCAACTTGTCACACTACATCAGTCACCCCTCCATCAACTTTCACACACTACATCAGTCACCCCTCCATCAACTTGTCACACACTACATCAGTCACCCCACCATCAACTTGTCACACTACATCAGTCACCCCTCCATCAACTTGTCACACTACATCAGTCACCCCTCCATCAACTTGTTACACTACATCAGTCACCCCTCCATCAACTTGTCACACTACATCAGTCACCCCTCCATCAACTTGTTACACTACATCAGTCACCCCTCCATCAACTTGTCACATTACATCAGTCACCCCTCCATCAACTTGTCACACTACATCAGTCACCCCTCCATCAACTTGTCACACCACATCAGTCACCCCTCCATCAACTTGTCACACTACATCAGTCACCCCTCCATCAACTTGTCACACTACATCAGTCATCCCTCCATCAACTTGTCACACTACATCAGCCACCCCTCCATCAACTTGTCACACTACATCAGTCACCCCACCATCAACTTGTCACACTACATCAGTCACCCCACCATCAACTTGTCACACTACATCAGTCACCCCACCATCAACTTGTCACACTACATCAGTCACCCCTCCATCAACTTGTCACACTACATCAGTCACCCCACCATCAACTTGTCACACTACATCAGTCACCCCACCATCAACTTGTCACACTACATCAGTCACCCCACCATCAACTTGTCACACTACATCAGTTCACCCCTCCATCAACTTGTCACACTACATCAGCCACCCCTCCATCAACTTGTCACACTACATCAGTCACCCCACCATCAACTTGTCACACTACATCAGTCACCCCACCATCAACTTGTCACACTACATCAGTCACCCCTCCATCAACTTGTCACACTACATCAGTCACCCCTCCATCAACTTGTCACACTACATCAGTCACCCCTCCATCAACTTGTCACACTACATCAGTCACCCCTCCATCAACTTGTCACACTACATCAGTCACCCCTCCATCAACTTGTCACACTACATCAGTCACCCCACCATCAACTTGTCACACTACATCAGTCACCCCACCATCAACTTGTCACACTACATCAGTCACCCCTCCATCAACTTGTCACACTACATCAGTCACCCCTCCATCAACTTGTCACACTACATCAGTCACCCCTCCATCAACTTGTCACACTACATCAGTCACCCCTCCATCAACTTGTCACTAA
Source organism: Cherax quadricarinatus (assembly GCF_026875155.1). Classification (NCBI taxonomy): domain Eukaryota; kingdom Metazoa; phylum Arthropoda; class Malacostraca; order Decapoda; family Parastacidae; genus Cherax; species Cherax quadricarinatus. The sequence goes on along the minus strand of NC_069412.1, from coordinate 58,553,451 downwards.
CTACATCAGTCACCCCACCATCAACTTGTCACACTACATCAGTCACCCCTCCATCAACTTGTCACACTACATCAGTCACCCCTCCATCAACTTGTCACACATCAGTCACCCCACCATCAACTTGTCACACTACATCAGTCACCCCTCCATCAACTTGTCACACTACATCAGTCACCCCTCCATCAACTTGTCACACTACATCAGTCACCCCTCCATCAACTTGTCACACTACATCAGTCACCCCACCATCAACTTGTCACACTACATCAGTCACCCCTCCATCAACTTGTCACACTACATCAGTCACCCCTCCATCAACTTGTCACACTACATCAGTCACCCCACCATCAACTTGTCACACTACATCAGTCACCCCTCCTTCAACTTGTCACACTACATCAGTCACCCCTCCATCAACTTGTCACACTACATCAGTCACCCCTCCATCAACTTGTCACACTACATCAGTCACCCCTCCATCAACTTGTCACACTACATCAGTCACCCCTCCTTCAACTTGTCACACTACATCAGTCACCCCTCCATCAACTTGTCACACTACATCAGCCACCCCTCCATCAACTTGTCACACTACATCAGTCACCCCCATCAACTTGTCACACTACATCAGTCACCCCTCCATCAACTTGTCACACTACATCAGTCACCCCTCCATCAACTTGTCACACACTACATCAGCCACCCCACCATCAACTTGTCACACTACATCAGTCACCCCTCCATCAACTTGTCACACTACATCAGTCACCCCTCCATCAACTTGTCACACTACATCAGCCACCCCTCCATCAACTTGTCACACTACATCAGCCACCCCTCCATCAACTTGTCACACTACATCAGCCACCCCTCCATCAACTTGTCACACTACATCAGCCACCCCTCCATCAACTTGTCACACTACATCAGCCACCCCTCCATCAACTTGTCACACTACATCAGCCACCCCTCCATCAACTTGTCACACACTACATCAGCCACCCCACCATCAACTTGTCACACATACATCAGTCACCCCTCCATCAACTTGTCACACTACATCAGTCACCCCTCCATCAACTTGTCACACTACATCAGCCACCCCTCCATCAACTTGTCACACTACATCAGCCACCCCTCCATCAACTTGTCACACTACATCAGCCACCCCACCATCAACTTGTCACACTACATCAGTCACCCCTCCATCAACTTGTCACACTACATCAGTCACCCCTCCATCAACTTGTCACACTACATCAGCCACCCCTCCATCAACTTGTCACACTACATCAGCCACCCCTCCATCAACTTGTCACACTACATCAGTCACCCCTCCATCAACTTGTCACACTACATCAGCCACCCCTCCATCAACTTGTCACACTACATCAGCCACCCCTCCATCAACTTGTCACACTACATCAGCCACCCCTCCATCAACTTGTCACACTACATCAGTCACCCCTCCATCAACTTGTCACACACTACATCAGCCACCCCCCATCAACTTGTCACACTACATCAGTCACCCCTCCATCAACTTGTCACACTACATCAGTCACCCCTCCATCAACTTGTCACACTACATCAGCACCCCTCCATCAACTTGTCACACTACATCAGCCACCCCTCCATCAACTTGTCACACACTACATCAGCCACCCCACCATCAACTTGTCACACACTACATCAGTCACCCCTCCATCAACTTGTCACACTACATCAGTCACCCCTCCATCAACTTGTCACACTACATCAGCCACCCCTCCATCAACTTGTCACACTACATCAGCACCCCTCCATCAACTTGTCACACTACATCAGCCACCCCACCATCAACTTGTCACACTACATCAGTCACCCCTCCATCAACTTGTCACACTACATCAGTCACCCCTCCATCAACTTGTCACACTACATCAGCCACCCCTCCATCAACTTGTCACACTACATCAGCCACCCCTCCATCAACTTGTCACACTACATCAGTCACCCCTCCATCAACTTGTCACACTACATCAGCCACCCCTCCATCAACTTGTCACACTACATCAGCCACCCCTCCATAACCAGTAATAGAAAACGAGAACTCAATCAACAATGTTCAATAATTAAAAGATTTATTCATTACCTTCCTATTAAGATTTTGTTGCCAGCAAATAGCTCGTAAGACAAATTTCTTACCAGCAGACAACTTGTAAGACAAATTTCTTACCAGCAGACAACTTGTAAGACAAATTTCTTACCAGCAGACAACTTGTAAGACAAATTTCTTACCAGCAGACAACTTGTAAGACAAATTTCTTACCAGCAGACAACTTGTAAGACAAATTTCTTACCAGCAGACAACTTGTAAGACAAATTTCTTACCAGCAGACAACTTGCAAGACAATTTTCTTACCAGCAGACAACTTGTAAGACAAATTTCTTACCAGCAGACAACTTGTAAGACAAATTTCTTACCAGCAGACAACTTGCAAGACAATTTTCTTACCAGCAGACAACTTGTAAGGCAAATTACTTACCAGCAGACAACCTGTAAGACAATTTTCTTACCAGCAGACAACTTGTAAGGCAAATTACTTACCAGCAGACAACTTGTAAGACAAATTTCTTACCAGCAGACAACTTGTAAGACAAATTTCTTACCAGCAGACAACTTGTAAGGCAAATTTCTTAGCAGCAGACAATTTGTAAGGCAATTTTCTTACCAGTAGACAACTTGTAAGGCAAATTTCTTAGCAGCAGACAATTTATAAGGCAATTTTCTTACCAGCAGACAACTTAAAAAAAATTCTTTAGGTTAAGTTCAGTCAGTCTTCAAATTTTTGTAAATAATGTTGTGGGATTTACCTGGAAAAACTTGATGTTTGGGGTATGAGTGTGCTTGTTTCTCTGTTGCTTCCTGCTTCCTCCTGACCTTACCTACCCCACCTCTCTCTCTCTCTCTCTCTCTCTCTCTTTCTCTCTTTACGTCTCTTCCTCGCAGGATACACACCGAGATATGTAATTTTTTCAGCGTATACTCGTAAATACCGAGAATTTAATCGCTACTTTAGTTAAATATTTTCTCATCTGGTGGTGAAGAGGTTACCGTGCGGCTGATAATATCAGAAATAGTAACTATAATTTTTAGAGGGCTGACCAGTAAGCCAGCGGAAGGCCTCGGTCAGATGACCAAAAGCTCCAGCGGAGGGTCATCATATGACTAAGACCCACGTCAGGAAACACTTATCCCGTTTCCTGACAACTCTTACCTAACCTTAATGATCCTCATGTAGTTGACAGGATTTAAAACCCCATTAACCAACCAACCTGACCTTACCTCTCTCCCTCCCTCCCTCCATCTCTTCCTCAACTCTCCCTCACTCAACCTCAGTCACTGCACAACACTGACACACAATTCTCACTCTAATTTACACGAGTGTTTGGCACTGAGAAGATGTAAAGTTTGCAGACGTAAGGCAGCACAAATGTTAATAGTGTGTACTCACCTTGAAGTACTTACAAGGGGATCGATTCATAGCTCCTGGTCCTGGTTAATGCTGCATTTTATTTACTGATTTCTAATCTCCAAGGTCCAATCACATCTAATCTGTAAAATCAACTTCACCTCTCCTTCTTTTACGAATATATAATAAAATCTCATCAGAGTTGTGGACCACTGATAGTGTCCCCAGTGAAACTGTAGAAGAGAAACACTTTTCAATCACAGGGGCCAACTAGCGACCACCAGCACCCTGATGATAATTTCCCAAACTGCTCAGTGTGTCTACTAGTCCACGCCTCCCAGTACCACAGTACTTACAAGTACAACTATATGCATGACTGTATGCCTAGCAGTAGAGTAGTATGAGTATTTGAAGTGAGAATAGTACTATCGTAGTATTGTAAGTTGTTGCAGTACTATCGTAGGAACATGCGTAGTTGCAGTAATATTGTTACTTGTAGTTAATACCTTCTTTGAACTATTATTTTCCGTATAAAACCTTTGATATGGTTTTTCCTGTCATTGAGGTAGTGGTCGGAGGGAGTGGAGGGTGGGCAGAGCGCCTTCTGCTTTACTATGCTTTCCCCAATTATTTTGATAATACTGGATAATCCTCAGTCGAGATAATAGTAAATAGTCCCTCCCAGTAGTTGACCTCAGTCTGGACTATCAAATCTTCCGACAACTGCGTGTTACCATGTACTTAAAAGTGGTGTGTTTTCTTAAGTGACTACTACTGTAAGACGTGTGTGTCTATGTGCGAGCAGCAAAAATAACGAGAATGCACACACACACACACACACACACACACACACACACACACACACACACAAGTAAGACACGAGAGAGAGGGGTGGGTAGATTGCGTTTTCCTAGACTGCAGGAAGGCCTTTGACACAGTTCCCCACAAGAGATTAGTGCAGAAGCTGGAGGATCAGGCGCACGTAAAAGGAAGGGCACTGCAATGGATAAGGGAATACCTGACAGGGAGGCAACAACGAGTCATGGTACGTGAAGAGGTATCACAGTGGGCGCCTGTTACGAGCGGGGTCCCACAGGGGTCAGTTCTAGGACCAGTGCTATTTTTGATATATGTGAACGACATGATGGAAGGAATAGACTCTGAAGTGTCCCTGTTCGCAGATGACGTGAAGTTGATGAGAAGAATTAAATCGGACGAGGATGAGGCAGGACTGCAAAGAGACCTGGAGAGGCTGGACATGTGGTCCAGCAACTGGCTTCTCGAATTCAATCCAGCCAAATGCAAAGTCATGAATATTGGGGAGGGGCAAAACAAAAAACTACAGACCTCACTCAGGGAGAAAGACCTTGGGGTGACCATAACACCGAGCACATCACCGGAGGCACACATCAACCAAATAACTGCTGCAGCATACGGGCGCCTGGCAAACCTGAGAATAGCGTTCCGATACCTTAATAAGGAATCGTTCAAGACACTGTACACTGTGTATGTTAGGCCCATACTGGAGTATGCAGCACCAGTCTGGAACCCACACCTGGTCAAGCACGTCAAGAAGTTAGAGAAATTACAAAGGTTTACAACAAGGCTAGTCCCAGAGCTCAAGGGAATGTCGTACGAGGAAAGGTTAAGGGAAATCGGACTGACGACACTGGAGGACAGAAGGGTCAGGGGAGACATGATAACGACATACAAGATACTGCGGGGAATAGACAAGGTGGACAGAGATAGGATGTTCCAGAGAGGGGACACAGGGACAAGGGGTCACAACTGGAAGCTGAAGACTCAGACGAGTCACAGGGACGTTAGGAAGTATTTCTTCAGTCATAGAGTTGTCAGCAAGTGGAATAGCCTAGCAAGTGAAGTAGTGGAGGCAGGAACCATACATAGTTTTAAGAAGAGGTATGACAAAGCTCAGGAAGCAGAGAGAGAGAGGATCCAGTAGCGATCAGTGAAGAGGCGGGGCCAGGAGCTGAGTCTCGACCCCTGCAACCACAATTAGGTGAGTACACACACACACACACACACACACACACACACACACACACACACACAACACACCCTCGCCTACCTCGCTACCTACCTGATCACTGGCAGACTTCCTGATGTCTTCAGTACATCTTTCTGGGTCAGTTTGTGCCTTGTGCGAGACAGTCAAGGTTACTTTGTGGTCGCCACTGCTGTCTTCTTCTTTTGTGTGTGTGTGTGTGTGTGTGAGAGAGAGAGAGAGAGAGAGAGAGAGAGAGAGAGAGAGGAAAGGCCTTTTAGTCCATACCTAGGTTATCTCCTTGAGAACTATTTACTTCTATCTAAATTAAATATGTACTATCTTGTAGGTTAGGTTAGGTGAGGTTCGTCAATAAACATGACAAGTGTTTCCTGACGCGGGTCTTAGTCATATGATGACCCGATGTTGGAGCTTTTGGTCATCTGACCGAGGCCTTCCCCTGGCTTACCGGTCCACCCCTTTAAAAATTATGATCATATTTATAACCATTCACTTTCTTTTCACTATCTTGTATTATTAACAGAGAGAGAGAGAGAGAGAGAGAGAGAGAGAGCAGAGAAACCGGTTCTCCTCCCAATAAGATAGCTATCAAACAAGGTTCACTATAAAGAACACACATTCTAGCATATATAAATTCCATGCGGTGATAGACGCATATGTTATCAATTAACACAGTGAGTTACCGTACCCCTAACCCCTCCACAAAGCCTTCAAGACTGGATCAGCGAGGATCGTATTTATATGATCCTGGTGTGGTCTTCAGAGCCAGGTGTACAGGTGCCTCATACAGAATATACACACACCTGCAACTGCGGTTCTCTCAGCTTATCCGTGCTGAAAGTTTGCTTTAATCTCTACTTTAGGGATTAAAGTATAAAGCAAGAAAGACATAATACCATGACTTAAAACAATACAGAGTTAACTAGCACATAAGAGACCCTTATTACACAATAGTGAATAGTTAATGGTCCAAGTTGGACCGAAACGTCGTTAAAACTTTCAGTCTCCTATATGAGTGTTATTTCTGAATTCAAGTATTCCTGTCTGCTGGTGAAAACCTTCCAACACACAGTCGACAGGCTTTCAACCCCATATATACCAACCCGGCTGTGAGACGTATTCTCACAGGCGAGCTTCTCCAGCGGGAAGGAGAGCACTGTTAACGGAATCAGTGACTTGCACTGTTGGCACGGTGCCTGCAGCATCATGTGTAGTGCCGGGTACACCAACATGATACAGTAACCACGTGTTCACCTCCTACACTCTCTCCCTCCCTTCCGTGATGACTTGCTCGAGAACCAAAGGCTCGTGAGGTGCTTTACATCTCACTCTGTACCTATATATACCTTCTGTGTCCTTGTAATGTTTATAATGGCTTGACAAAGCTCATGGAGAGCGAAACGTTGCCACAATAAAATGTCACATAGTTACATCTGTATCCATTTACCTTACAGTTCGTCGGTAATTCTACCATTATGACCTCTTTCAATGTAAACAATGAAAGTAACGGAGCGCACTTACCGAGCTCAGGTTTCAACTCTCTAAAACATGTTCTTCACTCGTAGGAGGCCCAGAGCTGGTATTCTAGTAGTTGCAACCGTCTCGTAGTGAACCATAACTCGGGGCCACCAACGAGTGGAACGCCCTGTGTTACAAACACATCTCTGACACTCTCAAATATAATTTATCATACGCTCAAAGATATAATTATTAAAGTTTAATGTTGGGTAATAAATGATCATTAGTTTCAGAATATAATCTTGTAGTTGAAAAAAGTTTAGATAACCTAGTGAAGGTGACGTAAGATAATGGCAGACCTGCTAGTACATGTGTAGTGCAGGTGTAGAGGGTGACAACTAGAGCAGACATGTACTAGCAGGTCTGTCTGCTCTAGTTGTCACCCTCTACACCTGCTAGTGCAGGTGTAGAGGGTGACAACTAGGGCGGACACAGACCTACTAGTACAGGTGTAGAGGGTGACAACTAGAGCAGACACAGACCTGCTAGTACACTCTGCTTACATCTATTAGTGAATACAATTTGTGATATATTATTACTAACATGCCAGCAGTGCATGTCACTGAACCTCAAGGAGTTACCCTTCAACACTGCTGCCTTCATGCTCCTGAAGAGCTCTTGATCCTATGAACTGGAGGTAAGAATATTCCCCTTGGATGACTCGTCTTCCATGTGAACCTAGGAATGGCTGCCCACCTTGACGGAGTTATTATGTTTATTTGGGAATGGGAGGTAATTAGGTTTGATCTGAGAAATATGAAAAAAGTAGCTCCAATTCCCTGGATCAAGAAACCCCTTCTTGGCTAGATGTCTAGTTCTCCTCAATCTACCCTTTAGTTTTTTGCCCTAATACTAGTTCAGTGTCGTCCTTGTAGTGTCAATGCTAGAAAGAGTAAAACTTTCTCTGAATGACTCAGTAGATACAAGTGACACTTGTAGCCAGCTTAGACACACTACCTCACACACTACCTTCCTACATTTCTTATCCTCTATACAAACCCGTGAAGGTTTGTTGTCAGGATAGAGGTCACCTGGCAGGGGTAGTGACGACGATGGTGACGTGGGGGTAGTGACGACGATCGTAACGTGAGGGTAGTGACGACGATGGTGACGTGAAGGTAGTGACGATGATGGTGACGTGAGGGTAGTGACGACGATGGTGACGTGAAGGTAGTGACGACGATGGTGACGTGGGTAAGCTGGATACTGTGATTTCTGTTATTTTGGTGAAGGTTGTGGTGACACATCACGTGTGTACTCACCTATTTGTACTCATCTATTTGTGGCTACAGAGGTTGAGTCACAGTTCCTGGCCTCGCCTCTTCGCTGGTCGCTACGAGGTCCACTCCTTGCTCCATGAGCTTTATCGTATCTATTCTGTATGTGAGAGAGAGAGAGAGAGAGAGAGAGAGAGAGAGAGAGAGAGAGAGAGAGAGAGAGAGAGAGAGAGAGAGAGAGAGAGAGAGACTTAACACGTTATACACAAAAGTAATCTTGTACCAAAACTGTCACTAAGCTTACCTATGATTAGTGAAGTTAACACAACACATTTAAAGCTTATCCCTAGCCGACCTATCTTAAGTCAACCTACATTTAGTTAACATCATTTAACATCAATGAAACATTAACATCGTGATGTTCAGAATGATTTTCGAGAGCTTTACCACCAGTCAATTATCCCTGGCAGATCATGGTTGTACACGAATGGTACACAATGCCGACAAGACGAACAATTAAATACAACATCTGGGTATCTTCATGTAGACGCTTTTCAATCCAGTGGCTTTATCAATACAACTGAACGCCAAAAAATATAGATACCCAGATGTTGCACGTGTATAAATTTTCAAAAGTATCATTGCTTATAAGGAAATTATTATTATTATTATTATTATTATTATTATTATTATTATTATTATTATTATTACTTTGGCTTAATATCTGGACATGTGGGTAGCAGAAGGTTGAGAAACACTTCAGCCACCCACATGGGCGCCTTTGTAAATTCCGTGACTGTGATGGTGTACCGTGTGACTGGGTTGTACTCTGTGTATGTGTGTGTGTGTGTGAGAGAGAGAGAGAGAGAGAGAGAGAGAGAGAGAGAGAGAGAGAGAGAGAGAGAGAGAGAGAGAGAGAGAGAGAGAGAGAGAGAGAGAGAGAAAGAGAGAGAGAGAAAGAGAGAGAGAGAGAGAGAGAGAGAGAGAGAGAGAGAGAGAGAGAGAGAGAGAGAGAGAGAGAGAGAGAGAGAGAGAGAGAGTTGAAAGCAAACTCTAGAGTGAGAGATGAAAGACAGAAACGAAGGAAATAACCAGACAAACGTGTAGAAGATAGCCATATAAGCTATATAGGCTGAAAGAAAACTAAACAACGTGACAGAAGTGAAAGAAGACCATGCAGAGCGAGAGCAGTTAACACCAGCTGGGCCCCACAAAAACACAGTAAACACTAGGCAAGCTAATATCAGACATGACGGGTGAGAGAGCTCACACCACACACACTGTACACCCAGCTAGTTCCGCTTACACATGGTGATCAAGTTCCGCTTCCTGCCCTCAAGGTCAATATTTCCAGGTACAAACATATCTCATTATGTGGATGTATGTACACATAAATACATGCTCAATAATAACTCACATGAAGAAAGAAATGAGTTTAGTTTAGCATGTTCATTATGTACCACATATCCACGGTGTGGGCGGTAGTCAAAACATTACAGAGGTACATAATGGGTCCAGGGACTGGTCCAGGGACTGAACAAGTTACAGTGGTAATGACCCATTTACATGTTTATATCCGGTCATAAGGACACTAATTAGGTCACGCACACACACAAAGTGGTAATACCTTATTTACAGTGAACAAAGTCAGGGTATTTTTCCAGAATGGTTTGTAATATACCACTGTTCATAAAGTACTCTGACATTTCTTGAACATTTCTGAGTGAATTGTCTCTGAATTCATTAATTTTATAGCATTTCAGTACATAATGACGCAGGGTGTGACAATAGTGCATCTGGCAAAGTTTACATTTGGTTTGGTCTACATCAGGTGGTGGTGATTTAACCTGCCAAAGATACTAGTAACCCAGCCGGAGCCGGGCGGTGGTGACATCCAAGAATCTTGCTTATTTTACTGGATGGACCACAGACATGTGGCTCCTGGATGATAGACAGAAATAAGGCACTTATCTGACTTTTTTTGGTTATCCTGGTAATTTGCACATATGGTACTACGCAATAATCGCGAACAAGGGACACAAGATGGAAAACAACCACGGGGAGAGTTGAATGATAGCTCTAAGCCTTTCATGTTGCAATCAACATATCATCAGGAGCTTGCAATGTTGCAGAAATGCAGATTAGTTCAGGGGAACGTTCTATCTCGAATGTGTTGATTGCAACACGAAAGGCCTAGAGCTATCATTCAACTTCCCTTGTGGTTGTTTTTCATATATTACTATGTATAATAATTAGTGTAACTGTATTTATGTGTACCTGTACCTAAATAAACTTACTGATCTATATATTTCGACCCCCTTCTGGGATCCTCTTCAACAGATCAGGAGGATCTCGGAAGGAGATCGAAATATACAAATCAATCAACTTCCTGAGTTTGTGTCTCCATGTGGGTTATTACTGAGTATTGACAAGTGTTCATTACACTTTAGTTATTCTCAAAGATGTATTACAGAACAAGTCACAAGGGGATGGAAATCTTTAGCTCAAGATCTTTCCCACTCTGTGCATCGTCAGTAGCTATACAATGTTGCAAAACTAGCAACAGATAGTAGGGAGAAAATTCTCTGAGGCAAGGCAGAAGCATAAAGCGTCAGTCCCGACGCTTCATGCTGGGTCACACTGAGCTGGGTCACACTGAGCTGGGTCACACTGAGCTGGGTCACACCAGAATGTAAGCTGTAAGATCATCAGCATGTTTTACCAAATTTGCTTACCAAGGTACGACACTCCAGGTATTAAGTTACAAAGAAATGAAAACTTTAGTACTTTTTATCTTACTTAACTAAGCTTAAGGCAGAATTATATATTCAGTACATCATCTAAAGGAATAATGAAGCGAACCTCTAATATCCACGTTCTTGAATACAGCAGGGCCTCGCATATATAGCAGGGCCTCGCATATACAGCAGGGCCTCGCATATACAGCGCCTAGCGTTGGTGTTCCACGTGTTCGTTGCTTTCAACTGAGTCACTGTTCCACCCATCGGTGACTTCACCGGCTCATTTGAAGCCAATGAAAACGTGGAACACTGAAAAGGTGTTGTATGTGTGGGGCTCTGCTGTATACACATATACACAGGATACTTACGGGTACAAGCATTAGGATCCATGTTTGTACTCGTAAGTACAGGCATGGTGGCAAAAACTCTCGCTTCATACGGTGAGGGTCCTGGTTTAATTCCCGGCGAAGGGGTGGAAACATTGGACGTGTTTCCTTACACCAGTTGTCTATGTTCACCCATCAGTAAAATGGATACCTGGGTGTTAGTCGACTGGTGTGGGTCGCATCCTGGGACAAAACTGACTTAATTTGTCCGAAATATTCAGCATAACAAGCGGCTTCCTATACAACAGCTTGTCAGTTATGCCTGTATACCTTGCAAATATAGTAAATTACGATATTATTATTACTATTATTATTATTATTATTGTGGTTTTGTATGGCTGTGTGCATGTGTATAGAAAAGATTCACCCACCTACAACCACAATCTGGGACTCCCTCGTTAAAACGTTTAGACCCTCCAAGTCCTGAATAATGAAGAGGAAAAGGAGTTTACTGGCAAACCTTCATGTACGCTCGTACCTTACATGGTATACAGACACCTATATACACATCCACAGACAAGGGAAATCAACCTAACGACACCGGGGGTCAGGAGGGATAGAGAGGGAACATGATAACGACGTATAAAGTACTGAGAGGAATTGACAAGGTGGAGACACAGAATGTTTTAGAGATGGGACACCACAACAAGAGGTCATAACTGAAAGTTGAAAACTCAGATGACTGACAGGGATGTTAGGAAGGATGTTTTCGTTAACAGAGTTATCGGGAAATGGCACAATATGAAGAGCGACGTAGTGGAGGCAGGATCTATAAATAGCTTTAAGAAAAGGTACAAGAAGTAGAGAGAGTGGATTTAGTAGCAGCCAGTGAAGAAACGGAGCCAGGAACTGTGAATCGACCCCTACAACCACAAACAGGTGAGTACAAATAAGTGAATATACACATACACAGATACACACACACGTACTCGCACACCTTAGATGCCAAAAGACAGAAAGCAGTCAACTATTGACTTACATTGTGTAAGTCACTACCAGGTAGTGACTTGAGAACTACTGGCTGCAGACTGAGGGAGTTGCACAGGACCTGCCTAGTATAACCTCACAGAATGTCACAGTGATGGCAGCCAATAATTAACATGGAAAACTATTAATTACATCACAAAGTCTCATAATGTGTTGGTCAATCATTGCCCTGAAACAACACAAGTCTTTACAAGCAGACAGAAAGTGAACAGAGTTAATACTTTCATAGATCCTAGACACGTTCCTTCCCACCTACCTAACACATTGATAGTATCTTAGTACTAAGCTTCTCTCTGTCTCTCCTATGTGCGGGTTATTTGTGTATTCCAGTCACGGTACTGTCATTATGTTCTTCAGGTACTTATTTATTCCTCTGTCTGAAACATCACAGCTTGGAATATTTCACACTAACAGGTATTGTTGGTTATTGTGTTTTAATATCCACTGACTACAGTAAGGCCATTAAAGCTACACATAACCTTTTCACCTCTAGACAAAAATACTTTAAGTTTTATTTTAAGGACTGAAGTAAAGTAAGTATACCACGGGCGGGGATACAACCCGCCCGTGGTATCTCCAGCCAGCTGGCGGGAGATTCCTCTGTAAAAACTTGTGGTGCCTATGCTAACCTTCCTATGGTGTATAAATATACCTAGTTGGATGAATCTTATTGTAGCCAGCTGGCCCAGTGGCTAACGCATCGGTCTGGAGTTTTATGACTCTCTGATCGCGGGTTCTATCCCCACCCGTGGTATGGTTTGTTGGCAATCGTGTCATTACGATTTCGTGAGTCACTGAAGTAAACTCTTAGCATATATACAGTACACTGAGAGAAATACACCTCTCGGTGTATATACCATGTTAGACTAATGGGGAATAAATAAATATAGAATATATATATACTGCAATTTGTACTGGACGTGTTGTTGGGGAGTGAGCAGGGTACTTTTATGAAGGTATTCAGGGTAAATAAACCGTTCAGCGTGACTTGACTCCTGGAGGTGGGAAGTACAGTGTCTGCAATCTGAAGGAGGGATGGAAATGTTGCAGGATGAGGTTCATCTGAACTGTCATGGCAGCACACTTCTGGCAAGACAGCGGTTAAATGTATGATGATGAATGTGTTTTCTTCTTTGGGTCACCTTGCCCTGGCGGGAGGGGGTCGTTGAGGTAAAAAAAAAAAATATACTTAAGTAACAACAGACGAATTTAGACTTAATAATATACGCACACAAGGTCTAACCATTACATGACTTTTGAGAGTTGCTGCTTGTTGTTCATACAAGGTAAGGATGAGCCTGCAATACAAGTTGTCTTGCTCTCGGTACATGCTACTGAGCATTCCACACCATGTTTTTTGTACTTACATCGTTGCATATCACAGTTCGTCTTGCAACTCCATCTAATTGTCTTCAGTAGAGTTTAGAACTGGTAGTAAATGTTCGTGGTTTGGCTCAACTGATATCTAATCCATAATACTGTGGATGCAAGAACATGCCCATCCACAGGTGTACTTGGAGGTGAACACGGACGCTGTGATATCGTGCTGCTGCTACTACTGCTGATGCTGCTGGTAGGAGAGTGTGAACCGCACATACGAGATGTTTGCAGAAACTTTCTCACGAAATCGCCGGTAATGTAGTGGTTGCAGTCTTTCACTTGAGGTACCATTATACAGGTAGACAGGCGCATCGTCACCTGAGATGACCACATCCGTGGCTGCTACTCAATGGAATACTTCCGCCTGGCTCTTGAAATGAGTATTGGTATATGTCTTCATCACAGCAGCAGCCCCTTTTTCAGTGTCAACCAGGCTGACGCGCAAGTGAAAGCAGGTTGCCCGTCTCTGGACCTAAAGTACTCTGCTATCAAATTTTCCGAGTATTGCTGGTTATTTTTGTGTCTAGCCTAAGGAAAAGATAGGAGGAATTGAAGTCAAAATGTAAACAAAGCGATATGAAAAGATCCCAGTCTTTTCCAATGACTATTGTGACACAGGTGGAAGCAGACTGTTGTTACATGTAAACAGAAAATTGTCTTGACTAGAAGAGGAGTGGTGGAATGTCAATACAAAACATAAAAAAAAGCTGGAGGTCCCACACGGCGACATTATCTCTGGCAACATTGCCAGCATGCTTACCATGGAATGCCACTCACTTACGACTCTCATATACGATACCCCATAAAAAAGAAAACTGATGACCCAGGCTGAAATATGATAAAAAAAATGCAGAGATTACATATATATATTTAGAAGTGCAAGAGCGGCAAACAGGGCCATGAGAAGCTTGTGATCCAAGGTGATCTCGATCATGAAGATATAGTTTCGGAAATATTGCGCCTTGTAGAGTTCACAGACACAAGGAGCCAGATAAAATACCTGGCCTGATAAATGAGGCATTTGTGCAACATTTGGTTGTCTTTATTCTGGAAACGTTTCGCCAAGCAGTGGTTTCTTCAGTCCAATAAAGAGAAAGGTGGAAGATGGGGAGGAGTAATCAGTCCCTTAGCCTGGAGTCGATGTGTCCAGTCCATTAATCTGTGTAATAACCTCTAAACAAAGTGATGAGTTTCTCGATAAAAACTTGTTCAGAAACTTGTGTGGTCTTCAAGTACCTTGACGACAGTCAACTGTCATGGATCGTAACCTCAGCAGAGAAGCGCTAGTACGTCTTAGACAGAGCTGGACTCTGAAATGAATCCAGGTACAATTACGCCTCTTAGACCGAAAACTAAACTGCACAACAGAAAAGACTGATAACAAAGACATGAAGGACAAAATTCATTGACACACTTATGTACATATTTAATAGATAACAAAAAGGCACAATACCATTACTGGAACAATATACATATAACCCATACATAGGAGAGGGGAGCTTATGACGACGTTTCGGTCCGACTTGGACCATTTACGAAGTCACACTGACATTTCTAAAGCAACACATCAAGGAACCCACAAGAGTGAGAGGAGTCAATGAACCAGCAAGTAACACACACAAAAAAAAAACATTCCGTGGCTTTCCTGTGGGTGAATGATGACTACATACCAGTGCTGTGCATCCTCGTGAAGGTGAAGCTGGCGAACACAGCAGACGAGCACAGCAGACGAACACAGCAGACGAACACAGCAGACGAACACAGCAGACGAGCACAGCAGACGAACACAGCAGACGAACACAGCAGACGAACACAGCAGACGAACACAGCAGACGAACACAGCAGACGAACACAGCAGACGAGCACAGCAGACGAACACAGCAGACGAACACAGCAGACGAACACAGCAGACGAACACAGCAGACGAGCACAGCAGACGAACACAGCAGACGAACACAGCAGACGAACACAGCAGACGAACACAGCAGACGAACACAGCAGACGAGCACAGCAGACGAACACAGCAGACGAACACAGCAGACGAGCACAGCAGACGAACACAGCAGACGAACACAGCAGACGAGCACAGCAGACGAACACAGCAGACGAACACAGCAGACGAGCACAGCAGACGAACACAGCAGACGAACACAGCAGACGAACACAGCAGACGAACACAGCAGACGAACACAGCAGACGAACACAGCAGACGAACACAGCAGACGAACACAGCAGACGAACACAGCAGACGAACACAGCAGACGAGCACAGCAGACGAACACAGCAGACGAACACAGCAGACGAGCACAGCAGACGAACACAGCAGACGAACACAGCAGACGAGCACAGCAGACGAGCACAGCAGACGAGCACAGCAGACGAGCACAGCAGACGAACACAGCAGACGAACACAGCAGACGAACACAGCAGACGAACACAGCAGACGAACACAGCAGACGAGCACAGCAGACGAACACAGCAGACGAACACAGCAGACGAGCACAGCACGAAACAGCAGACGAGCACAGCAGACGAGCACAGCAGACGAACACAGCAGACGAGCACAGCAGACGAGCACAGCAGACGAGCACAGCAGACGAGCACAGCATACGAGCACAGCAGACGAGCACAGCAGACGAACACAGCAGACGAGCACAGCAGACGAGCACAGCAGACGAACACAGCAGACGAACACAGCAGACGAACACAGCAGACGAGCACAGCAGACGAACACAGCAGACGAACACAGCAGACGAACACAGCAGACGAACACAGCAGACGAGCACAGCAGACGAACACAGCAGACGAACACAGCAGACGAGCACAGCAGACGAACACAGCAGACGAGCACAGCAGACGAGCACAGCAGACGAACACAGCAGACGAACACAGCAGACGAACACAGCAGACGAACACAGCAGACGAACACAGCAGACGAACACAGCAGACGAACACAGCAGACGAACACAGCAGACGACACAGCGACGAGCACAGCAGACGAACACAGCAGACGAACACAGCAGACGAACACAGCAGACGAACACAGCAGACGAACACAGCAGACGAGCACAGCGACGAACACAGCAGACGAACACACAGACGAACACAGCAACGAACACAGCAGACGAACACAGCAGACGAACACAGCAGACGAACACAGCAGACGAACACAGCAGACGAACACAGCAGACGAACACGACAAGACAACAACAATAGAAAAAAATCAGTCATGAAGAAATAAGACAATTTCTAATAGGAAATAAAGTGAATCGTTCTGATAAACCACTTAAAACAATATATAAGTATTTAACCATAACATGTTAGGAAGTATCATAATGAAGAATTACACACATGTGCAACATCTAGGTATCTTTATTGTAGACGTTTCGCCCTCCAGTGGCTTTATCAATACAAATTCAAGAAGGTCATAATTTGAAGAATGTTTAAACCGTGCACAAAATATTAGGTAATGAGTCCCTCAGTCTTGGAGTTGGTGAAGATCACCGTAGTCTTGAGGATTACGGTGATCTTCACCAACTCCAAGGCTGAGGGACTCATTACCTAATCTTCTGTGTATACTTAAACATTCTCAGCATTATATCCTTGTATTGTGTTGATAAAGCCACTGGAGGGCGAAACGTCTACAAATAAAGATACCCTGATGTTGCACATGTGTCTAATTCTTCATCTTGTCGGTACTGTATAGCATCCATGTTTACCTGGAGAGAGTTTCGGGGGTCAACTCCCCCATGGCCCGGTCTGTGACCTGGCCTAAAGGTGGGTCAGGGCCTGATCATCCAGGCTGTTACTGCTGGCCACACGTAGACTGACATACGAACCACAGCCTGACTGGTCAGGTACTCACTTTAGGTGCCTGTCCAGCTCCCTCTTGAAAACAGCCACGGGTCTATTGGCAATCCCCCTCATGTATGCTGGGAAGCAGCGTAACAGTTAAGTTTGTATCTATAAGCAGGTGAAGAGAAGCTGAACTGGGTAAAATGGTTCGTCTAATATGTAAGAGTATATAACTGAGGCACACGAGAGATTGAACAAAATACAGATCACTCACTTCCTGTTCCAGTACACAGAGAGACGAGCAGCAGATATATCTCTAGCAGATCATGCTAGAGATGTATGCCACAGACCATGTTAAAGATGTATGCCACAGTGCTAGAGATGTATGCCACAGACAGTGCTAGAGATGTATGCCACAGACAGTGCTAGAGATGTATGCCACAGAGAGTGCTAGAGATGTATGCCACAGACAGTGCTAGAGATGTATGCCACAGACAGTGCTAGAGATGTATGCCACAGAGAGTGCTAGAGATGTATGCCACAGACAGTGCTAGAGATGTATGCCACAGACAGTGCTAGAGATGTATGCCACAGACAGTGCTAGAGATGTATGCCACAGAGAGTGCTAGAGATGTATGCCACAGACAGTGCTAGAGATGTATGCCACAGACAGTGCTAGAGATGTATGCCACAGAGAGTGCTAGAGATGTATGCCACAGACAGTGCTAGAGATGTATGCCACAGACAGTGCTAGAGATGTATGCCACAGAGAGTGCTAGAGATGTATGCCACAGACAGTGCTAGAGATGTATGCCACAGACAGTGCTAGAGATGTATGCCACAGACAGTGCTAGAGATGTATGCCACAGACAGTGCTAGAGATGTATGCTACAGAGAGTGCTAGAGATGTATGCCACAGACAGTGCTAGAGATGTATGCCACAGACAGTGCTAGAGATGTATGCCACAGACAGTGCTAGAGATGTATGCCACAGACAGTGCTAGAGATGTATGCCACAGACAGTGCTAGAGATGTATGCCACAGAGAGTGCTAGAGATGTATGCCACAGACAGTGCTAGAGATGTATGCCACAGAGGAGTGCTAGAGATGTATGCCACAGACAGTGCTAGAGATGTATGCCACAGACAGTGCTAGAGATGTATGCCACAGACAGTGCTAGAGATGTATGCCACAGACAGTGCTAGAGATGTATGCCACAGACAGTGCTAGAGATGTATGCCACAGAGAGTGCTAGAGATGTATGCCACAGAGAGTGCTAGAGATGTATGCCACAGACAGTGCTAGAGATGTATGCCACAGACAGTGCTAGAGATGTATGCCACAGACAGTGCTAGAGATGTATGCCACAGACAGTGCTAGAGATGTATGCCACAGACAGTGCTAGAGATGTATGCCACAGAGAGTGCTAGAGATGTATGCCACAGAGAGTGCTAGAGATGTATGCCACAGACAGTGCTAGGCATGTATGCCACAGACCATGCTAGAGATGTATGCCTCAGTACTGACAAGAGAGTGGAGGCTGAGCTGACGAGTCTAACAAGTATGTACACAAATAACCCCCACATAAGAGAAAGAACCTTATGATCTACTGACCAGTTTACACTAACTATATTCCACTACAAACACCCAGTCCCTCGGTATTCAGTTTATAGTATCGTCGCTGTCTGTAGTAATTATACAATATCTCCCCACACGTCTCAGTACCAGATACCATCTACAGGTACCTAGTCTACAGGTATCTAATCTAAAGATTCCTAGTTATATTTCTTCAGTGGGGAGTATGTAACTAAGAGGAAATAAGATAGTGTACCACTATACTGACTCATTACTTCCGTTATAATGATGGTGAGAAGCGTCCTTCCTTCACCACCGTGATCTGACACTTGTAGTGTTCCCTTCACCACCGTGATCTGACACTTGTAGTGTTCCCTTCACCACCGTGATCTGACACTTGTAGTGTTCCCTTCACCACCGTGATCTGACACTTGTAGTGTTCCCTTCACCACCGTGATCTGACACTTGTAGTGTTCCCTTCACCACCGTGATCTGACACTTGTAGTGTTCCCTTCACCACCGTGATCTGACACTTGTAGTGTTCCCTTCACCACCGTGATCTGACACTTGTAGTGTTCCCTTCACCACCGTGATCTGACACTTGTAGTGTTCCCTTCACCACCGTGATCTGACACTTGTAGTGTTCCCTTCCCCACCGTGATCTGACACTTGTAGTGTTCCCTTCACCACCGTGATCTGACACTTGTAGTGTTCCCTTCACCACCGTGATCTGACACTTGTAGTGTTCCCTTCACCACCGTGATCTGACACTTGTAGTGTTCCCTTCACCACCGTGATCTGACACTTGTAGTGTTCCCTTCACCACCGTGATCTGACACTTGTAGTGTTCCCTTCACCACCGTGATCTGACACTTGTAGTGTTCCCTTCACCACCGTGATCTGACACTTGTAGTGTTCCCTTCCCACCGTGATCTGACACTTGTAGTGTTCCCTTCACCACCGTGATCTGACATTTGTAGTGTTCCCTTCACCACCGTGATCTGACACTTGTAGTGTTCCCTTCACCACCGTGATCTGACACTTGTAGTGGGTTTCCCTTCCCCACCGTGATCTGACACTTGTAGTGTTCCCTTCACCACCGTGATCTGACACTTGTAGTGTTCCCTTCACCACCGTGATCTGACACTTGTAGTGTTCCCTTCACCACCGTGATCTGACACTTGTAGTGTTCCCTTCACCACCGTGATCTGACACTTGTAGTGTTCCCTTCACGACCGTGATCTGACACTTGTAGTGTTCCCTTCACCACCGTGATCTGACACTTGTAGTGTTCTCTTCACCACCGTGATCTGACACTTGTAGTGTTCCCTTCACGACCGTGATCTGACACTTGTAGTGTTCCCTTCACCACCGTGATCTGACACTTGTAGTGTTCCCTTCACCACCGTGATCTGACACTTGTAGTGTTCCCTTCACCACCGTGATCTGACACTTGTAGTGTTCCCTTCACCACCGTGATCTGACACTTGTAGTGTTCCCTTCACCACCGTGATCTGACACTTGTAGTGTTCCCTTCACCACTGTGATCTGACACTTGTAGTGTTCCCTTCACGATCGTGATCTGACACTTGTAGTGTTCCCTTCACCACCGTGATCTGACACTTGTAGTGTTCCCTTCACCACTGTGATCTGACACTTGTAGTGTTCCCTTCACGATCGTGATCTGACACTTGTAGTGTTCCCTTCACCACCGTGATCTGACACTTGTAGTGTTCCCTTCACCACGGTGATCTGACACTTGTAGTGTTCCCTTCACGACCGTGATCTGACACTTGTAGTGTTCCCTTCACCACCGTGATCTGACACTTGTAGTGTTCCCTTCCACACCGTGATCTGACACTTGTAGTGTTCCCTTCACCACCGTGATCTGACACTTGTAGTGTTCCCTTCACCACCGTGATCTGAAACTTGTAGTGTTCCCTTCACCACCGTGATCTGACACTTGTAGTGTTCCCTTCACCACCGTGATCTGACACTTGTAGTGTTCCCTTCACCACCGTGATCTGACACTTGTAGTGTTCCCTTCACCACCGTGATCTGACACTTGTAGTGTTCCCTTCACCACCGTGATCTGACACTTGTAGTGTTCCCTTCACGACCGTGATCTGACACTTGTAGTGTTCCCTTCACGACCGTGATCTGACACTTGTAGTGTTCCCTTCACCACCGTGATCTGACACTTGTAGTGTTCCCTTCCCCACCGTGATCTGACACTTGTAGTGTTCCCTTCACCACCGTTTTCTGACACTTGTAGTGTTCCCTTCACCACCGTGATCTGACACTTGTAGTGTTCCCTTCACCACCGTGATCTGACACTTGTAGTGTTCCCTTCACGACCGTGATCGACACTTGTATTGTTCCCTTCACGACCGTGATCTGACACTTGTAGTGTTCCCTTCACGACCGTGATCTGACACTTGTAGCGTTCCCTTCACGACTGTGATTTGACACTTGTAGTGTTCCCTTCACGACTGTGATTTGACACTTGTAGTGTTCCCTTCACCACCGTGATCTGACACTTGTAGCGTTCCCTTCACGACTGTGATTTGACACTTGTACTGTTCCCTTCACGACCGTGATCTGACACTTGTAGTGTTCCCTTCACGACCGTGATCTGACACTTGTAGCGTTCCCTTCACGACTGTGATTTGACACTTGTAGTGTTCCCTTCACGACTGTGATTTGACACTTGTAGTGTTCCCTTCACCACCGTGATCTGACACTTGTAGCGTTCCCTTCACGACTGTGATTTGACACTTGTAGTGTTCCCTTCACCACCGTGATCTGACACTTGTAGTGTTCCCTTCACCACAGTGATCTGACACTTGTAGTGTTCCCTTCACCACCGTGATCGGACACTTGTAGTGTTCCCTTCACCACCGTGATCTGACACTTGTAGTGTTCCCTTCACCACCGTGATCTGACACTTGTAGTGTTCCCTTCACCACCGTGATCTGACACTTGTAGTGTTCCCTTCACCACCGTGATCTGACACTTGTAGTGTTCCCTTCACCACCGTGATCTGACACTTGTAGTGTTCCCTTCACCACCGTGATCTGACACTTGTAGTGTTCCCTTCACCACCGTGATCTGACACTTGTAGTGTTCCCTTCACCACCGTGATCTGACACTTGTAGTGTTCCCTTCACCACCGTGATCTGACACTTGTAGTGTTCCCTTCACGACTGTGATTTGACACTCAAAAGAAACAAGACTAGACAGCGTCCTCTCAAGACCAGATGCCCAACTGGCCGCTTGATACCCCAGCTGGCCGCTAGATAGTCCAACTGGCAGCTAGATACCCCAGCAAGTCGCCAGATACCCCAGATGGCCGACAGATACCCCAGCTGACCGCCAGATACCCCAGAAAGCCGCCAGATACCCCAGCAAGCAGCCAGATACCCCTAGTTGGCCCCCAGATACCTCAGTAAGCCGCCAGATACCCCAGTAAGCCGCCTGATACCCCAGCAAGCCGCCAGATACCCCCAGCAGGCCCCCAGATACCCAGATATGCCGCCAGATACCCCAGCAAGCCGCCAGATACCCCCAGTTGGCCCCCCAGATACCCAGGTATGCCGCCAGATACCCCAGCAAGCAGCCATATACCCCCAGCTGGCCGCCAGATACCCCAGTAAGCCGCCAGATACCCCAGCAAGCCGCCAGATACCCCAGCAAGCAGCCGGATACCCCCAGCTGGCCGCCAGATACCACAGTAAGCCGCCAGATACCCAGGTATGCCGCCAGATACCCCAGCAAGCCGCCAGATACCCCAGCAAGCCGCCAGATACCCCAGCAAGCCGCCAGATACCCCAGCAAGCAGCCAGATACCCCAATAAGACGCCAGATACTCCAGCTAGCCGCCAGATACCCCCAGCTGGACCCCAGATATCCCAGCAAGTCACCATATATCCCAGATACCCCAGCAAGCCGCCAGATACCCCAGCAAGCAGCCAGATACCCACAGCTGGCCCCCAGATACCCCAGCAAGCCGCCAGATACCCCAGCAAGCAGCCAGATACCCCCACCTGGCATCCAGATACCCCAGTAAGCCGCCAGATACCCCAGCAAGCCGCCAGATACCCCAGTAAACCGCCAGATACCCCAGCAAGCCGCCAGACACCCCAGCAAGCCGCCAGATACCCCAGTAAGCCGCCAGATACCCCAGTAAGCCGCCAGATACCCCAGCAAGCCGCCAGATACCCCAGCAAGCAGCCAGATACCCCCAGCTGGCCGCCAGATACCCCAGCAAGCCGCCAGATACCCAGGTATGCCGCCAGATACCCCAGCAAGCCGCCAGATACCCCAGCAAGCCGCCAGATACCCCAGCAAGCCGCCAGATACCCCAGAAAGCCGCCAGATACCCCAATAAGACGCCAGATACCCCAGCTAGCCGCCAGATACCCCCAGCTGGCCCCCAGATACCCCAGCAAGTCACCATATATCCCAGATACCCCAGCAAGCCGCCAGATACCCCAGCAAGCAGCCAGATACCCACAGCTGGCCCCCAGATAACCCAGCAAGCCGCCAGATACCCCAGAAAGCAGCCAGATACCCCCACCTGGCCGCCAGATACCCCAGCAAGCCGCCATATACCCCAGCA
Organism: Cherax quadricarinatus; assembly: GCF_026875155.1. NCBI lineage: Eukaryota > Metazoa > Arthropoda > Malacostraca > Decapoda > Parastacidae > Cherax > Cherax quadricarinatus. The sequence continues at coordinate 58,529,750 of NC_069412.1, read as the reverse complement.
AGCCACCAGATACCCCAGTAAGCCGACAGATACCCCAGCAAGCCGCCAGATACCCCAGCAAGCCGCCAGATACCCCAGTAAGCCGCCAGATACGCCAGATACCCCAGCAAGCCGCCAGATACCCCAGTAAGCCGCCAGATACCCCAGCAAGCCGCCAGGTACTCCAGCAAGCCGCCAGATACCCCAGCAAGCCGCCAGGTACTCCAATAAGCCGCCAGATACCCCAGTAAGCCGCCAGATACCCCAGCAAGCCGCCAGGTACTCCAGTAAGCCGCCAGATACCCCAGAAAGCCGCCAGATACCCCAGTAAGCCGCCAGATACCCCAGCAAGCCGCCAGGTACTCCAGTAAGCCGCCAGATACCCCAGCAAGAGGCCAGGTACTCCAGCAAGCCGCCAGATACCCCAGTAAGCCGCCAGATACCCCAGCAAGCCGGCAGGTACTCCAGCAAGCCGCCAGATACCCCAGTAAGCCGCCAGATACCCCAGAAAGCCGCCAGATACCCCAGTAAGCCGCCAGATACCCCAGCAAGCCGCCAGATACCCCAATAAGACGCCAGATACCCCAGTAAGCCGCCAGATACCCCAGCAAGCCGCCAGATACCCCAGCAAGCCGCCAGGTACCCCAGTAAGCCGCCAGATACCCCAGTAAGCCGCCAGATACCCCAGGAAGCCGCCAGGTACCCCAGCAAGCCGCCAGGTACCCCAGTACGCCGCCAGATACCCCAGCAAGCCGCCAGGTACCCCAGTAAGCCGCCAGATACCCCAGCAAGCCGCCAGGTACCCCAGTAAGCCGCCAGATACCCCAGCAAGCCGCCAGGTACCCCAGAAAGCCGCCAGGTACCCCAGCAAGCCGCCAGGCACCCCAGAAAGCCGCCAGATACCCCAGCAAGCCGCCAGGTACCCCAGTAAGCCGCCAGATACCCCAGCAAGCCGCCAGGTACCCCAGTAAGCCGCCAGATACCCCAGCAAACCGCCAGATACCCCAGCAAGCCGCCAGGTACCCCAGAAAGCCGCCAGATACCCCAGTAAGCCGCCACATACCCCAGCAAGCCGCCAGGTACCCCAGTAAGCCGCCAGGTACCCCAGCAAGCCGCCAGGTATCGCAGCAAGCCGCCAGGTACCCCAGCAAGCCGCCAGATACCCCACCAAGCCGCCAGGTACCCCAGCAAGCCGCCAGATACCCCAGCCAGCCGTCAGGTACCCCAGTAAGCCGCCAGGTACCCCAGCAAGCCACCAGGTACCCCAGCAAGCCGCCTGGTACCCCAGAAAGCCGCCAGGTACCCCAGCAAGCCGCCAGGTACCCCAGCAAGCCGCCAGGTACTCCAGTAAGCCGCCAGATACCCCAATAAGCCGCCAGGTACCCCAGCTTGCCGCCAGGTACCCCAATAAGCCGCCAGATACCCCAGCAAGCCGCCAGGTACTCCAGTAAACCGCCAGGTACTCCAGCAAGCCGCCAGATACCCAAGTAAGCCGCCAGATACCCCAGCAAGCCGCCAGGTACTCCAGTAAGCCGCCAGATACCCCAGCAAGCCGCCAGGTACTCCAGTAAGCCGCCAGATACCCCAGCAAGCCGCCAGGTACTCCAGTAAGCCGCCAGATACCCCAGTAAGCCGCCAGATACCCCAGCAAGCCGCCAGGTACCCCAGCAAGCCGCCAGGTACCCCAGGAAGCCGCCAGGTACCCCAGAAAGCCGCCAGATACCCCAGCAAGCCGCCAGATACCCCAGTAAGCCGCCAGGTACCCCAGCAAGCCGCCAGGTACCCCAGCAAGCCGCCAGGTACCCAAGCAAGCCGCCAGGTACCCCACCAAGCCGCCAAGTACCCCAGCAAGCCTACAGATACCCCAGCAAGCCGCCAGGTACCCCAGTAAGCCGCCAGGTACCCCAGCAAGCCGCCAGGTACCCCAGCAAGCCGCCAGGTACCCCAGCAAGCCGCCAGGTACCCCCGCAAGCCGCCAGGTACTCCAGTAAGCCGCCAGATAACCCAGTAAGCCGCCAGGTACCCCAGCTTGCCGCCAGGTACCCCAATAAGCCGCCAGATACCCCAGCAAGCCGCCAGGTACTCCAGTAAGCCGCCAGATACCCCAGGAAGCCGCCAGGTACTCCAGTAAGCCGCCAGGTACTCCAGCAAGCCGACAGGTACTCCAGTAAGCCGCCAGATACCCCAGCAAGCCGGCAGGTACTCCAGTAAGCCGCCAGATACCCCAGTAAGCCGCCAGATACCCCAGCAAGCCGCCAGGTACTCCAGCAAGCCGCCAGATACCCCAGTAAGCCGCCAGATACCCCAGCAAGCCGCCAGGTACTCCAGTAAGCCGCCAGATACCCCAGCAAGCCGCCAGGTACTCCAGCAAGCCGCCAGATACCCCAGTAAGCCGCCAGGTACCCCAGCAAGCCGCCAGGTACTCCAGTAAGCCGCCAGATACCCCAGCAAGCCGCCAGGTACTCCAGTAATCCGCGAGATACCCCAGCAAGCCGCCAGATACCCCAGTAAGCCGCCAGATACCCCAGCAAGCCGCCAGGTACTCCAGTAAGCCGCCAGATACCCCAGCAAGCCGCCAGGTACTCCAGCAAGCCGCCAGATACCCCAGTAAGCCACCAGATACCCCAGTAAGCCGCCAGATACCCCAGCAAGCCGCCAGGTACTCCAGCAAGCCGCCAGATACCCCAGTAAGACGCCAGATACCCCAGCAAGCCGCCAGGTACTCCAGTAATCCGCCAGATAACCCAGCAAGCCGCCAGGTACTCCAGAAAGCCGCCAGATACCTCAGTAAGCCGCCAGATACCCCAGCAAGCCGCCAGGTACTCCAGTAAGCCGCCACATACCCCAGCAAGCCGCCAGGTACTCCAGCAAGTCGCCTGATACCCCAGTAAGCCGCCAGATACCCCAGCAAGCCGCCAGGTACTCCAGGAAGCCGCCAGATACCCCAGCAAGCCGCCAGGTACTCCAGTAAGCCGCCAGATACCCCAGCAAACCGCCAGATACCCCAGTAAGCCGCCAGATACCCCAGCAAGCCGCCAGGTACTCCAGTAAGCCGCCAGATACCCCAGCAAGCCGCCAGGTGCTCCAGTAAGCAGCCAGATACCTCAGCAAGCCGCCAGATACCCCAGTAAGCCGCCAGATACCTCAGCAAGCCGCCAGGTACTCCAGTAAGCCGCCAGATACCCCAGCAAGCCGCCAGATACCCAAGTAAGCCGCCAGATACCCCAGCAAGCCGCCAGATACCCCAGTAAGCCGCCAGATACCCCAGCATGCCGCCAGGTACTCCAGTAAGCCGCCAGATAACCCAGCAAGCTGCCAGATACCCCAGTAAGCCGCCAGATACCCCAGCAAGCCGCCAGGTACTCCAGTAAGCCGCCAGATACCCCAGCAAGCCGCCAGATACCCCAGTAAGCCGCCAGATACCCCAGCAAGCCGCTAGGTACCCCAGCAAGCCGCCAGATACCCCAGCAAGCCGCCAGGTACCCTAGTAAGCCGCCAGATACCCCAGAAAGCTGCCAGGTACCCCAGTAAGCCTCCAGATAACCCAGTAAGCCGCCAGATACCCCAGTAAGCTGCCAGATACCCCAGCAAGCCACCAGGTACTCCAGTAGGCCGCCAGATACCCTAGTAAGCCGCCAGATACCCCAGCAAGCCTCCAGGTACTCCAGCAAGCCGCCAGATACCCCAGTAAGCCGCCAGATACCCCAGAAAGCCGCCAGGTACTCCAGTAAGCCGCCAGATACCCCAGCAAGCCTCCAGGTACTCCAGTAAGCCGCCAGATACCCTAGTAAGCCGCCAGATACCCCAGCAAGCCGCCAGGTACTCCAGCAAGCCGCCAGATACCCCAGTAAGCCGCCAGATACCACAGCAAGCCGCCAGGTACTCCAGTATGCTGCTAGATACCCCAGCAAGCCGCCAGGTACTCCAGCAAGCCGCCAGGTACCCCAGTAAGCCGCCAGATACCACAGCAAGCCGCCAGGTACTCCAGTAAGCCGCCAGATACCCCAGCAAGCCGCCAGGTACCCCAGCAAGCCGCCAGGTACTCCAGTAAGCCGCCAGGTACCCCAACAAGCCGCCTGGTACCCCAGCAAGCCGCCAGGTACCGCAGTAAGCCGCCAGGTACCCCAGCAAGCCGCCAGGTACTCCAGTAAGCTGCCAGATACCCCAGCAAGCCGCCAGGTACCCCAGCAAGCCGCCAGTTACTCCAGTAAGCCGCCAGATACCACAGCAAGCCGCCAGGTACTCCAGTAAGCCGCCAGATACCCCCAACTGGTTAATACAACAGTCGCCACCCACCTAGCAACAATTATATACATGACTGGTAATATGTATGATAATTTATGTAACTATGTATGATAATATGTGTAACTACTGCTGTGTACCTCGACCTGAACAAATATATTATCTCACACCTGCTGATATATTCTGACCAGCCGTAAAGACGAAGACTTGACTCAGAATCTTGACAAGGAAAATACTCCTAGTATCCAGGTTCATTAGCATGTACTTAGTCTACAGGTATCTAATCTACAGATTCCTAGTCTACAGGTATCTAATCTGCAGATTCCTAGTCTACAGGTATCTAATCTACAGATTCTTAGTCTACAGGTATCTAATCTACAGATTCCTAGTCTACAGGTATCTAATTTACATATTCCTAGTCTATTTCTAGTCTACAAATTCCTAGTCTACAGGTATCTAATTTACATATTCCTAGTCTATAGGTTTCTAGTCTACAGATTCCTAGTCTACATACTACCACAGCATCTTAGCTAAACTGAAGGATATGGGGAACAGTGTGAGCATTAAGGAATATAAGAACCAGTGTTGTCCTCTCACCAGTTCCGTGCTAGGCGACGGTGTTGATAATTTACGAAAAAAAGATGTGTTCCGTATTCGTGTTCCGCACTAATCAGCATGAGGGATACCTCCCCATGAAGGTGAGGAAGGAAGAGAGGAAACCCTTGCAGAATGGTGACTGACTGTGGCTTCCCCCAGGAAGGGTGCACAGTGGGTGCAACCAGGAAGGTAGGAGACAGTGAGAGATGAGGTGGTAGGGCTGAGGAAGGCCGAGTGACCACACCAGGAACAACACCACCAAGTCTAATACCAAACAACACCACATATACCAAGGTTGATCAACGACCCTGCCACTCGCAGTGTATGTACACTGAGAGGTGTCTCTCAGTGTATGTACACTGAGAGGTGTTTGTCTCTCAGTGTATACTTACTGAGGTATGTCTCTCTGTGTTAGTAACACCAAGAGGTGGTGCATGTCTCAGTATATACACACTGAGAGGTGTGTGTCTCTCAGTGTATATACACTGAGAGGTGTATATCTCTCAGTGTATATACACTGAGAGGTGTATGTCTCTCAGTGTATATACACTGAGAGGTGTATGTCTCTCAGTGTATATACACTGAGAGGTGTATGTCGTTCAGTGTCTATACACTGAGAGGTGTATGTCTCAGTATATATACACTGAGAAATGTATGTCTGTCAGTGTATATATACTGAGAGAAGTATGTCTCTCAGTATATATACACTGAGAGGCGTATGTCTCAGTGTTAGTAACACTGTGAGGTGTATGTCTCAGTGTTAATAACACTGTGAGGTGTATGTCTCAGTGTTAGTAACACTGTGAGGTGTATGTCTCAGTGTTAGTAACACTGAGGTGTATGTCTCAGTGTTAGTAACACTGTGAGGTGTATGTTCGTAACAGAGTGTATGTTAGTATATATCACTGCGAGGTGTATGTCTCAGTATTAGTATCACTGCGAGGTGTATGTCTCAGTGTTAGTAACACTGTGAGGTGTATGTCTCAGTGTTAGTAACACTGAGGTGTATGTCTCAGTATTAGTATCACTGTGAGGTGTATGTCTCAGTGTTAGTAACACTGAGGTGTATGTCTCAGTATTAGTATCACTGCGAGGTGTATGTCTCAGTGTTAGTAACACTGTGAGGTGTATGTCTCAGTGTTAGTAACACTGAGGTGTATGTCTCAGTGTTAGCAACACTGAGGTGTATGTCTCAGTATTAGTAACACTGTGAGGTATATGTCTCAGTATCACTGCGAGGTGTATGTCTCAGTGCTAGTAACACTGTGAGGTGTATGTCTCAGTGTTAGTAACACTGAGGTGTATGTCTCAGTGTTAGCAACACTGAGGTGTATGTCTCAGTGTTAGTAACACTGTGAGGTGTATGTCTCAGTGTTAGTAACACTGAGGTGTATGTCTCAGTGCTAGTAACACTGTGAGGTGTATGTCTCAGTGTTAGTAACACTGAGGTGTATGTCTCAGTGCTGGTAACACTGTGAGGTGTATGTCTCAGTGTTAGTAACACTGAGGTGTATGTCTCAGTATTAGTAACACTGTGAGGTGTATGTCTCAGTGTTAGTATCACTGTGAGGTGTATGTCTCAGTGTTAGTAACACTGTGAGGTGTATGTCTCAGTGTTAGTAACACTGTGAGGTGTATGTCTCAGTGTTAGTAACACTGAGGTGTATGTCTCAGTGTTAGTAACACTGTGAGGTGTATGTCTCAGTGTTAGTTCACTGTGAGTGTATTCAGTGTTAGTAACACAGGTGTATGTCTCAGTGTTAGTAACACTGAGGTGTATGTCTCAGTGTTAGTAACACTGGAGGTGTATGTCTCAGTGTTAGTAATCACTGTAGGTGTATGTCTCAGTGTTAGTACCACTGAGGTGTATGTCTCAGTGTTAGTAACACTGAGGTGTATGTCTCAGTGTTAGTAACACTGAGGTGTATGTCTCAGTGTTAGTATCACTGTGAGGTGTATGTCTCAGTGTTAGTAACACTGAGGTGTATGTCTCAGTGTTAGTAAAACTGTGAGGTGTATGTCTCAGTGTTAGTAACACTGAGGTGTATGTCTCAGTGTTAGTAACACTGAGGTGTATGTCTCAGTGTTAGTAACACTGTGAGGTGTATGTCTCAGTGTTAGTAACACTGAGGTGTATGTCTCAGTGTTAGTAACACTGAGATGTATGTCTCAGTAACACTGAGGTGTATGCTCAGTGTTAGTACACTGTGAGGTGTATGTCTCAGTATAACACTAGGTGTATGTCTCAGTAACACTGAGGTGTATGTCTCAGTGTTAGTAACACTGAGGTGTATGTCTCAGTAACACTGAGGTGTATGTCTCAGTGTTAGTAACACTGAGGTGTATGTCTCAGTAACACTGAGGTGTATGTCTCAGTGTTAGTAACACTGAGGTGTATGTCTCAGTAACACTGAGGTGTATGTCTCAGTGTTAGTAACACTGAGGTGTATGTCTCAGTGTAAGTAACACTGAGGTGTATGTCTCAGTGTAAGTAACACTGAGGTGTATGTCTCAGTGTTAGTAACACTGAGGTGTATGTCTCAGTGTTAGTAACACTGAGGTGTATGTCTCAGTGTTAGTAACACTGAGGTGTATGTCTCAGTGTTAGTAACACTGAGGTGTATGTCTCAGTGTTAGTAACACTGAGGTGTATGTCTCAGTGTTAGTAACACTGAGGTGTATGTCTCAGTGTTAGTAACACTGAGGTGTATGTCTCAGTAACACTGAGGTGTATGTCTCAGTGTTAGTAACACTGAGGTGTATGTCTCAGTAACACTGAGGTGTATGTCTCAGTGTTAGTAACACTGAGGTGTATGTCTCAGTGTTAGTGAAAATATACTTTTAATTCACATCTTAAGTATTAAAATATTCTTGACTGGTGGTGACCAAGTGACGTGCAACCTTGATGACCCTCGAGTAGTCGATAGGCTTGAAACCCAATTAACCAACCAAACAATGAAGCAGCCACAAACAGTGGACAACCAGGACTCGCTCCTGAGTCTTCCAGTTAACCAGGTTCTCAGGTACTGTATTAAAATATTCCTTTATATTCCACAGTTTTGATTAGTAACTATTTAGATATCTTCGAAGTGCTCCCATTAAGCGGTTCCATTAAATGTTCCAATTAAGCGGTTCCATTAAGTGTTCCAATTAAGCGGTTCCATTAAGTGGTTGGATGATTTTTTCCCCTTCCCGTAAAGTTTTCTTTATAACTTAATAACGCCTCGTCCGATCGGCTTCAAACTTTCAATACCGGAGAATCCTACAGAAAAAAACTGAGAGAGACACCGGAGTGTACCAGTGTCAATTTGTCAAGTTTAAAGTGTAAGTTTTATTCAGTGAAGGAATTCAGGCATGGTGCTTCAGATCGGCTTCAAACTTTAATGACTGATATATATATATATATATATATATATATATATATATATATATATATATATATATATATATATATATATATATATATATATATATATATATATTATGAAAATGTTAGGTAAAAGAACACAGGGGCAACTAATGTGACATTTTATTGTGATAACGTTTCGGTCTCCAGGAGCTGTGACAAAGCACCTGGAGACCGAAACGTTGCCACAATAAACTGTGACATTAGTTACACTTGGGTTCTTCTTCCCGCCATATTGTCAGTAATTCTACCAATATTATGAAAATGAGAGTCTACCTGGAGGGTGTTCCGGGGGTCAGCGCCCCCCGCGGCCCGGTCCTTGACCAGTCCTCGCAGTGGATCAGTGCCTGATCAACCAGGCTGTTACTGCTGCCCGCACGTAGTCCAACGTATGAACCACAGCCCTGCTGATCAAGTACTGATTTTAGATGTCTGTCCAGCTCCCCTTTGAAGGACATTGTTGTTGGAGTGTGAGCGATAACTGGAGAATAACTCAACCGGTCAGCTTCAACCTAACTTCAGTGTTGTCTACATTCTGGACCACCGTCAACACTAACTCACTTATTTACTTCTTACTCCTTGGCTTTCTTTAATCTTTTTTATTTTCACTTTGTCCTTCTATTAGATTCCTCTTTTTCTCTTTTCCAACACACATGCTAAAGAATTTATTAATTCACTCTTCTTCTCCCTCACTCTTCTCCCCCACTCTTCTCCCTCACTCTTCTCCCCCACTCTCTCTTCTCCCTCACTCTTCTCCCTCACCTCTTCTCCCCCACTCTTCTCCCTCACTCTTCTCCCCCACTCTTCTCCCTCACTCTTCTCCCACACTCTCTTCCTCCCCCACTCTCTCTTCTCCCCACTCTTCTCCCTCACTCTTCTCCCCACTCTTCTCCCCACTCTTCTCCCTCACTCTTCTCCCCACTCTTCTCCCTCACTCTTATCCCACTCTTCTCCCTCACTCTTCTCCCCCACTCTTCTCCCTCACTCTTCTCCCCCACTCTTCTCCCTCACTCTTCTCCCCCACTCTCTCCCTCACTCTTTCTCCCCCACTCTTCTCCCCCACTCTTCTCCCTCACTCTTCTCCCCCACTCTTCTCCCTCATCTTCTTTCCCCCCACTCTTTTCCCCCCCTCTTCTCCCTCACTCTTCTCCCCCACTCTTCTCCCTCACACTTCTCCCCCACTCTTCTCCCCCACTCTCTCCCTCCCCTCTTCCCCCCCCCCACTCTTCTCCCTCACTCTTCTTTCCCCCACTCTTCTCCCCACACTTTTCCCTCACTCATTTCCCCCTCTTCTTTCCCCCACTCTTCTCCCCACTCTCTCCCCTCACTCCCTTTTCCCCCCACTCTCTCCCCACTCTTCTCCCCACTCTTCTCCCCCACTCTTCTCCCCCCACTCTTTTCCCCCACTCTTCTCCCCCACTCTTCTCCCCACTCTTCTCCCCCACTCTTCTCCCCACTCTTCTCCCCCACTCTTCTCCCCCACTCTTCTCCCCCCACACCTTCTCTCACCCCACTCTTCTCCCTCACTCTTCTCCCCCACTCTTCTCCCACTCTTCTCCCCCACTCTTCTCCCCCACTCTTCTCCCTCACTCTTCTCCCCCACTCTTCTCCCTCACTCTTCTCCCCCACTCTTCTTCCCCCACTCTTCTCCTCACTCTTCTCCCCCACTCTTCTTTCCCCCCTTCTTCTCCCCCCCCTCTTCTCCCTCACTCTTCTCCCCCACTCTTCTCCCCCCACTCTTCCCCCACTCTTCTCCCCCACTCTTCTTTCCCCCACTCTTCTCCCCCACTTTCTCCCCCACTCTTCTCCCCCACTCTTCTCCCCCACTCTTCTCCCTCACTCTTCTCCCCCACTCTTCTCCCCCACTCTTCTCCCCCACTCTTCTCCCCCACTCTTCTCCCTCACTCTTCTCCCTCACTCTTCTCCCCACTCTTCTCCCTCCCCTCTTTCTCCCCCACTCTTTTCCCCCACTCTTCTCCCCCACTCTTCTCCCCCACTTTCTCCCCCCACTCTTCTCCCCCACTCTTCTCCCCCATCTTCTCCCCCCACCTTCACCCCCACTCCCCCACTTTCTCCCCCACCCTCCCCTCACCCTTCTCCCCCACTCTTTCCCCCCACTTCTTCCCTCACTTTTTCTCCCCCACTCTTCTCCCTCACTCTTCTCCCCAATCTTTCTCCCCCACTCTTCTCCCCCACTCTTCTCCCCACTCTTCCCCCACTCTTCCCCCCCCCCCTCTTCTCCCCCTTTCTCCCCCACTCTTCTCCCCCACTCCCTTCTCCCCCACTCTTCTCCCCCACTCTTCCCCCCCTCCCCTCTTCTCCCCCTCCCCCCACTCTTCTCCCCCACTCTTCTCCCCCACCTTTTCCCCCCCCTCTTCTCCCCATTCCCCTTTTCCCCACTCTTCTCCCCAACTCTTCTCCCCACCTTCTCCCCACTTTCTCCCCCACTCTTCTCCCCCACTCTTCTCCCCCACTCTTCTCCCTCACTCTTCTCCCCCACTCTTCTCCCCCACTCTTCTCCCCCCCCTCCCCCCACTCTTCCCCCACTCTTCTCCCCCACTCTTCTCCCTCACTCTTTTCCCCCCCACTCTCTCCCCCACTCTTCTCCCCCACTCTTCTCCCTCACTCTTCTCCCCACTCTTCTCCCCACTCTTCTCCCCCACTCTTCTCCCCCCCCTTCTCCCCCCACTCTTCTCCCTCACTCTTTTCCCTCACTCTTCTCCCCACTCTTTTCCCCCACTCTTTCCCCCACTCCCCCACCTTTTCCCCCCACTCTTTTCCCCCACTCTTCTCCCTCACTCTTCTCCCCCACCTTCTCCCCCACTCTTCTCCCCCCCTCTTCTCCCTCCCTATTCTCCCCCCACTATTCTCCCCCACTCTCTCCCCCACTCTCTTTCCCCCACTCTTCTCCCCCACTCTTCTCCCCCACTTCTCCCCCACTCTTCTCCCCCACTCTTCTCCCCACATCTTCTCCCCCACTCTTTTCCCCCACTCTTCACCCCCCACTCTTCTTCCCCCACTCTTCTCCCTCACTCTTCTCCCCCACTCTTCTCCCTCACTCTTCTCCCTCACTCTTCTTTCCCCACTCTACTCCCCCACCTTCTCCCCCACCCCCCACCTTCTCCCCCACCTTCTCCCCCACTCTTCTCCCCCACTCTTCTCCCCCACCTTCTCCCTCACTCTCTCTCCCCACTCTTCTCCCCCACCTTCTCCCCCACTCTTCTCCCCCCACTCTTCTCCTCACTCTTCTCCTCACTCTTCCCTCACTTCTCCCCCCTCTTCTCCCCCACTTTCCCCCCCTCTTCTCCCCCTCATCTCCCCCACTCTTCTCCCCACTCTTCTCCCCCCTTTTCCCCCCCTCTTTTCCCCCACTCTTCTCCCCCCTCCTCCCCCCACTCTTCTCCCTCACTCTTCTCCCTCACCTTTCCTCACTCTTTTTCCCCCACCCTCCCCCCACCCCCCACCTTCTCCCTCACCTTCTCCCCCACTTTCTCCCTCACCTTCCCCCCACTCTTCCCCCACTCTTTTCCCTCACTCTTCTCCCCACCCTTTTCCCCCCCCTCCCCCCACTTTCCCCCCACTCTTCTCCCCACCTTCTCCCTACCTTTTTCCCCCCACTCTTCTCCCCCACTCTTCTCCCCCACTCTTTCCCCCCCCCCCCCCTTCCCCTCACTCTTTTTCCCCCACTCTTCTCCCCCCCCCCCCCTTTTCCCCCCACTCCCCACTCTTTTCCCCCACTTTTTCTCCCTCACCTTCTCCCCCCCCCTTTTCCCCTCACTCTCTCCCCCTCTCCCCCACTCTTCTCCCCCCTCCCCCCACTCTTCCCCCCACTCCCCACCTTCCCCCCCTTTTTCTCCCCCCCTTTTTTTCCCCCAAACCCTTTTTCCCACCTTTCCCTCCTCTTTTCCCCCCCCCTTCTCCCCCACCTTCTCCCCCACTCTTCTCCCCCACTCTTCCCCCACTCTTCTCCCCCACTTTCTCCCTCACTCTCTCCCCCACTCTTCCCCCCATCTTTTCCCCCCCCCTCACTCTTCTCCTCACCTTTTCCCCCACTCTTCTCCCTCACTCTTCTCCCCCACTCTTCTCCCCCACTCTTCTCCCCTTTTACTTCCTATGGCCTCCACTATTTATTCTCATCACACTCAGCTAAAAATATTGCAGATACGCGATAGTAATAAGCGATGATAACACAGATATAAAAATAGAGAGAGAGAGAGAGAGAGAGAGAGAGAGAGAGAGAGAAGAGAGAGAGAGAGAGAGAGAGAGAGAGAGAGAGAGAGAGAGAGAGAGAGAGAGAGAGAGAGAGAAGCCAGTCGGGGTAACCTAGTGAGGCGTGACGTCAAACTGGCCCGGAAGTGATGTACACAAACAAAAAGTGACCACAAGTGACTACACCACCACCACCACTGGTACACCACCACCACCACCACCACCCCTGGTACACCACCACCACCACCACTGGTACACCACCCCTGGTACACCACCACTGGTACATCACCACTACCACCCCTGGTACACCACCACCACCACCCCTGGTACAACACCACTACCACCCCTGGTACACCTGTGTTACACCACCACCACCACGCCTGGTACACCACCACAACCACCCCTGGTACACCACCACCACCACTGGTACACCACCACCACCCCTGGTACACCACCACCCCTGGTACACCACCACTACCACCCCTGGTACACCACCACTACCACCCCTGGTACACCTATGTTACACCACCACCACCACGCCTGTTACACCACCACCACCACCCCTGGTACACCACCACCACTACTGGTACACCACCACCACCCCTGGTACACCACCACCACCACCCCTGGTACACCACCACCACCCCTGGTACACCACCACCTCCCCTGGTACACCGCCACCACCACGCCTGGTACATCACCACTACCACCCCTGGTACATCACCACTACCACCCCTGGTACACCACCACCACCCCTGGTACATTACCACCACCTCTGGTACACCACCACCACCACCACCCCTGGTAGACCACCACCACCACTGGTACACCTGTGTTACACCACCACCAACACGCCTGGTACACCACCACCACCCCTGGAACACCACCACCACCCCTGGTACACCACCACCACGCCTGGTACATCACCACTACCACCCCTGGTACGCCTGTGTTACACCAGCACCACTACGCCTGGTACACCATTATCACCATCTCTGATACACCACCACCACCCCTGGTACACCACCACCACCACGCCTGGTACATAATCACTACCACCCCTGGTACACCTGTTACACCACCAACACGCCTGGTACACCACAACCCCTCGTACACCACAACCACCACCCTTGGTACACCACAACCATCACCCCTGGTACACCACCACCACTCGTGGTACACCACCACCATCCCTGGTACAACACAACCACCACCTCTGGTACACCACCACCTCTGGTACACCACCACCACCCCTGGTGCACCTATGTTACACCACCATCACCACTCCTGGTACACAACCTTTGGTACATCACCACCCCTGGTACACAACCTTTGGTACATCACCGCCACCCTTGGTACACGACCACCTTTTGTATACCACCACCACCCCTGGTACACCACAACCACCACCCCTGGTACACAACCTTTGGTACATCACCATCACCCTTGGTACACGACTCTTGCAACCCCTGAATGGGTTGCAATGTATATTATGTATATATATTACATGTATATTACCTTTTCATATAATTTTATATTGCTTATATATGCAATAATAGCTAAATCGTGAATATATTGCTTTATATTATTATTTGACTTAGTTTCCTTTTGTTAGGTAGGATGTAACATATTATTATGTGCTCAGTTCAAGTCTTGATTGTCTAACTACTGTAATTATCGCTTGTGGCTCGTTACTCTGCCGGCTTCTGTTGCTGAGCTGCAGCTGTCCACGGAGCTATCACGTGATAGAGGGGGGGGTGTCCTCACCTCGCCTGAAGTATTCAGTCTGGTCTAGACTCTCTTGGTGGTTGGACATATTCTTGACAAGTGCCTAAATCTCCCTTATTGGCTCTTGTTGGAAGATCGTCTCTGTCTCATTATTATTCTTGTTAGCTCTGGAGACTGTTCACAGAACTTTGGATAGACTTAGTGATTTTCGATGTTGTACTGAGGTTGTGTGTCGCTTAGACACTCTGAGTAACTCAGGTCCTGAGCTGTAGCTTCTGACCTAACTTGTACTGGTATCTGTGTATTGTCACAGTCGGGTATTTTCTTATGCTGAACTTAGATTCAGTATTATGGGAGTTTTGTGACTTTTGTGGAGGATCTGCTGATGGTTCCTACCAGCTGTCTTTATATTATCTCCTTGTTCCTGATTGTGTCGCAGTTCCTTGTTATATTGTTGTTCGGCTTATCAGTCGTTTTATTGTTCAAGCAGACTGTTCTGATTGCCAGTTGGTCAAGAACTTAGTTTATGTGAGGACTTTGTCAGTCACTTATTTAAGTCTAGTCGAGCCGTGAGACATAGCGAACTACTTAGAGCACTTACACACATACACACAAACTTGTACATATTTGTAATATCTTATTAAATGTTAATGTACCAGACGGTACTTAAGAATTATAAATGTGATATGTGCTTTCAGCACAATAATACTGTACACGAGAGAAGTGATTATTATTAATTTGTTTGAATTGATTAATTTAATTTAATTTGATGATATACCTCTAGACGATACTTAATAAATTTATTAAATTTTAATTTCTCTAGTTAGTAGCCTACCAGTTGTAATCCTGAAGCACTATTGAATCATACTGAATTCTAATGGATAATTGGACAAGGATACTGACTAATTGTTACGAAAACCCAGTAACAGGCTGGATGCTAGAAAGGCAGTCCTTTCTAGTATTCACTGGAGATCTCTAAGCTTTTAGAATCGCGTTTTTTGTAACAACGACCACCTTTGGTATACCACCACCACCCCTGGTACACCACAACCACCACCCCTGGTACACCACAACCACCACCCCTGGTACACTACCACCACCCCTGGTACACTACCACCACCCCTGGTATACCACAACCCCTGGTGCCACTGTGTTACACCACCACCACCACCCCTGGTACACACCCTTTGGTACACCACCACCACCATCCTTGGTACACCATCACCCTTGGTATACCGTCACCTTTGGTACACCCCCACCACCCCTGGTACACCACAACCACCACCTCTGGTACATCACCACCACTCCTGGTACACCACCACCACAACCACCCCTGGTGCACCTGTGTTACACCACCACCACCACCCCTGGTGCACCTGTGTTATACCACCACCAACCCTGGTGCACCTGTGTTATACCACCATCACCCCTGGTGCACCTGTGTTACACCACCACCACCCCTGGTGCACCTGTTATACCACCACCAACCCTGGTGCACCTGTGTTATACCACCACCACCCCTGGTGCACCTGTGTTACACCACCAACACTACTGGTACACCTGTGTTACACCACCACCACCCCTGGTACACCTGTGTTACACCACTACCACCACCCCTGGTACACGTTACACCACCACCACCCCTGGTACACCACCACCACTTCTGGTACACCTGTGTTACACCACCAACACTCCTGGTACACCTGTGTTACACCACCACCACCCCTGGTACACCTGTGTTACACCACCACCACCCCTGGTACACGTTACACCACCACCACCCCTGGTACACGACCACCACTTCTGGTACACCTGTGTTACACCACCAACACTCCTGGTACACCTGTGTTACACCACCACCACCCCTGGTACACCTGTGTTACACCACCACCACCCCTGGTACACGTTACACCACCACCACCCCTGGTACACCACCACCACTTCTGGTACACCTGTGTTACACCACCACCACCACCCTTGGTACACGTTACACCACCACCACCCCTGGTACACCACCACCACTTCTGGTACACCTGTGTTACACCACCACCACCACCCCTGGTACACGTTACACCACCACCACCACCCCTGGTACACCACCACCACCCCTGGTACACGTTACACCACCACCACCCCTGGTACACGTTACACCACCACCACTCCTGATACACCACCACCTGTTGCCCCTGTTCACCAAGCAGTAAGAAGGTGCCTGAGAGTTAGTTTCTTTACACCTGTTTCCCCTTGTTCACCTAGCAGTATGTGGGTGCCTGTGTGACAATCGACTGGTGTGGGTTGCATCCTGCGAACGAAGAATAAAAGAACTGAGCGGTAATAAGTCTGATAACAGTGACTTTATTAGGTTATCCTGTGTTACAAGCCCGGTGGCCTGGTGGCTAAAGCTCTCGCTTCACACACGGAGGGCCCGGGTTCGATTCCCGGTGGGTGGAAACATTTCGACGCGTTTCCTTACACCTAGTGTCCCGTTTACCTAGCAGCAAATAGGTACCTGGGTGTTATTCGAATGGTGTGGGTCGCAACCTGGAAGACAAGATTGAGGACCCTAAAGGAAATAAGACACACAATCAATGCCTTTCTTGGGTTATCCTGAGTGGCTAACCCTCCGGGGTTAAAAATAAGTTAGATAAGTTAGACAGTGCTCGAAATCTTAAAATCTTATCTAATTTCCTTACTTTCCTTTAGTTGTCCCTTGAAGACACCCCAACAAGTTACGTTTTCTATGCTACATAAATAAAAGAGGCTTGATATATTTAAGGGGTGACTTCTGCAATAATTATTAAAGTTGATTCAAATACTATTGTGACTGATATATGATTTAATTTATATTTTTGGTAATGAAATATTCTTGATGCTCGTGTAATTAGGTATCCCATGAAGGAGTATCTAAGTGGTTGCTTGAATTATTTATATTTTCTTCCTCCAAACTCGTTCAAAACCCGAAAAAGCCTTTTCCAACTTTCTCCAAACTCAAGTTGAAAACCTGAGAACGCCTCTTCCGCTCGGCTTCAAATTCTCACTGTTGATTTACTGTAACAGGGAAACAGTTCAGGCATTTACTGGTATGTGTGGTGCTCTCTGGTTAACGTTATGCTGTCAGTTCCTAAAATTTCGTTTTCGTACGATTACTCAAGAATTTGATAAGCTTCAAACATTGAGCACTGGTGTCCTGATAGGCTTCAAACATTCCGAAACGTTTCACGTACACAGTAGGCTTCTAAAGTCGTCTTCACATTTCTACTGCTTCTCCTCACTCTTCTATACTCGACTGAAGAGGCCTAGTGTGTAGACAAACGTTTCAGAATAAAGATACCCAACTGTTGCATGCGTCTTACTTATCAACCTGTCGGTAGTGTATATCATTTTCAGATTCAATAGCTAATGTGTTGGTGTCTTCCACTAACTTCCTCCAAGGTCGTATACAATCAACTTCCAAATTGTGAACTATACCTTTGTAAAGACTCGTGCAACAACTGACACTTGCGGGTGTCCTCAGTTTTATATAGATCAGTCCTGATTTTCGTTTCTTTGTGTGCACTCACCTATTTGTGGTGTGTGTGAGTGAGCGCATGCGTCCCCATCTAGTTGTAGCTCTGGGTCATTAAAACTGTGTATGGGTAACACCCAGAAACTTTTCTGACCGATATCACCTGTCAACAATGGTGTGTCCTACCCTGGAGGAGGCTGCGACTGTCAGTGCAATGTGTAGCTGCCATTTTGACAATTTTAATTTCGAAATGGTATGGAATCATTGCTTCATTAAATAACTGGGATATATCTCTACTGAACAGCATCAATATTTAATAACTGATATATATCTGATGAAAATTGGTAATACACACACACACACACACACACACACACACACACACACACACACACACACACACACACACACACACACTCTCCCTCTCTCCCTCTCTCTCTTCCTCTCTCTCTCCCTCTCTCTCTCCCTCACTCCCATAACCCAATCTCTCACCCTCCTCTCTCTCTATAGGTTTCTCTCTCCATCTCTCCATTTCTCTCTCTCATAGCCTTTTCCCTCACCCTCCTTTCTCCCTCTCTCTCTCTTTCTCTCTCTCCCTCTCTTTCTCACATTTCTCTCTCTCCCCCTTGGTCTTATCCCTCACCCCCATACTCTCTCCTCTCTCTCCCTCTTTCCACCCTTTCTCTCTCCTCTCTCTCCCTCTTTCTACCCTTTCTCTCTCCCCCCCACACCCTCTCCCTCCTCCAGCCTTCTGTCTGTGGTAATAAAAAAAAAAAAAATGGGTGGCCTTAGAGGACGGAAAACCAGAGATCTGGTAGACGAACCAGGGAGGAAAGACTGGGAGTTAGAGCTCCAAAAAAGGGAGGAAGAGTGGGGAAGGAAGATAGTAGAGCTTGGTAAGAAAATGGAGGAGCAGATAGCTGAAGAGTGCAGGAAGTGGGAAGTACAGGTCTTAGCAGCAGAAGCTAGGATACAGTGCTTAGAAGAGAAACTGCAAAGCCTGAAACAGATTAGAGAGACAAATGACAATTCAGATGTGACATCAGGAAATTCAAAGTCAGGCGCAGACAAGGGGACGGTAAGCAACAACGGAGACATGCCGTACACGAAGGCCCTATCAGACCCACGTGGGGCCAGGGAAAAGACGATGAGCACACTAAGATCAAACGACAGGTCCGAAGACAATGAAGGTATGCTATATGCAGAGATTCTAACAGCCAACTGCAGTAGCAAGGGACAGCTGGTCAGGAAAGACAGTTCACTGAGAATAGAAGTTTCAGATATGACAGGGCAGAACATGTCAATGGAAGGAAATAAAATGCCTCAGAGGAAGCAGATGGAGACTCAGTGGGAGGAGGAAAGGGCGAGGTCAGTTTTTGTGTACGGGCTCCAAGAAGCCAAGGGGGCCAACTTTGAAGAAATAAAACAGGAGGAGAAAAAAATGATTGAAGGCATCATGAAAACAATAGGGGAGGGCAATATGACCCAGGTGACAAATTTTCAGAGAATTGGGTGGTTTGCGAGTGGAAGGATACGGCCTGTCAGAGTAACTTTCAAGGAAGAATCAGTTCGAACCAGGATTCTGCAAGAGAAAGCAAGACTGAGGGACAAAGAGGGGTACCAGAGAGTATACCTTGACCGCGACAGAACACAAGAAGAAAGGACTACACTGAAAGAGAGGGTACAGAGACGCAAGGAGGAATGAGAAGCAATGAAAAATGAGCAGGACCCAGACACAGGAGGAAGGGCAAAACAACCCCACAGAATCTCCCACCAAAAGACGCCACCCGCGACATTCCCAACGAAAACTGAGCAACCTATACAAACAACCCACTCACTGTTCCCTCTGCCACCAACCCCCATATCACAAACCTCACCCCAACAGCTGTCCCTTATGGGCATTCTGACCCCACCCCCATCAACACAAACCCCACCTACACCACAGCCCCATATAGGCCCCCCCCAAGGCTCTCGCTCCCCCAACCCCAATATTCTTGCATGACCACAATGATAGAAAAGAAACAAAAGGGTTTTGGTACACAAACGCGGATGGAAATAACGAATAAACATGAGGAGTGGAACGAAAGAATCAGTGAAAAATCCCAGACATCATAGCAGTCACAGAAACAAAACTCGCTGAGACAATAACAGACACAATCTTCCCAACAGGATATCAGATCCTGAGGAAAGATAGAAGGAGTAGAGGGGAGGAGGGGCTGCACTGCTCATAAAACACCGATGGGGATTGAGGAAATGGAAGGCATGGACATGTTTGGGGAAAAGAGACTACATTGTAGGTACAATTCAGTCCGGAGAACATAAAGTAGTCATTGGAGTGATGTATAACCCACCACAGAACTGCAGGAGGCCAAGAGAGGAGTACGAAGAAAACAACAGGTTGATGGTGGACACACTGGCTGAGGTGGCAAGAAGAGCTCACTCGAGCAGAGCAAAGTTACGGGTTAATGGGCGATTTCAACCACAGGGAGATCGACTGGGAAAACCTGGAGCCACATGGGGTCCCGAAACATGGAGAGCTAAGATGATGGATGTGGTACTTGAAAACCTCATGCATCAACATGTCAGGGATACAACCAGAGAGAGAGGGGAGGATGAAGCCAGCAAGACTGGATCTTGTGTTCATCCTGAGCAGTTCAGACATTGAGGACATCACTTACGAGAGGCCCCTTGGAGCTAGCGATCATGTGGTTCTGAGTTTTGACTATATAGTAGAGTTACAAGTGGAGAAGGTAACAGGAACTGAAGGGGACAGGCCAAACTATAAAAGGGGGACTACACAGGTATGAGAAACTTCCTGCAGGAGGTTCAGTGGGACAGAGAAAGGGTTTAGGAAAATCAGTAAACGAGATGATGGAATATGTGGCAACAAAGTGCAAGGAGGCAGAGGAAAGTTTTGTTCCCAAGGGAAACAGAAATAATAGGAAGACCAAAACGAGTCCTTGGTTTACCCGAAGGTGTAGGGAGGCAAAAACTAAGTGCAACAGAGAATGGAAAAGGTACAGGAGGCATAGGACCCCGGAAAACAAGGAGATTAGTAGAAGAGCCAGAAACGAGTATGCACAGATAAGGAGGGAGGCCCAGCGACAGTATGAAAACGACATAGCATCGAAAGTCAAATCTGACCCGAAACTGCTGTATAGCCACATTAGGAGGAAGACAACAGTCAAGGACCAGGTGATAAGGCTGAGGAAAGAAGGTGGAGAACTCACAAGAAACGATCAAGAGGTATGTGAGGAGCTCAACACGAGATTTAAGGAAGTATTTACAGTAGAGACAGGAAGGACTCTGGGGGGACAGACCAGATGGGGACACCAGCAAGGAATACACCAACAAGTGTTGGACGACATACATACAGATGAGGAGGAGGTGAAGAAACTGCTAAGGGACATCGATACCTCAAAGGCAATGGGACCGGACAACATCTCCCCGTGGGTCCTTAGAGAGGGAGCAGATATGTTGTGCGTGCCACTTACCACAATCTTCAACACATCCCTGGAAACTGGGCAACTACCTGAGGTAATGGAAGACGGCAAATGTAGTTCCCATTTATAAAAAGGAGACAGAAAAGAGGCACTAAACTATAGACCTGTGTCATTGACGTGTATAGTATGCAAAAATTATGGAGAAGATTATCAGGAGGAGAGTGGTGGAGCACCTGGAACGGAACAGGAGTATAAATGCCAACCAGCACGGATTCACGGAAGGCAAATCCTGTGTCACAAAACCTTCTGGAGTTTTATGATAAAATAACAGAAGTAAGACACGAGAGAGAGGGGTGGGTTGATTGCATCTTCTTGGACTGCAAGAAGGCCTTTGACACAGTTCCTCACAAGAGATTAGTGCAGAAGCTAGAGCATCAGGCGCATATAACAGGAAGGGCACTGCAATGGGTCAGAGAATACCTGACAGGGAGGCAACAACGAGTCATGGTACATAATGATGTATCACAGTGGGCACCTGTGACGAGCGGGGTCCCACAGGGGTCGGTCCTAGGACCAGTGCTATTTTTGGTATATGTGAACGACATGACGGAAGGGTTAGACTCAGAAGTGTCCCTGTTTGCAGATGATGTGAAGTTAATGAGGAGAATTAAATCTGATGAGGACCAGGCAGGACTTCAAAGAGACCTGGACAGACTGGACACCTGGTCCAGCAAATGGCTTCTCGAATTTAATCCTGCCAAATGCAAAGTCATGAAGATAGGGGAAGGGCACAGAAGACCACAGACAGGTATAGGCTAGGTGGCCAAAGACTGCAAACCTCACTCAAGGAGAAAGATCTTGGGGTGAGTATAACACCGAGCATGTCTCGGAAGCACACATCAATCAGATAACTGCTGCAGCATATGGGCGCCTGGCAAACCTGAGAACAGCATTCCGATACCTTAGTAAGGAATCATTCAAGACACTGTACACCGTGTATGTCAGGCCCATACTGGAGTATGCAGCACCTGTTTGGAACCCGCACTTGATAAAGCACGTCAAGAAACTAGAGAAAGTACAAAGGTTTGCGACAAGGTTAGTTCCAGAGCTAAGGGGAATGTCCTATGAAGAAAGATTAAGTGGAAATCGCCTGACGACACTGGAGGACAGGAGGGTCAGGGGAGACATGATAACGACATATAAAATACTGCGTGGAATAGACAAGGTGGACAAAGACAGGATGTTCCAGGGAGGGGACACAGAAACAAGAGGCCACAATTGGAAGTTGAAGACACAAATGAGTCAGAGAGATAGTAGGAAGTATTTCTTCAGTCATAGAGTTGTAAGGCAGTGGAATAGCCTAGAAAATGACGTAGTGCAGGCAGGAACCATACACAGTTTTAAGACGAGGTTTGATAAAGCTCATGGAGCGGGGAGAGAGAGGGCCTAGTAGCAACCGGTGAAGAGGCGGGGCCAGGAGCTAGGACTCGACCCCTGCAACCACAAATAGGTGAGTACAAATAGGTGAGTACACACACCAGTGGGACTAATAGAATTATATAGCACTCGTGAATCTTTAGTGGTTTTTGGTTCACCAAAGTCATTACAAGGATCACCGAAAGTTGTCAGTGTCAGTGAACAACCCGGGAAGTGATATACGAGCTTCCCCAAATCAGAAAAGGGAGGTGAAGGATACAATTTATATAAAACAATTTAAAAGTGGAATCAGTGCCAGGAGAGAGGCCGGAGGCCTAGTGTGGGTGTAGGCGGTATTGCCACAAACCAATATCAGGAAATTCTACCAGAATAAGTGTGACCCAAGCCAGAGAGATAAGAGATAAGGATAGATGAGTTAGTGAATATTAAAACAATAACAGAGTGAGAGGAAAGAAAAGGGAAAAAATCAGAGGCCAAAATATCCAGTATTGTCTTGACTGGTGTTTTTCCTGAAACGAGCGTGTTCAATAAGAGGTTCAGGTGTTCACCTGATAGCATAGTGAAATCCTAGGGTGGTATTTGAAACATGGTTGATGTGAATATAATACATACAGTGAAGAAACGGAAGGGAAAGCAAGGGGTCCATGAGTGCCGTCACAACAAGAAACACTGCACAACCGCAACTGAGCCGGGATCCAGACGACACCTCTGCCAGACGCGATAAACAAATCACCTTTTAGTGGCTGCATATAAGATTGGCATCTGGTCCAGCATCACTGATAGCTAGGGGTCATAAACCCTGCTCTGGAGAGCTGAATATCATACATAGAGCACTTAACATTTCGTATACTACATACTAGGTCAACGCACACATTAGTGAGTGCGCGTGCAGGTGCTAAGGTCAGACAAACATAGCTGCTAAAATAGCTGCTAAATAAGTGTAGGAGGAGGGCAGGAAGGTATTTGGAACTGACAGTAACATAATGCACACGGACAGTGTGTGGAAACATATGATGTGACAACACCACACACACACCACAGCAACACACACACACACACACAGAACGACACACACACACACACACATCACACACACCGACACACACAACACGCTTGTTTTTCCGCCTCTCCTCATGGTGAGAGAAAATCACATGATGCTTTACACCACTAGACCACACCAACCTTAACCAATGGTGCATCCAGCCAAGCTAGATGTTGTAACTCACCAATCGAAAGGACATACGGTGGTGTGGATGCTCTGAGCAAATTCATCATTCCTAACTCTCTGTTTTGTACTAGCTCAACAAGGAGTATATTATATTATTGTACCCACGGAACAAGTGGTATTGGTCAATAACAACACTGCACTAGCCAAGGAGTCGAACCCATGCTGTTTTGGCCCACCTCATGGTGAGAGAAAATGCGTGACGCTTTAGACCAGTAGACCACACAATCCTTAACAATGTGCATCCAGCCAAGCTAGATGTTGTACCCGGAGGATGTACCCCGACTGGGACAGAACACAAGAATGCAGAAACTGAAAGAGAGGGTATAAAGACACAACGAGGAAAGAGAGGCAAAGACGGATATGAGCAGGAGAACCCAGACTCAGAAGAAGAGCAAAATAAACATGGTAACTTCTGGGTGTTGCGTACACCTGGGTGTTTCTGTACAACCTGGTGTTGCTGACACCTGTTGTTGCCTGGACACCTGGGTGTTGCTGGGTACACACTAGGTGTTGCGGTACACCTAGTGTTGCTGGTACACCTAGGTGGTTGCTGGTACATCCTGGGTGTTGCTGGTACAACTCTAGGTGTTGCTGGTACAACCTAGTGTTGCTGGTATCACCTAGTGTTGCTGGTACACCTGGTGTTGCTGGTACTCCTGGTGGTGCTGTACACCTAGGTGTTGCTGAGTACAATCCTAGGTGTTGCTAGGTACACCTAGGGTGTTGCTGGTACACCTAGGTGTTGCCTGGTACAGCCTAGGTGTTGCTGGTAAACACCTGGTGTTGCTGGTACACCTGGTGTTTGCTGGTACAACCTGGGTGTTTCCTGGTACACCTGGGAGTTGCTGGTACACCTGGGTGTTGCTGGTACACCTGGGTGTTGCTGGTACACCTGGGTGTTGCTGGTACACCTGGGTGTTGCTGGTACACCTGGGTGTTGCTGGTACACCTTGTGTTGCTGTACCCTAGGTGTTGCTGTATCAGACCTAGGTGTTTGCTGGTACAGGAACCTGGTTGTTTGCTTGGTAACACCTGGGTGTTGCGTGTACTCTCCTGGGTGTTGCTGGTACAACCTTGGGTTTGCTGGTACACCTGGGTTTGCTGGTACACCTAGGTGTGCTGTACACCTGGTGTTGCTAGGTACACCTGAGTGTTGCTGGTACACCTGGTTGCTGGTACAACCTGGGTGTGCCTGTACACCTGGTGTTGCTGGTACTCCTGGGTGTTGCTGGTACACCAGGGTGTTGCCTGGTACACCTGGGTGTTGCTGGTACAACCAGGGTGTGGCTGGACACCTGGGTGTTGCTGTGTACACCTAGGTGTTGCTGGTCACATAGGTGTTGCTGGAACACCTGGGTGTTGCTGTACACCCTGGTGTTGCTGTACACCTGGGTGTTAGCTGGTACACCTGTGTGGTTGCTGTACTCCTGGGTGTTGCTGGTACACCTGGAGGTGTTGCAGGGTACACCTGGTTCTTGCTGGTACCCTAGGTGTTGCTGGTACACTGGTTGTTGCTGTACACTTGGGTGTATGCTGGTACACCTGGGTGTTGCTGTACAACCTAGGTTTTTGCTGGTACACCTGGTGTTGCTGGTACACCTGGTGTTGCTGGTACACCTGGATGTTGGCCGGTACACCTGGGGTGTTTGCTGGGTACACCTTGGTGTTTGCTGGTACACCTGGTGTGTGCTGGTACCCCTGGATGTGCTGTACACCCCTGGGTGTTGCTGGTACAACCCTGGGTGGTTGCTGGTACACCTGGGTGTTGCTGGTACACCAGGGTGATGCTTGTACTCCTGGGTGTTGCTGGACTCCCTGGGTGTGCTGTACACGGGTGTTTGCTGGTACACCTGGGTGCTGCTGGTACACCTGGGTGTTGCTGGACTGCTGGGTGTTTGCTGGCACACCTGGGTGTTTCTGGTATTCAACCTTGGGTGTTGCTGGTACACCTGGGTGTTCTGGTACTCCTGGGTGTTGCTGGTACACCTAGGTGTCGCTGTTCCACCTAGTGTTGCTGGTCCACCTAGTGTTGCAGTACACCTAGGATGTTGCTGGTACACCTGGGTGTTGCCTGTTACACTTGGTTTTGCTGGTAACACCTGGGCGTTGCTGGTACACCTGGGTGTTTGCGGTACAGCCTGGGTGTTTCTGATAACTGGGTGTTGGCTGTACACCTGGGGTGTTGCTGGTAACACCTGGTGTTCTGGAACACCTGGGTGTTTTCTGGTAACACACCTGGGTGTTGCTGGTTACTCCTGGGAGTTGCTGGTACAACCTGGGTGTTGCTGGTACCCTGGTGTTGCTGTACACCTGGTGTAGCCCGGTACACGCTGGGTGTTTGCTGGTAGCACCTGGGTGTTTGCTGGTACACCTGGGTGTTGCTTGGTACACCTAGGTGTTGGCTGGTACACCTGGGTGTTGCTGGGTACACCTAGGTGTTGCTGGTACACCTGGGTGTTGCTGGTACTCCTGGGTGTTGCTGGTACTCCTGGGTGTTGCTGGTACACCTGGGTGTTGCTGGTACACCTGGGTGTTGCTGGTACACCTGGGTGTTGCTGGTACACCTGTGTGTGCTGGTACACCTGGGTGGTTGCTGGTAACCTAGGTGTTGCGGTAACACCTGTGGTGTTGCGGTACAACCTGGGTGTTGCAGGTACAATCCTGGGTGTTGCTGGTACTCCTGGGTGTTGCAGGTCAACCTGGGTGTGGGCTGGTACACCGGGTGTTGCTGGTACACCTGGGTTGCTTGGTACACCTGGGTGTGCTGGTACCCCTGGTGTTGCTGTACTCCGGGTGTTGCTCTCTCTGGTACACCTGGGGTGTGGCTGGTACACCTGGGTGCTGCTGGTACATCCTGGGTGTTGCTGGTACACCTGGGTGGTTGCTGGTACTCCAGGGTGTTGCTGGTGACACCTGTGTTGTAGGCTGGTACACCTGGTGTGCTGGTACACCGTGTGTGCTGGTACACCTGGGTGTTGCTGGTACACCTGGGTGTTGCTGGTACACCTGGGTGTTGCTGGTACACCTGGGTGTTGCTGGTACTCCTGGGTGTTGCTGGTACACCGGGTGTGTGCTGGTACACCTAGGTGTTGCTGGTACACCTAGGTGTTGCTGGTACACCTAGGTGTTGCTGGTACACCTAGGGTGTTGCTGGTACACTTGGGTGTTGCTGGTACACTTGGGGTGTTTGCTGTACAACCTGGGTTTGCTGGTACTCCTGGGTGTTGACTGGTACACCTTGGTGTTGCTGGTACACCTGGGTGTTGCTGGTATAAACACCTAGGTGTTGCTGGTACACCTAGGTGTTGCTGGTACACCTAGGTGTTGCTTGTACACCTGGTGTTTTTGCTGGTACACTTGGGTGTGCCTGGTACACCTGGGTGTTGCTGTACACCTGGTTTTGCTGGTACACCTGGTGTTCTGGTACACCTGGTGTTGCTGAGTACACCTGGGTGTTGCTGGTACACCGGGTGTTGCTGGTACTCCTGGTGTTGCTGGGTACACCTGGGTGTTGCTGGTACAACCTGGGTGGTTGCTGTACACCTGGTGTTGCTGTTCACCTGGTGTTGCTTGGTACACCTGGGTGTTGCTGTACTCCTGGTGTTGCTGGTACACCTGGGTGTTGCTGGTACACCTGGGTGTTGCTGGTACTCCTGGGTGTTGCTGGTACACCTGGGTGTTGCTGGTACACCTAGGTGTTGCTGGTACACCTGGGTGTTGCTGGTACTCCTGGGTGTTGCTGGTACACCTAGGTGTTGCTGGTACACCTAGGTGTTGCTGGTACACCTAGGTGTTGCTGGTACACCTAGGTGTTGCTGGTACACTTGGGTGTAGCTGGTACACCTGGGTGTTGCTGGTACACCTGGGTGTTGCTCGTACACCTGGGTGTTGCTGGTACACCTGGGTGTTGCTGGTACACCTGGGTGTTGCTGGTACACCTGGGTGTTGCTGGTACACCTGGGTGTTGCTGGTACACCTGGGTGTTGCTGGTACAACAAGACCTTTGTGTTGCTGGTACCCTGGTTGCTGGTACTCTCCTGGCGTTGCTGGTACACCTGGGTGTTGGCTGGTACTTCCCCTGGGTGTTATTTTTTTCTTGGTACACCTGGGATGTTGCTTGGTACAACCTGGGTGTTGCTGGTACACCTGGGTTTGCTGTGTACACCTGGTGATTGCTGGTACCCCTGGGTGTTTGCTGGTACTCTCCTGGGTGTTGCTGGTACACCTGGGTGTGGCTGGTACACCTGGGTGTTGCTGGTACACCTGGGTGTTGCTGGTACACCTGGGTGTTGCTGGTACACCTGGGTGTTGCTGGTACACCTAGGTGTTGCTGGTACACCTAGGTGTTGCTGGTACACCTAGGTGTTGCTGGTACACCTGGGTGTTGCTGGTACACCTAGGTGTTGCTGGCACACCTAGTGTTGCTGTACAAACACCATAGGTGTTGCTGAGGTACACCCTGGGTGTTGCTGGTACTCCTGGGTGTTGCTGGTACACCTAGGTGTTGCTGGTACACCTAGGTGTTGCTGGTACACCTAGGTGTTGCTGGTACACCTGAGGTGTTGCTGGTACACCTGGGTGTTGCTGGTACACTTGGGTGTTGCTGGTACCCTGGTGTGCTGTACAACCTGGGTGTTGCTGGTACACCTGGGTGTTGCTGGTACACCTGGGGTTGCTGATACCACCTGGTGTTGCTGGTACAACCTGGGTGTTGCTGGTACCCCTGGGTGTTGCTGTTACACCTGGTGTTGCTGGTACACTAATGGGTTGTGCTGGTACACCTGGTGTTGCTGACACCAGGTGTTGCTGGTACACCTGGGTGTTGCTGGTACACCTGGGTGTTGCTGGTACTCCTGGGTGTTGCTGGTACACCTGGGTGTTGCTGGTACACCTGGGTGTTGCCTGGACACCTAGGTGTAGCTGGACAAACCTAGGTGTTGCTGGTACAACCTGAGTGTTGCTGGTACACCTGGGTGGTTGCTGGTACACCTGGGTGGTTGCTTGGTACTCCTGGTGTTGCTGGTCCACCTGGGTGTTGCTGGTACACCTGGGTGTTGCGGTAAACTGGGTGGTGGCTGGTACACCTGGGTGTTGCTGGTACCCTAGTGTGCTGGTACACCTAGGCGTTGCTGGCAACCTGGTGTTGCTGAACACCTGGTGTTGCTGTAACCTTGGTGGGTTCTGTACACCAGGTGTTGCTGGTACTCCTGGTGTTTGCTGGTAGCACCTGGGATGTTTGCTGGTACACCTGGTTCTTGCTTGGTAAAACACCTAGGTGTTTGCTGGTTACACCTGGGTGTTGCTGTACACCTGGGTGTTGCTGGTACAACCTGGGTGTTGCTTACACCTAGTGTTTGCTGGACACCTGGGTGTGCTGGTACACTGGGTGTTGCTGGTACACCTGGATGTTTGCTGGTACACCTGGGTTTGCTTGTACACCTAGGTGGGGTTGCTGTACACCTGGGTTGTTGCTGGTACACCTGGATGGTTGCTGTACACCTGAGGTGTTGCTGTACACCAGGTGTTGCTGGTATCACCTGGGTGATTGGCTGGTACACTGGTTGTTGCTGGTACTCCTGGGTGTTGCGTACACCTGGGTTTTTTGCTGGTACTCCTGGGGTGTGCCTGGTACACCTGGGTGTTTGCTGCAGGTAAGCACCTGGGTGTTGCTGGTACACCTGGGTGTTAGCTGGTACTCCTGGGTGTTGCTGGCACAACCTGGGTGTTTCTGGTACAAACCTGGGTGTTGCTGTACACCTGGGTGTTGCCTTGGTACTCCTGGGTGTTTTGCTGGTACACCTAGGTGTTGTTGCCTGGTACACCGTAGGTGTATGCTGGTCCACCTAGGTGTTGCCTAGTACACCTAGGTGTTTGCTGGTACACCTGTGTGTTGCTGGTACACTTGGGTGGTCTGGTACACCGGGTGTTGCTGGTACACCTGGTGTTGCGGTACACCTGGTGTTGCTGATACACCTGGGTGTTGCTGGTACACCTGGTGTTGCTGGTACACTCTGGGTGGTTGCTGGTAGCCACCTGGTGTTTGCTGGTACACCTGGTGTTGCTGTACCCCTGGTGTTTGCTGGTACTCCTGGGTGTGCTGGTACTCCTGGGTGTTGCTGGTACAACCTGGGTGTTGCTGGTACTCCTGGGTTTGCTGTACACCTGGGTGTTGCTGGTACACCTGGGTGTTGCTGTACACCTTAGGTTTGCTGGTACAACCTGGGTTTTGCTGGTACAACCAGGTGTTTGCTGGTACAACCTGGGTGTTTGCGGTACTCCTGGGTGGTTGCTGGTACTCCTGGGTGTTGCAGGTACACCTGGTGTTGCTGGTACACCTGGTTGTTGCTGGTACTCCGGTGTTGCTGGTACACCCTGGGTGTTGGCTGGTACACCTGGGTGTTGCTAGTACACCTAGGTGTTTGCTGGTACACCTGGTGGGGGGGGGGGGGGGGGGGGGGGGCGGGTACACCTGGGTGTTGCTCGGTACACAACATGGTGTTGCTGGTACTCCTGGTGTTGCTGTACACCTGGGTGTGGCCTTGGTACACCGGGTGTTGCTGGTACACCTGGGTGTTGCTGGTACACCTGGGTGGTTGCTGGTACAACCGGGTGTTGTGTACATCCTGGTGTTGCTGGTACACCTAGGTGTTTGCTGTACGCCAGGGTGTTGCTGGTACTCCTGGTGTTGCTGGTACACCTAGGGTTGCCCTGGTACACCTATGTGTTGCTGGTACACCTAGGTTTATCTGGTACACCTAGGTGTTGCAGGACACCTGGGTGTTGCCTGGTACACTTGGTGTTGCTGTACAACCTGGTGTTGCTGTACAACCTGGGTGTTGGCACTGGTACACCTGGGTGTTTGCTGGTACATCAACTGGGTGTTGCTGATACACCTGGGTGTTGCTGGTACACCAGGGTGTTGCTGTACAACCTGGGTGTTTTGCTGGTACAAACCTTGGTGTTCTGGTACACACTGGGTGTTGCTGGTACAACCTAGGTGTTGCTGGTACACCTAGGTGTTGCTGGGACACCGGGTGTTGCTGGTACACCTGTGTTGCTGGTACTCCTGTGCGTTGCTGTACAACCTGGGTGTTGCTGGAACATACCTGGGTGTTGCTGGTACACCTAGGTGTTGCTGGTACACCTAGGGTGTTGCTGGTACAACCTGAGTGTTGCTGTACACCTGGTGTTGCTGGTACACCTGGGTGTTTGCTGTAACTCCTGGGTGTTGCTGGAACAACCTGGGTGTTGCTTGGTACACCTGGGTGTGCGGATCACCTGGGTGTGGCTGGTACACCTGGTGTTGCTGGTACACCTAGGTGTTGCTGTACACTAGGTGTTTTGCTGGTACAACACTGGGTGTTGCTGGTACACTGGGTGTTGCTGGGTACACCTGGGTGATGCTGGTACACCTAGGTGTTGCGGTACTTCCTGGTGTTGCTGTACACCTGGGTGTTGCTGGTAACACCTGGTTCTTGCCTGGTACACCTAGGTGTTGCTGGTACAAACCTGGGTGTTGCTGGTACACCTGGTGTTGCTGTACACCTGGGTGTGCTGGTACACGCTAGGTGTTGCTGTACAGCCTGGGTTACTGGTATGCTGGTACACCTGTGTGTTGCTGGTACACTGGATGTTGCTGGACACCTGGTGGTGCTGGTACACCTAGTGTTGCGGTACACCTGGGTGTTGCTGGTACACCTGGATGTTGCTGGTACACCTGGGTGTTGCTGGTACACCTGGGTGTTGCTGGTACACCTGGGTGTTGCTGGTACACCTGGTGTGCTTGGTACTCCTGGGTGTTGCTGGTACACACTGGTTGCTCTGGGTACTCCTGGTGTTTGCTGGTACACCTGGGTTTTGCTGTACCCCTGGGTGTTGCTGGTAAACACCTGGGTGTTTGCTGGTACTCCTGGGTGTTGCTGGCACACCTGGGTGTTTCTGGTACACCTGGGTGTTGCTGGTACACCTGGGTGTTGCTGGTACTCCTGGGTGTTGCTGGTACACCTAGGTGTTGCTGGTACACCTAGGTGTTGCTGGTCCACCTAGGTGTTGCTAGTACACCTAGGTGTTGCTGGTACACCTGGGTGTTGCTGGTACACTTGGGTGTTGCTGGTACAGCCTGGGTGTTGCAGGGACAACCTGGGTGTTGCTGTACACCTGGTGTTGCCTGATACACCTGGGTGTTGCTGGTACGACCTGGCGGGTTGCTGGTACACCTGGGTGTTGCTGGTACACCTGGGTGTTGCTGGTACACCTGGGTGTTGCTGGTACACCTGGGTGTTGCTGGTACACCTGGGTGTTGCTGGTACTCCTGGTGTTGCTGGTACACCCCTGGGTGTTGCTGGTACTTGCCTGGGTGTTGCTGGACACCCGGGTGGTTGCTGGTACACCTGGTGTTGCTGGTACACCTAGGTGTTGCTGGTACACCTGGTGTTGCTCTGGTACACCTAGGTGTTGCTGGTAAGGGGGGGGGGCACCTGGGTGTTGCTGGTACTCCTGGGTTTTGCTGGTACTCTGGGTGTTGCTGGTACAACCTTTTTGGGGGGGTTTTCTGGTACACCTGGGTGTTGCTGGTACCCTGGTGTGGCTGTACCTCCTGTGGTTGCTGGTACACCTGGGTGTTGCTGGTACACCTAGGTGTTGCTGGTACACCTGGGTGTTGCTGGTACACCTGGGTGTTGCTGGTACACCTGGGTGTTGCTGGTACACCTGGGTGTTGCTGGTACACCTGGGTGTGGCCTGGTACACCTGGGTGTTGCTGGACACCTGGTTGTTGCTGGTACAGCCTGGGTGTTTGCTGGTACACCTGGGTGTTGGCTGTACTCCTGGGTGTTGCTGTACACCTGGGGTGGACTGGTACACCTGGGTGTTGCTGTACACACTGGGTGTTATGCTGGTACCAACCTGGTGTTTGCTGGTACACCTGGTGTTGCTGGTACTCCTGGGTGTTTGCTGTATCACCTGGGTGGTTGCTGGTACACCTGGGTGTTGCTGTACACCTGGGTGTTGCTGGTACAATCCTGGGTGTTTGCTGGTACAACCTGGTGTTGCTGGTACACCTGGGGTGTTGCTGGTACTCTCCTGGTTTGCTGGTACACCTTGGTGTTGCTGGTACACTTAGGTGTTGCTGGTACACCTAGGTGTTGCTGGTACACCTAGGTGTTGCTGGTACACCTAGGTGTTGCTGGTACACTTGGGTGTTGCTGGTACCATTTGGTGTTGCTGGTACACCTGGGTGTTGCTGGTACTCCTGGGTGTTGCTGGTACACCTGGGTGTTGCTGGTACACCTGGGTGTTGCTGGTACACCTAGGTGTTGCTGGTACACCTAGGTGTTGCTGAGTATACATCCTAGGTGGTTTTGCTGGTACACCTAGGTGTTTGCTGGTACACCTTGGTGTTGCTGGGGTACAACTTGGGGTGTTGCTGGTAAGACCTGGGTGTTGCTGGTACACCTGGGTGTTGCTGGTACACCTGGGTGTTGCTGGTACACCTGGGTGTTGCTGGTACACCTGGGTGTTGCTGGTACACCTGGGTGTTGCTGGTACACCTGGGTGTTGCTGGTACACCTAGGTGTTGCTGGTACACCTGGGTGTTGCTGGTACTCCTGGTGATTGCTCGGTACACCTAGGTGTTGCTGGTACACCTAGGTGTTGCTGGTACACCTAGGTGTTGCTGGTACACAGGTGTTGCCCTGGTACACTTGGGTGTAGCTGGTACACTGGTGTTGCTGGTACACCTGGGTGTTGCCTGCTCGTACACCTGGGTTTGCTGGTACACCCTTGGGTGTTGCTGTACACCTGGGTGTTGCTGGTACCTCCTGGGTGTTTGCTGGTACACCTGCTGTTGCTGTACTCCTGGGTGTTTGCAGTACACCTGGGTGTTTGCACTGGTACACCTTTGGTGTTGCTGGTACTCCTCCTGGGTGTTGCGGTACTCCCTGGTGTTGCTGTACACCTGGGTTTGCTGGTACTCCAGGGTGTTGCTGTACACCTGGTTGTTTGCCTTGTACACCTGGGTGGTGCTGGTGACACCTGGTGTTGCTGGTACACCTTGGTGTTTGCTGGTACACCTGGGAGTGATTAGCTGGTACTCCTGGGTGTTGCTGGTACACCTGGGGTGTGCTGGTACACCTGGGTGTTGCTGGTACACCTGGGTGTTGCAGGTACAACCTGGGGGGTGGGGGGGGTTTTTTTCTGTACACCTGGTTGTTGCTGGTACTCCTGGGTGTTGCTGGTACACCTGGGTGTGGCTGGTACACCTGGGTGTTGCTGGTACACCTGGGTGTTGCTGGTACACCTGGGTGTTGCTGGTACTCCTGGGTGTTGCTGGTACACCTGTGTTGCTGGACACCTGGGTGGTTGCTGGTACACCTGGGTGTTGCTGTAACCTGGGTGTTGCGGTACACCCTGGTTGTTGCTGGTACAACCTGGGTGTTGGGCTGGTACTCGCCTGGGTGTTGCTGGTACACCTGGTGTTTGCTGTACACTTAGGTGTTGCTTGGTACACCTAAGGTGTTGCAGGTACACCTAGTGTTCTGGTACACCTGGTGTTGCTGGTACACCTGGGTGTTGCTGGTACAACTGGGTGTTGCTGGTATCTCCTGGGTTTGCTGGTACACCTGAGGTGTGGCTGGTACACCCTGGGTGTTGCTGGTACACCTGGGTTTGCGGTACACCTGGGTGTTGCTGGTACAGCCTGGGTGTTGCTTGGTACTCCTGGGTGTTGCTGGTAAAAACACCTGGGTTTGCTGGGCACCTGGGTGTTGCTGGTACACCTGGGTGTGGCTGTAATCCTGGGTGTTGCTGGTACACCGGTGTTTGCTGGTACAGTACACCTGGGTGTTGCTGGGTACTCCTGGTGTTGCTGGTACACCTGGGTGTTGCTGGTACACCTTTTGTGTTGCTGGTACTCCTGGGTGTTGCTGGTACACCTGGGCTGTTGGCTGGTACGACTCTGATGTGTTGCTGGTACTCCTGGGTGTTGCGTTGGTAACACCTCTGGGTGTTGCTGGTACTCCTGGGTGTTCCTGGTACATACCTGGTGTGGCTGGTACACCTGGTTTTGCTGGTACACCTGGGGTTGCTGGTACACCTGGGTGTGCTGTACTCCTGGTGTTGCTGTCACCTGGGTGTTGCTGGTACACCTGGGTGTTGCTGGTACACCTGGATGTTGCTGGTACACCTGGGTGTTGCTGGTACACCTAGGTGTTGCTGGTACAACACTGGGTGTGCTGGGTACACCTGGATGTTGCTGGTACACCGGGTGTTGCGGACACCTGGGTGTGCTGGTACACCTGGTGTTGCTGGTACACATGGGTGTTGCTGGTACTCCTGGTGTTGCTGGTACACAGGGTGTTGCTGGTACTAGCCCTAGGTGTTGCTGGTACACCTGGGTGTTGCTGGTACACCTGGGTGTTGCTGGTACACCTGGGTGTTGCTGGTACTCCTGGGTGTTGCTGGCACACCTGGGTGTTTCTGGTACACCTGGGTGTTGCTGGTACACCTGGGTGTTGCTGGTACTCCTGGGTTTTGCTGGTACACCTAGGTGTTGCTGGTACACCTAGGTGTTGCTGGTACACCTAGGTGTTGCTAGTACACCTAGGTGTTGCTGGTACACCTGGGTGTTGCTGGTACACTTGGGTGTTGCTGGTACACCTGGGTGTTGCTGGAACAACCCTGGTGTTGTCTGGTACACCTGGGTGTTGCTGGTACACCTGGTGTTGGCTGGTACACCTGGTGTGGCTGGGTACACCTGGGTGTTAGCTGGTACACCTGTGTTTGCGGTTACTCCTGGTGTTGCTGGTACACCTGGGTGTTTGCTGGTACACCGGGTGTTGGCTGGTACCCTGGTGGTTGCTGGTACACCAGGGTGTTGCGGACACCTGGTGTTGCTGGTACACTGGTGTGCTGGTACTCCTGGGTGTTGCTGGTACACCTGGGTGTTGCCTGGTACACTTAGGTGTTGCGGTACACCTAGGTGTTGCTGTACAACCTAGTGTTGCTGGTACACTGGGTGTTGCTGTACACCTGGTTGTGCTGGTACACCTGGGTGTTGCTGGTACTCCTAGGTGTT
Organism: Cherax quadricarinatus; assembly: GCF_026875155.1. Taxonomy (NCBI): domain Eukaryota; kingdom Metazoa; phylum Arthropoda; class Malacostraca; order Decapoda; family Parastacidae; genus Cherax; species Cherax quadricarinatus. The sequence goes on along the minus strand of NC_069412.1, from coordinate 58,493,903 downwards.
GCTGTACACCCTGGTGTTGCTGGTACACCTGGGTGTTGCTGGTCACCTGGTTTTGCTGGTACACCCTGGGTGTTGCTGGTACTCCTGGGTGTTGCTGCACACACTGGGTGTTTCTGGTACACCTGGGTGTTGCTGGATACACCTGGGTGTTTGCTGGTACTCTGGTGTTTGCTGTACACCTAGGTGTTGCGGTACACCTAGTGTTGCTTTGGTCCACCTAGGTGTTGCTAGTACACCTAGGAGTGTTGCTGACAACCTTGGGTGTTTGCTGGTACACTTGGGTGGTTGCTGGTACACCTGGGTGTTTGCTGGTACGCCTGGTGTTTCTGGTACACCTGGGTGTTGAGCTGATACACCTGGTGTGTTGCTGGTACAACCTGGGATTTGCTGGTACACCTGGGTTGTTATGCTGGTACACCTGGTGTTGCTGGACACCTGGGTGTTGCTGGTAACACCTGGGTTTGCTGGTACTCCTGGGGTGCTGGTATACCTGGGTGTTGCCTGGTACACCTGGGTTGTTGCAGGTACACCTGGGTGTTGCTGGTACAACCTGGGTGGTTGCTGTACACCGGGTGTTGCTGGTACACCTGGGTGTTGCTGGTACACCTGGGTGTTGCTGGTACACCTGGGTGTTGCTGGTACACCTGGGTGTTGCTGGTACACCTGGGTGTTGCTGGTACACCTGGGTGTTGCTGGTACTCCTGGGTGTTGCTGGTACACCTGGGTGTGGCTGGTACACCTGTTGAGTTGCTGGTACTTTCTCCTGGGTGTTTGCTGGTACACCTGGTGTTGCTGTAACAACCTAGAGTTTGCTGGTACACCTGGGTGTTGCTGTACTCCTGGGTGGTTTGCTGTACACCTCGGTGTTGCTGGTCACCTAGGTGGTTTGCCTGGTACAACCTAGGTGTTGCAGGTACACTTGGGTGTAGCGGTACACCTGGGTGTTGCTGGTACACACACTGGGTGTATGAGCTGGTACACCTGGGTGGTTGCTCGTACACATGGGTGTTGCTGGTACACCTGGGTGTTGCTGGTACACCTGGGTGTTGCTGGTACACCTGGGTGTTGCTGGTACACCTGGGTGTTGCTGGTACACCTGGGTGTTGCTGGTACAACTTTTGTGTTGCGGTACTCCTGGTGTTTGCTGGTACACCTGGGTGTTGCTTGGTACACCTGGGTGTTGCCTGGTACACCTGGTGTTGCTGGTACACCTGGTGTTGCTGGTACTCTGGGTGTTGCTGGTACACCTGGTGTGGCTGGTACACCGGGTGTTTCTGGTACACCTGGGTGTTGCTGGTACACCGGGTGTTGCTGATTTGTACTCCTGGTGTTGCTGTACACCTTGGGTGTTGCTGGTCACCTGGTTGTTGCTGGTACACTTGGCTGATTGGCTGTACAAGCCTGGGTGTTGCTGGTACACCTAGGTGTTTTCTGGTACACCTGGTGTTTCTGGTACAACACCTGGATGTTGCAGTACACCTGGGTGTTGCTGTACACCGGGTGTTGCTGGTACACTGGTGTTGCTGGAACACACCTGGGTGTTGCTGTACCCTGGGGGTTGCTGGTACACCTGTTTGTATGCTGGTACTCCTGGGTGTTGCTGGTACACCCTGGGTGTTGCTGGTACACCTCTGGGTGTTGCTGGTACACTGGTGTTGCTGGTACTCCTGTGTGTTGCAGGCACACCTGGGTGTTTCGTAACACCTGGGTGTTGCTGGAACACCTGGGTGTTGCTGGTACTCCTGGGTTGTTGCTGGTACACCTAGGTGTTGCTGTACACCTAGGTGGTTGCTGGTGAGGGTCCACTAGGTGTTGCAGGTACACCAGTGTGTTGCTGATACACTTGGGTGTAGCTGGTATATATAAATGTACACCTGGGTGTTGCTGGTACAACCTGGGTGTTGCTCGTACACCAGGTGTTGCTGGTACACCTGGGTGTTCTGGTACACCTGGGTGTTTGCTGTACTCCTGGGTTTGCTGGGTACAACCTGGCTGTTCTGGTACAAACCTGGTTGTTTGCTGGTACACCTGGGTGTTGCTGGTACACCTATTGTGTTGCTGGTACTCCTGGTGTTTGCTGTACTCCTGGGTGTTGCTGGTACACCTGGTGTTTGCTGTACTCCTGGGTGGTTGCTGGTAAACCTGGGGTGTTTGCTGTACTCCTGGGTGGTGGCTGGGACACCGGGTGTGGCAGGTACTCCTGGGTGTTTGCTGGTACACTGGGTGGTTGCTGGTACAACCTGGTGTTGCTGTACAACCTGGGTGTTGCTGGTCCACCTGGGTGTTGCTGGTACACCTGGGTGTTGCTGGTACACCTGGGTGTTGCTGGTACACCTGGGTGTTGCTGGTACACCTGGGTGTTGCTGGTACACCTGGGTGTTGCTGGTACACCTGGGTGTTGTCTGGTACTCCTTGGGTGTTGCTGGTACACCTGGGTGTTGCTGTACACTTAAGGTGTTGCTGGTACACCTAGGGTGTTGCATGGTAACACCTAGGTGTTGCTGGTTACACCTGGGTGTTTTCTGGTACACCTGGGTGTTGCTGGTACACCTGGGTGTTGCTGGTACTCCTGGGTGTTGCTGGTACACCTGGGTGTTGCTGGTACACCTGGGTGTTGCTGGTACACCTGTGGTTGCCTGGTAAGGACCCACCTGGTGTTGCTGTACTCCTGGTGTTGCTGGTATACACCTGGGTGTTGCTGGTACACCTGGGTGTTGCTGGTACAACCTGGGTGTTGCTGGTACTCCCTGGGTGTTGCTGGTACACCTGGTGTTGCTGGTACAGCCGGTGTTGCTGTACACTCTGGGTGGTTGCTGTACACCTGGTGTATGCTTACCCTGGGTGTTGCTGGTACACACCCTGGGTGTGGCTGGTACACCTGGGTGTTGCTGGTACTCCTGGGTGTGAGTCAGAGAGAATAGGAGTATTTCTTGGCAGTCATAGAGTTGTAAGGGCAGTGGAATAGCCTAGAAAATGACGTAGTGCAGCAGCACCTGACACAGTTTTAAGACGAGGTTTGATAAAGCTCATGGAGCGGGGAGAGAGTAGGGCCTATAGCAACCGGGAAGAGGCGGGGCCCAGAGCTAGGACTCGACCCCTTGCAACCGACAAATAGGTGATGTAAAATAGGTGAGTACACACCCCAGTGGACTAATAGAATTATTAGGCACTCCGTGAATCTTTAGTGGTTTGTTGGTTCACCAAAGTCCATTTACAAGGATCACCGAAAGTTGTCAAGTGTCAGTGAACAACCCGGGAAGTGATGGTACGAGCTTCCGCCAAACAGAAAAGGGAGGTGAAATAGATATACTATTTATATAAAACAATTTTAAAAGGGTGGAAATCAGTGCCGGAGAGAGGCCGGAGGCCTAGTGTGGGTGTAGGCCGGTATTGCCACAAACCACAAGTATCAGGAAATTCTCGCTTACAGAATAAGTGTGACCCAAGCCAGAGAGATAAGAGATAAGGGATAGATGAGTTAGTGAATATTAAAACAACAACAGATTGAGAGGAAAGAAAAGGGAAAAACATCAGAGGCCAAAATATCCAGTATTGACTTAGACTGGTGTTTTTCTGAAACGAGCGTGTTCACTAAGAGTTCAGTGTGTTCACCTGATAGCATAGTGAAATCCTAGGGTGGTATTTGAAACATGGTTGATGTGAATATAATACATACAGTGAAGAAACGGGAAGGAAAGGCAAGGGTCCATGAGATGCCGTCCAACAAGAATCACTGGCACAACGCAACTGAGCCGGGATCCAGACGACAACTCTGCCAGACGCGATAAACAAATCACCTTTTAGTGGCTGCATATAAGATTGGCATCTGGTCCAGCATCACTGATAGCTAGGGGTCATAAACCCTGCTCTGGAGAGCTGAATATCATACATAGAGCACTTAACATTTCGTATACTACATACTAGGTCAACGCACACATTAGTGAGTGCGCGTGCAGGTGCTAAGGTCAGACAAACATAGCTGCTAAAATAGCTGCTAAATAAGTGTAGGAGGAGGGCAGGAAGGTATTTGGAACTGACAGTAACATAATGCACACGGACAGTGTGAACATATGATGTGACAACACCACACACACACCACAGCAACACACACACACACACACAGAACGACACACACACACACACACATCACACACACCGACACACACAACACGCTGTTTTCGCCCTCCTCATGGTGAGAGAAAACACATGATGCTTTACACCACTAGACCACACAATCCTTAACAATGGTGCATCCAGCCAAGCTAGATGTTGTACTCACCATCGAAGGACATACGGTGGTGTGGATGCCTCTGAGCAAATTCATCATTCCTAACTCTCTGTTTGTACGACTCAACAAGGAGTATATTATATTATTGTACCCACGGAACAAGTGGTATTGGTCAATAACAACACTGCACTAGCCAAGGAGTCGAACCCATGCTGTTTTGGCCCACCTCATGGTGAGAGAAAATGCGTGACGCTTTAGACCAGTAGACCACACAATCCTTAACAATGGTGCATCCAGCCAAGCTAGATGTTGTACCCGGAGGATGTACCCCGACTGGGACAGAACACAAGAATGCAGAAACTGAAAGAGAGGGTATAAAGACACAACGAGGAAAGAGAGGCAAAGACGGATATGAGCAGGAGAACCCAGACTCAGAAGGAAGAGCAAAATAACATGGTACTCCTGGGTGTTGCTGGTACACCTGGGTGTTTCTGGTACAACCTGGTGTTGCTGACACCTGTTGTTGCCTGGACACCTGGGTGTTGCTGGGTACACACTAGGTGTTGCGGTACACCTAGTGTTGCTGGTACACCTAGGTGGTTGCTGGTACATCCTGGGTGTTGCTGGTACAACTCTAGGTGTTGCTGGTACAACCTAGTGTTGCTGGTATCACCTAGTGTTGCTGGTACACCTGGTGTTGCTGGTACTCCTGGTGGTGCTGTACACCTAGGTGTTGCTGAGTACAATCCTAGGTGTTGCTAGGTACACCTAGGGTGTTGCTGGTACACCTAGGTGTTGCCTGGTACAGCCTAGGTGTTGCTGGTAAACACCTGGTGTTGCTGGTACACCTGGTGTTTGCTGGTACAACCTGGGTGTTTCCTGGTACACCTGGGAGTTGCTGGTACACCTGGGTGTTGCTGGTACACCTGGGTGTTGCTGGTACACCTGGGTGTTGCTGGTACACCTGGGTGTTGCTGGTACACCTGGGTGTTGCTGGTACACCTTGTGTTGCTGTACCCTAGGTGTTGCTGTATCAGACCTAGGTGTTTGCTGGTACAGGAACCTGGTTGTTTGCTTGGTAACACCTGGGTGTTGCGTGTACTCTCCTGGGTGTTGCTGGTACAACCTTGGGTTTGCTGGTACACCTGGGTTTGCTGGTACACCTAGGTGTGCTGTACACCTGGTGTTGCTAGGTACACCTGAGTGTTGCTGGTACACCTGGTTGCTGGTACAACCTGGGTGTGCCTGTACACCTGGTGTTGCTGGTACTCCTGGGTGTTGCTGGTACACCAGGGTGTTGCCTGGTACACCTGGGTGTTGCTGGTACAACCAGGGTGTGGCTGGACACCTGGGTGTTGCTGTGTACACCTAGGTGTTGCTGGTCACATAGGTGTTGCTGGAACACCTGGGTGTTGCTGTACACCCTGGTGTTGCTGTACACCTGGGTGTTAGCTGGTACACCTGTGTGGTTGCTGTACTCCTGGGTGTTGCTGGTACACCTGGAGGTGTTGCAGGGTACACCTGGTTCTTGCTGGTACCCTAGGTGTTGCTGGTACACTGGTTGTTGCTGTACACTTGGGTGTATGCTGGTACACCTGGGTGTTGCTGTACAACCTAGGTTTTTGCTGGTACACCTGGTGTTGCTGGTACACCTGGTGTTGCTGGTACACCTGGATGTTGGCCGGTACACCTGGGGTGTTTGCTGGGTACACCTTGGTGTTTGCTGGTACACCTGGTGTGTGCTGGTACCCCTGGATGTGCTGTACACCCCTGGGTGTTGCTGGTACACCTGGGTGTTGCTGGTACACCTGGGTGTTGCTGGTACACCTGGGTGTTGCTGGTACTCCTGGGTGTTGCTGGTACACCTGGGTGTTGCTGGTACTCCTGGGTGTTGCTGGTACACCTGGGTGTTGCTGGTACACCTGGGTGTTGCTGGTACTCCTGGGTGGAGCTCTGACACCTGGGTGTTGCTGGTATACCTAGGTGGTACTGATACACCGAGGTGGTGCTGGTACACTTACTGACTACAAGTGTGGTTGTCTGGAGAGCAGGTTTAAATCAGAAGCCAGCAGGAGGGTGTAGATCTGTGGAGTGTAGACTAGTGGAGTGTAGACTAGTGGAGTGTAGACCAGTGGAGTGTAGACCTGTGGACAGTCCACTGCGCATGTGCTCTCACCTCCACCCTACACAACACACGTGAACCAACAAACTACCACCATGAATTATTTCGTGAAATTCATTAATGTCTTTATTACTGCATAGCTATCAAGCTTATAAAATCCAGTATTTAATAAACAATATTTATGTTGCACTCTGCAACATCCATCCAGCACTTTTTGCTTCCAACCAAGCCTAGTTAATTAATACAAGTGAGTATTCATGTTTGTCTGTGTGCGTGTACTCATCTATATGTACTCACCTATATGTGGTTGCAGGGGTCGATTCATAGCTCCTGGCCCCGCCTCTTCACTGGCCGATACTAATTCACTCTCTCCATGCTCCATGATCTTTGTCATACCTCTTCTTAAAGCTATTTATGGAACTTACTTCCACTACTTCACTCTCCAGATTATTCCTATTCCTGACAACTCTAAGACTAAAGAAATACTTCCTAACATCCCTATGACTCATGTGGGTTTTCAGCTTCCAATTGTGACCCCTTGTTTCTGTATCCAATCTCTGAAACATTAGATCCCTATCCAACTTGTCAATGCCTCTCAGTATTTTATACGTTATCATGTCCCCTCTATCCCTCCTATCCTCTAGTGTCATCAGGTTGAGTTCCCTTAACCTCTCCTCATAAGACATACCCTTCAGTTCCGGGACTAATCGTGTTGCAAATTTTTGCACTTTCTCCAATTTCGTGACGTGTTTGACTAAGTGAGGGTTCCATACCGGTGCTGCATATTCCAGTCTACCTTACGTACACGGTGTACAATGTCGTAAATGACTCCTTACTGAGATGTCTAAACGTCAATCTCAGGTTTGCCAATCTCCCATATGCTGCAGCAGTTATTTGACTGATGTGTGCCTCAGGGGACATGTTCGTTATAATGCTTACCCAAGATCCTTTTCTTTAATTGACGTTTTCAGCTGTTGGTTTCCTAACCTGTACTCCGTCTGCGGTCTTCTGTGTCCTTTCCCAATCTTCATGACCTTACACTTACTGGGGTTAAACTCCAGGAGCCATTTGTCGGACCATACTTGTAGTTTGTGTGTGTGTGTGTGTGTATACACACACACAATATATATATATATATATATATATATATATATATATATATATATATATATATATATAATGTATATATATATATATATATATATCTTCTTTCAACAAACCGGCCGTATCCCATAGTCAGTGGGAGATCGCTACAAGCCTAGTCAAATAAATAGAAACAATGGTATACAATACTGACAATGTAAGTGAGTGAGACATACGAATCTTACTGTAAGCCTAGTTAGTAGTCTAGAGCAGACGCGGGTGTCCAGCCACTATGTTTCCCATCACTCTCCCCTCCACCTTGTTCCTTAACCTTTACACCTTCAAACTGGGTAGCTAAATATCTGCAGGTGGCACCGGGGCCTGTTTTATTGTGTCTGAAATTGAGAGTTGACAGCGTGATTGCGTTGTCCGGGAGCCGGGAAGGGATGATCCAGCCAGGCCAGGGATAAGCCACTGTAATTGACTCGTCCGTATCCCTCGCTCGACTCTGGCTTAGCATTCTGGTAAGGGGGAAACGATTTTAATCCCTGCTCTCTCTCTTTTACACAAGAATTTTTACAAAGTTTGGTTAAGGGTTCCTAACTTTATTCACAAGTTAAGAGCTGTTACCTACAGAAGCTTATTTTAATGTTCTTTATTATTATGAGATACAAATATGGAACAGGATGAAGTTGGAGCCATCTCTCTCTCTCTCTCTCTCTCTTATACACACACTGATAACATACAAAAGGATTAATCCCTAATAAACTCAACTAGTTAAGTACACACGCGCGCTCGAAGAACAAGAATGCAAAGAAGATATATAGGATCAGAACGTGTAAGATACTCAAATGTATGTACAGATAGAGAAGGGCAGACTGACTGCTGAACATGAGAGACAAGTCAGGGACATGAACGAGGCTGTAAATATCTTACGTGACAGCTGGAACTTGATCTATTAACAAATAACATCGCAATAGTGACAACCTTAAACCTCATCAGATATTTATTATTGTAATCGTGGAGAAACGCTAAACCCGTATGGTTCATACAGTGCTTAGAAACTGAGAAGCAATCAGGTTGAGCCAAGTGGAGGGAGATCTAATTCCCATATCAAGTGTATTTCACCGCCATCAAGACCCCCCATCTTGAGATCATGTATTGGTATGTTAACTATCAGGGCTGGAGGCCTGATCTAGGACCGGGTCGAGGGGGCGACGACCCCAGAAATGGTCTGCAGGTAACCCTCAGGTAGTAACTGCCCCAAGTTACAATAACTGATGCTCACATTAATACAAACAACTCTTTTTGTATAGTGTCACACAAAAATTATATACATGGACTTTAATACTGATATCAAAATTTACAGAAGTGCCTCTAATATATGCTATAATTACAAATATTTAAGCAATGCTGACATGAATAAAGTTACTACTAATAACAACAGTTTCAGTATTATTATTATTCACGTAAAGACGCTAAAAAATGACACTTGTCACAGGCAGGATGAGAGGGTAAGCGGAAGCCAGGATCGTGGGCAAGGTTGTGGACGAGAGCAGCGTCCGGCAACACAGTAGTGGATTATCAGGTTCATCAACATGGCTCCCCCAGCCTGCCAGCCTTCACTACCATTTACGTCACGAATTATTTTATGCCACGCTTCTCGCACTCTCTCTTATCTATTTTTAATGATCTATCTGGCTTTCCTCTAGTTCATTTTCTTTACATTCTCCCTTATCTACAACCATTTAATAATCTATCAGGCTTTTATCTCGTTTGTTACCTCCACCTTGTCTTTATACATCTATAAACCTGTAACCATTATGTGTTAGTTTCTACATAAGCATCATATAGCTTCATAACTGAATACCGAAATGTTTCAAATCAATTTAGCTTATTGTGTTTGCATTTCAAAATAACATCCAATATTTTTAGCACCTCGATACAGATAAATTTTGTAGCCTAAACATTTTCGTTGTCAAACCATAACATTGAACATATTCTGATAAATTTAAAATATGCACCTCAGGATCTCCCCTGATGCTTTTGTGTTCAAAGGTCTTATAGATCTGTATGCAGTATCCGTATATAGCAGTGTATGTTGTTATCTATGTATGTCTATCTACTTGTATATCTATCTATCCACCTGGAGTCTACCTAGAGGGTATTTCCCGCCTTTTTCTACATAAAAGGTTATCTACGTGCGCACATTTGTATCTGCTGGTACTTTACCTACCTGCATGTATCTTTATCTACCTGTGTACATTATACGTCTGGGCATGTAGTTATGAGCCTGTGTATGACAGTATCAATATGTCTACATCGTAATCTACCTGTGTAAGTTACTATATCCATGTGCACGTGGTTATCTACTTGTGAATGAAGCTATCTACCTGTACATGTCGTATCTACCTGTGAATGCAGTTATCTACCTGTACGTGTAGTTATCTGTGAATGCAGTTATCTACCTGTGTATGTAGGTATCTATGTGTACAGTGATCTACGTACATGTAGTCATCTATTTATATATGAAGTTATCTATCACCACAACGTCATTATTCTCGGATTCAGGTAGAGGGGGCTGGGGTTATGTGATACGAGGATTCTTTTCTTGGATCGCGCAGCGACCAAAATGTGTTGATACATTCATTGTAATATGCAACACCAAGCTGAAGAAAAAATATTATATGGGCTATAAAGTGCAAAATCAGTTGGGATTCATAGTGCCTTGGGAAAGGAAGGTAATCAGGTTTGATCCGAGAGAGAGTAGCTCTTATTCCGTGAAACAAGAGCCCTTCTCTAGCATCAAGACACCTCCCAAAGACGGGCATGAATCTATACAGTATTATATATGGTATAAATCTTTGGTGACAGATACCGACAAATTGGTTTAGAAAGGAACATGAGCAAACACTTGGACATGTTCATTAGTAAACGTTTCAGTCCTGGGACCTTGATTACTTCAAGGTCCAAGGACCGAAATGTTTTCTAATAAATATATCCTACTGTTTGCTGATCTGTCTTTCTAAGCCAGCATTTTATATATATATATATATATATATATATATATATATATAATATAATATATATATATATAATATATATATATATATATATATATATATATATGCAAAACAACCACTCTGAAAGAATAGAGAAATTCCAAGCGCTTTCGTGACTACTCACATTATCAAGGATGTGATAATGTGAGTAGTCACGAAAGCGCTTGGAATTTCTCTATTCTTTCAGAGTGGTTGTTTTGCATATTTTGAAATCACCTGTTTACTGTGATCTTATTGCATATATATATATATATATATATATATATATATATATATATATATATATATATATATATATATATATATATATATATTATATATATATATATATATATATATATATATATAATATATATATATATATATATATATATATATATTATGCAAAAAATTCGGAGTGTGGAAATTAGGAGAAGGTGTGGAGTTAATAAAAGTATTAGTCAGAGGGCTGAAGAGGGGTTGTTGAGGTGGTTTGGTCATTTAGAGAGAATGGATCAAAGTAGAATGACATGGAGAGCGTATAAATCTGTAGGGGAAGGAAGGCGGGGTAGAGGTCGTCCTCGAAAAGGTTGGAGGGAGGGGGTAAAGGAGGTTTTGTGGGCGAGGGGCTTGGACTTCCAGCAAGCGTGTTAGATAGGAGTGAATGGAGACGAATGGTATTTTGGACCTGACGATCTGTTGGAGTGTGAGCAGGGTAATATTTAGTGAAGGGATTCAGGGAAACCGGTTATTTTTATGTAGCCAGACCTGAGTCCTGGAAATGGGAAGTACAATGTCTGCACTCTAAAGGAGGGGTTCGGGATATTAGCAGTTTGGAGGGATATGTTGTGTATCCTTATAGGTATATGCTTCTAAACTGTTGTGTTCTGGGCATCTCTGCAAAAACAGTGATTATGTGTGAGTGAGGTGAAAGTGTTGAATGATGATGAAAGTATTTTCTTTTTGGGGATTTTCTTTTTTTTTTTGGGTCACCCTGCCTCGGTGGGAGACGGCCGACTTGTTAATATATATATACAGTACCACCTCTATAGCTGGAATGGGGACCCTCATCCTCAGAGAAGACAATAAACGTACCTCAGGGAAAACTCAAGGTTCTCCCCGGAGCTGTTTGAATATTTATATATATATATATATATATATATATATATATATATATATATATAAAATATATATATATATATATATATATATATACTGTATACATTTATATATAGGACACAGGAAAAGATACCGTAAGAGGACACAGCATGGGAGTTGACAACTTGGGTCGGTAGGGAACAAGACCCATGGATAGTCCTTGACCCACGGCTTCACAATTACCCACAAATCTTTTGTTTACTGCCAGTCAAGTCCCTTTTCTAAACTCTCAGAGGGAAGTGTGAGAAGGAAAAGAGAATATAAACAATGAATGGTCTTAACAGGATAATAACAAGCTAGAAATCTGATACTTCTTCGAGATAGCTTAATGGCGCATATATTTTAGCGAAGCACGCCAATATAATGTATGTGAGAGAAGGTTGAGCAGTGGCTGACATAACGCTAAGCTCCCTCCCGCTTGTAGTTCACACGGAGTCAATCCTCTGGCAGTATTTCCTAAAAAGTGCGGAAAATTTTGGTGTTGATTTTGTAGCCTGGGTGTCAATACTGGGCGGAGAGATGTCAATCCCTGAGCCGGTGTTCACAACCCCAACCGCGTCTCAGACTTCGTCTTCCTTAACACTTACAAAACTTCATGGAGAGTTTGGATTCTACTTTACCCCTAATTGTATTGCTACCTACGAAAAAGAAACAAGTTTGAGGATAAGTAAAGTATGCGTTATTTTTCATAAAATCGAATTCTGGAACAAGTTACATTACTTTTATTGGCGGTTCAAACACACACATGCACAAGCTTCCACAAGCAGAATGTAGCCGATTTTCATCTCTGCTTTATTCTTGTTTAATAATTATGAATAATATCTACATCTAATGGACGCCTCATTTCACAGCATGTCAACTCTACATCATCACACATACGCCAAGAGAGGACATTACTTATTCATATTTTGCTGCGCAGAAGCACATGTGTGAAAAATCCCGCCACAAGTTATCGCTCAGCGCCACTGAAGTATCAACACACGTGGACGAATCACTTTGAAAACACAGCCTAACTTTTTTTTTTTTTTTTTTTTTTTTTAGATTTCCCTTCCCTGTTCGCCCGCGTCCCTCGCCTTAAGTTATAATCTTTTGTTAAATATGTGTGAAAATCAAACAATATTACCATGAAAATGTTTTCTGTCTCTTTTATAGGGCGGTTAAAAGCCCACCAGCAAACAGTTTAGTGGTGGAACCCATGTTATGAGTGAGATACCATAGCCTGGCCTGGCCTAGTTCAGTTTTGTTCAGACCAGGCTATCCTAGCTTAGACCAGCCCTACCTAGCCTAGTTCAGTTTTGTTCAGACCAGGCTATCCTAGCGTAGACCAGCCCTACCTAGCCTAATTCAGTTTTGTTCAGACCAGGCTATCCTAGCGTAGACCAGCCCTACCTAGCCTAGTTCAGTTTTGTTAAGATCAGGCTATCCTAGCTTAGACCAGCCCTACCTAGCCTAGTTCAGTTTTGTTCAGACCAGGCTATCCTAGCGTAGACCAGCCCTACCTAGCCTAGTTCAGTTTTGTTAAGACCAGGCTATCCTAGCTTAGACCAGCCCTACCTAGCCTAGTTCAGTTTATAATAACTCGTTCAACACATGCTAGCGCTGCCTAATCCAAATACAGCCTATGACAATTCTAGCTCCGCCTATCCTAGGTCTACGTACCTGTGGTCCAAAACATCCACAAGGATGTGGAGTTCTATTGGTGCTTGGACAATGTTACTGCCTGGGTCATGATGGTGCCTGGACCATGATGGTGCCTGGGCCATGATGGTGCCTGGGCCATGATGGTGCCTGGGCCATGATGGTGCCTGTGCCATGATGGTCCCTGGGCCATGATGGTCCCTGGGCCATGCTGGTGTCCCAGGAAATGAATGGACAGATGCTAAGGTGAAGGCTGCAGCAAGGAATTCATTCTATAGTAGACTTCTGCCAACACAGGCATGTCCTGAAGTGATGTGTCTGGTGAGCTGTGCAACGAGAAGCAGGTTATACAGGGATCAGCAGGACGTAGCTGTTAGTCTCTCCAATTTTGAGACGACATTGTTGAGTGAGGATCTGTTCTACACACTTCACTCAGAGCCATCTGTCTGAAATCCTCATTTTTATATAAAAACGAGGATGCCTGTAGAGACCTTGGGGAACTTTTAGAAGCTCCTTCTGACATTAATAATGTAATGATATATTAACTGATGCTGTTTAATTTAACATATTATGACAGTATTGATGTGTCTACCTGGAGTCTACCTGGAGGGTATTCCGGGGATCAACGCCCCCGCGGCCCGGTCCACGACCAGGCCTCCCGGTGGATCAGGGCCTGATCAACCAGACTGTTACTGCTAGACGCACGTAGCAGTTGTGTTTTAGTCATGGACTGCAGGTCACTTATATATAGTCGCATCAGGAGGCCACTTACGCTAAGACAGTGACTGAATGAGTGACAGTGACAGTATTTCCTCTCTTTCGATTCAGACAACTCTCTCTCTCTCTCTCTCTCTCTCTCTCTCTCTCTCTCTCTCTCTCTCTCTCTCTCTCTCTCAAGCCTAAATATGGTAATGCCATAGAAATGTAAATAAGATAATGTTAACAATCCAGGGTAAGAAAAGAAAGCATCTTGATGTGACTCAGGATAACGTGTTTACCGGTTATGGATAATGTTACAATTCCCCATAAAACATAAAGGGTGGATAACACTTATCACAGTTATCAGCAGCGGTAGTGTGTACACGCGTGTTAAATCATGGGATTGATGGGGCAACGAGAAGATAAAGAGGGGAGGAAGGGGTTATGCGGATGGGAGGGGGTAGTGCGGAGGGGAAGGGATGGAGGGGTAATGAGGAGAGGGAGTGGGTTATCTGGAGGGGGAGGGAAACGGAGGGGAGGGGAAAACGGAGGGGAGGGAAGGGGAGGAACGGAGTGATGCGCAGAGGGAGAGGAAACGAAGAGGAAGAGAAAAGGTGTAAAGGAAAAGATAAAATGGGGTGCTTTTCTAAAGAGAGGGAGGAGAGGGAATGGGGAGATAGAAAGATAGACAGATAAAGTAGTGGTAGTGATAACGGTCATGATAGCAGTAACAGTAGAACCAGTGATAATTATAGTGGTATTAATAGTAAGTGTTAATTATTATAATTATTATTACTGCATACATAGGGAAGAGCTAAACTCGTAAGGATCACACAGCGCATAGGTAATGGGAGTTATTCAGGTTTGATCCGAGAAAGCGGAAGGTTGCGCTAGTTAATTGGATCAGGAGCCGTTCACCGGCACGGTACGTGTCTTTAGGGCGCGTCATGTATGTGCGAGGTTGTCTGACACACACATACATGTAGTGGAGGCAGGAACCATACATAGTTTTAAGATGAGGTTTGATAAAGCTCATGGAGCAGGGAGAGAGTGACCTAGTAGCGATTAGTGAAGAGGCGGGACCAGGAGCTATGAATCGACCCCTGCAACCACAAATAGATGAGTACAGACATAGTCACACACCCACACACCGTCATACCCACCCACCTGGAGACTACCTGGAGGGTATTCCGGGGATCAACGCCCCCGCGGCCCGGTCCATGACCAGGCCTCCTGGTAGATCAGGGCCTGATCAACTAGGCTGTTACTGCTGGCCGCACGTAGTCCAACGTACGAACCACAGCCAGGATGATCCGACACTGACTTAGGTATCTGTCCAGCTCCCTCATGAAGACAACCAGGGATCTGTTGGTAATTTCCCTTACGGCTGGTGGGAGGCTGTTGAACAGTCTTGGGTCCCGGACACTTATTGTTTTTTCTCTTAGTGTACTAATGGCGCCCCTACTTCTCACTGGGGGTATGTTGCATCGCCTGCCAAGTTTTTTGCTTTCACAGGGAGTGATTTCTGTGTGCAGATTAGGAACCAGTCCCTTCAGGATCTTCACTGCGCTGAAGTGAGTACAAGTCAAGTGCTTCCAGGCGTTCCCAGTAGTTAAGGTGTTTGATGGAACTTATATATGCAGTAAAGTTTCTCTGTACAGTCTCTAGATCTGCAATTTCACCTGCCTTAAATGGAGATGTTAACGTACAGGAGTACTGAAGGTGAGATCCTCAGACATTACCACTCTTCCGCTCTATTGTGTGATTATACTTCGTAATATACTCAGTTCTAGTTATTATTATTCTCCAGTTTTCCATAACAGAGTAGTTGGAATTTGTCTTCATTGAACATCATATTGTTCTCTGTTGCCCATTGGAAAACTTGGTTTATATCTTCTTGGAGATTTACCGTGTCCTCAATGGATGACACTCACATGCAGATCCCAGTATCGTCTGCAGAGGATGATACGGTTTACATATCTGTCTATGTCTGATATGAGGATGAGGAACAGGATAGAGGCGAGTGCTGTGCCTGGTGGAACAGAGTTCTTCATTGCGGCAGCTTCCGATTTAACTCTGTTTACCACTACACCCACCCACACCCACACCCACACCTACACCCACACCCACACCTACACCCACATCCACACCCACACCACACACTCACCCAAACACAAACCTGGTCAAGCATGTCAAGAAGCTAGAGAAGTGCAGAGGTTTGTAACGAGACTAGTCCCTGAGCTAGTTATATCTTGTGAGTGTAAGTTAAAGGAACTAAACCTGATGACACTTGAGGAAAAAACTGGAACAATATGATGTTCAATGAAGACAAATTCCAACTACTCCGTTATGGAAAACTGGAGGAAATAATAACTAGGACTGAGTATACTACAAACTCCAATCACACAATAGAGTGGAAAAGTAATGTGAGAGACCTGGGAGTGGTAATGTCAGAGGATCTCACCTTCAAGGATCACAACAATACCACCATCACAACTGCAAGGAAACTGATAGGATGGATAATGAGAACATTCAAGACAAGAGATGCTAAGCCAATGATGATCCTTTTTAAATCACTTGTTCTTTCTAGGCTGGAATACTGCTGTACATTAACATCCCCATTCAAGGCAGGTGAAATTGCAGAGCTAGAGAATGTACAGAGACCCTTCACTGCACGTATAAGTTCCATCAAACACCTTAACTACTAGGAGCGCCTGGAAGCACTTGACTTGTACTCACTAGAGCGCAGGCGAGAGAGATATATCATAATCTACACCTGGAAGATTCTGGAGGGACTGGTCCCTAATATGCACACAGAAATCACTCCATACGAAATCAAAAGACTTGGCAGGGGATGCAACATACCCCCAGTGAAAAGTAGGGGCGCCACTGGTACACTAAGAGAAAACACAATAAGTGTCCGGGGCCCAAGACTGTTCAACAGCCTCCAACCAGCAATAAGGGGCATTACGGGAAGACCCCTGGTTGTCTTCAAGAGGGAGCTGGACAGATACCTAAAAACGGTGCCGGATCAGCCGGGCTGTGGTTCGTACGTTGGATTGCGTGCGGCCAGCAGTAACAGCCTCGTTGATCAGGCCCTGATCCACCGGGAGGCCTGGTCGTGGACCGGGCCGCGGGGGCATTAATCCCCGGAATGCCCTCCAGGTAGCCTCCAAGCTATGATAACGTACAAGATGTTGAGAGGATTTGATAGGGTGGACAGGGAAAGAGACAAGGGACAGGTACACGAGAGCACAGCTGGAAGTTGAAAAAACAAATGTGTAATAGAGACGTTATGAAATATTTCTTTAGTGTTAGTCAATAAGTGGAAGAACCTGGAAAGTGGAGCGGTAGAAGCAGGATCTATACATGGTTTTAAAATCGTAATGACACGATTGCAAACAAACCATACCACGGGCGGGATTGAACCCGCGGTCAGAGAGTCTTTGACCGCGGGTTCAATCCCGCCCGTGGTATGATGGTTTTAAAAGGAGGTATGATAAGGCCCTCGAAGCCAGAAGACTTAACCCAGTAGAAATTAGTAGAGAGGCGGGGTCAGGGACTAAGACTCGACCCCTGCAATCATATATAGGTGAGTACATGATAGGCCAAGTGTCTATGGACAAGTGTCTTTGACAAATAACTAAGTCACTGTCAACAACGTCAAACATAACAAACAAGTCCCTGGTATACAAGCCTGGGCTCCTCCCTCGCACTAGTTATCACTTAATGATATATACAATGAGGAAAGTATGAACACTGAGGATGTTACTCTTACCCACACCAGCCCCTCTGTCCTTCCCCCTCCCCTCCTATGTTGGTAGCTCGCTCACCATTGTTGCACTAGCAACACAAGCAGCAGCAACAATAGCAGCAGAGAGCAACAACAGCAGGAACAGCAGCAGCAGTAGGAGCAGGAGCAGCAGGCAACAGATGCCTGTGGTCGTCTGGCAGGTATCATATGTTGCAGCCTCCTCTCTTCATTACGGGATCACAATATCACATTCTATCATTGTCTTATACAGATTGAAGTCTCTCTCTCCATCTATCTATCTACATCTAACTCTCTCCCTCTCTGTCACTGAATTACCGTCTTATTAATTTAACATTAATTTTAAGTAAACAAAAGAAGAAAACTTTTCGGGACATAATCATAAAACTTTGGACAACGTTCGTTAAATCATTATTAACTGGCCAGTGAATGTATTTTCTCTATATACTTTATGTCAGTTGTGAATTGTTCCAGCCATAGTGTTGTTACTTTTGTTGTACCCGCTTCACTGTTTGCTTTCCGCGCCATAACATGAGAATGCTTCCTGGGATAGCATTCAAACTTTCAAGGCTTGTAGATATTTGTCAAAAGAATGAGTGTTGATTTTGGGTAGTTTAGAAAAGTATTTACCAATTTCAGAAACATATTTTTATGTGAGGCACAAGATGAATTACCAAGCAACCCTTGATTGTCATCAAGAGGAGACTTGATAACTTACTCAGGTCAGTTCCTGATCAGCCGGGATATGGTGTATACGTTGGTCTGCGTGCGGCTGGCACCAACAGGCTTATCAATCACGACAACAACCGCGAGGCCTGATCTGAAACCAGGGAGAGTGACCCTCGATATCGATTGGAGGTAGACTCCAGGCATGCATCATTCTGAACCTTCTTGAATGAGAAGATAATGGCAGTGACACAACAAACTCACTTCACCTGTCCACTCGTCAAACATCATACACAATACATCTCAAATCAAGAGAAGCGTTAGATTTTATTTTCAGCTTTACTAATGTATTATTTATTTAATTTGATAAACGTTTTATATCTCATAAACGTCGTTCAACATGACATATGTCTCAGGACAATGTGTAAACAACTATTACAAATTTACACACTCCTTCAGACTAAATTCAAAACTGGGAAGGAGATGTCGTACTCACCCGTGGATGTACTCCTGCCTTCACTTATTTTGGGACTTACTGCCTAAAGACCTTTATGTATACATACGCTTTCTCGCTACCGCATATGGGGGTGCACAGTAGCCTAGCTGCTTCAATGTAGACAATTGTAAACTAATGTAATTATGATATAGCATTGTCAGTAGTGAGTATAACAACTTTGAACAGTGAATGATCCCAGCTGGAGCAAGAGACGGACCTTCAAGAAACTATAATAATTATCTCAAAGACAGGATACAATGCCACCTTGAAGGGCAATGTTAGTCTCACAGCTACAAATTTTGGATACGAAATTAATTACATAAACTATATAAAAGACGAAGACAAAGTGAAGAGGGCGAAAGATTGTACAACAACAGTGAAGGATTGTACAACAACAGTGAAGGATTGTACAACAACAGTGAAGGATTGTACAACAACAGTGAAGGATTGTACAACAACAGTGAAGGATTGTACAACAACAGTGAAGGATTGTACAACAACAGTGAAGGATTGTACAACAACAGTGAAGGATTGTACAACAACAGTGAAGGATTGTACAACAACAGTGAAGGATTGTACAACAACAGTGAAAGATTGTACAACAACAGTGAAGGATTGTACAACAACAGTGAGGGATTGTACAACAACAGTGAGGGATTGTACAACAACAGTGAGGGATTGTACAACAACAGTGAGGGATTGTACAACAACAGTGAGGGATTGTACAACAACAGTGAAGGATTGTACAACAACAGTGAAGGATTGTACAACAACAGTGAAGGATTGTACAACAACAGTGAAGGATTGTACAACAGTGAAGGATTGTACAACAACAGTGAAGGATTGTACAACAACAGTGAAGGATTGTACAACAGTGAAGGATTGTACAACAACAGTGAAGGATTGTACAACAGTGAAGGATTGTACAACAACAGTGAAGGATTGTACAACAACAGTGAAGGATTGTACAACAACAGTGAGGGATTGTACAACAACAGTGAGGGATTGTACAACAACAGTGAAGGATTGTACAACAACAGTGAAGGATTGTACAACAACAGTGAAGGATTGTACAACAACAGTGAAAGATTGTACAACAACAGTGAAGGATTGTACAACAACAGTGAAGGATTGTACAACAACAGTGAAGGATTGTACAACAGTGAGGGATTGTACAACAACAGTGAAAGATTGTACAACAACAGTGAAGGATTGTACAACAACAGTGAAGGATTGTACAACAGTGAGGGATTGTACAACAGTGAAGGATTGTACAACAGTGAGGGATTGTACAACAACAGTGAAGGATTGTACAACAACAGTGAGGGATTGTACAACAACAGTGAAGGATTGTACAACAACAGTGAAGGATTGTACAACAACAGTGAAGGATTGTACAATTGTGAGGGATTGTACAACAACAGTGAAGGATTGTACAACAGTGAGGGATTGTACAACAACAGTGAAGGATTGTACAAAAACAGTGAAGGATTGTACAACAACAGTGAGGGATTGTACAACAGTGAAGGATTGTACAACAACAGTGAAGGATTGTACAACAACAGTGAGGGATTGTACAACAACAGTGAAGGATTGTACAACAACAGTGAGGGATTGTACAACAACAGTGAAGGATTGTACAACAACAGTGAAGGATTGTACAACAACAGTGAAGGATTGTACAACAGTGAGGGATTGTACAACAACAGTGAAGGATTGTACAACAACAGTGAAGGATTGTACAACAGTGAGGGATTGTACAACAACAGTGAAGGATTGTACAACAACAGTGAAGGATTGTACAACAGTGAAGGATTGTACAACAGTGAGGGATTGCACAACAACAGTGAAGGATTGTACAACAGTGATGGATTGTACAACAACAGTGAAGGATTGTGCAACAACAGTGAGGGATTGTACAACAACAGTGAAGGATTGTACAACAGTGAGGGATTGTACAACAGTGAAGGATTGTACAACAGTGAGGGATTGTACAACAACAGTGAAGGATTGTACAACAACAGTGAAGGATTGTGCAACAACAGTGAAGGATTGTACAACAACAGTGAAGGATTGTACAACAACAGTGAAGGATTGTACAACAGTGATCGATTGTACAACAGTGAAGGATTGTACAACAACAGTGAAGGATTGTACAACAACAGTGAAGGATTGTACAACAACAGTGAAGGATTGTACAACAACAGTGAGGGATTGTACAACAGTGAAGGATTGTACAACAACAGTGAAGGATTGTACAACAACAGTGAAGGATTGTACAACAACAGTGAGGGATTGTACAACAGTGAAGGATTGTACAACAACAGTGAAGGATTGTACAACAACAGTGACTTAACAAAGTGAAAGATTGTACAACAACAGTGAAGGATTGTGTCCTAAACGAAACATGTTGGGAAGATGTCTTAAATGACATGGATCCAAACCAGTGCCTTGAAAGGATCAACTTCCTGGTAGTAGCCGAAGCATGTTCTAGGCATATTCCCCTAAGAAAGAAGAAGAGCAGGAGTAAACTGGAGAGAAAAAGACGCTCCCTCTACAGAAGACGACGAAGAGTCACTGAGCTCCTCAGGAGTGCTAGAACATCTGATACACGAAAGGAGGCGCTGAACAGGGAAGTTGAAACTATCGAACTTAAGCTAAATGACTCTTACAGGAACCAGGAGAGGCAGGAGGAGCTTAAAGCAATTAGTGAAATTGAAAGAAATTCAAAATATTTCTTTTCATATGCCAAAAACAAGGCAAATACCACATCTAGTATCGGGCCCTTACTCAGACAGGATGGGACTTACACAGATGACAAGGAAATGAGTGAAATATTGAAATCCCAGTACGACTCTGCGTTTAGTGAACCACTAATCGGTCTGAGGATCGACGACCCAAATGATTTCTTCATGAATGAGCCTCAAAACTCCATAAATGTATGCCAGATTTCCGACATTACCCTAACTCCGATAGATTTCGAAAAAAGCCATTGACAACATGCTATGCACTCAGCCCTGGGCCCAGACTCATGGAACTCTGTTTTCATTAAGAACTGCCAGAAACCCCTCTCGCGTGCCCTAAATACACTATGGAGGAGGAGCTTGGACATGGGTGAAATTCCACAGTCACTTAAAACAACGGATATAGCCCCACTCCATAAAGGTGGCAGCAAAGCATTAGCTAAGAACTATAGACCAATAGCTCTGACGTCCCACATCATAAAAATCTTTGAAAGAGTGCTAAGAAGCAGGATTGCAAATCACCTGGATTCCCAAATCTGCACAATCCAGGGCAACATGGGTTCAGGGCAGGTCGCTCCTGCCTCTCACAACTACTGGATCACTATGACATGGCCTTGGATGCACTGGAAGAAAATCAGAATGCAGATATAATATACACAGACTTTGCAAAAGCATTTGACAAATGCGATCATGGCGTAATAGCCCATAAAATACGTGCTAAAGGAATAACTGGGAAGTGGGGAGATGGATCTTCAACTTCCTAACAAATCGAACACAAAGAGTAGTGGTCAACAGAGTTAAATCGGAGGCTGCCATAGTGAAGAGCTCTGTTCCACAAGGCACAGTACTCGCCCCCATCTTATTCCTTATCCTCATATCACACATAAACAGAGATATACGCCACAGCACCGTATCATCCTTTGCGGATGATACTAGGATCTGCATGAGGCTGTCATCTGCTGAGGACGCGGTTAATCTCCAAGAAGATATAAACAAAGTTTTCCAATGGGCAACGGTAAACAATATGATGTTCAATGAGGACAAATTCCAACTACTCCGTTATGGAAAACTGGAGGAGATAATAACTAGAACAGAGTATACTACTGACTCCGGCCATACAATAGAGCAGAAAACTAATGTAAGGGACCTGGGAGTAGTAATGTCTGGGGGATCTCACTTTCAAGGATCACAACAGTGCCACGATCGCACGTGCAAAGAAAATGATAGGATGGATAATGAGAACTTTCAAAACGAGAGATGCCAAGCCCATGATGAACCTTTTCAAATCACTTGTTCTCTCTAGGCTGGAATACTGCTGTACATTAACATCTCCATACAAAGCAGGTGAAATCGCAGATCTAGAGAGTG
The DNA here is from genome assembly GCF_026875155.1 of Cherax quadricarinatus. Lineage (NCBI taxonomy): Eukaryota > Metazoa > Arthropoda > Malacostraca > Decapoda > Parastacidae > Cherax > Cherax quadricarinatus. The sequence continues at coordinate 58,470,888 of NC_069412.1, read as the reverse complement.
TACAGAGATCCTTTACTGCACGTATAAGTTCTGTCAAGCACCTTAACTACTGGGAATCGCTTGAAAGCACTTGACTTGTACTCGTTGGAAACGCAGGAGGGAGAGAGATCATAATCTACACTTGGAAAATCTTGGAAGGAATGGTCCCAAATCTGCACACAGAAATCACTCCCTACGAAAGTAAAAGACTGGGCAGGCGATGCAAAATGCCGCCAATAAAAAGTAGGGGCGCCATTGGTACACTAAGAGAAAACACCATAAGTGTCCGGGGCCCAAAACTGTTCAACAGCCTCCCATCAAGCATTAGGGGAATTGCCAATAAACCCCTGGCTGCCTTCAAGAGAGAGCTGGACAGATACCTAAAGTCAGTGCCGGATCAGCCGGGCTGTGGCTCGTACGTCGGACTGCGTGCGGCCAGCAGTAACAGCCTAGTTGATCAGGCCCTGATCCATCGGGAGGCCTGGTCATGGACCGGGCCGCGGGGGCGTTGATCCCCGGAATAACCTCCAGGTAACAACAGTGAAGGATTGTACAACAGTGAGGGATTGTACAACAACAGTGAAGGATTGTACAACAACAGTGAAGGATTGTACAACAGTGAGGGATTGTACAACAACAGTGAAAGATTGTACAACAACAGTGAAGGATTGTACAACAACAGTGAGGGATTGTACAACAACAGTGAAGGATTGTACAACAACAGTGAAGGATTGTACAACAACAGTGACTTAACAAAGTGAAAGATTGTACAACAGTGAAAGATTGTACAACAACAGTGAAGGATTGTACAACAACAGTGAAGGATTGTACAACAACAGTGAAGGATTGTACAACAACAGTGAGGATTGTACAACAACAGTGAAAGATTGTACAACAACAGTGAAGGATTGTACAACAACAGTGAGGGATTGTACAACAACAGTGAAGGATTGTACAACAACAGTGAAGGATTGTACAACAGTGAAAGATTGTACAACAACAGTGAAGATGGACAAAAGTGAAGGATTGTCAAAACAGTGAAGGATTGTACCAACAGTGAAGGTTGTAAACAAAGTGAGGGGTTGTACAACAACAGTG
>NC_069412.1:58444324-58469311 GCF_026875155.1 Cherax quadricarinatus | reverse complement strand
TGAGTTTTTAGTAAAAGGCCCCTATGCCAATAAAAATAGCATCAGTAGTCAGAAGAAGGGCTTAGAAAAATCTGGAAATTTCAAAATTGGACCCAGATGTTAGCTTTTCTTTTAGATTTTGGGAATGCTCTTTCTTGACGGAAAGCCCAAACAAAAAGGAGCATCTTTTTTAAGCAACTCAGAAGAGCAGCTATGGAAGAAAATTGGCAATGAAAGATCTAAAAAAACCCTGCTAAGCCCACAAGGATCTTACGGCATCAGCAAGTTTTGGGTGTTGGAAAATTTAGTACTGCCAGTTACTTTATTTTGGGTTCAGTCGTAACCCCCTCTAGGAGTGACTACGTGACCAAGAAACTTAATTTCTGATCTGAAAAATTGACATTTAGACAGTTGATCTTTAAATTGGCTTCTTCAAGCTTACGTCATCTAATTTACACCATAAGTGCATTACCTATGAGACCTCTAAGATATTAGTCATGAGCCTTGAGAACGTGATAGGAGAGGATCGTAATCCAAACGCCATACGGAGGAAGTGGATAATGACCTGTGGGAGAGAAAAATGCAGTTAGCTCTTGCTGTCCTCGTGAAGAGGGACTTCCCAAAAACCCCTTGTAACAAGTCCGGGGTTTGAAAAGACTTTGTTTCTCCGATGTTTACGTAAAAGATTACCCAGTACAGGGAGTGGGAAGCGATCTGGATATTTTTCGCATTTAACTTCCTAAGTCAATCACTGGGCCCCTAGTACCATCCTTTTTGGGTACTAGGATCAAGGGCGCATTCCAAAGGGGAATTGCTAGGTGCCATAAACTCCATCATCAAGCATTTGATTGAAACAATTCTTCTGCGGCAGCAACTTGAGAATGAGGCATTCTGTATGCAGGTATGTAGATAGGTCTAGTACCAGGGTTCAAGTGGAATACGATGGGACAATAAGTTCGTTATACCCATCTTCTCACCTGGTATGGTGATATAACTGTCATTATAGAAGTGAGACACAGTGTTTGTATGGTGATATAACTGTCATCATGAAGTGAGACACAGTGTTTGTATGGTGATATAACTGTGATTATAGAAGTGAGACACAGTGTTTGTATGGTGATATAACGTTATCATGGGAAATGAGGACACAGTGTTTGTATGGTGATATAACTGGGATTATAGAAGTGAGACACAGTGTTTGTATGGTGATATAATGTTATCATAGAAGTGAGACACAGTGTTTGTATGGATATAACTGTCGTCATAGAAGTGAGAGACAATGTTTTCAGGACGTTATAACTCTCACTTCATAAAAGTGAGACACAATTCAGGTTTTAACTGTTTCTCACCACAGAAGTGAGGCAAAGAATATTTTGTTGTATTTGCAGTGCGTGTAGATCTCTCATCTATAATCCATAAGCTCTGTTATTCACTTATTATCTGCTTCCTGTAACCATCTTCAAAACGCCCCAAGGATAACTTTGTAACTTAAAATAATTAGTGATAATTCTTGTTTACGGAAAGATTCCTAGTAATAATTTTTAAATCTGGTTGATTATTCTAAGTGACAGGCATAATTTCGAGGTAAGTTGTTCATTCAGTGTGAGGGAAGACTTCACAAGGGGTTTCGTTACTTGTTGTGAAGGAAATCTTTCTAACTTGTTGAGTATAAGAAAATATCATAGACGTTAGACTGTAAGTATACTGGCAGTGTTAACTTGTGGTGAGGATACTGGCAGTGTTAACTTGTGGTGAATATACTGGCGTGTTAACTTGTGGTGAGTTATATGGCAGTGTTAACTTGTGGTGGAGTATACTGGCAGTGTAAACTTGTGGTGAGTATACTGGCAGTGTTAACTTGTGGCGTGTATACTGACAGTATTGTGGTGAGTTTTACTGACAGTATTGACATGAGGAATCGTATTATATCTCCACGTCTTCGGCCGGGGAATTTAAACTTTATGCTTGGGGGACTCATGGTTTGGTCTTGTGGTTTGGTGACTCGTAGTTTGGTATTAAGGATTTATTTTTTCATGTTGGCCGTGAAATGTAAATCCTTTAAGGGGATTTACGCTCTTAACTAGGGGATTTAAATTTCGTGGGTTTTTTCTTAAGCTTATATATATATATATATATATATATATATATATAAATATATTTTATAATATATATATATATATATATATATATATGCAAACAACCACTGTGAAAGAATAGTGAAATTACAAGCACTTTCGTGACTTCTTACATTAGTTCCTTGGTAATGTGAGAAGTCACGAAAGCGCTTGGAATTTCACTATTGTTTCACAGTGGTTGTTTTGCATATTCTGATATCACCTGTTTACTGTGATCTTATTGTGTGTGTGTGTGTGTATATATATATATATATATAAGTAGTCAAAAAAGGGGCTGGAGCATCCCTTCCGGAAAAAGGCATGCGGCTGGAGCATCCCTTCCGGTTTAGCCGTGCGGCAGAGACATCCCTTCCGGTCTAGGACCAGCGGCTGGAGGGTCACCTTTTCACACCTAGGTGTTACTTCCGGTTTTGACCATGACCTCGCCCTCGAGACTACCTCACCCTTGACCCCCCAACCAATACCCCCGCCCACGACCCCCCCTTCGCGACCCCCGCCGTCGCGCCGCGCGCCCCCCCGCGCGCCGCCCGCCCCGCCCGCCCGCGCGCCGCCCGCGCCCTTCGCGACCCCCGCCCGCGGGGCCCGCGCGCCCGCCCGCGCCCTTTGCGACCCCTGCCCGCGCCTTCTGCTGCGCCTTCTGCAGCGTTTATCCCGGGTCGCCCCCGCGCCTCGAATTTTTTTCCGATTTTTTTCGAATTTTTTTGAATTTCATTTTCTTGTGCTCTCCATCTCCTCGGATCAAATTTTTGAGGTTCCCCCCCTTCACTTTCACCCCCATCCCCAAAAATTCTCGATAATACAAGTTTTTTTGGGTTCCCCCCCATGGGGTTTTCGAAATTTTCCACTCCCCGGATCCCCCCCCCCTTCACCCCCCAAACCCCAAAATTTTCGACAATCCTATCCATCTCCCCGGGTCAAGTTTTTTGGATTCCCCCCTATGGGGTTTTCGAAAATTTCCATTCCCATCAAGGTTTTTTTTTTTTTGGTACCCCTCCCTTTTACCCCCCATCCCCAAAAAATTTTCTTTAAAAAAAAGTCTCCCTTCCTCGGGTCCCCCTCCCACTTTCACCCCCCCCACCCCCCCCCCAAAAAAATTTTCCTCACAATTTCCCTGACTCCATCCCTCGGATCGAGTTTTTTTGGGTCCCCCTATGGGGTTTTCGAAAATTTTCCCCTCTCCTGGATCAAATTTTTTTTCGACAATCCAGACTCCCCCAAAATTTTTTCCCCAAGTTTTTTGGTCCCCCCTATTGGGTTTTTTGAAATTTCCTCTCCTTTGGGGTCAAGTTTTTTTTTTTTTTTTTTTTTTTTAAATTTTTTTTTTTAAAAAGGGTTTTTTTTTTTTTTTTTTTTTTTTTTTTTTTTTTTTTTTTTTTTTTTTTGGATTCCCCCCCTATGGGGGTTTTCGAAATTCCTGGGATCAAGTTTTTGGATTCCCCCCGGGGGTAAAGGTTAAAATAAAACTCCTCCTAGGGGGGCTTAACAGGTCTAAACATTTTCCCCTTTATTATTTTAAAATGAACAAAAAACCTTCCTCTCATTAAGTTAAAGAACTAAAAAAGCGTTTTTACCGGGGGTCAGTGACGTACAATAAAGCAATTTTGTCATTTTCCCCTATGTCGTGACGCCCCGTGTGACCGCGCACACAGGTTAATCTTGTTCCCTTTTAGTTAAAAGGGGACATAGCGGCGTACCATACAAGCTGAATCAATGTCGTCCTTTTACTTCATTCAATTTATTAAGGGGACACAGTACATCAAAAAGGCACTTTTTTCGTTAATACCCAAAATTTCTTTACAACAAAAGTTAGACATTTTTTAAAACTATTTCTCTCAGGTCACTCCCCCCCCGAAGAAACCCCCTCCCCACCTCCCGCCCCCTCACCCCCAAAACCAACACCTCAAAATTTTTCATCATAACCCCCAATTTTTCTCGTTTTAACCCTTTAGTTCTTTAAAGTTAATAAGGGGACACAGTACATCAAAAAGGCCCCTTTTTTGGGTTTTAAAAACCCAAAATTTTTTTTTAAACACAAGTCTAGACTTTTTTAAAACTATTTCATCTCAGGTCACCCCCCCCAGAAGTCCCCCTCCTCCCCACCCTCCCAAAACCCCTCACACCCCAAACCAAACCTCAAAAATTTTCACTCTTTTCCCCCAAAATTTTTCTCTTTTTTAACCCTTTTTTTGGGTTCAAAAAAGTTAAAAAGGGGACCCGAAAACATCAAAAAGGCCCCCCTTTTTTTAAACCCCCAAAATTTTTTCAAAAATTTCTAGAAAATTTTTTAACTTTTTACCGGGGTTTAAATACCCCTCCCCCCCCTTTAAAACCCCCTTCCCCCAAAACCCCTCCTTTTTCCCATTTGAATTTTTCTCAAAAAAAAAATTTAAATAATTACAAACAAATGAAATACCCAAAATTTATCCTTTTTCGAAAAACACCCCCTTTTAAATACCAGAAATACCCCAAACCCTTTCATTAAGAACTCCACATCTTTAAATCTTTAAAAATTACTCCAAATCCTTTTACCCCTTTTTAAAAAAAAACCCCTTAAAATACTCCAAAAAAAACCCCCTTAAAACCCCCCCAAAAAACACCTTGAAACCCCCAAAAACCCCTTAAACCCCTTTAAAAACATATTTGAACACCTTCATAAGTAATCCCCAAAATCATTTGTACACCTTCAAAAAAAACCTTTGAATACCACATAAACACCCTTAAACCCCTTTCCCAAAACCCCCTTGGGAAAACCTTTCAAAAAAAATTTTGAACCCCCTTTAAAAAAACCCCTTTGAACCCCCCTTATAAACTTCAAAAAAAATTTTGAAAAACCTTTCAAAAAAACCTTTTGAATATTTTAAACTTTAAAAAACCCCTTTAAAACCCCTTCAAAAACCTTTGAAAAACCCCAAAACCCCCGGGAAACCCCTTAAAAAAACCCCCCTTGAATCCAACCCCTTAAAAAAATTTTTTTTAACCCCTTTAAAAAAAACCTTTGAAAACCTTTGAACTTTTTCCAAAAAAAAACACAAAAAATTGAGTATTTCCCCTTTTTACACCACTGTTACTACAAAAAAACACCCGCTGAATTCAATAAAAAACCCCCTTTAAACCCAACCCCTTCCCTTCAAAACACCTTAAAAAAACCCTTTAAACATTTCCAAAAAAACTATTTGATTTACCCCCCAAAAATTTACCCCATGAAAAACAAACTAAAACACCGGAATTCAATCAAAACACCCTTAAAAACCCCTTCAAACATTAAACCCCAAAAATTTTAACCTTCAAAAACCTTTTGAAAAAACCTTAAAAAACATTTGAAACATTCCAAAAAAAAAACAATTTAGAACCCCCCCAAATTTCCCACCACAAATTACTACTAAAAACCCCGCTAAATTTAAATAAAAAACCCCCAACCCTTCAAACCCCCTTTCCAAAAAACCTTTAAAACACCTTCAAAAACCCTTTAAAATTTTCCTTAAAACACAAAATTCCAAAAAAAACCAAAATTTAACCCCCAAAACCCTTTAAAAAAACCCCCTTTCAAAAACCCCCTTAAAACCTTAAAAAACCCCAACCCTTAAAACCCTTTTAAACCCTTTCAAAAAAACAAACATTTGAACACACTAAAAAACCCCTTTAAAACCCCCTTTAAAAAAACCACTTTTGGCCCCCCAAACCCCCTTTGAAAACATTTTTAAACCCCCTTAAAAAAAAAAACCTTTTAAACCCCTTTCAAAACACCTTTGAACCCCAAACTTTTCCCAAAAAAACCCCATTTGAGTATTTCCCCCCAATTACACCACTAAATTTATTTACTAAAACCCCGTGAATTAAATAAAAACACCCCCTTAAAACCCCTTTATCAAAAAACACCTTAAACCCAAAAACCTTTGAACTTTTCCCAAAAAACACTATTTGAGTACTCCCAATTCAAAAATGATTCCACTAAAACCCCGTTTAAATTAAATTTCAAAACACCCTTAAAACCCTTCAAACCCCCTTGAACCCCTTTCAAAACACTTTTAAAACCCCTTTAAAAAAACACCTTTAAAACCTTTTCCCAAAAACATTTTGAACCCCAAAAAAAACCCCAAAATTTTAACCCAAACCACTAAATTACTACTAAAAAAACCGTTTGAATTAATAAAAAACCCCCTTCAACCCCTTAAAAACCCCCCTTTGAACACCTTAAAAAAACCCCTTTGAACCCCTTAAAAAACCCACTTTCATTAATAAAATTTAAAACCCCCAAAAAAAAAACCTTTAACCCCCCCAAATTTAACCCCCTTTGAAATTTAAAAAAACCCCCTTGAAAAAATTTCCACCCTTCAAAAAAAAAAAAACCTTTTTGAACCCCTTCCAAAACCCCTTTAAAACCCTTCCCAAAAAAAAACCTTTGGGAAACCCCAAAAACCCCCGAAAAACCTAAAAACCCCTTTTAAAATTCAAAAAAAAACCCTTAACCCCCCCTTTCAAAAAAAAAACCTTTGAACACATTTTGAATTTTTCCCAAAAAACACAATTTGGTACCCCCCCAATTTTACCCCACAAATTACAAACAAAAACCCCGCTGATTTCAATCAAAACCCCCCTTCAACCCCTTTCAAACCCCCTTTGAACCCCTTTTAAAACATTTCCCCAAAAACACTTTTGAATAAACCCCAAAACCCCTTTTGAAACTTTCAAAAAAACCCTAATTAATAAAACCCCCACAACCCTAAAACCCCCTTTGAACCTCAAAAAAAACCCCTTAAAAACCCCTTAAAAACACCAAAATAAACTTTTTAAAACCCCTTCAAAAAACCCCAAACTTTTTAACCACTCAAAACCCCTTTGAAAACCTTTAAAACATTTTCAAAAAAAACCCTAAAACCCCTTACCCCAAAAAACCATTTGAAACCCAAAAACCAAACCCCAACCCAAAAAACCCCAAAAATTAAAAAACCCCTTTTAAAAACCCCAAAACCCCGAAACTAAAACACCACTAAAATCCCACTCAAAACCCCCCAAAATCACCAAAAAACTAAGATCAACACCCCACCCCAAACCAACACCCAAAAACCCAAAAACCCCCCACAATTTTTTTCCTCGTTTTATCTAATTTCATCAGAAATCACAACACCCAACCCCCTTTTTTTTCTTTTTTTAAAAACCCTTTTTAGTTCATTAAAGTTAAAAAGGGGGAACACACAAACATCAGAAAAAGTCAAAAAAAAACAACCCATTTAAAAACGCTTTTCGGAAATTCTTTTGTTCGACAAAAAAAACACCCACATCCCACATCCCCACACACACACACAGACACACACCACACACACCCCACCCAAAACCCTAGCCAAACCAAAACCTAACTTATCCAAACCAAACCCAACCAAAACCTTTAAAAAAACCAAAAACCCTACCCCTAACCAAACCAAACCCAAAACCTTTCCTAACTTATCCAACCTAACCTAACCAAACCCCCAAACCCCTTAACCCCTTACCTAACTTTATCCTAACCTAACCTAACCTAGCCTAACTGAACCAACCCTAAGCAAAACCTTTAAACTAACATAACCTAACCTAGCCTAATTTTCCCCAAACCAAACCAAACCCAAACCCTTTCCTCCCCAAACCCTTTAACCTAACCAAACCTATCTTAACCAAAACCAACCAAAACCAAAGGCCAAACCCTATCCAAACCCCAAAACCTAAAATTTTTTATTTGGAAAAAACTTCCAAAAACACAAGGGGTTATCCAAATTATTTTGAACGACTCCATTTTTTTGGATTTTTTCCAAATTATTTTTTTAAAATTTTATCGTAAAATCAAACATTATTTTCTTGTTGGTAAATACACTCAAGGGTGGGAAAATATTTACCCCGTTTTTCCGAATAAAAACATTTTTCCACGCTTGAGAGCCCTCATTGTGGGTCACCCCTTCCCCCCCAACACCACTGGGGAAGGGGGTTCACCCCCAAAGGGGAGTTTTAAAAGAAAAATCATGAACACCTGCGTCAACTCAGGACGGGGACAGACGAAAGGGAAATGCGGGAAACACCCAAGGTAGAAAATCATCCCCTTTAAAACCAAAACCTCTTTTTCCAAACCAAACCCAAAACCTAACCAAAAACCAAACCCAAATTTTCCAAACCTTTAACCTAACCTCCCCAAAAACCAAACCCAAACCAAAATCCCAATCACCTCTACCCTAACCTAACCAACCAAAACCAAACCCCAACCTAACTCCATCAAAAACCTCTATCCAAAACCAAAAACCAAAAACCATCCTAAACCAAACCCTTTAACACCATAAAAACCCCTCGAAAAACTACCAAACTTAACTAACCAAAACCTTACCAAAACCTCCCGGGAAAAAAACCTAAACCTAACCTAACCTACCCAAACCCTGCCTAACCAAAACCAAACCTACCCCAAACCCAAACCAAAATTTAACCCTTTAACCTAACTTATCCTAAGCAAACCCAAAACCCTAACTTATCCAAAACCAAACCTATCCTAACCAACCTAACCAAAAATTTTAACAAATTTTAACCTAACTTATCAAAATCTAATCAAACCAACCCAAACTTTTCCTAACCTAACCAAACCCTAACCTAAAAAAACCCCAAACCAAAAATTTATCCTAACCACTCATTTTTACTTTGAACCCCCTTCAAAACACTCTCATACTTAAATTTGAGACCCCTTTTTTTTTCTCAAACCCACATCCACAACCTTTATCTTACACTACAGAAAAACCCCCCAAGTTTACTTCAAACCCACCCCTCTTTTAAAGCTTTGATTTACTCACATAAACACTTTTGAACATTTCCAAACAACACGGGAAGAAATTTCCCCAAAATACATTTTGTTTCCCCCCCAAAATAAGATTTGACAGCTCTTTTTTTATCAACATTTAAACCCCTTTTTCTTTTAAATTCCCTTCTTTCCCCCCAAACTCCTCCCCTCATTTTCCAGATTTTACAACATTAGCACAAAAAAAAACAAATTTTCCCAAAACATTTTTGACATGAGACTTAAACCATTTCTAACACACGACAAAACTTTAAACCCCAACTTTTTAACCCCACTGATCTTCAAAAAAGCTCTGCACTTCTTTTGAACCCCTTCAAAAAAAACCCCATAAAACCCCTCCGTTTACCCCCAAAAAAACCAAACTGTTTCTCCCAAAAATCACCATGAAAAATCCCAAATCCCCGTCAAAATAACCAGAAACTAAGTTTAACATCACCACTAACATCCTTTTTAAAAAAAATTTCCCCAAAAAATCATTTTAAAACCAAGAAGCCCTCCCCTTTGGCGCATAAAAAAAAAAAAGCTGAAAACAAAACCAAATTACGAAACATTTTGTACATGTTCACCTTAAACTGAAAACAAAACTTTTTAACACAAACTTTTTTTTAAAAGGGACAATAAACCAAACAACAATCACCCATTTTCCCTTTAAACCTAAAAATTCACTAATATCACAAAAAAACAACCCTTTTTTTAAAAACCATTTCACACACAAAAACCAAAACCAAAAAAAAAAATCATATTTGACAATACTAAGCGCATCACCTAAACTCCCACCAACACACAGTTCCCCTCACGGGAAACCACGAGCTCACCTCCAGTGACGTCACACTCCCTTTGTGCTTGGTGGTTGGTAAAATAAACACCTAACCCCCTTGTTTAAACCCGTTGTACCCTACATTACCCTAAGAACATTTATATCCAAGACGATTACCAGATTTTATGACCCCCAACACCAAGATCACAAAAAAACACACATTTTTTTTAATTTTTTCACCCCAAAATAAACGATCCCCAAATTTCCCATATAAATTTTACCGTCATCTATAAACACTAACACCAAAAACCCAAAAAAATTTCAAAGTTTCCATGCATCTAAAAACTCTATGATCACTGAAAACCTTTTTTTAAACATTCGCCAAAATTAAAAACAACAAAAAAATTCCACAACACTTCCCCCAAAAATTTTTCTATAATATAACATAACACTATAAATATCACTTTCAAAATAAAAAAAAAAACACAAAACCCCCCACATATTTTTCATTTCAATTGCAAATTTAAAGACATGGGGACATACACACCAAATCAACACTTTCCACCCCCAAAATTAAGACATACACATCCCCCCTAAAATTTCCCTTTTCCTTAATTTCCGTTTATCCCCCTTAGACTTTTTTTAAACCCCGACGGCCCAAATTCACAAACTTTAAAACCCCAAAGGGGAACCCAAACACCACTCCAACAAAACCTACTCACTCGGCTCCTACTTCGTGGGGGGTTTCCCGGGGGGTTTTTAAACACTTAGGATTTTTGGGAAAGAATAAGGAAGGAAGTTTTAGGGTGATGTTTTATGTTTTAGTTGGAGGTTAATGTGTTAGTTTTGGGTTTTGTTTGTCCCCATGTCTTAAAATTTTTTGCAATTGAAATGTATAATATGGGGTTTTGTCTGGTTTTATTTTTTTTTATATTGTTTATGTTTAGTGTTCATGTTTTTTTATAGTGTTGGTGGAAGTGTTGTGGTATTTTTTTGTGAAAGTTTTATTTTTTTTGGTAAAATTTTTTAAAATAAGTTTTTTTCAGTGATTTTAGTTTTTAAAAGATGCATGTCTTAGTTTTTTTGGGTTTGGTTTCTTGGTGTTTTGTTTTTGTTAGATGGGGTAAAATGATAGGGAAATTTGGTGATCGTGTTTTTTTTGGGTAAATTTAATTTTTAAAAATGTGGGGGTTTTTCCTGTGATCTTGGTTTTGGGGGATCAAAAAATTTGGGGAAAACGTTTTGGATATAGTGTTCTTAGATAATTGGGGTTTACAACGGGTTGAAACAAGGGGGGTTAGGTGTGATGTTACCAACCCCCAAAGTAACACAATGGGGGGTGGGGGACGCACTGGAAAAGGGGAGCTCGCGGTCCCGTGAAAGGGGAGACATCGTGTGTTGGTGGTTTGTGAGGTGAGTGGGGCTTTGATTTTTGTCAAATATGATTTTTTTTTTTGGGGTGTATTTGGGGTGTGTTTTAAAAGTTATAAAAAGGGTTTTTTTTTTTGGATATTTGTGATTTTTTAGGTAAGTGGAAAAATGGGTGATTGTTTTGGTGAATTGGGCTTTTTATTATGTGTGTGTCAAGATATTTTTCATTTTGGGGATCCGGGACTAAGTGTTTTTTCGTAATTTTTGGGTTTTTGTTCATGCTTTTTTTTTTTTTATGCGCCAAATGGGGAGGGTTTTTTTTAAAGTGATTTGAGGGGGTTTCTATAAAAAGGATTTTAGGGTGGTGAAGGGGTTAAAATTAGTTTTTTGGTGATTTTGGGCGGTGGGTTGGTATATTCAGTGGTGATTTGGGGAGTAATCGTATGTTTTTTTGGGGGTATTCGGAGGGGGTTTGATGGTGTTTTTTTTGAAGGTGTTTTAAATGGGTGTGCAGAGCATTTTTTGAAGAAGATCATGGTTGGGTTTAGAGTTGGGTTCAAAGTTAGTCTGTGGTTTGTTTTGGTAATTGTTTTCATGTCATAAATGGTTTAGTTAGTTTTTTTTTTGGGGTTAAAGTTTAAAAATCTGGAGAATGAGGGGGAAGGGTTTGGGGGGGGGGGAGAAATTTAAATTAAATTTTGTAAGTGTTGGGTAAATTAGAGCCCGTCAAAATTTATTTTGGGGGTAAACAAAAAAAAAATTTTGGAAGTGTTCAAATGTTGTTTTGAAATGTTTTTAAAAAAGTGTTTATTTTGAGTACTCAAATGCTTTAAGAGAGTGTTCGAAGTAATCTTGGGGTTTTTTCTGTAGGAGGGTGAAAAAAGGTTGTTGGGTGAGAGATATTGAGAAAAGGGGTCTCAAAAGAAGTATGGGGGAGTTTTTTTTTGGTGTTCAAAGGGAAAGTGAGTAGGTTAGGAGTTTGGGTTTTGGTTATTTTTAAAGGGTTTGGTTAGGTTAGGTTTGGATAGGTTTGGTTAGGTTAGATTAGATTACGATAAGTTTGGTTTGGTTCGTTTTTAGGTTAGGTTAGGTTTTGGAAAGGTTTGGTATTTGGATAAGTTTTGGTTAGGGGTTTGCTTAGGATGGTTAGGTTAGGTTTTGGTTAGGGGTTTGGTTTGGTTTTTTTAGGTTTGGGGTAGTTAGGTTTGGTTTTGGACAGGTTTTGGATAGGTTTGGTTTTGGTTGGTTGGTTGGTAGGTTAGGGGAAATTTTTTGGTTAATTTTTGTTAGGTAGGGTTTTTGAGGGGTTTGATGGGGTTTTGGTTAGGGTTTGGATAGGTTAGGTTAGGATTGGGTTTTAAGGGGTTTGATGGAGTTAAAAGGGTTTGGGGTTTGGTTGGTTTGGTTAGGTTAGGAAAGAGGTGATTTTATGGAGTTAGGTTAGGTTCGGTTTTTTTGGGGGTTTGGTTAGGTTAGGAAAATTTTGGGTTTTGTTAGGTTGGGTTTGGTTAGGATAGACGGTTGGTCTGGAAAGAGTTTATTTTTTTTCCCTTTGGGTGTTTCCCCATTTCATGGGGCTGTTCCCCGTCCCGAGTTTTCGCAGGTGTTATGATTAAACTTTAAAACTACCTTGGGTGTTTAACCCCTTTTCCCAGGGTGTTGGGGGGGAAGGGGGTGACCCAAAAATGAGGGCCTCAGAGCGAGGGGAAAATGTTTTCCCCAAACGGAAATCGATTTAAAAATTTCTACCATTTTAGTGTATTTACCAAAAAAGAAAATAAAGTTCGATTTTCGATTTTAAAATTTTCAAAACTAATTTGGAAATTTTCCAAAAAAATGGATTGTTTTAAAGTAAATTTTGGAGTACTCAGTTTTATTTTGGAAGTGTTCCAATATTTTTAGGTTAGGTTTTGGATGGGTTTGGCTAGGTTAAAGGGTTTGGGTTTGGGTTTAAAATAGGTTAGGGTTTGGTTAGGGGGAAGGGTTTGGTTAGGTTAGTTAGGTTGGTTTGGTTGGTTTATGTTAAAGGGAAGGTTAGCTTAGGGTAGGTTTGGTTAGGCTAGGTTTGGTTAGGTTAGGATAGTTAGGGAAAGGTTTTGGTTTTGTTAGGTTAGGTTAGGATAAGTTTGGGGAAGGTTAGGGTTTGGTTAGGTTAGGTTGGTTAGGTTAGGGTTTGGGGTTTGGGGTTTGGTTTAAATTAGGTTAGGTTAGGCTAGGTTGGGGTTGTGTGTGTGTGGTGTTTTGTGGGGGTTTGTGTGGGATTTTGGGATTGGGTGTTTTGGGGTTGGGGTGTGGGTGTTTTTGTCGAATAGAGAACCGAAAAGAAAGTTTTAAATGGGTTGTTTTTTGGGGACCCTTTTTTTGATGTAGTTGGGGTCCCCCTTTTTAACTTTTTAAAGAACTTAAAAAAGGGTTTTTTTAAAAAGGGGAAAAAAATGGGGTGTGGGTGTTGGGGACTTTCTGAAGGGAAAAAAGATAAAACCCAGAAAAAATTGTGGGGGTTGTGGGTTTTGGGGGTTTTTTTTGGGGGTGGGGGTTGATCTTAGTTTTTGGTGATTTTGGGGGGTTTTGAAATGTATTTAAATGGTTTTTTTTAGTAAATTTTGTTTGGGGTATTTGGGAGTTTCTCAAAAAAGGTGTTTTTTTTGGGAAATGTTTCTTTTGTTTTTTGGAAAAGTTTAAAGGTGTTCAAAGGGGTTTTTGGTGTGTTCAAATGTTGTTTTTTTTTTTTAAGGGGATCAAGGGTGTTCATGGGTGTTTTTGAAAGGGGTTCAAAGGTGGTTTTTTTGGGGTTTTTTAAAGGTTTTTTTGAGTGTGTTCAAATGATTTTTGAGAGTGTTTTTAATGTTTCAAGGGGTTTTGAGGTTTTTTTCCCAAAAGGGGTTTTGAAGGTTGAAGGGTTTTTTGAGTGTGTTTTAAGGGTTTTTTGAAGGGGTTTTAAAAGGGGTTTTTTTGATTGAATTCAGCGGTTTTTTGTTTTGTTTAAACAGTGGGTAAATTGGGGGGTTTCTCAAATAGTGTTTTTGGAAAAGTTTCAAAGGTGGTTTTAAAGGGGGTTTTTTAAGGGTTGAAGGGTGTTTTTTATTGGGAAATTTAGCGGTGTTTTAGTATTTTTCGTGGTGTAATTTTTGGGGTTTCTAAATTGTGTTTTTTGGGAAATTTTTCCAAAAGGGGTTTTTGAGTTTGTTTAAATGTTGTTTTTTTTTGAAGGTGATTTAAAGGGGGTTCCAAAGGGGTTTTTGGAAAAAAAGGTTTGGGGTTTTTTTTTTTAAAGGGGTTTTTGGGGGGTTATTCAAAGGTGTTTTGAGTGTGTTCAAATGGTTTTTGGGGAAATGGGTTTTGAAGGTGTTCAAAGGTGGTTATTTTTTAAGGTGTTCAAAAGGGGTTTTTAAGGTGTTGGGGTGGTTTTTTATTTTAATTCAGCGGTGTTTTAGTAGTATTCAGTGGGTGTTAAATTTGGGTGGGACCCCAAAAATTTTGTTTTTTTGGGAAATGTTTCAGTGTTGATTGGGAAAAGTTCAAAGGTTTTTTTTGAAGGTTTCAAGAGTGTTTTTTTAAGGTGTTCAAGGGTTTTTGAAGGTTTGAAGGGGTGTTTTGATTGAAATTTAGCGGGGTTTTAAATAGTAAACAGGGTGTAATTGGGATAACTCAAAAAGTGTTTTTGGGGAAAAGTTTTAAAGGTTTTTTTTGAAGGTGTTCAAGAGTGGTTTTTTAGTGTGTTCAGGGTGTTTTTTAAGGTGTTGAAAGGGTGTTTTGATTGAATTAGCGGTGTTTTAGTTAAATAATCAGTGGTGTTTTTTTGGGGGTTTCCAAATAGTTTTTGGAAAATTTCAAAGGGGTTTAAAGGTGTTTTGGGAAAGGGTTTTAAGGGTTTTGGGTTGAATTTAGCGGTGTTTTTTTAGTTTTTCAGTGGTGTAATTTTGGGTACTCAAAATTGGGGGTTTTTTTGGGAAAAGGGTTTAAAAAGGGGTTTTTGAGTGTTTCCAAAAGTTTTTTTTTTTTTTGAAAAGGGGATCCCAAAGGGTGTTCAAGGGGGGTTTTTGAAGGTGTTCAAAGGGGGTTTTTTAGGTTATTCAAAGGTGTTTTGAAAAATGTTCAAAAAGGTTAAAGAGAGTGTTTTTAAAGGGGTTCCCAAAAGGGGTTTTGAAGGTGTTTCAAAAAGGGTTTTTTTTAAGGTTTGAAGGGTTTTTTATTGAATCAGCGGTGGTTTTTTGGGGAGTTTTCATGGGGTAATTTGGGGAGTACTCAAATTTTGTTTTTTTTGGAAGTGTTTCAGTGTTTTATTGGGAAAAAGGTTTTAAAGGGGGTTTTTTAAGGTGTTCAAAATGTTTTGGGAAAGGGGTTCAAGGGTGTTTAAGGTGTTGAAAAGGGGTTTTGGTTTTAAAATTTAGCGGTGGGGTTTTTTTTTGTAAACAGTGGGGTAAAAGGGAGTACTCAAATTGTGTTTTGGGAAAAAAGTTTTTTAAAATTGGTTTTTTTAAGGTGTTCAAAAGGAGTTTTTGAAGGTGTTTTTAAGGGGGGTTTTTAAGGTTTTGAAGGGGTGTTTTTTATTTGAATTTAGCCGGGGTTTTAGTTGTAACCGTGGTGTAATTTGGGGAAACAAATAGTGTTTTTGGAAAGTTCAAAAGGGTTTTTAAAGGGTTTTGGAAAGGGGTTGAAAAGGGGGTTTTTGATTGAATTTTCGGGGTGTTTTTTAGTAGTTTTTCAGTGGTGTAATTGGAGTACTCAAATGGTGTTTTTGGGAAATGTTTCAGTGTTGTTTTTGGAAAAAGTTCAAAGGTGTTCAAAAGGGGTTTTGGGGTGTTCAAAAGGTTTATTTTTTTAAGGGGTTCAAGGGTTTTTCAAGGGGTGTTTTTTAAGGTGTTCCAAAATTTTTTTTTAGGTTATTTTAAAGGTTTTTTTGAAGGTTTTCTAAGGGGGGTTTTTTGGGGAGTATTCCCAAGGTGTTTTTTGGGTGTTTCAAAAAGAATTTTGAGAAATACTTAAAGAAGGTGTTTTTAAATGATGTTTTTGAAGGTGTTCAAAAGGGTTTTTTTTGAAGGTGTTTTTAAGGGGGTTTTGAAAAGGGGTTTTAAGGGTTTTTTATTGAGAAATTCCCCCCCAAGGGGGGGTTTTTTGAAGGGGGTACAAAAGATTATGAGAGTACTTTTTTGAAAAGGGGTTTTTTAAATTTATGTGAAAGGGTTACTTAAGAAGGTGTTTCCCGGGGGTAAAACAGAGGGTGATTTTTGGGGGGTTTCGAAAGGGTGTTTTGGAGTTTTTTCAGTGTTGGGTTTGTAATTTTATAAAGGTATTTTTGGAGTTTTCAAATGATTTAAAAGAGTGGTTTTTAAGGGGTTCAAAGTGAGGTGGGGTGTGCGTTAACTTGTATTTTGTAAAAATTTTGACTAGTGGGAAAAATTTTCGAAAAGTGGGGTTTTAGTTTTGGTTGACTTTCTGTTTTTATGTGTCCCCTTATTAACTTTTAAAAAACCCCCAAAAAGGGTTTTTAAAACGAAAAAATTTGGGGGGGTTAAAAAAATGAAAATTTTTTATGATTTTGGGGTTGGGGGTGTGAGGGTTCGGGGGGGTGGGGAGGAGGTTTTAAATTCGTGGGGGGGGTGACCGAATGAAATAAATTAAAAATGTCTAGACTTTTGTTGTAAAAGAAATTGTGGGAAATTTAAAGAAAAAAAAGGGCCTTTTTTTATGTACTGTGTCCCCCTTTTTAACTTTAAAGAACTTTAAAAAATTAAAACAGAAAAATTTTGGGGGGGTTTTGAGTGGGGAAAAATTTTGAGGTGTTGGTTGGAGTGGAGGGGGTTGGGGAGGGGGGGGAGGAGGTTACTTCGTGGGGGGAAATGCCCGGGGATGAAATAGTTAAAAAACTAGGGCTGGTGTTTAAGAAAAATTGGGGGTAAAAACGAAAAAATTTTTGCCTTTCCCGGTTTCTGTGTCCCCTTATTAACTTGAATGAAGTTTAAAAGGGCGACATTTATTCAGCTTGTTGTGTGACGTCCCGTATTCCCCCTTTTTAACTAAAAGGGTAACCGATTCAACCCGTGTTCGCGGGGCCAAACACGTGAAGTCCTGACATGGGGGAAAGGGCGACCCGATTTAGCTTTGTATGTTTTGGGGGGTTTACTGACCGCCGAGTAAACACGCCTTTTTTTTTTTCATTTTAAATTAATGAAGGAAGGTTTTAGTTCATTTTAAAATAATAAGGGGGAAAAAATGTTTTGACCTGTAGTAAGCAGCCCCCCTAGGAGGATTTTAATTTTTAAAAGTTTACCCCCCCCGGGGGGAAAACCAAAAAACTTGATCCCAGGAATTTCGAAAAACCCCATAGGGGGGGGAAAAAAAAAAAAACTTGATCCAAAGGGATGGAAATTTCGAAAACCCCAAAAGGGGGGGGCCAAAAAAATTGAAACCGAGGGGATGGAGTCATGGTATTGTCGAGAAAAATTTTTTCCCAGGAGATGGAAAATTTCGAAAACCCCATAGGGGGGGATCCAAAAAAACTCGATCCGAGGAGATGGGGTCATGGAAAAGTCCCAGAAAATTTTTTGGGGGGGGGGGTTTAAAAATGGGAGGGGATCCGAGGAAGTGGGACTTTTATATTGAGAAATTTTTTGGGGGTGGGGGGGTGAAAGGAGGGGTAAACCCAAAAAAAAAACCTTGATCCAAAGGGAGGAGAATTTCGAAAAACCCCCTAGGGGGGAAACCCAAAAAAATTGAAACCGAGGGGAAAGGGTAAGGGATTGTCGAGGAAAATTTTTGGGGTTGGGGGGGTTAAAGTGGGGGGGGGGGATTTGAGGAGATGGAGAATTTCGAAAACCCCATAGGGGGGGAAAAACCCCAAAACTTTATTAACGAGAAAATTTTTTGGGGTGGGGGGGGAAAGGGGAGAGGGGGAACCCCCAAAAAAATTTTAACCCAGGAGATGGAGACACAAAAAAAATGAAATTCAAAAAAAAAAACGGGGAAAAAATCGGAAAAAAATTCGAAAGGGGCGGGGGGCGATCCGGATGACGCGCAGAAGGCGAAACAGAAGGGGCGGGCAGGGGGGGCGGGGAAGGGCCCCGGGCGGGGGCGCGGGGGGGGCGCGGGGCGGGGGGGTTTTGGAAGGGGGCGGGCGGGCGCGCGGGGGGGGCCGCGGGCGGGGCGCGGCGGCGCGACGGGGGGGGGGTCGCGAAGGGGGGGGGCGTGGGGGGGGGGGTATTGGTTGGGGGGGTAAAAGGGGGAGGTAGTCTTTGAGGGCCCCAGGTCCCCTTCAAAAACCGGGGAAAATTTTAAAACCTAGGGGTGAAAAGGTGACCCTCCAGCCGCGGTCCCCAGACCGGAAGGGGTTTTCTCTGCGCACCCTAAAACCCCGGAAAAGGGGGGCTCCAAGCCCCCAAGCCTTTTTTTCCGGGAAGGGGGTGCTCCAGCCCCCTTTTTTTACTAATTATATATATAAAAATAAAATTTAAAAATCTATTTAAAAATTTATATTTATATATAAATATAAATATTTTTTATATATATATATATTTTTATATGAAAAGTGTGGGGGAAATTTTGGGCTTAAAAAGCAACGCTTTTCTTGCCAATAAGGGGAAAAAAAATTTGTGTATGGAAAAAAAAAATAATTTTTTTTCCCAAAAAACATTTGAAACCTAACAAAAAAAAATTTTTTTGGGGTTTTGTTTATTATTTAAATTTTTGTTTAAAAATTTTCCCAAAAATATTTAGGGTTTGGGTTGGCTTAAATTAAAATTTCCTTGTTATAATAAAGGTTTTGGAAAATTTCTAAGGTTCTTTTGGTACAAAAATTTTAATTTTTTTATTAACTTTAATAAAAAAAAATATCTCCTAAACTAAAATTTAATGAAAAAAATATATCTTTAAACTTTTAAAGAAAATTTTTTTTTACTAATTTTCAATTTAGTATTCGACAAATTTTATTTTTTACATTTTATATACTATAAATTAAAATTTTTTAAATTTAAAATATATATAAATAATATATATTTTATAATAAATATAATATTTTTAAAATATAAATTAAATTTTCTTTTTTTATGAGAATTTTATTTTCCCTTTTTGGGTTTTTTAAAAATAATTCCCTTCCCGTGGGGTTTTTATTTTGATAAAAAAAATAAAGTTTTCATTTAAAAACCTCATTATTTACTCACATAATTATTTAAAAAATTATATGTAGGTTTTTTTTTTAAACCCCTGATAAATGTGACCAAAATTAGTAATACCAAAAAATTTGGGGAGCTTGAAATTTTGCGATAAATTTGGGGGGTAAGAAGAATTAAGCATTTCCCGTTAAAAGTGAGTGTTTTTGAGTGATTGGCAATCAAATGGGTTAAAAAAAAAAATTAGGTATTAAAAGCTTTATTGGGGGGAAAAGATAATTCTCGCTTCAAAAGTATAAATTTGGGGGAAAAATTTAAAGAGGGGGTTTGAAGTGCCTGGTCATGAGGATTGTAGAGTGGGGTTTTCATGAAAAAAGTAAGTGGGGTTTCATGAAAAATTGTAGAAAAGGGGTTTTTCATGAGCATTGTTAAATGGATTTTTCAAAAAAATTGTTGAGGGTTATCACGGGGCCCCTTTTTGAGTTTGGGTTAAACATGAAAATTTTGTAGATTTTTTTATCACGAACATTGTAGAGGGGGAATTTTCATAAAAAATTTAAAAATTTATTATCGACATTTGAAGTGGGTTTTCCAAAAAACATTTTTTAGAAATGGGGTTTTTCAAGAACATTTTTAAGGGGTGGGTTATCAAAGAACCCTTGTAGAGTGGGATTATCATAAACATTTAGAATGGATTTCATGAGCATTTTAAAAGTGGATTATTATGAACATTGTAAGTGGATTATCACGAACATTTTAAATTGGGTTATCACAAAAATTGAAGTTTGGGTTATCATTGGAATATGGAAAATGGGAAATTTTCACACCAATTTTAGAAAATGGGGTATAACGACCCTTGTTTGAGGGGATTATCATGAACAATTTTAGAGGGATTAAACAGAACATTTTTAGAGTGGATTTTAAAAAACATTTTAGAAAAAGGATTTCATGGGGCATTGTAGATGGATTTTCAAAGAACAATTTTAAGGGGGGTTAAACAAGAATTGTAGAGTGGATTACAATTTTAACCCTTTTGAGTGGGTTATTTATGAACATTGAGAGTGGGTTTTTTCAAGAACATTTTGGGGAGTGGATTAACCCTGAACATTGTAGGGGTGGATTATCATTAACATTGTAGAGTGGTTATCTGGAAAATTTTAGAGTGGTTTATCCCTTTAAAATTTTTAAGAGGCGGGTTAAAATTAAAAAATTTAGAATGGATTATCCCTGGGGCATTGTAAAAGGGGGGATTAAAAAAAGAAACATTGTAGAGGGATTAAACACGACCCTTGTAAAAGTGGATTAAACAGGGCCTTTTTTGATTTGGTTATCACGGGAAACCCTTTTTAGATTTTGGGTTATCATGAACATTGTAGAGTGGATTATCATGAACATTGTAGAGTGGATTATCATGAGGGTTGCTTCTCAGTGGAGCATTGACGATACCTTTCATGTAATTAATGCCATGTGTAATTACCAGAGACGAGGCATTAATGGTGCCACTACAGCCATAGTTAAGATGGGCGAGGCATTAATGGTGCCACTACAGCCATAGTTAAGATGGGCGAGGCATTAATGATGACCTATCACACCAAGGTGTGATAGGCGAGGCATTGAAGATGCCACTCCAAACACAAGACAAACAAGGCATTGAAGATGCCACTCCAAACACAAGACAAGCAAGGCATTGAAGATGCCACTCCAAACACAAGACAAACAAGGCATTGAAGATGCCACTCCAAACACAAGACAAGCAAGGCACTGAAGATGCCACTCCAAACACAAGACAAACAAGGCATTGAAGATGCCACTCCAAACACAAGACAAACAAGGCATTGAAGATGCCACTCCAAACACAAGACAAACAAGGCATTGAAGATGCCACTCCAAACACAAGACAAACAAGGCATTGAAGATGCCACTCCAAACACAAGACAAACAAGGCATTGAAGATGCCACTCCAAACACAAGACAAACAAGGCATTGAAGATGCCACTCCAAACACAAGACAAACAAGGCATTGAAGATGCCACTCCAAACACAAGACAAGCAAGGCATTGAAGATGCCACTCCAAACACAAGACAAGCAAGGCATTGAAGATGCCACTCCAAACACAAGACAAGCAAGGCATTGAAGATGCCACTCCAAACACAAGACAAGCAAGGCATTGAAGATGCCACTCCAAACACAAGACAAGCAAGGCATTAAAGATACCAGTGCACGTCTTGCTTAGTTGACGATGACACACGTCAATTTCCAACACTACTGTAACAATTGAGGTGATGTAATGAACATTAACTAGGGGTGTAATTACCGCCTTACCTCCCCACTAACACTCATCACAACAAAAGACTTTCTTGTCTGCTGACTTACGTGGTGTCCGAGGATTTTTTTTGTTTTGTTTTTGCTTTTGTTTAAAGATAGCATCAGGTCAACAGCTGGGGAGCGGTGAGGAGGTGAGGGCACGGGAAAGTGAGCTTAATGGAAGGGTTGGCTAAGAGTTAAAATAGGCGGGTTTCTGCTTGCCCTCTCCCAGTGTGATAATTCAGTGACTGGGTATTGCAACACTGCGCTGCGCTGCCTGGGGTATGATGATTGTTGTTCATCATGGTAGTGTTCGTCAATATGGTGTGAACCATGGTACCATGATTGTGGTTCGTCAGTATGGTGTGAACCATGGTACCATGATTGTGGTTCGTCAGTATGGTGTGAACCATGGTACCATGATTGTGGTTCGTCAGTATGGTGTGAACCATGGTACCATGATTGTGGTTCGTCAGTATGGTGTGAACCATGGTACCATGATTGTTCATCAGTATGGTGTGAACCATGGTACCATGATTGTTCATCAGTATGGTGTGAACCATGGTACCATGATTGTTCATCAGTATGGTGTGAACCATGGTACCATGATTGTTCATCAGTATGGTGTGAACCATGGTACCATGATTGTTCATCAGTATGGTGTGAACCATGGTACCATGATTGTTCATCAGTATGGTGTGAACCATGGTACCATGATTGTTCATCAGTATGGTGTGAACCATGGTACCATGATTGTTCATCAGTATGGTGTGAACCATGGTACCATGATTGTTCATCAGTATGGTGTGAACCATGGTACCATGATTGTTCATCAGTATGGTGTGAACCATGGTACCATGATTGTTCATCAGTATGGTGTGAACCATGGTACCATGATTGTTCATCAGTATGGTGTGAACCATGGTACCATGATTGTTCATCAGTATGGTGTGAACCATGGTACCATGATTGTTCATCAGTATGGTGTGAACCATGGTACCATGATTGTTCATCAGTATGGTGTGAACCATGGTACCATGATTGTTCATCAGTATGGTGTGAACCATGGTACCATGATTGTTCATCAGTATGGTGTGAACCATGGTACCATGATTGTTCATCAGTATGGTGTGAACCATGGTACCATGATTGTTCATCAGTATGGTGTGAACCATGGTACCATGATTGTTCATCAGTATGGTGTGAACCATGGTACCATGATTGTTCATCAGTATGGTGTGAACCATGGTACCATGATTGTTCATCAGTATGGTGTGAACCATGGTACCATGATTGTTCATCAGTATGGTGTGAACCATGGTACCATGATTGTTCATCAGTATGGTGTGAACCATGGTACCATGATTGTTCATCAGTATGGTGTGAACCATGGTACCATGATTGCTGTTCATCAGTATGGTGTGAACCATGGTACCATGATTGACATTCATCAGTAGTGAACCATGGTACCATGATTGTCATTCATCAGTAGTGTGAATCATGGTACCATGATTGTCATTTATCAGTAGAGTGTGAACCATGGTACCATGATTGACATTCATCAGTAGAGTGAACCATGGTACCATGATTGTTGCTCATCAGTAGTGTGAACCATGGTACCATGATTGTCATTCATCAGTAGAGTGTGAATCATGGTACCATGATTGACATTCATCAGTATAGTGTGAACCATGGTACCATGATTGTCATTCAACAGTATAGTGTGAATCATGTTACCATGATTGTTATTCATCAGTAGAGTGTGAATCATGGTACCATGATTGACATTCATCAGTAAAGTGTGAACCATGGTACCATGATTGACATTCATCAGTAAAGTGTGAACCATGGTACCATGATTGACATTCATCAGTAGAGTGTGAATCATGGTACCATGATTGACATTCATCAGTAAAGTGTGAACCATGGTACCATGATTGTCATTCAGCAGTAGAGTGTGAATCATGGTACCATGATTGTCATTCATCAGTAGTGTGAATCATGGTACCATGATTGACATTCATCAGTAGTGTGAATCATGGTACCATGATTGACATTCATCAGTAGTGTGTGAACCATGGTACCATGGTTGACATTCATCAGTAGAGTGTGAAAGCAGTGGTTAAAGTGCAGAGTTTGACTTTAATGACGTAGATTTGGCAGCGGGGCGGCGGCGGCGGTGGCGGCGGTGGCGGCAGCAGAGCCAACGGGAGCATCACCAGCAGCAGCGGCGGGGGCACCAGCAGCAGCGGAGGGGGCACCAGCAGCAGCGGAGGGGGCACCAGCAGCAGCGGAGGGGGCACCAGCAGCAGCAGAGGGGGCACCAGAAGCAGTAGCGGGGAGCAGCGACGGGGGCATCATGGGTATTATGAGATATGATGCCCCTTGACACTTAATATTAACTGTCAAATGAGCTAACTTGTTGGCCGCGTTTGAAGCTATAATTTGTGAGAGGTATTAACTCTGATGCTGTAATTAACTGTGATGACCTCGACGACCCGTGGCAGTGCCCTGCCCGTGGCTGCTGGTGGTAGTGCCCTCCCCGTGCTTGCTGGTGGCAGTGCCCTGCCCGTGGCTGCTGGTGGTAGTGCCCTCCCCGTGCTTGCTGGTGGCAGTGCCCTGCCCGTGGCTGCGTCCTGCCCGTGGCTGCTGGTGGTAGTGCCCTCCTCGTGCTTGCTGGTGGCAGTGCCCTCCTCGTGCTTGCTGGTGGCAGTGCCCTCCCCGTGGCTGCTGGTGGCAGTGCCCTCCCCGTGACTGCTGGTGGCAGTGCCCTCCCCGTGACTGCTGGTGGCAGTGCCCTCCCCGTGCTTGCTGGTGGCAGGGCCCTGCCCGTGGCTGCTGGTGGCAGTGCCCTCCCCGTGGCTGCTGGTGGTAGTGCCCTCCCCGTGCTTGCTGGTGGCAGTGCCCTGCCCGTGGCTGCTGGTGGCACTGCCCCCCCCCCGTGGCTGCTGGTGGCAGTCCCCTCCCCGTGGCTGCTGGTGGCAGTGTCCTCCCCGTGCTTGCTGGTTGTAGTGCCCTGCCCGTGGCTGCTAGTGTCAGTGCCCTCCCCGTGGCTGCTGGTGGCAGTGCCCTCCCCGTGGCTGCTGGTGGCAGGGCCCTGCCCGTGGCTGCTGGTGGCAGTGCCCTCCCCGTGGCTGCTGGTGGCAGTGCCCTCCCCGTGGCTGCTGGTGGCAGTGCCCTCCCGTGGTGCTGGTGGTAGTGCCCCCCCCCGTGCTTGCTGGTTTGGGGTTTCCCTGCCCGTGGCTGCTGGTGGCACTGCCCCCCCCGTGGCTGCTGGTGGCAGTGTCCTCCCCGTGGCTGCTGGTGGTAGAGCCCTCCCCGTGCTTGCTGGTGGCAGTGCCCTGCCCGTGGCTGCTGGTGGCAGTGCCCTCCCCGTGCTTGCTGGTGGCAGGGCCCTGCCCGTGGCTGCTGGTGGCAGTGGCCCTCCCCGTGGTGCTGGTGGTTTGTGCCCTCCCCGTGCTTGCTGGTGGCAGTGCCCTGCCCGTGGCTGCTGGTGGCACTGCCCCCCCCACGTGGCTGCTGGTGGCAGTGTC
>NC_069412.1:58369324-58439324 GCF_026875155.1 Cherax quadricarinatus | reverse complement strand
GATGTACATGGTATTGTTGATTCCATTTTAGCCTAATACAGTTAGTATTGATGTTGATTTTTTACACAGATCAATTTTAAATGCAAAAAGCTGTTATCCTATCACAGGTCATTTTAGAGTCCCAGCCCTATCTAAGGTATACTACTACCCTCCAGGATGCCACCCACACCAGTCGACTAACACCCAGGTACCTACTTACTGTTAGGTGAACAGGGGCAGCAGGTGTAAGGAAACATGCCCAACGTTGTGACGCGTACCGGGGATCAAACCACGGACACCTAGTGTGTGAGGTGAGTGCCCGTGTTGATGGACTAGAAGAAACGGTAAAGATTTGACGGGACGTACCAGAGAGTGAATGGAGTTGTAGTTCACGTTAGTATAGTCATATAGACCCAGACCTTCAGACGCTTGCCTTGTGTTGAGAAAACAAGGGAGAGAATTGTTGATGGTGTTAGCTTATGGTGTGTGGAACACCACTAGTCCGTAGTGTAGACGCTGAAACTTCAACTGTTATGAAGTGGAGGCTGAAACTGCAGCTATTATGGAGTGGAGGCTGAAACTGCAACTGTTATGAAGTGGAGGCTGAAACTGCAACTGTTATGAAGTGGAGGCTGAAACTGCAGCTGTTATGAAGTGGAGGCTGAAACTGCAGCTGTTATGAAGTGGAGGCTGAAACTGCAGCTATTATGGAGTGGAGGCTGAAACTGCAACTGTTATGAAGTGGAGGCTGAAACTGCAACTGTTATGAAGTGGAGGCTGAAACTGCAGCTATTATGGAGTGGAGGCTGAAACTGCAGCTGTTATGAAGTGGAGACTGAAACTGCGACTGTTATGAAGTGGAGACTGAAACTGCAACTGTTATGAAGTGGAGGCTGAAACTGCAACTGTTATGAAGTGGAGACTGAAACTGCGACTGTTATGAAGTGGAGGCTGAAACTGCAACTGTTATGAAGTGGAGACTGAAACTGCAACTGTT
Source organism: Cherax quadricarinatus (assembly GCF_026875155.1). NCBI lineage: Eukaryota > Metazoa > Arthropoda > Malacostraca > Decapoda > Parastacidae > Cherax > Cherax quadricarinatus. Next base: position 58,438,348 of record NC_069412.1, on the reverse strand, counting down.
ATGAAGTGGAGACTGAAACTGCGACTGTTATGAAGTGGAGACTGAAACTGCGACTGTTATGAAGTGGAGACTGAAACTGCGACTGTTATGAAGTGGAGACTGAAACTGCGACTGTTATGAAACATTCCAAATATACGAACCTGTTGTGGATACTTTCTTGCATGTGTGACCCAGATGCCGAGTCTATCAGCAACTGGACTGGCTGTAACATCGTGATCCGCAACATGCTTGTATTGGTCCACGATAGTATAGATTTCCTGCCAACAATTAATGTTTCTGAAACTCAGTTGTCTACCGTCTATGAAGTGTTGAGCCAGTCACTTAACACCGTGCTGTTGATCAGGACACGGTTGTGTGTGTATTTAACCAAGCAATCTCTGCTAAAACTGGTCAAGTTGAAGAGGTGTGCACGTGCTTCTGTACAACATATACATAGTATTATTAACCATTGGAAAGAGGTTCCAACATGGAGGCACCTCAAGGGAGGTTCCTTGACGCTGGTGAGGGGCTCTTGATCTAGGGAACCGGATCTGTGTTTCGGTTCCCTGAATTGAGCCTGAATGCTTTTCATCCCACTCACCCCAACGTGCGCTGTATAATCCTACGGGTTTAGCGCTCCCCTATGATTATATTTATAATCCAAGATGGAGGACTGAGGAAGGTGTGTATAAAGGCAGGTGTGACTACTGATGACTACGTTGCTGGTGTTATGGAAGAACACAAGTACAACCAAGCAGATAGGCTCCACAAACCTGTATCAAACATTCATGAGAATGTCATGAAAGGGCTTCCTGCCCTGATTAGAAACCAGTAACATTGAAGACCTTATTCACCTGGCAGAAACACCTGAAGCCATCAACAACCCCCACCAAGATGTTTCACTATTTATCAAAACTGTTTTCTGGTGGATATTTAACTCAGATGTACACAATGATAACGGAATTGTACTCAGTGTGATAATGACTGCATTTTGTTATTAAATTAAATCTGCTTTTATGAATTTGGTTTGTTATGCTGGGTTGGTACATAAGTCGTTCATGACTAAAACACTCAGTCGTTCATGACAATAACACTCAGTCGTTCATGACAATAACACTCAGTCGTTCATGACAATAACACTCAGTCGTTCATGACAATAACACTCAGTCGTTCATGACAATAACAAAGCCTCCAATATCACATGGTCATCACATGAAAATATCATAGAAAGAGAGACCATTTCCAAACCCCAGAAGAATGTTCCACCTTAGTCCAGACAAGTGAACAATAACATCTGCGTAAATATGTAAATGGTATACAATACCTTTGTGATTGTTGTCTGCCAAACTATTACCTGAGGACATAGGCTGGTATTGTGCCAGCTGGCACTCTGCACTGTGTTCTACTACCTGCACTGTCTTCACTCACGAAATCATATTAATACGACTGCAGACGAATCACGGAACGGCCAGTGCGCTAACCACTGGGCCAGCTGGCTTTAAGTAAGATTCATTTAACTAGGTATATTTCTATACACTTACTGGTTTAGGACTTGCACGGATTCAAATCCCACCCGTTCCGTGATTTATTTAACTTCAGTGTGTGTGGGGGGAGGGGAAGTGACATTATGCTTGTAATGGGATTTTACTAAGAGGAATTTGAGTTACCCTCTCCTTCCATGAATCAACCATGATTATCTCCCATTCCTCAGCTGCTGTATGACCCCTACGGGTTTAGAAATTCCTTATGAATATAATAAGACACTAATATTTCAGATATTAGCATAATAATTATAAATATTTGACCTCAGTCGTATAATACACAAATACCCCGCACGTAAGAGACAGCAGCTACTCTCTTCTCTCGTGTGTGCGGCTTATTTTTGTATTGTTCTAGTCACGGTCTTGTGATTTTTTATACTTCAGTCTTGTAATATCTGTCGTCGTTACTCAGTTGATTAGTGATAACCGAAAGAACCTGAGCTTGATTCCTGGTCTGGGTGAGACGTATGGGCAAGTCCACTCACACCCACTGTACCTCTTTTTCAGCTAGCAGTAAGTACGTACCTGGGTGTTGGTTGACTGTTGTGGGTGGCATCCTGGGTAACGAAGCTTTGATTTGTGCTCAGGTAGGATAACACCTCTCATCCTATAAACTGAATTGAGACAGGATAACTTCTTTCATCCTGTAAATTAAGTTGAGACAGGATAACATCTCTCATCCTGTAAACTGAATTGAGACAGGATAAAATCTCTCATCCTGTAAATTGAGTTGAGACAGGATAACATCTCTCATCCTGTAAATTAAGTTGAGACAGGATAACATCTCATCCTGTAAATTGAGTTGAGACAGGATAACATCTCATCCTGTAAATTGAGTTGAGACAGGATAACATCTCATCCTGTAAATTGAGTTGAGACAGAATAACATCTCATCCTGTAAATTGAGGTAGGATAGCAACTCTTAGCATGTAAATTCAGATGTTTTAAAAAATGATGCTTGGTGTGTCTATTGTGGCCTGGGGCCCTGAGCTTGACCCCAACTGACCTGAATCTATTTACACATAGTTGATAATTATATATGTGGCGCTCCCAAGTCTCGCAGTGTTTGTTGTGTTGAAGTGGAGATGAGAGAGAGAGAGAATATCCAGAGACAAAAATATTTTTAATGGAAGATGAGAGAGAGAATATCCAGAGACAAAAATATTTTTAATAGATGAGAGAGAGAATATCCAGAGACAAAAATATTTTTAATAGAAGATGAGAGAGAGAGAGAGAGAGAGATTTTTAATAGAGGGATGAGAGAGAGAGTACATCTCAGTACGTACATAAGTACGTACAGGGACAGGAGGAGCAGGAAAATCTGGCCCCTGAGCCCCACCGCCGCAAGGGTCATAATAAACGAGGTGGTTAGCGATGCAGGTGTAATTACAGAGAGATGTTAGTTGAATTTGGGGGTGCCGAAGGTGCAGCAACAGATGGCGCGCGGGCAAGAAGGGCGCGGGAGGCGCGGGGCCCGGGGTAGCCCTGGACGAGAAAATACCGTCATCTGGCGCAGATTGGCCAGGCTCTTATAACCCTGAGGTCACACACACACATGCACAGGTGTCGCTCGGCCCACAGACGCTCCCACGACCCACCCGCCCACCCACTTACCCACCCACCCACTCAACTGCTACCCACGCACGCCCACCACGCTCCCACACACCCACATATACACAAGGTTCTCTCTCTCTCTCTCTCATACATAACCCACCTGTTTGACTAACTGCCCTCTTGTCTGTCAGCTTCCATGGATGTCTGCCTGCTGGTCTGGCTCCCTGAGCGTTTTCCTGTCTGATGCCCTCCCTGGTTGCTCTCTCTGCCTGCCTGTCTGCCTGCCTGATTGCCTACTTCACTTTATGTTCGTTTACCTCTTGCCTACCTGTCTGCTTGCCTAATTGCTTGCCTGCCTATCTGTCTGCCTGCCTACCTGTCTGCCTGCTTCACTGCTTGCCTGCCTCACTACTTGGCTTCCACTCTGCTTGCTTGTAACACTGCTTGCTTGTCACACTGCTTGCTTACCTTACTACTTGCCTACTTCACTGCATGCCTGCCTCACTGCTTGTCTGCTTCACTGCTTGTCTGCCTCACTGCTTGTCTGCCTCACTGCTTGTCTGCTTCACTGCTTGTCTGCCTCACTGCTTGTCTGCCTCACTGTTTGTCTGCCTCACTGCTTGTCTGCTTCACTGCTTGTCTGCCTCACTGCTTGTCTGCCTCACTGTTTGTCTGCCTCACTGCTTGTCTGCTTCACTGCTTGTCTGCCTCACTGCTTGTCTGCCTCACTGTTTGTCTGCCTCACTGCTTGTCTGCCTCACTGTTTGTCTGCCTCACTGCTTGTCTGCCACACTGCTTGTCTGCCTCGCTGCTTGTCTGCCTCACTGTTTGTCTGCCTCACTGCTTGTCTGCTTCATGCTTGTCTGCCCCACGCTTGTCTGCCTCACTGCTTTTTCTGCTTCACTGGGTTGTCTGCCTCACTGTTTGTCTGCCTCACTGTTTGTCTGCCTCACTGTTTGTCTGCCTCACTGCTTGTCTGCCTCACTGTCTGCCTCACTGTTTGTCTGCCTCACTGCTTGTCTGCTTCACTGCTTGTCTGCCTCACTGCTTGTCTGCCACACTGCTTGTCTGCCTCACTGCTTGTCTGCCACACTGCCTGCCACACTGGTTTGACTACCACACTGATTGACTGCCCCACTACTTGCTTGCAACACTGTTTGCCTGCCACGCTGCCTGCAACACTGCCTGCCTGCAACACTGCCTGCCTGCAACACTGCCTGCCTGCAACTTTGGCTGCTACACTGCCTGCCAAACTACCTGCCTGCCACACTGCCTGCTACACTGCCTGCCTGCAACACTGCCTGCTACACTGCCTGCTACACAGCCTGCCTGCAACACTGCCTTCTACACTGCCTGCCTGCCACACTGCCTGCTACACTGCCTGCCTGCCACACTACCTGCTTGCCACACTGCCTGCTACACTGCCTGCTACACTGCCTGCATGCCACAGCCTGCTCCACACTGCCTGCTACACTGCCTGCCTACTAACACTGCCTACCTGCTCACACTGCCTGTACCACACTGCCTCCACACTGCCTGCCTGCACACTGCCTGCCACACTGCTGACTACAACTGCGCTGCCTGCCACATTGCATGCCTGCACCACATGATGCCTGCCTACGTACCACATGCCTGCCCCACAGCTACCCTGCCTACCACACTGCCTTCCACACTGGCTACACTGCCTGCTGCCTACCCACAATGCCTGCTCCACACTGCTGCCTACCACACTGATTGCCCTACCACAATGCCTGCCACACTGCCTGCCACCTGCCTGCGTACCACTCCTTCCTGCCTACCTACAATACTGCCTGCCTGCCACACTGCCTGTCTAACACACTGCATGCCACACTGCCTGTCTAACACACTGCCTGTCTAACACACTGCATGCCACACTGCCTGCCTACCGCACTGCATACCACACTGCCTGCCTGCCTGCCACACTGCCTGCCTACCACATTGCCTGCCTACCACAGTGCATGCCACACTGCCTGCCACATTGCCTGTTTGCCACACTGCCTGCCTACCACACTGCCTGCCTACCTACCACACTGCATGCCACACTGCCTGCCTACCACACTGCCTGTCTGCCACACTGCCTGCCTACCACACTACCTGCCTACCTACCACACTGCCTGCCTGCCACACCATGCCACACTGAATGCCTACCACACTGCCTGCCTACCTGCCACACTGCCTGACTACCACACTGCATGCCACACTGCCTGCTACACTGCCTGCCTGCCACACTGCCTGCCTACCACACTGCCTACACACTGCATGCCACACTGCCTGCTACACTGCCTGCCTGCTACACTGCCTATCTACCTACCACACTGCCTGCCTACCTACCACACTGCCTGCCTACCACACTGCATGCCACACTGCCTGCTACACTGCCTGCCACACTGCCTGCTACACTGCCTACCACACTGCCTGCCACACTGCCTGCCTACATACCACACTACCTACCACACTGCCTGCCACAATGCTTGCCACACTGCCTGCCACACTGCCTACCACACTGCCTACCACACTGCCTGGCTACCTACCACACTGCCACACTGCCTACCACACTGTCTGCCTACCTACCACACTGCCTACCTACCTACCACACTGCCTGCCTACCTACCACACTGCCTCCTTACCTACCACACTGCCTGCCACACTGCCTGCCACACTGCCTGCCACACTGCCTGCCACACTGCATGCCACACTGCCTGCCACACTGCCTGCCACACTGCCTGCCACACTGCCTGCCACACTGCATGCCACACTGCCTGCCACACTGCCTACCACACTGCCTGCCACACTGCCTGCCACACTGCCTGCCACACTGCCTGCCACACTGCCTGCCACACTGCCTACCACACTGCCTGCCACACTGCCTGCCACACTGCCTACCACACTGCCTGCCACACTGCCTGCCACACTGCCTGCCACACTGCCTGCCACACTGCCTGCCACACTGCCTGCCACACTGCCTGCCACACTGCCTGCCACACTGCCTGCCACACTGCCTGCCACACTGCCTGCCACACTGCCTGCCACACTGCCTGCCACACTGCCTGCCACACTGCCTGCCACACTGCCTACCACACTGCCTGCCACACTGCCTGCCACACTGCCTGCCACACTGCCTGCCACACTGCCTGCCACACTGCCTACCACACTGCCTGCCACACTGCCTGCCACACTGCCTACCACACTGCCTGCCACACTGCCTGCCACACTGCCTGCCACACTGCCTACCACACTGCTTGCCACACTGCCTGCCACACTGCCTGCCACACTGCCTGCCACACTGCCTGCCACACTACCTACCACACTGCTTGTCTGTTAAACTCGCAATTAATTATACAGAAGACTGGAAAATGCTCTTTAATGTACTTCTGTTCACAAGTGATGATATAATTAGTACAGTCATCACAGTGACTGTCCTGACTGTACTTATCAACTTGACAGTCATCACAGTGACTGTCCTGACTGTACTTATCAACTTGACAGTCATCACAGTGACTGTCCTGACTGTACTTATCAACTTGACAGTCATCACAGTGACTGTCCTGACTGTACTTATCAACTTGACAGTCATCACAGTGACTGTCCTGACTGTACTTATCAACTTGACAGTCATCACAGTGACTGTCCTGACTGTACTTATCAACTTGACAGTCATCACAGTGACTGTCCTGACTGTGCTTATCAACTTGACAGTCATCACAGTGACTGTCCTGACTGTGCTTATCAACTTGACAGTCATCACAGTGACTGTCATGACTGTACTTATCAACTTGACAGTCATCACAGTGACTGTCCTGACTATACTTATCAACTTGACAGTCATCACAGTGACTGTCCTGACTGTACTTATCAACTTGACAGTCATCACAGTGACTGTCCTGACTGTTCTTATCAACTTGACAGTCATCACAGTGACTGTCCTGACTGTGCTTATCAACTTGACAGTCATCACAGTGACTGTCCTGACTGTACTTATCAACTTGACAGTCATCACAGTGACTGTCCTGACTGTACTTATCAACTTGACAGTCATCACAGTGACTGTCCTCACTCTGTAAGACACACCCTCACTGTAAGACACACCCTCACTGTAAGACATACCCTCACTCTGTAAGACATACCCTCACTCTGTAAGACATACCCTCACTCTGTAAGACATACCCTCACTGTAAGACACACCCTCACTGTAAGACATACCCTCACTCTGTAAGACATACCCTCACTCTGTAAGACACACCCTCACTGTAAGACATACCCTCACTCTGTAAGACACACCCTCACTGTAAGACATACCCTCACTCTAAGACATACCCTCACTCTGTAAGACATACCCTCACTCTGTAAGACATACCCTCACTCTGTAAGACATACCCTCACTCTGTAAGACACACCCTCACTCTGTAAGACTCACCCTCACTCTGTAAGACACACCCTCACTCTGTAAGACTCACCCTCACTCTGTAAGACACACCCTCACTCTGTAAGACACACCCTCACTCTGTAAGACACACCCTCACTCTGTAAGAGACACCCTCACTCTGTAAGAGACACCCTCAGTCTGTAAGAGACACCCTCACTCTGTAAGAGACACCCTCACTCTGTAAGACACACCCTCACTCTGTAAGACACACCCTCACTCTGTAAGACACACCCTCACTCTGTAAGAGACACCCTCAGTCTGTAAGAGACACCCTCAGTCTGTAAGAGACACCCTCAGTCTGTAAGAGACACCCTCACTCTGTAAGACACACCCTCACTCTGTAAGACACACCCTCACTCTGTAAGACACACCCTCACTCTGTAAGACACACCCTCACTCTGTAAGACACACCCTCACTCTGTAAGACACACCCTCACTGTAAGACATACCCTCACTCTGTAAGACACACCCTCACTCTGCAAGGCACACTCCTCACTCTATAAGACACACCCTCACTGTAAGACACACCCCTCGCTCTGTAAGACACACCCCTCACTCTGTAAGACACACCCCTCGCTGTAAGACACACCCTTACTGTAAAACACACCCCACTCTGTAAGATACACCCTCACTGTAAGACACACCCTCACTCTGTAAGACACACCCTCACTCTGTAAGACACACCCTCACTGTAAGACACACCCTCACTCTGTAAGACACACCCTCACTCTGTAAGACACACCCTCACTCTGTAAGACACACCCTCACTCTGCAAGACACACCCCTCACTCTGTAAGACACACCCTCACTCTGTAAGACACACCCTCACTCTGTAAGACACACCCTCACTCTGTAAGACACACCCCTCACTGTAAGACACACCCTCACTATAAGATACACCTCACTCTGTAAGATACACCCTCACTGTAAGACACACCCTCACTCTGTAAGATATACCCTCACTCTGTAAGACATACCCTCACTCTGTAAGACACACCCTCACTCTGTAAGACACACCCTCACTCTGTAAGACACACCCCTCACTATAAGATACACCCTCACTGTAAGACACACTTTCACTCTGTAAGACATACCCTCACTCTGTAAGACACACCCTCACTCTGTAAGACATACCCTCACTGTAAGACACACCCTCACTGTAAGACATACCCTCACTCTGTAAGACATACCCTCACTCTGTAAGACACACCCTCACTCTGTAAGACACACCCTCACTCTGTAAGACACACCCTCACTCTGTAAGACACACCCTCACTGTAAGACATACCCTCACTCTGTAAGACACACCCTCACTCTGTAAGACACACCCTCACTGTAAGACACACCCTCACTCTGTAAGACACACCCTCACTCTGTAAGACACACCCTCACTGTAAGACACACCCTCACTCTGTAAGACACACCCTCACTGTAAGACATACCCTCACTCTGTAAGACACACCCTCACTCTGCAAGACACACCCCTCACTCTGTAAGACACACCCTCACTCTGTAAAACACACCCTCACTTCAAGACATACCCTCACTCTGTAAGACATACCCTCACTCTGTAAGACACACCCTCACTCTGTAAGACACACCCTCACTCTGTAAGACACACCCTTACTCTGTAAGATACACTCTCACTCTGCAAGACACACCCCTCACTATAAGATGCACCCTCACTGTAAGATACAACCTCACTGTAAGACACACCCTCACTCTGTAAGAAACACCCTCACTCTGCAAGACACACCCCTCACTCTGTAAGACATACCGTCACACTGTAAGACATACCCTCACTCTGTAAGACACACCCTCACTCTGTAAGACACACCCTCACTCTGTAAGACACACCCCTCACTGTAAGACACACCCTCACTATAAGATACACCCTCACTCTGTAAGATACACCCTCACTGTAAGACACACCCTCACTCTGTAAGACATACCCTCACTCTGTAAGACATACCCTCACTCTGTAAGACACACCCTCACTCTGTAAGACACACCCTCACTCTGTAAGACACACCCTCACTCTGTAAGACACACCCTCACTGTAAGACATACCCTCACTCTGTAAGACATACCCTCACTCTGTAAGACACACCCTCACTCTGTAAGACACACCCTCACTCTGTAAGACACACCCTCACTCTGTAAGACACACCCTCACTCTGTAAAGACACACCCTCACTCTGTAAGACACACCCTTACTCTGTAAGATACACTCTCACTCTGCAAGACACACCCCTCACTCTGTAAGACACGCCCTCACTCTGTAAGACACACCCTCACTGTAAGACATACCCTCACTCTGTAAGACACACCCTCACTCTGTAAGACACACCCTCACTGTAAGACACACCCTCGCTCTGTAAGACACACCCTCACTCTGTAAGACACACCCTCACTGTAAGACATACCCTCACTCTGTAAGACACACCCTCACTCTGTAAGACACACCCTCACTCTGCAAGACACACCCCTCACTCTGTAAGACACACCCTCACTCTGTAAGACACACCCTCACTGTAAGACATACCCTCACTCTGTAAGACACACCCTCACTCTGTAAGACACACCCTCACTGTAAGACATACCCTCACTCTGTAAGACACACCCTCACTCTGTAAGACACACCCTTACTCTGTAAGACACACCCTCACTCTGTAAGACACACCCTCACTGTAAGAAACACCCTCACTGTAAGACACACCCTCGCTCTGTAAGACACACCCTCACTCTGTAAGACACACCCTCACTGTAAGACATACCCTCACTCTGTAAGACACACCCTCACTCTGCAAGACACACCCTCACTCTGCAAGACACACCCCTCACTCTGTAAGACACACCCTCACTCTGTAAGACACACCCTCACTGTAAGACATACCCTCACTCTGTAAGACATACCCTCACTCTGTAAGACACACCCTCACTGTAAGACATACCCTCACTCTGTAAGACATACCCTCACTCTGTAAGAGACACCCTCACTCTGTAAGACACACCCTTACTCTGTAAGACACACCCTCACTGTAAGACACACCCTTACTCTGTAAGACACACCCTCACTCTGTAAGACACACCCTCACTCTGTAAGACACACCCTCACTCTGTAAGACACACCCTCACTCTGTAAGACACACCCTCACTCTGTAAGACACCCTCACTCTGTAAGACACACCCTCACTCTGTAAGACACACCCTCACTCTGTAAGACACACCCTCACTCTGTAAGACACACCCTCACTCCTGTAAGACACACCCTCACTCTGTAAGACACACCCTCACTCTGTAAGACACACCCTCACTCTGTAAGACACACCCTCACTCTGTAAGACACACCCCTCACTGTAAGACACACCCTCACTGTAAGACACCCTCACTCTGTAAGACACACCCTCACTCTGTAAGACACACCCTCACTCTAAGACAACCCTCACTCTGTAAGACACACCCTCACTCTGTAAGACACACCCTCACTCTGTAAGACACACCCTCACTCTATAAGACACACCCTCACTCTGTAAGACACACCCTCATTGTAAGACACACCCTCACTCTGTAAGACACACCCCTCACTCTGTAAGACACACCCTCACTCTGTAAGACACACCCTCACTGTAAGACATACCCTCACTCTGTAAGACATACCCTCACTCTGTAAGACACACCCTCACTCTGTAAGACACACCCTCACTGTAAGACATACCCTCACTCTGTAAGACACACCCTCACTCTGTAAGACACACCCTTACTCTGTAAGACACACCCTCACTCTGTAAGACACACCCTCACTGTAAGAAACACCCTCACTGTAAGACACACCCTCGCTCTGTAAGACACACCCTCACTCTGTAAGACACACCCTCACTGTAAGACATATCCTCACTCTGTAAGACACACCCTCACTCTGCAAGACACACCCTCACTCTGCAAGACACACCCCTCACTCTGTAAGACACACCCTCACTCTGTAAGACACACCCTCACTGTAAGACATACCCTCACTCTGTAAGACACACCCTCACTCTGTAAGACACACCCTTACTCTGTAAGACACACCCTCACTGTAAGACACACCCTTACTCTGTAAGACACACCCTCACTCTGTAAGACACACCCTCACTCTGTAAGACACACCCTCACTCTGTAAGACACCCTCACTCTGTAAGACACACCCTCACTCTGTAAGACACACCCTCACTCTGTAAGACACACCCTCACTCTGTAAGACACCACAGCCTCACTCTGTAAGACACACCCTCACTCTGTAAGACACACCCTCACTCTGTAAGACACACCCTCACTCTGTAAGACACACCCCTCACTGTAAGCACCACCACCCTCACTGTAAGACACCCTCACTGTAAGACACCCTCACTCTGTAAGACACCCTCACTCTGTAAGACACACCCTCACTCTGTAAGACACACCCTCACTCTGTAAGACACACCCTCACTCTGTAAGACACACCCTCACTCTATAAGACACACCCTCACTCTGTAAGACACACCCTCATGTAAGACACACCTCACTCTGTAAGACACACCCTCACTCTGTAAGACACACCTCATCTGTAAGACACACCCTCACTCTGTAAGACAACCCTCACTCGTAAGACACACCCCTCACTGTAAGACACACCCTCACTATAAGACACACCCTCACTATAAGACTCACCCTCACTGTAAGACACACCCTCACTATAAGACACACCCTCACTATAAGACACCCTCACTGTAAGACACACCCTCACTGTAAGAACACCCTCACTATAAGACACCCTCACTGTAAGACACACCCTCACTATAAGACACCCTCACTGTAAGACACACCCTCACTATAAGACACCCTCACTGTAAGACACACACTCACTCTATAAGACACCCGCACTCTTAAACATCTGTTCAGTGTTGACGCCATTCTAATCAGCCATATTTCTTATTGTATTAAAGTCTCGGGTTAAAAACTGGTATCTTGGTTGAGGTTATTTCAAAACCCAGCACTATAGTACAGGATCCCTGAGTCCGGCAACACAACACACACACCTTACCTCCCTTGGATTCTGCTCACAGTAATCACCTAACTCCTGCATATTTATTTATTGCTTGGAATTTTAATTTTGCCACCTAAGTGGCTAGATTGTTCCCCCCATATTCATCTTGTGGACGGTAGTGCAGTCATATATGGGTACACAAAAGACCTAATAACTAGGACCCAAAATGTTTACATGAATACTTCTGGATTTATATCTACAATTTACTTGTTAGTTTCAAGCAAATTTAGGAAACTTGCTTAATATATCTGGTATTTTATTTTCATTAATAAGATATCCTGACATATCACATAGGTTATTATATTGTCTATCTCTATATTCCTCAATAATTGGACAAAAAAGTTTAAGATAGTGACCAGACAGCTGGTCACATTTGGTTTGGTCATCTGTGTGTGTGCCAAACTGTCAGAAGACTAAGTCTGACTACTACATCAGTCAGTCTGTTAACATTGTAAGTTGCTCCATAAACGTAATTATCTACGTCCATGTTATTATAGTGGATTATATATCTACTCAGGCTTCTGACTACATTCCTATAACATTCAGTTTCATTATTTACTTCTCTCATAATATTATTACTAATGCTAGACACAACCACATAAAAGTTATTTTCTACATTTTCCTTCAGGGTACTTGACTGACGCTTCAACTTTATCATGAAGGAGTAATCCAATTTGTGATGGAGTCCATAACAATTACAAATTAATGCCTTTTTTTCCAGGATTTTTGAGTATCTTTCTGGCTTCTTTAATGAACGTGCTGACAGAGTTTATTGTTATGTGAAGAGAAAGAAAATATTTAAGTCTTGCCTGTCATAAGTCTCCGTCCACATGGAATTGTACTCTAATTCTTGGGCAGTAAGTCAAATTCTGCTTTTACAATTTAATATATACAATTAGGTTGTTGAACATCCAGCAGTTAGGTGTAAGGTTGGAGGTTACTACCTGACGGTGTTACTGAAGTGTGAGATACCTTACATAAATGGAGGGATTCAGGCAAACCGGTTAGCTGGATTTGAATCCTGGAGGTGGAAAGTACAGTGCTTGCACTCTGAAGGATTAAGTTGGATGTTGTGGTTCTGGAGATGGAAGTACAGTACCTGTACACTGAAGGATGGGTGGGGATGTTGTGGTTCTGGAGGTGGGAAGTACAGTACCTGTACACTGAAGGATGGGTGGGGATGTTATGGTTCTGGAGGTGGGAAGTACAGTACCTGTACACTGAAGGATGGGTGGGGATGTTGTGGTTCTGGAGGTGGGAAGTACAGTACCTGTACACTGAAGGATGGGTGGGGATGTTGTGGTTCTGGAGGTGGGAAGTACAGTACCTGTACACTGAAGGATGGGTGGGGATGTTGTGGTTCTGGAGGTGGGAAGTACAGTACCTGTACACTGAAGGATGGGTGGGGATGTTGTGGTTCTGGAGGTGGGAAGTACAGTACCTGTACACTGAAGGATGGGTGGGGATGTTGTGGTTCTGGAGGTGGGAAGTACAGTACCTGTACACTGAAGGATGGGTGGAGATGATGTGGTTCTGGAGGTGGGAAGTACAGTACCTGTACACTGAAGGATGGGTGGGGATGTTGTGGTTCTGGAGGTGGGAAGTACAGTACCTGTACACTGAAGGATGGGTGGAGATGTTGTGGTTCTGGAGGTGGGAAGTACAGTACCTGTACACTGAAGGATGGGTGGAGATGTTGTGGTTCTGGAGGTGGGAAGTACAGTACCTGTACACTGAAGGATGGGTGGGGATGTTGTGGTTCTGGAGGTGGGAAGTACAGTACCTGTACACTGAAGGATGGGTGAGGATGTTGTGGTTCTGGAGGTGGGAAGTACAGTACCTGTACACTGAAGGATGGGTGGAGATGTTGTGGTTCTGGAGGTGGGAAGTACAGTACCTGTACACTGAAGGATGGGTGGAGATGTTGTGGTTCTGGAGGTGGGAAGTACAGTACCTGTACACTGAAGGATGGGTGGGGATGTTGTGGTTCTGGAGGTGGGAAGTACAGTACCTGTACACTGAAGGATGGGTGGGGATGTTGTGGTTCTGGAGGTGGGAAGTACAGTACCTGTACACTGAAGGATGGGTGGAGATGTTGTGGTTCTGGAGGTGGGAAGTACAGTACCTGTACACTGAAATATGGAAGAGGATGTTGTGGCTCTGAAGGTGGGAAGTACAGTACCTGTACACTGAAGGATGGGTGGGAATGTTGTGGTTCTGGAGGTGGGAAGTACAGTACCTGTACACTGAAGGATGGGTGGGAATGTTGTGGTTCTGGAGGTGGGAAGTACAGTACCTGTACACTGAAGGATGGGTGGGGATGTTGTGGTTCTGGAGGTGGGAAGTACAGTACCTGTACACTGAAGGATGGGTGGGAATGTTGTGGTTCTGGAGGTGGGAAGTACAGTACCTGTACACTGAAGGATGGGTGGGGATGTTGTGGTTCTGGAGGTGGGAAGTACAGTACCTGTACACTGAAGGATGGTGGGTGTTGTGGTCTGAGGGGAATAAGCTGTCACGAAGATGGTGGGTGTTGTGGTTCTGGAGGTGGGAAGTACAGTACCTGTACACTGAAGGATGGGTGAGGATGTTGTGGTTCTGGAGGTGGGAAGTACAGTACCTGTACACTGAAGGATAGGTGGAGATGTTGTGGTTCTGGAGGTGGGAAGTACAGTACCTGTACACTGAAGGATTGGTGGAGATGTTGTGGTTCTGGAGGTGGGAAGTACAGTACCTGTACACTGAAGGATGGGTGGGGATGTTGTGGTTCTGGAGGTGGGAAGTACAGTACCTGTACACTGAAGGATGGGTGGGAATGTTGTGGTTCTGGAGGTGGGAAGTACAGTACCTGTACACTGAAGGATGGGTGGGGATGTTGTGGTTCTGGAGGTGGGAAGTACAGTACCTGTACACTGATGGATGGGTGGGGATGTTGTGGTTCTGGAGGTGGGAAGTACAGTACCTGTACACTGAAGGATGGGTGGAGATGTTGTGGTTCTGGAGGTGGGAAGTACAGTACCTGTACACTGAAGGATGGGTGGAGATGTTGTGGTTCTGGAGGTGGGAAGTACAGTACCTGTACACTGAAGGATGGGTGGAGATGTTGTGGTTCTGGAGGTGGGAAGTACAGTACCTGTACACTGAAGGATGGGTGGAGATGTGGTTCTGGAGGTGGGAAGTACAGTACCTGTACACTGAAGGATGGGTGGAGATGTTGTGGTTCTGGAGGTGGGAAGTACAGTACCTGTACACTGAAGGATGGGTGGAGATGTTGTGGTTCTGGAGGTGGGAAGTACAGTACCTGTACACTGAAGGATGGGTGGAGGATGTTGTGGTTCTGGAGGTGGGAAGTACAGTACCTGTACACTGAAGGATGGGTGGGGATGTTGTGGTTCTGGAGGTGGGAAGTACAGTACCTGTACACTGAAGGATGGTGTGGGGATGTTGTGGTTCTGGAGGTGGGAAGTACAGTACCTGTACACTGAAGGATGGGTGGGGATGTTTGTGGTTCTGGAGGTGGGAAGTACAGTACCTGTACACTGAAGGATGGGTGGGGATGTTGTGGTTCTGGAGGTGGGAAGTACAGTACCTTTACACTGAAGGATGGGTGGGGATGTTGTGGTTCTGGAGGTGGGAAGTACAGTACCTGTACACTGAAGGATGGGTGGGATGTTGTGGTTCTGGAGGTGAGGAAGTACAGTACCTGTACACTGAAGGATGGGAGAGGATGTTGTTGAGCGAGTTCTGTACGAAGGTGGTGGGGTGAGTAAACAGTACATGTACACTGAAGGATGGAAGAGATGTTGTGGTTCTAAGGAGGGAAGTACAGTACCTGTACACTGAAGGATGGGTGGGGATGTTGTGGTCTGCGTAGGGAAGTACAGTACCTGTACACTGAAGGATGGGTGGGATGTTGTGGTTCTGGAGGTGGGAAGTACAGTACCTGTACACTGAAGGATGGGTGGGGATGTTGTGGTTCTGGAGGTGGGAAGTACAGTACCTGTACACTGAAGGATGGGTGGGGATGTTGTGGTTCTGGAGGTGGGAAGTACAGTACCTGTACACTGAAGGATGGGTGGGGATGTTGTGGTTCTGGAGGTGGGAAGTACAGTACCTGTACACTGAAGGATGGGTGGGGATGTTGTGGTTCTGGAGGTGGGAAGTACAGTACCTGTACACTGAAGGATGGGTGGGGATGTTGTGGTTCTGGAGTGGGAAGTACAGTACCTGTACACTGAAGGATGGGTGGGGATGTTGTGGTTCTGGAGGTGGGAAGTACAGTACCTGTACACTGAAGGATGGGTGGGGATGTTGTGGTTCTGGAATGGGAAGTACAGTACTGTACACTGAAGGATGGGTGGGGATGTTGTGGTTCTGGAGGTGGGAAGTACAGTACCTGTACACTGAAGGATGGGTGGGGATGTTGTGGTTCTGGAGGTGGGAAGTACAGTACCTGTACATGAAGGATGGGTGGGGATGTTGTGTTCTGGAGGTGGGAAGTACAGTACCTGTACACTGAAGGATGGGTGGGGATGTTGTGGTTCTGGAGGTGGGAAGTACAGTACCTGTACAGTGAAGGATGGGTGGGGATGTTGTGACTGAAAGCAGGAAGTACAGTACCTGTACACTGAAGGATGGGTGGGATGTTGTGGTTCTGGAGGTGGGAAGTACAGTACCTGTACACTGAAGGATGGGTGGAGATGTTGTGGTTCTGGAGGTGGGAAGTACAGTACCTGTACACTGAAGAATGGGTGGGGATGTTGTGGTTCTGGAGGTGGGAAGTACAGTACCTGTACACTGAAGGATGGGTGGATATGTTGTGGTTCTAGAGGTGGGAAGTACAGTACCTGTACACTGAAGGATGGGTGGGGATGTTGTGGTTCTGGAGGTGGGAAGTACAGTACGTCCACACTCAAGGATGAGTGGGATGTTGTGGTTCTGGAGGTGGGAAGTACAGTACCTGTACACTGAAGGATGGGTGGGGATGTTGTGGTTCTGGAGGTGGGAAGTACAGTACCTGTACACTGAAGGATGGGTGGGGATGTTGTGGTTCTGGAGGTGGGAAGTACAGTACCTGTACACTGAAGGATGGGTGGGGATGTTGTGGTTCTGGAGGTGGGAAGTACAGTACCTGTACACTGAAGGATGGGTGGGGATGTTGTGGTTCTGGAGGTGGGAAGTACAGTTCCTGTACACTGAAGGATGGGTGGGGATGTTGTGGTTCTGGAGGTGGGAAGTACAGTACCTGTACACTGAAGGATGAGTGGGATGTTGTGGTTCTGGAGGTGGGAAGTACAGTACGTCCACACTCAAGGATGAGTGGGATGTTGTGGTTCTGGAGGTGGGAAGTACAGTACGTCCACACTCAAGGATGAGTGGGATGTTGTGGTTCTGGAGGTGGGAAGTACAGTACGTCCACACTGAAGGATGGGTGGGAATGTTGTGGTTCTGGAGGTGGGAAGTACAGTACCTGTACACTGAAGGATGGGTGGGAATGTTGTGGTTCTGGAGGTGGGAAGTACAGTACCTGTACACTGAAGGATGGGTGGGGATGTTGTGGTTCTGGAGGTGGGAAGTACAGTACCTGTACACTGAAGGATGGGTGGGAATGTTGTGGTTCTGGAGGTGGGAAGTACAGTACCTGTACACTGAAGGATGGGTGGGAATGTTGTGGTTCTGGAGGTGGGAAGTACAGTACCTGTACACTGAAGGATGGGTGGAATGTTTGTGGTTCTGGAGGTGGGAAGTACAGTACCTGTACACTGAAGGATGGGTGGGAATGTTGTGGTTCTGGAGGTGGGAAGTACAGTACCTGTACACTGAAGGATGGGTGGGAATGTTGTGGTTCTGGAGGTGAGAAGTACAGTACCTGTACACTGAAGGATGGGTGGATATGTTGTGGTTCTGGAGGTGGGAAGTACAGTACCTGTACACTGAAGGATGGGTGGAATGTTGTGGTTCTGGAGGTGGAAGTACAGTACCTGTACACTGAAGGATGGGTGGATGATGTTGTGGTTCTGGAGGTGGGAAGTACAGTACCTGTACACTGAAGGATGGGTGGAGATGTTGTGGTTCTGGAGGTGGGAAGTACAGTACCTGTACACTGAAGGATGGGTGGAGATGTTGTGGTTCTGGAGGTGGGAAGTACAGTACCTGTACACTGAAGGATGGGTGGGGATGTTGTGGTTCTGGAGGTGGGAAGTACAGTACCTGTACACTGAAGGATGGGTGGAGATGTTGTGGTTCTGGAGGTGGGAAGTACAGTACCTGTACACTGAAGGATGGGTGGAGATGTTGTGGTTCTGGAGGTGGGAAGTACAGTACCTGTACACTGAAGGATGGGTGGAGGATGTTGTGGTTCTGGAGGTGGGAAGTACAGTACCTGTACACTGAAGGATGGGTGGAGATGTTGTGGTTCTGGAGGTGGGAAGTACAGTACCTGTACACTGAAGGATGGGTGGAGATGTTGTGGTTCTGGAGGTGGGAAGTACAGTACCTGTACACTGAAGGATGGGTGGAGATGTTGTGGTTCTGGAGGTGGGAAGTACAGTACCTGTACACTGAAGGATGGGTGGAGATGTTGTGGTTCTGGAGGTGGGAAGTACAGTACCTGTACACTGAAGGATGGGTGAGGATGTTGTGGTTCTGGAGGTGGGAAGTACAGTACCTGTACACTGAAGGATGGGTGGAGATGTTGTGGTTCTGGAGGTGGGAAGTACAGTACCTGTACACTGAAGGATGGGTGGAGATGTTGTGGTTCTGGAGGTGGGAAGGTGTCATTATGTTAATTTAATTTGCAATGAGGAGTGGTCATTCTTACTGCAGCATAATACGCATGCCTGGTAGGCAGCGCTTTCGCCTCACACACTGAGTGACCGCGGCTCGATTCCTGCCCGGGTGGAAACGTTGGGCATGTTTCCTTACACCTGCTGTCCCTGCTCACCTAGCAGTAAGTAGGTACCTGGGTGTTAACCGACTGGTGTGGGTGGCATCCTGGGGGACCAGATTAAAGGACCACAGTATAAGTAAGACAGTCGTGGATGACGCACTGACTCTCTTCAGTCATCTTGGGTGGCTAACCCTCCAGGGTTAAAAATCCCAACAAAATCATATCTTAATCGTTACTAGCTGGAAGAAAATTAACTGACTTTATAAATATATTTTTCTTTAATAATTCATTTTGTCAGATGTGAAAAACTTGGTGATTCACTAATTAAAAATATTTATCAGATATATATTAATTTTTTATATATAATTTTGACCAAAATAATGAACTGTAATATTATTGTTGCTGGCGCCATTATCTTAATTAACTTTGTCTTTGATAACTACTGATAAGATAATATCTTTGATAACTACTGATAATAAGATATTGTCTTTGATAACTGCTGGTAAGATAATATCTTTGATAACTACTGATAACAAGATAATATATTTGATAACTACTGATAACAAGATAATATCTTTGATAACTACTGATAACAAGATAATATATTTGATAACTACTGATAACAAGATAATATCTTTGATAACTACTGATAAGATAATATCCTTGATAACTACTGATAACAAGATATCTTTGATAACTACTGATAACAAGATAATATCTTTGATAACTACTGATAACAAGATATTGTCTTTGATAACTACTGATAACAAGATATTGTCTTTGATAACTACTGATAACAAGATATTGTCTTTGATAACTACTGATAACAAGATAATATCTTTGATTACTGATAAGATAGTCTTTGATAACTACTGATAACAAGATATCTTTGATAACTACTGATAAGATAATATCTTTGATAACTACTGATAACAAGATAATATCTTTGATAACTACTGATAACAAGATATCTTTGATAACTACTGATAAGATAATATCTTTGATAACTACTGATAACAAGATAATATCTTTGATAACTACTGATAAGATAATATCTTTGATAACTACTGATAACAAGATAATATATTTGATAACTACTGATAAGATATCTTTGATAACTACTGATAACAAGATAATATCTTTGATAACTACTGGTAATAAGATATTGTCTTTGATAACTACTGATAACAAGATAATATCTTTGGTAACTACTGATAAGATAATATCTTTGATAACTACTGATAACAAGATAATATCTTTGATAACTACTGATAAGATAATATCTTTGATAACTACTGATAACAAGATAATATCTTTGATAACTACTGGTAATAAGATATTGTCTTTGATAACTACTGGTAATAAGATATTGTCTTTGATAACTACTGATAACAAGATAATATCTTTGGTAACTACTGATAAGATAATATCTTTGATAACTACTGATAAGATAATATCTTTGATAACTACTGGTAATAAGATATTGTCTTTGATAACTACTGGTAATAAGATATTGTCTTTGATAACTACTGATAATAAGATAATATCTTTGATAACTGCTGATAATAAGATAATATCTTTGATAACTACTGATAACAAGATATTGTCTTTGATAACTACTGATAATAAGATATTGTCTTTGATAACTACTGATAAGATAATATCTTTGATAACTACTGATAACAAGATAATATCTTTGATAACTACTGGTAATAAGATATTGTCTTTGATAACTACTGATAAGATAATATCTTTGATAACTACTGATAACAAGATAATATCTTTGATAACTACTGGTAATAAGATATTGTCTTTGATAACTACTGATAAGATAATATCTTTGGTAACTACTGATAAGATAATATCTTTGATAACTACTGATAACAAGATAATATCTTTGATAACTACTGGTAATAAGATATTGTCTTTGATAACTACTGATAACAAGATAATATCTTTGGTAACTACTGGTAATAAGATATTGTCTTTGATAACTGATAAGATAATATCTTTGATAACTACTGATAACAAGATAATATCTTTGATAACTACTGGTAATAAGATATTGTCTTTGATAACTACTGATAAGATAATATCTTTGATAACTACTGATAACAAGATAATATCTTTGATAACTACTGGTAATAAGATATTGTCTTTGATAACTGATAAGATAATATCTTTGATAACTACTGATAACAAGATAATATCTTTGATAACTACTGGTAATAAGATATTGTCTTTGATAACTACTGATAAGATAATATCTTTGATAACTACTGATAACAAGATATTGTCTTTGATAACTACTGATAAGATAATATCTTTGATAACTACTGATAACAAGATATTGTCTTTGATAACTACTGATAATAAGATAATATCTTTGATAACTACTGATAACAAGATATTGTCTTTGATAACTACTGATAAGATAATATCTTTGATAACTACTGATAACAAGATAATATCTTTGATAACTACTGGTAATAAGATATTGTCTTTGATAACTACTGATAAGATAATATCTTTGATAACTACTGATAAGATAATATCATTGATAACTACTGAAAACAAGATATTGTCTTAGATAACTACTGATAACAACACAGGGATGAACGTATACATTTGGTCGCTCAGCGGATTTCTTGAGCCACTTCGTTGCCAGACGTACCGCAGCTGATTTTTTATTTGTCTTAGGAATTAAATATACTCGTTTACACACACACACACACACACACACACACACACACACACAGGTGTCTGGAAATGAAACAATCTGGAGGGTGATGTAGTGGAGGCAGGATCCATACATAGCTTTAAGAAGAGGTACGATGAAGCTCATAGAGCAGGGAGAGAGTGGGCCTAGTAGCGACCAGCAAAGAGGCGGGGCCAGGAGCTGTGACTCCACCTCTGCAACCACAAATAGACGAATACACACACACACACACAGTCACAACACCATGGGCAGTGAAAGGAATGTAGATAGCAGTTATTAGTGTATAAGATGACAGGTGTTATGACCACAGTGTTAGATACGGACACAAGGTGTATGACAATTTCCTATAATACACATACAATTTGAGAGCGTATCTTTGACAGCTGGAAGTGAAGCAGGAGGCAGGGCAAAGACGAGTGAACAAGAAGATAAGAGAGAATAATGGGAAAGAAGTAGAAATAAGGAGTAAGAAGGTGGGAGGGAGAGAGAAGGGAAGGGAAAATGGAACTGCGAAATGGAAAGTGGGATGGAAAGGAAATAGAGGGTGGAAAGGAACGACGCAGTGATTGAGACAGAAGGGAGGGTGTAAAAAAAGGAAGGTAGGGAGAGAGGGATAGGGGAGGGAGAGAGATAAAAGGAGAGAGAGAGGTGTGAGACAAACAGAGTGACAGTAAGCTGACTAGTAACAGCAGGAGGCAACCTCCACACATACGACACTACTGTACATAAACCTCTCGTATTGTGACACCACGTGTGTGTGTGTGTGTGTGTGTGTGTGTGTGTGTGTGTGTGTGTGTGTGTGTGTGTGTGTGTGTGTGTGTGTGTGTTGTGTGTGTTGTACTCACCTATTTGCTCACCTATTTGTGGTTGGAGGGGTCGAGTCATAGCTCCTGGCCCCGCCTCTTCGCTGATTGCTACTAGGTCCTCTCTCTCCCTGTCCCATGAGCTTTATCATACCTCGCCTTAAAACTATATATGGTTCTCGCCTCCACTACGTCACTTCCTAGGCTATTCCACGGCCTGACTACTCTATGACTGAAGAAATACTTCCTAATATCCCTTTGATTCATCTGAGTCTTCAACTTCCAATTGTGACCTCTTGTGTCTGTGTCTCTTCTCTGGAACATCCACCTTGTCTATTCCGCGCAGTATTTTATGTCGTTATCATGTCTCCCCTAACCCTCCTGTCCTCCAGTGTCGTCAGGCCGATTTCCCTCAACCTTTCTTCGTAGGACAATCCCCGTAGCTCTGGGACTAGTCTTGTTGCAAACCTTTGCACTTTCTCTAATTTCTTGACATGCTTGACTAGGTTTGGATTCCAAACTGGTGCTGCATACTCCAGTATGGACCTGACGTAAATGGTATACAGAGTCTTGAACGAATCCTTACTGAGGTATCGGAACGCTATCCGTAGGTTTGCCAGGCGCCCGTATGCTGCAGCAGTTATCTGATTGATGTGCGCCTCAGGAGATATGATCTTTTTCCTTGAGTGAGGTTTGCAGTCTATGGCCATCTAAACTATATTGTGTCTGCGGTCTTCTTTTTCCCTTCACCAACTTCATGACTTTAATTTGGCGAGGTTAAATACAATGAGCCAGTTGCTGGACAGCTTGAAGCCTGTCCAGGTCTCTTTGTAGTCCCTGCCTGATCCTCATCCGATTTGATTCTTCTCATTAACTTCACATCATCTGCAAACAAGGACACTTCTGAGTATCCTTCCGTTATGTCATTCACATATATGTTGTGTGTTGTGTGTGTGTGTGTGTGTGTGGGTGTGTGTGTAAGTGTGTGTGGTGTGTGTTGTGTGTGTTGTGTTGTTGTGTGTGTTGTGTGGTGTTGTGCGTGTGTGGTGTGTGTGTGTGTGTGTGTGTGTGTGTGTGTGTGTGGTTGGTGTGTGTTGTGGTGTGTTTGTGGGTGTGGTGTGTGTGTGTGTGTGGTGGAATGTTGTGTTATTCTGTGTGTGTGTGTGTGTGGATCGTGGTTATTCTGTGTATGTATTTTTGTGTATAGATGCGAGTAATCCGTGTGTGATTATTGTCAACATCGCTGAAGAAACTGATGAGATTCGAACCCACGGCGAGACAGTCGAAAAACTAGCTGGCCAATTAACATACTAACCTGATAGCTTTACGACTGTTTTCTCATGTGTTAGAATCCTGTCTCTCCAATGAGTTGTTGACAGTCGTACCGTTGCGATTTCACGCTACACCGTAAATAAAACGCTCAATTCTGAGGCCGCAAATTTAACTTTTAAGTGTAAACAATATTTCTTCAGGGGTTTAAGCTTTTTTAATTACTTCAGGAAGGTTTAAATAGCATTTATAATTGAACAAAGTTACCGGAGAACACTGCATCGTCTCGTTGTCTTTAAGAGTGATATTAATTAAAGAGATTGTTTTGTGTGGCTCTGAGGTCTGATGCTGGGAAAGACGTGCACAGTGTGGATTGGTATTGTAAATTGGTAGAAGGTTTGAGCTCAGAATGTTATATGTAGCGCAAGTGTGTCAGACCCCTGAACAACGAACAGCAGAGACAGACATTGGAACCCTCTCGTTTTAGTGTACTACACAGAAGACAGATAGTGGAACCCTCTTGTTTTAGCGTACCACAGAGAAGACAGCTAATGGAACCCTCCTTCCAGTCTACCTGAGAGAAGAAAGTTAGTGGAACCTTCCTTCCAGTGTATCAGAAGGAAGAATGTTAGTGGAGCCTTCCTTCCAGCATATCAGAAGGAAGAATGTTTGTGAACCTTCATTCCAGCCATCAAATGAGGAATGTTCGTGGATTTTTATTCCCTTCCTTCCAGTGTATCAGAAGGAAGAATGTTAGTGGAGCCTTCCTTCCAGCATATCAGAAGGAAGAATGTTTGTGGAACCTTCTTTCCAGCATATCAGAAGGAGGAATGTTAGTGGATCCTTCCTTCCAGCATATCAGAAGGAAGAATGTTAGTGGCATCCTACTATGAAAATACCAAATAGGTGTCCCCTATCCCTGGCGTCTACCGCTATGTGAATCTTGAATAATGCAATATTCTCCTGTATTCGACTGAGGAAGTCTGCTGCGCAGCTGAAACGTTTCTACAATAAAGATACCTAAGTGTTTCACATGTTTTAATCATCAGTATTGGTTAATGATTGTATCATCTAGGGTAAACCAACCTTGACCAGTCGAGTCATTCACTTGGCTTGTGATCAGTTATAAGTACGGTGTTTACACTAAGTAGTTTATTTGGTTTAGTGTATCTGCATAGCCTACTTGTAGGTTTATAAATAACTTTACCTTAGTATTGTAGCAATTAAATATTACCTGGCTTTAGGGTATATATATATCAGTGATCATTATTTACAGGTAATCAGGCATTACGAAGGACGAGGATTTATCTCCCACGACGGTAATTGTAGAATCAAGCTTGCTAGGTGTTCAGCTAGGGAAGAAACCCTAGCCAGAGACACACTCCCAAAGTATCAAGACAAACACCACAAGCTAGGAACACACTCCGGACATATGAACAAACACCCTGTAAAGGGATACCAAACAACACCCTGGCTAGCGACACACCGCAGATATCATGTAAGAACGTTCCATGTTGCCTGTATGAGCGACACTAGTGCTGTTACTCTTTCGTCTAATATTATCCAGAGTAAGTGATGTGCTGGGATTTTGTGTAGGGAAGAATTATCACTTTAAGTAATGAAGGAAGGCGGTAGTAACGTCACCACAACAAAGTTTGCCTCAAGTTTCCACACCATCTGTGTCCAGTCTTCCTACCTACTCTATACATAGTTGAATGATTGACTTAATAATATAAAGTATGATATTTTCATTTTAGCTGTTAAGGGATATAACATTTGCAATACGATATTAGATGAAATGGGAAATATATGAAATAATATTGGCGTCATTTTTCTGAGGACTCTGCGTATCCTCCTCCTATATCGAAATCTCCCAGCTCAACATGACACCTTTCATTAATTAAACCATACCACGGCCGGGATTTGAACCCGCGGTCAGTGTGTCTCAAAACTCCAGGACCGACGCTAACGCGAGGTCGGAGTCATTACGATTTTCGTGAGTCAATTTCATTAATTACATAGAGAATCAGAACAAACTGTGTACTAAATAAATAGAAAGCATAGATTGCGTTTCCATCGTGTAAATATAATAACAGAATTGGAAACTGTACACTGCGTGATGTTCTCACTGAAACTTGTTATGAAAAAATAAAACACATGTGCAACACTTGGATATCTTCATTGCTGAAACGTTTCGCCACACATTGGCTTCATCAGTCCATTGCAGAGAAGAATGGTGAGGATCAAAAGGAGTTTGAGGTAATCAGTCCTTCAGTCTGGAGTCGATGTAATCAGTTCATCAATCAAAACTGAGGGACTGATTATCTCAAACTCCTTCTGATCTTCACCATTCTTCTTTGCAATGGACTGAGGAAGCCACTGGTTGACGAAATATTTCCACAATAAAAATACCCAAGTGTTGCACATGTGTTTAATTCATCAACTTGTCGGTTCTCTGAACGATTTATATACATGCAACTTGCATAGAAAATACAGCAGCTCCACACTGCAGCTGTTCCCAGTATGTAACTGTCATATTAAATTGGTAAACACAGAGAGCGTGGGTATCCAAGCTTTATAAATAACAGAATATCTTCCACAACCAGACTTCACTTTACTACGTTACTTTCTTACGCAGTTCCTCACGTCTATGTTTTACGTTCCTTCTAAACTTACATAACTATTTCTCTTCATTTTTAAATATGGTTATCTTAGGTGAGGTTAGATTGTTGTTCCAACTGTATCCCTCATATAACGGGTAATAGATAACTGTAATAACACCCTCCCATCATACAGTGTGTTATAACTGTTATAACACCCTTCATACAGTGTGTATTATAACTGTAATAACACCATCCCATCATACAGTGTGTTGTAACTGTAATAACACCCATCATACAGTGTGTTATAACTGTAATAACACCCTCCCTTCATACAGTGTGTTATAACTGTAATATACCCACCCTTCATACATGTGGTTATAACTGTAATAACACACCTCCCTCCATACAGTGGTTATAACTGTAATAACAACCACCATCATATAGACAGTGTGTTATAACTGTAATAACACCTATCATACAGTGTGTTATAACTGTAATAACACCCATCATACAGTGTGTTATAACTGTAATAACACCCTTCATACAGTGTGTTATAACTAATAACACCCATCATACAGTGTGTTATAACTGTAATAACACCCTCCCTTCATACAGTGTGTTATAACTGTAATAACACCCTCCCATCATACAGTGTGTTATAACTGTAATAACACCCTCCCATCATACAGTGTGTTATAACTGTAATAACACCTATCATACAGTGTGTTATAACTGTAATAACACCTATCATACAGTGTGTTATAACTGTAATAACACCCATCATACAGTGTGTTATAACTGTAATAACACCCTCCCTTCATACAGTGTGTTATAACTAATAACACCCATCATACAGTGTCTTATAACTGTAATAACACCCTCACATCATACAGTGTGTTATAACTGTAATAACACCCATCATACAGTGTGTTATAACTGTAATAACACCCATCATACAGTGTCTTATAACTGTAATAACACCCTCACATCATACAGTGTGTTATAACTGTAATAACACCCATCATACAGTGTGTTACAACTGTAATAACACCCTTCATACAGTGTGTTACAACTGTAATAACACCGTTCATACAGTGTCTTACAACTGTAATAACACCCTCACATCATACAGTGTGTTATAACTGTAATAAAACCCATCATACAGTGTGTTATAACTGTAATAACACCCTTCATACAGTGTGTTACAACTGTAATAACACCCTTCATACAGTGAGTTATAACTGTAATAACACCCTTCATACAGTGTGTTTATAACGTAATAACACCCTCAAACAGTGTGTTATAACTGTAATAACCCCATCAATACAGTTTTGTTATAACGAATAACACCCTACGATACATAGAGTTTACAACTGTAAAACACCCTTTCATACAGTGTGTTATAACTAATAACACCCTTCATACATTGTGTTATAACTGTAATAACACCGCTTCATACAGTTAGTTTAAAAAAAAAAATAACTGAAAATAACAGCGCCTTTCATTACAGTGTGTTATAACTGTAATAACACCCATCATACAGTGTGTTATGACTGTAAAACCACCCATCAAACAGAGTGTTAGACTGAATAACACCCACCTTCCTACAGTGATGTTATAACTGTAATAACACCCATCATACATGTGGGTTATAACTGTAAAAAAGCACCCATCATACAGTGTGTTTAAAAAACTGAAATAAACACCCATCTACAGTGTGTTATGACTAATAACACCCTCCCTCCCTTCATACAGTGTGTTATAACTGTAATAACACCCAACATACAGTGTGTTATAACTGTAATAACACCCATCATACAGTGTGTTATGACTGTAATAACACCCATCATACAGTGTGTTATGACTGTAATAACACCCTCCCTTCATACAGTGTGTTATAACTGTAATAACACCCATCATACAGTGTGTTATAACTGTAATAACACCCATCATACAGTGTGTTATAACTGTAATAACACCCATCATACCGTGTGATATAACGTAAAAACACCTATATTCATACAGTGTGTTATAACTGATAACACCCATCAAACAGTGTGTATAACTGCTAATAACACCCTTCATACAGTGTGTTATAACTGTAATAAACACCCTCCCATCATAAGTGATTTATAACTGTCATAACACCCATCAAACAGTGTTTTTGAACAATAAACACCCTCCCATCATACAGTGTGTTTATAACTGTACTAACACCCATCATACAGTGTTGTTATAACTGTAATAACACCCCCCATCAAAACAGTGTTATACCTGTAATAACACCCACCCATCAAACGTGTGTATAACTGTAATAAACACCCTTCATACAGTGTGTTTATACCTGGTAATAACACCCATCCGATACAGTGTGTTATAACTGTAATAACACACTCCCACCTACAGTTTTATAACTGTAATAACCCACCCATCATACAGGTGTTATAACTGTAATATCACCCATCATACAGTGTGTTATAACTGTAATAGCACCCATCATACAGTGTGTTATAACTGTAATAACACCCTCCCATCATACAGTGTGTTATAACTGTAATAACACCCATCATACAGTGTGTTATAACTGTAATAACACCCATCATACAGTGTGTTATAACTGTAATAACACCCTTCATACAGTGTGTTATAACTGTAATAACACCCTTCATACAGTGTGTTATAACTGTAATAACACCCATCATACAGTGTGTTATAACTGTAATAACACCCTCCCATCAAACAGTGTGTTATAACTGTAATAACACCCTCCCTTCATACAGTGTGTTATAACTGTAATAACACCCTCCCTTCATACGGTGTGTTATAACTGTAATAACACCCTCCCATCATACAGTGTGTTATAACTGTAATAACACCCTCCCATCATACAGTGTGTTACAACTGTAATAACACCCTCCCATCATACAGTGTGTTATAACTGTAATAACACCCATCATACAGTGTGTTATAACTGTAAAAACACCCATCATACAGTGTGTTATAACTGTAATAACACCCATCATACAGTGTGTTATAACTCTAATAACACCCATCATACAGTGTGTTATAACTGTAATAACACCCATCATACAGTTGATATAACAGTAATAACACCCATCATACAGTGTTGTTTATAAACAGTAATAACACCCATCATACAGTGTGTTATAACTGTAATAACACCCTTCATACAGTGTGTTATAACTGTAATAACACCCATCATACAGTGTGTTACGACTGTAATAACACCCATCATACAGTGTGTTATAACTGTAATAACACCCAACATACAGTGTGTAATAACTGAAAAACACCCAACATACAGTGTGGATATAAACATAATAACACCCATCATACAGTGTGTACGACTGAAATAACACCCCATCATACAGTGTTGTTATACTTGTAATACACCCCAACATACAGTGTTGTTAAAACAAGCTAATAACACCCATCATACAGTGTGTTATAACTAATAACACCCATCATACAGTGTGTTATAACTGTAATAACACCCATCATACAGTGTGTTATAACTGTAATAACACCCATCATACAGTGTGTTATAACTGTAATAACACCCATCATACAGTGTGTTATAACTAATAACACCCATCATACAGTGTGTTATAACTGTAATAACACCCATCATACAGTGTGTTATAACTGTAATAACACCCTCCCATCATACAGTGTGATATAAAAGTAATAACACCCATCATACAGTGTGTTATGACTGTAATACCCTCCCATCATACAGTGTGTTATAACTGTAATAACACCCATCATACAGTGTGTTATAACTGTAATAACACCCATCATACAGTGTGTTATAACTGTAATAACACCCATCATACAGTGTGTTATACCATGTATAACAACCCATCATAACAGTGTGATATAACTGTAATAACACCCATCATACATTGTGTTATAGCTGTAATAACTCCCTCCCATCATACAGTGTGTTATAACTGTAATAACACCCATCATACAGTGTGTTATAACTGTAAAAAACACCCTTCTAATTGTGGTTATAACTGTAATAATACCCATCATAAGTGTGATAAACTGTACTCCACCCATCGTACAGTGGTGTAATAACTTGTATAACACCCACATTACAGTTTGTTTATAACTGTAATAACACCCATCAACAGTGAGTTATAACGTAATAACACCCCCATCAAACAGTGGTTGTGACTAATAACACCCATCATACAGTGTGTTATAACTGTAAAAACACCCATACTACAGAGAGTTAATAAGCTGTAATAACACCGCAAACATACCAGTGAGTTATAACTGAAATAACACCCATCATACAGTGTGTTATGACAAATACACCCATCCATACAGTGTGTTATGACTGTAATAACACCCCCCATCATAACAGTGTGTTATAACTGAATAAACACCCCATCATACAGTGGTGTATGACGGTTAATAACACCCTCCCATCATACAGAGAGTTAAACTGTAATACACCCTTAAAACGGTGTGTTATAACAGTAATAACAACCATCATACATGTTTTATAACTGTAATAACACCTCAACATGTTATCTAAATGGTAATAACACCCATCATACAGTGTGTTAAAAATGTAATAACACCCATCATACAGTGTGTTATGACTGAAAAAAAACCTCCCATCATACAGTGTGTATAACTGGTAAATAACACCCAACATGCAGATGTGGTAATAAATAAAAACACCCATCATACAGTGGAGTTATAACTGTAATAAAACCTATCCATACAGTGTGTTTATAACTGTAATAACACCCATCATACAGTTTTTATAACTAAATAACCCCATCATACATTGTTATAACTGTACATAAACACCCAACATACAGTGTTAATAACTGTAAAATACACCCAACCAAAAAAGTGATATATAACTGTAATAACCCCCTCATACAGTGTGTAAATAAAACAGTAATAACACCCATCATACAGTGAGATATAACTGTAATAACACCCATCATACAGTGTGTTACTAACTTTAATAACACCCATCCTACAGTGTGTTATAACTGTAAAAACACCTCATCATACATTGTTTAATAAACGTAAACACACCCCTCCCAACTTGACTGTGTGTTATAACTGTAATAACACCCTTCATAAGGGTGTAAAAACTAATAACACCCATCATAACATTGTGTTAACACTGTAATACACCATCATACAGGTGTTATAACTGTAATAACATCCTTCATACAGTGTGTTATAACTGCACAAACCCCCATCATACAGTGTGTTAATAACTGTACTAACACCCATCATAACAGTGTGATAAAACAAGAAATAACACCCATCATACTGTTTGATATAACATTAATAACACCCTTCATACAGTGTGGTTATAACAGTAATAACACCCATCAAACAGTGTGTTATAACTGTAATTAACACCCCTCATACAGTAGTGTCATACAGTAATAACACCCATCCTACCGTGTGTTATACTGTAATAACACCCTTCATACAGTGTGTTATAACTGTAATAACACTCTTCATACAGTGTGTTACAACTGTAATAACACCCTTCATACAGTGTGTTACAACTGTAATAACACCCTTCATACAGTGTGTTAGAAGGGGGGGGGGGGGGGGGGGGGAGGGGTAAAGGGAACAACTTAATAACACCCTTTCATACATGTGTTATATTGTAATAACACCCTTCATACAGGTGTGTTTATAATTGTAATAACACCCTTCATACAGTGTGTTATAACTGTAATAACACCCTTCATACAGTGTGTTATAACTGTAATAACACCCTTCATACAGTGTGTTATAACTGTAATAACATCCATCATACAGTGTGTTATAACTGTAATAACACCCATCATACAGTGTGTTATAACTGTAATAACACCCATCATACAGTGTGTTATGACTGTAATAACACCAACATACAGTGTGTTATAACTGTAATAACACCCTTCATACAGTGTGTTATAACTGTAATAACACCCATCATACAGTGTGTTATAACTGTAATAACACCCTCCCATCATACAGTGTGATATATAAGTAATAACACCCATCATACAGTGTGTTATGACTGTAATACCCTCCCATCATACAGTGTGTTATAACTGTAATAACACCCTTCATACAGTGTGTTATAACTGTAATAACACCCATCATACAGTGTGTTATAACTGTAATAACACCCATCATACAGTGTGTTATAACTGTAATAACACCCATCATACAGTTGTGTATATAACTGTAATAACACCATCATACTTGTGTTATACAGTAATAACTCCCTCCCCCCATCATACAGTGAGTTTATAACTGTAATAACACCCATCAACAGTGTGTTAAAACTGTAATAAACCACCCTTCATACTTTGTGTTATAACTGTAATAAATACCCATCATACAGTGTGATTAACTGTAATAACACCCTTCGAACAGTGTGTTATAACTAAAAAAACACCCATCAACCGTGTGTTATAACAGTAAATACACCCATCATACAAGTGGTGTTATAACTGTAATAACACCCAAACCTACAGTGAGTTGTGACTAATAACAACCATCATTAAGTGGGTGTTATAACTGTAATTAACACCCATCATAACAGTTTAAAACCTGTAATAACACCCTCATACATGTGTTATAACTGTAATAAGACCCACCATACAGTGTGTTAAGACTAATAACACCCATAATACAGTGGTTCATAACAGTAAAATTCATCACCCATCAAACATTTGTGTTATAACTGTAATAACACCCATCATACAGTGTGTTTATAACTGTAATAACCCCATCAACAAGTGTGTTAAACTGTAATAACACCCATCATACAGTGTGTTATGGACTGTAATAACACCCTCCCATCATACAGTGTGTTATAACTGTAATAACACCCATCATACAGTGTGTTATGACTGTAATAACACCCTCCCATCATACAGTGTGTTATAACTGTAATAACACCCTTAATACAGTGTGTTATAACTGTAATAACACCCATCATACAGTGTGTTATAACTGTAATAACACCCATCATACAGTGTGTTATAAATGTAATAACACCCATCATACAGTGTGTTATGACTGTAATAAAACCCTCCCATCATACAGTGTGTTATAACTGTAATAACACCCATCATGCAGTGTGTTATAACTAATAACACCCATCATACAGTGTGTTATAACTGTAATAACACACATCATGCAGTGTGTTATGACTAATAACACCCATCATACAGTGTGTTATAACTGTAATAACACCTATCATACAGTGTGTTATAACTGTAATAACACCCATCATACAGTGTGTTATAACTGTAATAACACCCATCATACAGTGTGTTATAACTGGTAATAACACCCATCATACAGAGTGTTATAACAGGAATAACACCCATCATACATGTGTGAAAAAACTTTAATAAGAACAAAACCCCCCCAACTATCCAGGTTTTATAATGTAATAACACCCTCCATCATACAGTGTGTAATAACTGTAATAACACCCTTCATACATGAGTATAAACTGTAAAACACCCATCAAACCGTGTGATCTAACTGTAATAACACCATCATACGTGTGTTAATAACAGTAATAACACCCATCAGTACAGTGGTGTTATACCGAAATAACACCCATCAAACAGTGTGTTAATAACTTTAGATAACACCCATCATACAGTGTGTTCTAAACTGTAATCACACCCACATACAGTGTTATTATAACTGAAATAACACCTTCATACAGTGTGTTTAACTGTAATAACACCCATCATACAGTGTGTTATAACTGGTAATAACAACCCCCCCCCTTATTTTATAACAGTGTGTTATAACTGTAATAACAAACCCATCATACAGTGTGTTATAACTGTAATAACACCCTTCATACAGTGTGTTATAACTGTAATAACACTCTTCATACAGTGTGTTACAACTGTAATAACACCCTACATACAGTTTGTTACAACTGTTAATAACCACCCTTCCTACAGTTTGGTTACAACTGTAATAACCCCTTCATACAGTGGTGTTATAATTGTAATAACACCATACAGATGTGTTTATAATTGTTAATAACACCCTTCGTACATGTTGTTATAACTGTAAAAAACACCCTTCATACAAGTGTGGTTTCCAACTGTAATAACCCCTCATACAGTGGTGTTATAACTGGAAAAACATCCATCATAACAGTGTGATTTTATAACTGTAATAACACCCAACATAAATTTTTTTATAAACTGTAGTAACACCCATCATACATGTTTTAACTGTAATAACACCCTTTCATACAGTGTGTTATAACTTAATAACACCCTTTTCATACAGAGTGTTAAAACTGTAATAACACCCATCAAACAGTGTGTTATAACTGTAATAACACCCTCCCATCATACAGTAGATATATAGAAATAACCCCCATCATACAGGTGTGTATATGACTGTAATACCCACCATCATACCGTGTGTTATAACATGTTAAATAACCCTTCATACAGTGTTGTATAACTGTAATAACACCCATCATACAGTGTGTTATAACTGTAATAACACCCCACCAAACATTTTGTTATAACTGGTAATACCCCTCCCTTCATACAGTTGTGTTTCTAACTGTAATAAACACCCAACATACAGTGTGTTTATAACGTACTAACACCCTTCATACATAGTTTATAACTGTAATAATACCCATCATACAGTGTGTTATAACTGTAATAACACCCATCGTACAGTGTTATAACTGTAATAACACCCATCATACAGTGTGTTATAACTGTAATAACACCCATCATACAGTGGTGTTATAACTGTAAATAACACCCCCACATACAGAGTTTTGTGACTAATACACCCATCAAACAGTGTGTTATAACTGTAAAAAACACCCATCAACAGTGTAGAACAGAATAACACTCCCCACATACGTTGTGTATAACTGTAATAAGACCCAACATACAGTGTGTTAGACTAATAAACACCCCACATACGGTGAGTATAACTGTAATAACACCCAACATACAGTGTGTTATAACTGTATATAACACCCATCATACAGTGTTGTTATAACAGTAAATAACACCCATCATAAGTGTGTTTAACTGTAATACACCCATCATACAGTGTGTTATGACCTGTAATTACACCCTCCCATCATACAGTGAAAGTTATAACTGTAAAAACACCCCATCATACAGAGTTTCTGACTGTCATAAACCCTCCCATCATACAGTGAGTAAACTGTAATAACACCCTTAAACAGTGTGTTATAACGTAATAACACCCAGCATACAGATTGTTATAACCTGTAATAACACCCACCATACAGTGTGTTTATAACTGTAATAACACCCATTATACAGTGTTTTATATAAAATGTAATAACACCCATCATACAGAGTTGTTTTAAGACTGCAAAAACCCAGCCCATCATACAGTGTGTTATAACATTAACAAACACCCATCATGCAGTGTGTATAACTAATAACACCCAACATACAGTGTGGTTATAACTGTAAAACACACATCATCAGTGTGTTTTATGACCTAATCAACACCCAACATACATGTTAAACTGTACTAACACCTATCATACAGTGTGTTATAACGTAATAACACCCATCAATACAGTGAGATATAACTGTTAATAAACACCCATCATACAGTGTGTATAACTTGTAATACCCCCCATCATACAGGGTGTTATAACTGTAAAAACACCAACAAACAGTGTGTAAATAACTGTAATAACACCCATCATACAGTGTTGATATAACTGTAATAGCACCCATCATACAGTGTGGTAATAACAGTAATAACACCCACCCATCAAACAGTGAGTTATACATTAATAACACCCTTCATACAGTGTGTTATAACTGTAATAACACCCATCATACAGTGTGTTATAACTGTAATAACACCCATCATACAGTGTGTTATAACTGTAATAACACCCATCATACAGTGTGTTATAACTGTAATAACACCCATCATACAGTGTGTTATAACTGTAATAACACCCATCATACAGTGTGTTATAACTGTAATAACACCCATCATACAGCTGTTTATAACTGTAATACACCCTTCATACAGTGTGTTATAATGTAATAATCACCCATTCATACATTGTGTTATAAACTGAATAACACCCTTCATCACAGTGTGTTATAATTTTTTTAACAGTAAATAACACCCATCATACAGTGTGTTATAACTGTAATAACACCCTTCATACAGTGTGTTATAACTGTAATAACACCCTTCATACAGTGTGTTATAACTGTAATAACACCCTTCATACAGTGTGTTATAACTGTAATAACACCCTTCAAACAGTGAGTTATAACTGAAATACATCTCATTCATACAGTGTTTTAAAACTGAAATAACACCCTTATCATACAGTGTGTTTACAACAATATTTAAACACCCTGACATACATGTGTGTTACAACTGTAATAACACCCTTCATACAGTGTGTTATAATTGTAATAACACCCTTCATACAGTGTGTTATAATTGTAATAACACCCTTCATACAGTGTGTTTATAACAGTAAATAACACCCTCATACAGTGTGTTTAACTGTAATAACACCCTTCAAACAGTGTGTTATAACTGTAATAACACCCATTCATACAGCAGTGTTATAACTGTAATCACACCCTTCATACTGTGTGTTAAAACTGTAATAACACCCAACAAACCAGTGTGTTATAATGTAATAACACCCTTCATACAGAGTGTTATAACTGTAATAACACCTTCATACAGAGTGTTAAAACGAATCACACCCATCATACTGTGTGTTATAACTGTAATAACCCCTTCATACAGTGGTTTTATAACTGTAATAACACTTCATACCAGTGAGTTAATAACTGTAATAACACCCTTCAAACAGTTTGTTATAAACTGTATTAACACCATCATACAGTGAGTTATAAACTGTAATTACCCCCATCATACAGTGTGGTTATAAACTGTAAATAACACCCTTCATACAGTGTGTTATAACTGTAAATAACACCCTTCATACAGTGTGTTATAACAGTAATGAACACCCATCATACATGGTTATAACGTAATAAAACCCAACAAACAGTGTGTTTATAACTGTAATAACCCCCAACCCCTTTCCCCCCCCCCCCATAAGTGATTATAACAGTAATCACACCCATCATACATGTTTTTATAACTGTAAAAACACCCATCATACAGTGTATTAACCCTGTAATAACACCCCAACATACAGTGTTTATAACTGTAATAACAACTACCATCATACAAGTGTTAAACTGGTAATAACACCCTTCAAACAGTTGATATATCTGTAATAACACCCATCATACAGTGTTGTTAAAACTGTACTAACACCCTTCATACAGTGTGTTATAACTGTCTAACACCCATCATACAGTGGGTTATAACATGTAATAACACCCATTCATCAGTGTGTTCATAACTGTAAAAAACACCCATCATTAACAGTGTGTTAATGAACTGTTATAACACCCTTCCTACAGTGTGTTATAACAGTAATAACACCCATCATACATTGTGATTAACTGTACTAACACCCATCATACAGTGAATATAATAACTTGTAATAACATCCCCTCATAACAGTGTGTTAAAACTGAAATAACACCCTCATCCAGTGTGTTATAACCATTAATAACACCCATCATACAGTGTGTTATAACTGTATAACTACCCATCATACAGTGTGTTTAACTGTAATAACACCCTACAACAGTGAGTTTATAACAGTAATAACACCCTCCCATCATACAGTGCTTTATAAACTGTAAGTAACACCCATCAAACAGTGTGTTATAACAGTAATAACGAGCCTCATACAGTTTGTTCTAACTGTAAAAACACCCTCATACAGTGTGTTATAAACTGTATAACACCATCCATACAGTGTGTTATAAACTGTACTAAACCCCATCATAACCGTGAGTTATAACTAAGTTAATAACACCCTCATACAGTGTGTTATAACTTGTAATAACACCCAAATACAGTGTGTTATAACTTAATAACACCCATCATACAGTGTGTTATAAACTGTAAAAACACCCATCATACAGTGTGATAAACTGTAATAACACCCATCAAAACAGTGTGTTATAACTGTAATAACACCCATCATACAGGTGTTTAAGACTAATAACACCCATCATACAGAGGTTATAACTGTAAATAATCACCCTCATTACAGTGTGTTTATAACTTTAAAAAACACCCCTCATACAGTGTGTTTATAAAAGTGAAAAACACCTTCATACAGTGGTGTTTGACAAATAACACCCATCATACAGGTGTTAAAACTGTAATAACACCCTCATAAGTGTGTTATGACAAATAACACCATCAAACAGTGTGGTTAAAACTGTAATAACACCCAACCTAACAGTGTGATAAAACTGTAATAACACCCATCATACAGTGTGTTATAACTGTAATAACACCCATCATACAGTGTGTTATAACTGTAATAACACCCATCATACAGTGTGTTATAACTGTAATAACACCCATCATACAGTGTGTTATAACTGTAATAACACCCATCATACAGTGTGTTATAACTGTAATACACCCATCATCAAACCTCGCCTTAAAACTAAATATGGTCTCGCCTCCACTACGTCACTCCTAGCTATTCCACTGCCTGACTACTCTATGACTGAAAAATACTTCCTAATATCCATTGATTGCATCTGAGTCTCAACTTCCAATTGTGACGCTCTTGTGTCTGTGTCTCTTCTCTGGAACATCCACCAAGTCTATTCCGCGCAGTATTTTATGTCGTTATCATGTCTCCCCTAAACCCCCTGTCTCCATGTCCGTCAGGCCGATTTTTCCCTCAACCTATCTTCGTAAGGACAATCCCCGTAGCCTGGACTAGTCCTTGTTGCAAACCTTTGCACTTGTTCTCTAATTTCCTTGACATGCTTGACTAGGTTGGATTCCAAACTGGTGCTGCATACTCCAGTATGGACCTGACGTAAATGTTATACAGAGTCTTGAACGAATCCTTACTGAGGTATTCGAACGCTATCCGTAGGTTTGCCAGGCTCCCGTATTCTGCAGCATTTTTATCTGATTGATGTGCGCCTCAGAGATATGATCGTTTTTCCTTGAGTGAGGTTTGCAGTCATAGCCATCTAACTATATGTGTCTGCGGTCTTCTTTTTCCCTTCACCAACTTCATGACTTTAATTTGGCGAGGTTAAATACAATGAGCCAGTTGCTGGACAGCTTGAAGCCTGTCCAGGTCTCTTTGTAGTCCCTGCCTGATCCTCATCCGATTTGATCCTCTCATTAACTTCACATCATCTGCAAACAAGACACTTCGTGAGGTATCCTTCCGTTATGTCATTCACATATATGTTGTGTGTTGTGTGTGTGTGTGTGTGTGTGGGTGTGTGTGTAAGTGTGTGTGGTGTGTGTTGTGTGTGTTGTGTTGTTGTGTGTGTTGTGTGGTGTTGTGCGTGTGTGGTGTGTGTGTGTGTGTGTGTGTGTGTGTGTGTGTGTGGTTGGTGTGTGTTGTGGTGTGTTTGTGGGTGTGGTGTGTGTGTGTGTGTGGTGGAATGTTGTGTTATTCTGTGTGTGTGTGTGTGTGGATCGTGGTTAATTTCTGTGTATGTAATTTTTGAGTATAGAGTCGAGTAATCCGTGTGTGTAATATTGTCAAATCGCTGAAGAAACTGATGAGATTCGAACCCACGGCGAGACAGTCGAAAAACTAGCTGGCCAATTAACATACTAACCTGATAGCTTTACGACTGTTTTCTCATGTGTTAGAATCCTGTCTCTCCAATGAGTTGTTGACAGTCGTACCGTTTCGATTTCACGCTACACGTAAATAAAACGCTCAATTCTGAGGCCGCAAATTTAACTTTTAAGTGTAAACAATATTTCTTCAGGGGTTTAAGCTTTTTTAATTACTTCAGGAAGGTTTAAATAGCATTTATAATTGAACAAAGTTACCGGAGAACACTGCATCGTCTCGTTGTCTTTAAGAGTGATATTAATTAAAGAGATTGTTTTGTGTGGCTCTGAGGTCTGATGCTGGTAAAGACGTGCACAGTGTGGTTGGTATTGTAAAATGGTAGAAGGTTTGAGCTCAGAATGTACTACCACTAACCACCACACCACTGCTATCACCACTACTACCAATACCACCAATCACTACTACCAGTACTACCACTACCACCGCTGCCACCACCACTACTACCAATACCACCAGTACCACCACCACTACTACCACCACCATAACCACCACTACCAACACTACCACCACCACTACTACCGGCACTACCACCACCACTACTACCGGCACTACCACCACTGCCACCACCACTACTACCAATACCACCAGTACCACCACTACTACCACCACCACCATAACCACCACTACCACTACTACCACCATCGTCCGTTACATATTATCTAACATCGGTGATAGGAGAGAGATAAAGTCATATTAATATTGAAAATCCTCTTCTCCAACCTACATCACCAATTTGCATTTCCTGTCTCAGTAATGGAACACAGGGAGGGGGAGGAGAGGGAGAGGGAGGGGGAGGGAGAGGGAAACCGAAGGCAGAGATGGAGAGGGAAAAGCAGCTATGAAGAGAGTGATTGGGGATAAAGAGATAAGAGGGAGACAGACAGAGAGAGAGAGAGACAGAGAGAGAGATTATAGTAAAAACGTAAGAGATGAACATTGTCAACAGACGGTGTGTGGGGGAAGGTGGGGGTAATAAGAAGGATATTGAGAAGTGTGGGAAGGAGAGAGGAATGGGAGAAGAATGAAGAGAAAAACGGTGGGAGGGCAGAATTGGTGAGAAATAGAGGGAAGGAGGGAGAGAGGGGGTAATGCTAGGGAGGGAGGAAAGGAAGAAGGGACTAAAGCTAGGGAGGGAGGAAAGGAAGGAGGGAATAAAGCTAGGGAGGGAGAAAAGGAGGAGGGAGGAAGGGAGAGATTGGAGGGAAGGAGGGGTCCGTGGGAGAGAGGGACCAGGGAGGACATAGGGTGGGGAGAGGGAAGGAAGGGAGCCCTTGGAGGGCTGGAAGGAGGGTAGGAGGCCCATGGAGGGCTGGCGGGAGGGCTGGAGGGAGGGCAGGAGGCCCATGGAGGGCTGGCGGGAGGGTAGGAGGCTCATGGAGGGCCGAGGGAGGGTAGGAGGCTCATGGAGGGCTGGCGGGAGGGTAGGAGGCTCATGGAGGGCTGGCGGGAGGGTAGGAGGCTCATGGAGGGCTGGCGGGAGGGTAGGAGGCTCATGGAGGGCTGGCGGGAGGGTAGGAGGCTCATGGAGGGCTGGCGGGAGGGTAGGAGGCCCGGGGAGGGAAGCAGAGGTTCATCTTAACAAAGGCGCTGACAGCTAATCCGTAAATTGTTGTGTCTATCATAGGAGGCATCTTAAGAGAGCCGCTCCCACCACCTTGCTCCCAGGCTGATGATTCTCTCTCTCTCTCTCTCTCTCTCTCTCTCTCTCTCTCTCTCTCTCATTCATCACTGTCAATCACTGATCCTTGGTGTCTACAGTACAACAGAAGAGGCAATGTGTGTGTTGATGGGGAAGGAACATAGCTGCTAATCGTTCCGTTATCATCGCCCCTGAGGCTCGCTCTCACACCACACCCTTCTAAATAAGAACATAAGAAAGAAGAAGTACTGTAGCAGGCTTACTGGCCCATGCTAGGCAGGTCAAGTCACCTACTTGCCTAAACCATGCACGTCCCAGTGATGAAATATGACGAGACTCAGAACTATTAAGAAATACGAACAAAAAGCATAAAGATAAGTGTATACTTAATGTAAGAAGATTGTAAAGCTGATTTGTAATC
Organism: Cherax quadricarinatus; assembly: GCF_026875155.1. Lineage (NCBI taxonomy): Eukaryota > Metazoa > Arthropoda > Malacostraca > Decapoda > Parastacidae > Cherax > Cherax quadricarinatus. The sequence goes on along the minus strand of NC_069412.1, from coordinate 58,395,600 downwards.
TTTCGTATTCATGAGAGAGAAATGAAAGACCATTGATCCTGTCAGAGTGCAAAACATTTAACAGGCTTCCATTTCACAATCGTGCTTAACAACTCACAAACGGGAGAAATTATTTTCAGACTTTGCCTCTCAGTCCACAGCAGGATTCAAACCTACACACAACCTGCACAGTACTTCAGCCACTCAGCCAGATCATGTTACAAGACGGTATTACTTAAATGTTTATGGTTCGAGTATCCTCTGTGAGTGATGGTACACCTCTGTGAGGGATGGTACACCTCTGTGAGTGATGGTACACCTCTGTGAGTCATGGTACACCTCTGTGAGGGATGGTATACCTCTGTGAGTGATGGTACACCTCTGTGAGTCATGGTACACCTCTGTGAGGGATGGTACACCTCTGTGAGTGATGGTACACCTCTGTGAGTGACACCTCTGTGAGTCATGGTACACCTGTGAGTGATGGTGCACCTCTGTGAGTGATGGTACACCTCTGTGAGTGATGGTACACCTCTGTGAGTGATGGTGCACCTCTGTGAGGGATGGTACACCTCTGTGAGTGATGGTACACCTCTGTGAGTGATGGTACACCTCTGTGAGTGATGGTACACCTCTGTGAGTGATGGTACACCTCTGTGAGTGATGGTACACCTCTGTGAGTGATGGTGCACCTCTGTGAGTGATGGTACACCTCTGTGAGTGATGGTACACCTCTGTGAGGGATGGTACACCTCTGTGAGGGATGGTACACCTCTGTGAGGGATGGTACACCTCTGTGAGGGATGGTACACCTCTGTGAGTGATGGTGCACCTCTGTGAGTGATGGTACATCTCTGTGAGTGATGGTACACCTCTGTGAGGGATGGTACACCTCTGTGAGTGATGGTACACCTCTGTGAGTGATGGTACACCTCTGTGAGTGATGGTACACCTCTGTGAGTGATGGTACACCTCTGTGAGTGATGGTACACCTCTGTGAGGGATGGTACACCTCTGTGAGGGATGGTACACCTCTGTGAGTGATGGTACACCTCTGTGAGTGATGGTACACCTGTGAGGGATGGTACACCTCTGTGAGTGATGGTACAGCTCTGTGAGTGATGGTACACCTCTGTGAGGGATGGTACACCTCTGTGAGTGATGGTACACCTCTGTGAGGGATGGTACACCTCTGTGAGGGATGGTACACCTCTGTGAGTGATGGTACACCTCTGTGAGTGATGGTACACCTCTGTGAGTGATGGTACACCTCTGTGAGGGATGGTACACCTCTGTAAGGGATGGTACACCTCTGTGAGGGATGGTACACCTCTGTGAGTGATGGTACACCTCTGTGAGGGATGGTACACCTCTGTGAGTGATGGTACACCTCTGTGAGTGATGGTAGACCTCTGTGAGGGATGGTACACCTCTGTGAGTGATGGTACACCTCTGTGAGGGATGGTACACCTCTGTGAGGGATGGTACACCTCTGTGAGTGATGGTACACCTCTGTGAGTGATGGTACACCTCTGTGAGTGATGGTACACCTCTGTGAGGGATGGTACACCTCTGTGAGTGATGGTACACCTCTGTGAGGGATGGTACACCTCTGTGAGTGATGGTGCACCTCTGTGAGGGATGGTACACCTCTGTGAGGGATGGTACACCTCTGTGAGTGATGGTACACCTCTGTGAGTGATGGTACACCTCTGTGAGGGATGGTACACCTCTGTGAGTGATGGTACACCTCTGTGAGGGATGGTACACCTCTGTGAGTGATGGTGCACCTCTGTGAGTGATGGTGCACCTCTGTGAGTGATGGTGCACCTCTGTGAGTGATGGTGCACCTCTGTGAGTGATGGTGCACCTCTGTGAGTGATGGTGCACCTCTGTGAGTGATGGTACACCTCTGTGAGTGATGGTGCACCTCTGTGAGTGATGGTACACCTCTGTGAGTGATGGTGCACCTCTGTGAGTGATGGTGCACCTCTGTGAGTGATGGTACACCTCTGTGAGTGATGGTACACCTCTGTGAGTGATGGTGCACCTCTGTGAGTGATGGTGCACCTCTGTGAGTGATGGTGCACCTCTGTGAGTGATGGTACACCTCTGTGATTTGTCTCTTGGAGAGGAAATTGAGATTTAGATTTTTGTCTACTAAGATGCTAGTTTATTGTGCGCTCCATATCCATCCTGTGGATGGTAGTGGCTAGTTTATTGTGCACTCCATATCCATCCTGTGGATGGTAGTGGCTAGTTTATTGTAAACTCCATATCCATCCTGTGGATGGTAGTGGCTAGTTTATTGTAAACTCCATATTCATCCTGTGGATGGTAGTGGCTAGTTTATTGTGCACTCCATATTCATCCTGTGGATGGTAGTGGCTAGTTTATTGTGCACTCCATATCCATCCTGTGGATGGTAGTGGCTGGTTTATTGTGTACCTCATATCCATCCTGTGGATGGTAGTGGCTGGTTTATTGTGTACCTCATATCCATCCTGTGGATGGTAGTGTCTGGTTTATTGTGTACCTCATATCCATCCTGTGGATGGTAGTGGCTGGTTTATTGTGTACCTCATATCCATCCTGTGGATGGTAGTGTCTGGTTTATTGTGTACCTCATATCCATCCTGTGGATGGTAGTGGCTGGTTTATTGTGTACCTCATATCCATCCTGTGGATGGTAGTGGCTGGTTTATTGTGTACCTCATATCCATCCTGTGGATGGTAGTGGCTGGTTTATTGTGTACCTCATATCCATCCTGTGGATGGTAGTGGCTGGTTTATTGTGTACCTCATATCCATCCTGTGGATGGTAGTGGCTGGTTTATTGTGTACCTCATATCCATCCTGTGGATGGTAGTGGCTGGTTTATTGTGTACCTCATATCCATCCTGTGGATGGTAGTGGCTGGTTTATTGTGTACCTCATATCCATCCTGTGGATGGTAGTGGCTGGTTTATTGTGTACCTCATATACATCCTGTGGATGGTAGTGGCTGGTTTATTGTGTACCTCATATACATCCTGTGGATGGTAGTGGCTGGTTTATTGTGTACCTCATATACATCCTGTGGATGGTAGTGGCTGGTTTATTGTGTACCTCATATACATCCTGTGGATGGTAGTGGCTGGTTTATTGTGTACCTCATATCCGTGCTGTGATGGTAGTGGCTGGTTTATTGTGTACCTCATATACATCCTGTGGATGGTAGTGTCTGGTTTATTGTGTACCTCATATCCGTGCTGTGGATGGTAGTGGCTGGTTTATTGTGTACCTCATATACATCCTGTGGATGGTAGTGGCTGGTTTATTGTGTACCTCATATACATCCTGTGGATGGTAGTGGCTGGTTTATTGTGTACCTCATATACATCCTGTGGATGGTAGTGGCTGGTTTATTGTGTACCTCATATACATCCTGTGGATGGTAGTGGCTGGTTTATTGTGTACCTCATATACATCCTGTGGATGGTAGTGGCTGGTTTATTGTGTACCTCATATACATCCTGTGGATGGTAGTGGCTGGTTTATTGTGTACCTCATATCCGTGCTGTGGATGGTAGTGGCTGGTTTATTGTGTACCTCATATACATCCTGTGGATGGTAGTGTCTGGTTTATTGTGTACCTCATATACATCCTGTGGATGGTAGTGGCTGGTTTATTGTGTACCTCATATCCATCCTGTGGATGGTAGTGTCTGGTTTATTGTGTACCTCATATACATCCTGTGGATGGTAGTGTCTGGTTTATTGTGTACCTCATATCCGTGCTGTGGATGGTAGTGGCTGGTTTATTGTGTACCTCATATACATCCTGTGGATGGTAGTGTCTGGTTTATTGTGTACCTCATATCCGTGCTGTGGAGGTGTTGCCTGTATATAGACTGTGACTCCAGTCTGTGTGTAAGAGCTGGCTGGATATAATATTGTAGTTAAAGTTGGTAGTTGGGGAAGAAGATTGTGGTTGTGGAGGTGTGTGGTTGTGGAAGTGTGGTTGTGGTGCGTTGTTGTGGATGGTGTGTGGTTATGGAGGTGTGTGGTTGTGGTGTGTGGTTGCGTAGGTTGTGGTTTTGGTGGTATTGTGCTTTGTGGGTTTTGGTGTGGTTGTTTGGGGGGTGGTTGTGGGGGGTATTGTGGTTTTGGTTTGCTGTGTGGTTGTGGAGGTTGGTGGTTGTGGAGGGTGTGGGTTTTTGGTTTTTTAAAACGGAGGTGTGTGGGTTTGTGGGAGTGGTTAATATGGAGGGGGTTTTGTGCTTGTGGAATGTATGGTTGAGACAGAGGGAGGTGGTTATGGGGAGTGGTGGTTGTGGAGGTGTGGGTTTTGGGGGTATTTGTTTTGGAGGTGTGTTGTGGAGGTGTGGTTATGTAGGTGTTTAGTGGTTGTGGTTGTGGGGGTGGTGGGTTGCATGGTTTTGGGGGTTTTGGGTTTTGGAGGTGGTGTGGTTTTCATGGTGGTGTGGTTATGGTGGGGGGGTGTGGTTGTGGGGGTGTGGTTAGGATATGGGTTTTTGGGGGGTGTTGTTTGGGGATGATGAATTGTGGTGGTGGTGTGGTTTGGGGGGGTGGTGTGGGGGTAGATGTGGGAAATGTGGTTTTTTAGAGGTGGTGTGGGTTTTGGTGGTGTGTTGTGGAGGTGTTATGGCTGTGGTGGTTTTTTTGGAGGTAAAGGGGGGTGTGGTTTTAGAGGTAGGGGGTTGGGGAGGTGGGTTGTGAGGGTGTGTGGGGTGGCGTGGTTTTTTTAGGGTATGTGATTTTGGAGGGAGGGGGTTGGGGGGTTTTTGAGGAGTGTGGGTTTTGGAGGTTGGTTGTGAGGGGTTTTTGGGGGTGGCGTGGTTGTAGGGTAGGTGATTGTGGGTGGTGGGTTGGAGGCAGTGCGGTTGTGGGGTGTGGTTGTGAGGTAGTGTGGTTTGGAGGAGGGGGTTTGGGAGGTGTGTTTGTATTGGTAGTGGGTTGGATTGTGGGGTTGTGGAGGGATGTGGTGGGGTGGGGTTGTGGGGTTTTGTGGTTGTGGAGGGGGTGTGGTTGGGAGGTAGGTGGTTGTGGAGGTAGCGTGGTTGTGAGGGAGCGTGGTTGTGGGGTAGTGTGGTTGTGGAGGTAGGGGTTTTGGGGGTAGTGTGGTTGTGGAGGTGGGTTTTGGGTTTTGGGGGTGGGGTTTGGGTTTTGGGGTGGTGGGGGTTGTGGGGTATGTGGTTTTGGGGTGGGGTGGTTGGGGGTAGTTGGTTGTGGGGTGGTGTGGTTTGGGGGGTGGTTTTTGGTTGTGGGGTGTGGTTGTGGGGATGGGGGGAGGTAGTGTGGTTGTGGAGGTAAAATTTGGGTTGTGGAGTATGTGGTTGTGGGGTTGGTGTGTTGTGGAGGGGTGGGTTGTGGAGGGTGGTTTTGGGTTGTGGGGTGGGGGGTTGGGTTTTTGGGGGTAGTGGGGGTTTTTGGGGAGGTGGTGTGGGGTGGTGGGGTAGTTTTTGGTTGTGGAGGTGGGGGGGTTTTGGGGGTGTGGGGTGGGTGTTTGGTTGTGGAGGGGTGTGGGTTGTGGAGGGTGGGGGGGGGGTTGGGTTTTGGGGGTGTGTGGTTGTGGAGGTGGGGGGTTGTGGAGGTGGTGGTTTTGGGGGTGGGGTGGGGTAGTGTGGTTGTGGAGGTTTGTGGTTGGGAGGTGGGGTGGTTGTGGAAAGGTGGGTGGTTGTGGAGGGAGTGTGGTTTGGGGTGTGTGGTTGTGGAGAGGGGTGTGGGGTAGTGTGGGTTTTGGAGGGGTGGTTTTGGGGGAGTTTTGGTGGGGTGTGGGTTTTGGTGGGGGGGTTTTGGGGGGGGTGGGGGGGAGGTTTGTGTGGGGGGGTGGGGTGGGTTTTGGGGAGGTGGGGGTTTTTGGGGGTGGTGGTTGGGGGGTGGTTGTGGAGGTAGTGTGGTGGGAGGTAGGGGTTGGGAGTGGTGTGGTTGTGGGGGGGTTTTGGGATGTGGTTTTGGGGGGTGGGGTGGGAGGTGGGGTTGTGGAGGGGTGTGGTTGGGGGAGGGAGTGTGGGTGGGAGGGGGTGTGGGGTGGGGGGGTGTTGGAGGGTGTGGTTTTTGGGGGTTTGGGGTGGTTTTGGGGGTTTTGGTTGTGGGGTGGGGGGTGGGGGGTTGGTTTTGGGGTGGGGTTTTGGGGTTGGGGTTTTGAGGGTTTTTGGTTGTGGAGGTGGGTGGTTGTGGAGGTGGGGGGGGGGGGGGGTGGTGTGGGTGTGGAGGGGGGGGTGGGTTTTGGGGTTGTGGGGGGGGGTGGGGGGGGTGGGGGGTTGGGGGGGGGGGGGTGTGGGGGGGTGGGGGGGGAGGGGGAGGGTGTGGGGTGGGGGTGGGTGGGGGTGGTGGTGGGGGGTTTTTTGGTTGTGGGGGGAGGGGGTGGTTTGGGGTGGGTTTGGGGTGGTTGTGGTGGGTTGTGTGGTTGTGGGGGTGGGGTGGTTGTGGGGTGGTGGGGTTTTGGGGGGGGTTAGGGGTGGTTTGGAGGGGGTGTGGTTGTGGAGGTGTGTGGTTTTTGGAGGTGTTGGTTGTGGGGTGTGGGTTGTGGAGGTGGTGTGGGTGGAGGGGTGGGTTTGAGGGGTGTGGTTTGGTTGTGTGGTTTTGGGGTTGTGGTTGGGGTTGTGTGGTTTTTTGGGGTAGGTGGTTGGGGGGTAGTGGGTTGTGAAGGGGGTGTGGTTGTGGAGGTGGGGTTGGGGGTTGGGAGGTTGTGTGGGGTGGGGAGGTTTGTGTTGGTTGTGGGGGGGGTGTGGTTGTGGGGTGGTGTTGGGGGGGTGGGGTGGGGGTGGTTTGTGGAGGTTGTGGTTGTGAAAGGGGTGTGGGTTTTGGGGTGTGGGGGTTTTTGGGTTTTGGTGGTTGGGGTGGTTGTGGAGGGTGGTTTTTTTTGTGGTTGTGGAGGTATGTGGTTGTGGAGGTGTGTGGTTTGGGGGTAGTGTGGGTTTTGGAGGGTTTTGGTTTTGGAGGTAGTGTGGGTTTTGGGTGTGTGGGTTTTGGGGTAGTGGGTTGGGGAGGTGGTGGTTTTGGAGGTGTGTGGTTTGGAGGGGTGTTTTTGGAAAGGGGTGTGGTTTTGGGGGGTAGGTGGTGGGAGGTAGTGTGGTTGTAAAGGGATGTGGGTTGTGAAGGTGGTGGGTGGGGTTGGGTTTTGGAGGTTGGGGGGGTAGGTAATTTTTTGGGTTGGAGGTGTGTGGGTTGTGGGGTAGTGTGGGTTTTGGGGGGGTGGTTGGGGGGTGGGGTGGTTTGGAGGGTGGGGGGTTTTTGGGGGTAGGGGGTTGGGAGGGGGTGGTTTTGGGGGGTTGTTTTTTTTGAAAGGGATGTTTGTGAAGGTAGTTGGTTTTTGAAGGGATGGGTTGTGGGGTAGTGTGGTTGTGGAGGTGGGGTTGTGGAGTAGTGTGGTTTTGGAGGTAGTTGGTTTTTGGGGTAGTGGGTTGTGGAGTATGTGGGTTGTGGGGGTTGTGGTTGTGGAGAGTGTTTTGTGGAGGTGTGTGGTTGTGGAGGTAGTTTGGGTTTTGGAGGGGTGTGGTTGTGGAGGTGGTTGGTTGTGGAGGTGGGGACAGTATAATGGGGAATGGTGAAAAAGTTGTTTCCGAGTAATTGGTTTTATTGATAAAATTTTTTAGTAAGATGGGGCGAGAGAGACAAAAAAAAAAAACACAAAACCACCCCACAAAAACAAACTCACCACACTCCCCAAAACACCACCCCCCACACCCACCACACACACACACCAAAACACACACACACAACACACCACACACACACACACCACACCCACACCACACCACACCAAAAAACACCCAACCACACAAACAACACACACAACCACACAACAACCCACACACACACACCACAAACACACCTACCACACAACCCACACACACACCCAAACCCTAACACACAACCCCACACACAACCTACACACCCCACCTAACAACACACCTACAAAAACAACACACCACACACACACACTCACAAACACACACACACACACACACACACACACACACACACACACACAGATGAGTTACAGGGATGTTAGGAAGTATTTCTTCAGTCATAGAGTTGTCAGGAAGTGGAACAGTCTGGAGAGTGATGTAGTGGAGGCTGGATCCATACATAGCTTTAAGAAGAGAACAGCTATCGAAAATTGCCTTCTGTCTGGAAAACCTTCCAGCCCCATCCCCAAACATCTTGTTCCTTGTTGATTTCAATCTAAGACATACAAAATGGAAGAATGTAGCAAATAATGTTGTAGCTCAGATGAAGAGTCACACACACAGGAGCTGCTGAATTTCTGCAGTAAACACACCTTAAGTCAGCAGATAGTGGAGCCAACAAGACTGGAGAACACACTGGACCTTATTTTCACGGGTAATGAGGACCTGGTAAGAAACATAACAATATCAAAAACAACTAATTCTGATCACATGCACAGGAGTCCTGATCAGCAAAATGCATACAGCTATGAGGGTACCTTCACCAAATTCAACTTCAACAACAAGAACATCAATTGGGACCAGGTAAACTATGCAGGGAAAATATCTTAACTAACATGAACCCTAATCAGTGCCATGAAAAGATCAGCTTTCTGGTAGCTGAAGTATGTTCAAGGCATAGTCTCCTAAGAAAAAAGAAAATAAATAAACTGGAGAGAGAGATGCTCTCTCTACAGGAGAAGACGAAGAATCACTGAGCTCCTCAAGAATGCCAGATTATCTGATACACGGAAGGAAGTGCTAACCAGGGAAGTGGAAAATATTGAGCTGAAGTTAAAGGACTCATACAGGATCCAGAAGAGACAAGAAGAGCTAAAGGTAGTTAGGGAAATTGAAAGAAATTCGGAATATTTCTTTTCATATGCCAAAAACAATGCAAAAACCACATCTAGTATAGGGCCCCTGCTTAGACAAGACGGATCCTACACAGATAACAACAAAGATATGAGTGAGATACTGAAATCTCAATATGACTTTGTGTTCATCGAGCCACTAATCAGTCTAAAGATAGACAGTCCAAATAATTTTTCATGAATGAGCCTCAAAATCATGTCAATGTATGCCAAATTTCTGACATAACCCTAAAACCAATAGACTTTGAGAAAACCATTGACAGCATGCCCATGCATTCACCCCCAGGCCCGGACTCGTGGAACTCTGTGTTCATTAAGAACTACAAGAAACCACTCTCAAGGACCCTAAGTATTCTATGGAGGAGCATAGACACAGATGAGATTCCACAGTCACTTAAAACAACGGATATAGCCCCACTCCATAAAGGTGGCAGCAAAGCAGTAGCTAAGAGCTATAGACCAATAGCTCTAACACCCCACATCATAAAAATCTTTGAATGAGTTCTAAGAAGCAGGATTGCAAACCACTTGAACTCCCAACAATTGCACAATCCAGGGTAACATAGGTTCAGAGCAGGTTGCTCCTGCCTCTCGCAACTACTGAACCACTCTGATATGTCTTGGATGCACTGGAAAACAAACAGAATGCAGATGTAGTATACACAGATTTTGCAAAAGCCCTTGACAAGTACGATCATGGTGTAATAGCACACAAAATGCGTGCTAAAGGGTTAGCTGGAAAGTAGGCAGAGAGTAGTGGTAAACAGAGTTAAATCGGAAGCTGCCATAGTGAAGAGCTCTGTTCCACAAGACACAGTACTCGCACCTATCCTGTTCGTCATCCTCATATCAGACATATCATCCTTTGCAGACGATACTAGGATCTGGATGTGAGTATCATCCATTGAGGACACGATAAATCTCCAAGAAGATATAAACCAAGTTTTCCAATGGGCAACAGAACAATGTGATGTTCAATGAAGACAAATTCCAACTACTCCGTTATGGAAAACTGGAGGAAATAATAACTAGGACTGAGTATACTACAAACTCTAATCACACTGTAGAGCGGAAAAGTAATGTGAAGGACCTGGGAGTGGTAATGTCTGAGGATCTCACCTTCAAGGACCACAACAATACCACTATCACATTTGCGAGGAAACTGATAGGATGGATAATGAGAACATTCAAGACAAGAGATGCTAAGCCAATGATGATCCTTCTTAAATCACTTATTCTCTCTAGGCTGGAATACTGCTGTACATTAACATCCCCATTCAAGGCAGGTGAAATTGCAGAGCTAGAGAATGTACAGAGAACCTTTACTGCACGTATAAGTTCCATCAAACACCTTAACTACTGGGAGCGCCTGGAAGCACTTGACCTGTACTCACTGGAACTCAGGCGAGAGACACATCATAATCTACACCTGGAAGTTCCCGGAGGACTGGTCCCTAACCTGCACACAGAAATCACTCCCTACGAGAGCAAAAGACTTGGCAGGCGATGCAACATACCCCCAGTGAAAAGTAGGGGCGCCACTGGTACACTAAGAGAAAACACAATAAGTTTCCGGGGCCCAAGACTGTTCAACAGCCTCTCACCAGCCATAGAGGAATTACCTATAGACCCCTGGTTGTCTTCAAGAAGGAAGTCATTGTCGGATCGGCCGGGCTGTGGCTCAAACGTTGGACTACGTGCGGCCAGCAGTAACAGCCTGGTTGATCAGGCTGTTGGTGCTAGCCTCCACAGTAGACCAGTTCAGTAGCTAGGGCAGCTTCCAAGGTAGGTTTCCCAGCAATAAAGCTTAAGGTGTGTCCGCGAGGTCTCTCAGGATGCTCTGTCCCACAATCAACAAACTAAGTTTTTTAAGCTTATCATCCTCCTCACACAACGAGAATTTTTTAAATAAGACTGTATGTCTGTAAATGCATAGCATACACACAGTAGGTCTGTTGGTAGCGCGCTCAGCTCACGCATTGAGGTCCATGGTTCAATCCCCGGTACGGGTGGAAACATTAGGACCTTAAGACACCTGCTCTCCCTGTTCACCTAACAGTAAATAGGTACCTGGGTGTTAGTCGACTGGTGTGAATCGCATCCTGAGAACAAAATTAACTTAATTTGCTCGAAATGCTCAAAACCAGGCGTTTTCTATATAGTATATCACTGATGTCAGCTATGGTCTGTATAAGTTGTATCATGAACTGGTAGAAATAAAGATTATTATTATTATTATTATTATTACTATTATTTCTGAGTGTGTGTATACCTGATAGTTTAGTTGAATCCTCAGGGAGTGAAGTACTCTGGTTGACTGGTGGTTTGCATGTACCATGAACTCTTAAAATCATTTGCTGGAAAAACCTTAAACAAAACCAAGCAAGTAATCATGGAGTAATAATTCATTGTTGCACAAACTCCAGCAGAACCAGTTTGTGCATGACGGTATCATCCCGCTTCACTCATGTCCTCTTAATCTAGGATCAACCTAGACAAGTTGGCCAGGATTAAGCTACACTGTATTACATTAATTTAGCTGGGCTAGACTGCGTTGTGGAGCTAGTCTGGTGCAAATATGTATAAAGTTCTTGTGTTACCCAGAAATACGTCAGTGCAGAAGAATATAGAAATATTCAAGATTATCCAGGCTCGCAAGTTTACCTCTCAGAAGGAAAGAAAACACGTACATGTATACAGTCATGCATACACTACATACATAAATAAACATATACATGGTTAGATAAATGCCTAAGTAAATGTGTATATGAGAAAGAGGTAGAGAGAGAGGGAGGTAGAGAGGGAGGGAACAGTGCAGAACATTTACTTAACCACACCAACGTCATAATTGTACACATGCTGATAACATCATCTGTAGGCAAGAACTGTTATCTATTACAGGAAAGATGACAGGGAACACACGCGATAGATAGTAGGGAGTGCAGGGAACACACGTGATAGATGGTAGGGGGGGCAGGGAACACATGTGATAGATGGTAGGGGGGGCAGGGAACACATGTGATAGATGGTAGGGGGGCAGGGAACACATGCGATAGATGGTAGGGAGGGCAGGAAACACACGCGATAGATGGTAGGGAGGGCAGGGAACACACTCGATAGATGGAAGGGAGGGCAGGGAACACACGTGATAGATGGTAGGGAGGGCAGGGAACACACGTGATAGATGGTAGGGAGGGCAGGGAACACACTCGATAGATGGTAGGGAGGGCAGGGAACACACTCGATAGATGGTAGGGAGGGCAGGGAACACACTCGATAGATGGCAGGGAGGGCAGGGAACACGTGATAGATGGTAGGGAGGGCAGGGAACACACGCGATAGATGGTAGGGAGGGCAGGGAGCACATATGATAGATGGTAGGGAGGGCAGGGAACACACGTGATAGATGGTAGGGAGGGAAGGGAAACACCACCGATAGATGTAGGGAGGGCAGGGAGCACATATGATAGATGGTAGGGAGGGCAGGGAACACACGCAATAGATGGTAGGGAGGGCAGGGAACACACCTGATAGATGGTAGGGAGGGCAGGGAACACACGCGATAGATGGTAGGGAGGGCAGGGAACACACGTGATAGATGGTAGGGAGGGCAGGGAACACACTCGATAGATGGTAGGGAGGGCAGGGAACACACTCGATAGATGGTAGGGAGGGCAGGGAACACGTGATAGATGGTAGGGAGGGCAGGGAACACACGCGATAGATGGTAGGGAGGGCAGGGAACACGTGATAGATGGTAGGGAGGGCAGGGAACACACGCGATAGATGGTAGGGAGGGCAGGGAGCACATATGATAGATGGTAGGGAGGGCAGGGAACACACGTGATAGATGGTAGGGAGGGCAGGGAACACACGCGATAGATGGTAGGGAGGGCAGGGAGCACATATGATAGATGGTAGGGAGGGCAGGGAACACACGCAATAGATGGTAGGGAGGGCAGGGAACACACCTGATAGATGGTAGGGAGGGCAGGGAAAACACGCGATAGATGGTAGGGAGGGCAGGGAACACACGTGATAGATGGTAAGGAGGGCAGGGAACACACGCGATAGATGGTAGGGAGGGCAGGGAACACACTCGATAGATGGTAGGGAGGGCAGGGAGCACATACGATAGATGGTAGGGAGGGCAGGGAACACACGTGATAGATGGTAGGGAGGGGAGGGAACACACGTGATAGATGGTAGGGAGGGCAGGGAACACATTCGATAGATGGTAGGGAGGGCAGGAAACACATTCGATAGATGGTAGGGAGGGCAGGGAACACACGTGATAGATGGTAGGGAGGGGAGGGAACACACGTGATAGATGGTAGGGAGGGGAGGGAACACACGTGATAGATGGTAGGGAGGGCAGATAACACACGCGATAGATGATAGGGAGGGCAGGGAACACACTCGATAGATGGTAAGGAGGGCAGGAACACACGCGATAGATGGTAGGGAGGGCAGGGAACACACGTGATAGATGGTAAGGAGGGCAGGGAACACACGCGATAGATGGTAGGGAGGGCAGGGAACACACTCGATAGATGGTAGGGAGGGCAGGGAGCACATATGATAGATGGTAGGGAGGGCAGGGAACACACGCGATAGATGGTAGGGAGGGCAGGGAACACATTCGATAGATGGTAGGGAGGGCAGGAAACACATTCGATAGATGGTAGGAGAGGGCAGGGAAACCACGTGATAGATGGTAGGGAGGGGAGGGAACACACGTGATAGATGGTAGGGAGGGGAGGGAACACACGTGATAGATGGTAGGGAGGGGAGGGAACACACGTGATAGATGGAAGGGAGGGCAGGGAACACATTCGATAGATGGTAGGGAGAGGAGGGAACACACGTGATAGATTGTAGGGGGGAGGGGAAACACACGTGGGTAGATGTAGGTAGGGGAGGGAAAACACGTGATAGATGGTAGGGAGGGGAGGGAACACACGCGCTAGATGGTAGGGAGGGCAGGGTACACACGCAATAGATGGTAGGGAGGGCAGATAACACACGCGATAGATAGTACGGAGGGCAGGGAACACACTCGATAGATGGTAAGGAGGGCAGGAACACAGCGATAGATGGTAGGGAGGGCAGGGGGAAAACACGCCCTAGATGGTAGGGAGGGCAGGGAACACCCCGTGACAGATGATAGGGGGGCAGGGACACGATAGATGGTAGGGGGGGGCAGGGAAAACACGCGATAGATGGTAGGGGGGGGCAGGGAACACACGTGATAGATGGTTAGGGAGGGGAGGGGAACACACGTGTAGATGGTAGGGAGGGGAGGGACACACGCAATAGTGGTAGGGAGGGCATATAACACACGCGATAGATGGTAGGGAGGGCAGGGAACACACTCGATAGATGGTAAGGAGGGCAGGAACACACGCGATAGATGGTAGAGAGGGCAGGGAACACACGTGATAGATGGTTGGGAGGGCAGGGAACACACGTTTATAGATGGTGGGAGGGGAGGGAAACACACGCCAATAGATGGAGGGAGGCTGGGAACACACCCCGATAGATGGTGGGAGGGCAGGGAAACACACGTTTATAGATGGTAGGGAGGGCAGGGGAAAACACGCGATTAGATGATAGGGAGGGCAGGGAGCACATGATAGATGGTAGGGACGGCAGGGAACACACGCGATAGATGGTAGGGAGGGCAGGGAACACACGTGATAGATGATAGGGAGGGCAGGGAGCACATGATAGATGGTAGGGGAGGGCGGGAACACACGTGATAGATGGGTAGGGAGGGCAGGGAACACACGTGATGATGATAGGAGGGCAGGGAGCACATGATAGATGGTAGGGAGGCAGGGTAACACACGCGATAGATGGTAGGGGGGCAGGGAACACACGTGTTTGATGATAGGGAGGGCAGGGAGCACATGATAGATGGTAGGGAGGGCAGGGAACACATGATAGATGGTGGGAGGGCAGGGAACACACGCGATAGATGGGAGGGAGGGGGAGGGAAAACACGTGATAGATGATAGGGGGGGCAAAGGGGGCACATGATAGATGGTAGGGGGGGCAGGGAACATATGATAGATGGTAGGGAAGGGCAGGGAAACATGATAGATGGTAGGGAGGGAGGGAACAAGTGATAGATGATAGGGGGGGCAGGGGCACATGATAGATGGTAGGGAGGGCAGGGAGCACTGATAGATGGTAGGGAGGGCAGGGAACACTGATAGATGGTTTGGGAGGGCAGGGAAACACACGCGATTGATGGTA
Source organism: Cherax quadricarinatus (assembly GCF_026875155.1). Lineage (NCBI taxonomy): Eukaryota > Metazoa > Arthropoda > Malacostraca > Decapoda > Parastacidae > Cherax > Cherax quadricarinatus. The sequence goes on along the minus strand of NC_069412.1, from coordinate 58,380,530 downwards.
GGGAGGGCAGGGAGCACTTTTAGATGGTAGGGAGGTCAGGGAACACATGATAGATGGTAGGGAGGCAGGGGGGAAAACCGTTTATAGATGATAAGGGAGGGCAGGGAGCACATGATAGATGGTAGGGAGGGGCAGGGAACACATGATTAGATTTGGTAGGGGGGCGGGAAACACATGATAGATGGTAGGGAGGGCAGGGAACACATGGATAGATGGTAGGGAGGGCAGGGAACACACGTGATAAAATGATAGGGAGGGAGGGAGCACATGATAGATGGTAGGGAGGGCAGGGAAACACATGATAGATGGTAGGGAGGGCAGGGAACACATGATAGATGGTAGGGAGGGCAGGGAACACATGATAGATGGTAGGGAGGGCAGGGAACACATGATAGATGGTTGGGAGGGCAGGGACACATGATAGATGGTAGGGAGGGCAGGGAAAAACACGCGATAGATGGTAGGGAGGGCAGGGAGCACAGATAGATGGTAGAGGGCAGGGAACACATGATAGAGGGTAGGGATGGCAGGGAAACACACGTGATAGATGAATAGGGAAGGCAGGGGGCACATGATAGGGTAGGGGGGCAGGGAACACATGATAGATGGTAGGGAGGGCAGGGAACACATGATAGATGGTAGGGAGGGCAGGGAAAAACTGATAGATGGTAGGGGGGCAGGGGAACACACGCGTAGATGGTAGGGAGGGCAGGGAACACATGATAGATGGTAGGGAGGGCAGGGAACATATGAAAAGAAAGGTAGGGAGGGCAGGGAAACACATGATAGATGGTAGGCAGGGCAGGGGAAACCCCGTGATAGATGATAGGGGGGGCAGGGAAGAATGATAGATGGTTTGGGAGGGCAGGGAGCACATGATGGTAGGGAGGGCAGGGGGAAAACCTGATAGATGGGAGGGAGGGCAGGGAAACACGTGATAGATGTTTGGGAGGGCAGGGAGCACAATGATAGATGGTAGGGAGGGCCAGGGAACACACGTGATAGATGGTAGGGAGGGCAGGGAACACATGATAGATGGGGAGGGAGGGCAGGGAGCACATGATAGATGTTAGGGGAGGGCAGGGAACAATGATAGATGGTAGGGAGGGCAGGGAACACCCCGTGATAGATGGTAGGGAGGGGAGGGAACACATGATGATGGTGGGAGGGCAGGGACACATGATAGATGGTAGGGAGGGCAGGGAACACATGATAGATGGTAGGGAGGGCAGGGAGCGCATGATAGATGGTAGGGAGGGCAGGGAACACACGTGATAGATGGTAGGGAGGGCAGGGAACACATGATAGATGGTAGGGAGGGCAGGGAACACATGATAGATGGTAGGGAGGGCAGGGAACACATGATAGATGGTAGGGAGGGCAGGGAACACACGCGATAGATGGTAGGGAGGGCAGGGAACACATGATAGATGGTAGGGAGGGCAGGGAACATATGATAGATGGTAGGGAGGGCAGGGAACACATGATAGATATAGGCAGGGCAGGGAACACACGTGATAGATGATAGGGAGGGCAGGGAGCACATGATAGATGGTAGGGAGGGCAGGGAGCACATGATGGTAGGGAGGGCAGGGAACACATGATAGATGGTAGGGAGGGCAGGGAACACACGTGATAGATGATAGGGAGGGCAGGGAGCACATGATAGATGGTAGGGAGGGCAGGGAACACACGTGATAGATGGTAGGGAGGGCAGGGAACACATGATAGATGGTAGGGAGGGCAGGGACACATGATAGATGTTAGGGAGGGCAGGGGAACACATGATAGATGGTAGGGAGGGCAGGGAACACACGTGATAGATGGTAGGGAGGGCAGGGAACACATGATAGATGGTAGGGAGGGCAGGGAACACATGATAGATGGTAGGGAGGGCAGGGAACACATGATAGATGGTAGGGAGGGCAGGGAGCACATGATAGATGGTAGGGAGGGCAGGGAACAACACGTGATTAGATGGTAGGGGGGCAGGGAACACACATGATAGATGGTAGGGAGGGCAGGGAACACATGATAGATGGTAGGGGGGGGAACACATGATGAGGTAGGGAGGGGAGGGAAAAACATGTAGATGGTAGGGAGGGCAGGGAAACACAGTATGGTAGGGAGGGCAGGGGGCACTGATAGATGGTAGGGAGGGCAGGGGGAAAACATGATAGAGGTGGGGGGGGGGAGGGGAAAAAAAATGATAGATGGTGGAGGGCAGGGAAACACTTTAAAAGGGGAGGGAGGGAGGGAACACAGATTTTGGTAGGGAGGGGGGAAACACATGATAGATGGAGGGGGGAGGAACACATGATAGATGGTAGGGGGGCAGGGAACCATGATAGATGGTAGGGAGGGCAGGGGAACACATGATAGATGGTAGGGAGGGCAGGGAACACATGATAGATGGTAGGGAGGGCAGGGAACACATGATAGATGGTAGGGAGGGCAGGGAACACATGATAGATGGTAGGGAGGGCAGGGAACACACATGATAGATGGTAGGGAGGGCAGGGAACACATGATAGATGGTAGGGAGGGCAGGGAACACACATGATAGATGGTAGGGAGGGGCAGGGGGAACACATGATAGATGGTAGGGAGGGCAGGGAACATGATAGATGGTAGGGAGGGCAGGGAACACATGATAGATGGTAGGGAGGGCAGGGAACACATGAAGATGGTAGGGAGGGCAGGGAGCACATGATAGATTGGTAGGGAGGGCAGGGAACACATGATAGATGGTAGGGAGGGCAGGGAACACATGATAGATGGTAGGGAGGGCAGGGAACACATGATAGATGGTAGGGAGGGCAGGGAACACATGATAGATGGTAGGGAGGGCGGGAACACATGATAGATGGTAGGGAGGGCAGGGAAACATGATAGATGGTAGGGAGGGCAGGGAACACATGATAGATGGTAGGGAGGGCAGGGAACACATGATAGATGGTGGTGGCATTATTATTATTGTAGTTTTTGTTGCAGATGTTGCTGTTGTAGGGGTTATTGTTGTTGCAGGTGTTGTAATTATTGTAGCTGCTGTTGTAAGTGTTGTTATTGTAGGTGTTATTGCTGTAGTTTATGTAAGTGTTGTTGTAGGTGTTGTTATTGTTGTAGTTGTTTTTGTTGTAAGTGATGTTGTAGTTGTTGTAGGTGTTGTTATTGTTGTAGTTGTTTTTGTTGTAAGTGATGTAGTTGTTTTACGGAGCGTCATCGTTGTATGAAGATTTTGGTGAAGGTCTGAAGCTAAACCACTGAGTGTTGCTTCAACCAGCTTGGTCACAGGCCGCCTGATACTTGGTCACAGGGCGCCTGATACTGGGAATGTCTTCAACAAGCTTGGTCACAGGGCGCCTGATACTTGGTCACAGGGCGCCTGATACTGGGAATGTTTTCAACAAGCTTGGTCACAGGGCGCCTGATACTTGGTCACAGGTCGCTGATACTGGGAATTTTTTTCAACAAGCTTGGTCACAGGGCCCTGATACTTGGTCACAGGGGCGCCTGATACTGGGAATGTTTTCAAACAAGCTTGGTCACAGGGCGCCTGATATTTGGTCAACAGGTCGCCTGATTACTGGGAATGTTTCAACAAGTTTGGGTCACAGGCCGCCTGATACTGGGTCACAGGTCGCCTGATACTGGGAATGTTTTCAACAAGCTTGGTCACAGGGCGCCTGATACTTGGTCACAGGGCGCCTGATACTGGGAATGTTTTCAACAAGCTTGGTCACAGGCCGCCTGATACTGGGTCACAGGTCGCCTGATACTGGGAATGTTTTCAACAAGCTTGGTCACAGGGCGCCTGATACTGGGAATGTCTTCAACAAGCTTGGTCACAGGCCGCCTGATACTGGGTCACAGGTCGCCTGATACTGGGAATGTTTTCAACAAGCTTGGTCACAGGGCGCCTGATACTTGGTCACAGGGCGCCTGATACTGGGAATGTTTTCAACAAGCTTGGTCACAGGGCGCCTGATACTTGGTCACAGGGCGCCTGATACTGGGAATGTCTTCAACAAGCTTGGTCACAGGGCGCCTGATACTTGGTCACAGGGCGCCTGATACTGGGAATGTCTTCAACAAGCTTGGTCACAGGGCGCCTGATACTGGGAATGTCTTCAACAAGCTTGGTCACAGGGCGCCTGATACTTGGTCACAGGGCGCCTGATACTGGGAATGTCTTCAACAAGCTTGGTCACAGGGCGCCTGATACTTGGTCACAGGGCGCCTGATACTTGGTCACAGGGCGCCTGATACTGGGAATGTCTTCAACAAGCTTGGTCACAGGGCGCCTGATACTGGGAATGTCTTCAACAAGCTTGGTCACAGGCCGCCTGATACTTGGTCACAGGGCGCCTGATACTGGGAATGTCTTCAACAAGCTTGGTCACAGGGCGCCTGATACTGGGAATGTCTTCAACAAGCTTGGTCACAGGGCCCCTGATACTTGGTCACAGGGCGCCTGATACTTGGTCACAGGGCGCCTGATACTGGGAATGTCTTCAACAAGCTTGGTCACAGGGCCCCTGATACTTGGTCACAGGGCGCCTGATACTTGGTCACAGGGCGCCTGATACTTGGTCACAGGGCGCCTGATACTGGGAATGTCTTCAACAAGCTTGGTCACAGGCCGCCTGATACTTGGTCACAGGGCGCCTGATACTGGGAATGTCTTCAACAAGCATGGTCACAGGCCGCCTGATACTTGGTCACAGGGCGCCTGATACTGGGAATGTCTTCAACAAGCTTGGTTACAGGGCGCCTGATACTGGGAATGTCTTCAACAAGCTTGGTCACAGGGCCCCTGATACTTGGTCACAGGGCGCCTGATACTTGGTCACAGGGCGCCTGATACTTGGTCACAGGGCGCCTGATACTGGGAATGTCTTCAACAAGCTTGGTCACAGGCCGCCTGATACTTGGTCACAGGGCGCCTGATACTGGGAATGTCTTCAACAAGCTTGGTCACAGGCCGCCTGATACTTGGTCACAGGGCGCCTGATACTGGGAATGTCTTCAACAAGCTTGGTCACAGGGCGCCTGATACTGGGAATGTCTTCAACAAGCTTGGTCACAGGGCCCCTGATACTTGGTCACAGGGCGCCTGATACTTGGTCACAGGGCGCCTGATACTGGGAATGTCTTCAACAAACTTGGTCACAGGGCGCCTGATACTGGGAATGTCTTCAACAAGCTTGGTCACAGGGCGCCTGATACTGGGAATGTCTTCAACAAGCTTGGTCACAGGGCGCCTGATACTGGGAATGTCTTCAACAAGCTTGGTCACAGGGCACTTGATACTGGGAATGTCTTCAACAAACTTGGTCACAGGGCGCCTGATACTGGGAATGTCTTCAAGCTTGGTCACATGGCGCCTGATACTGGGAATGTCTTCAACAAGCTTGGTCACAGGGCGCCTGATACTGGGAATGTCTTCAACAAGCTTTGTCACAGGGCGCCTGATACTGGGAATGTCTTCAACAAGCTTGGTCACAGGGCGCCTGATACTGGGAATGTCATCAACAAACTTGGTCACAGGGCGCCTGATACTGGGAATGTCAACAAACTTGGTCACAGGGCGCCTGATACTGGGAATGTCTTCAAGCTTGGTCACAGGGCGCCTGATAGTGGGAATGTCTTCAACAAGCTTAGTCACAGGGCGCCTGATAGTGGGAATGTCTTCAACAAGCTTGGTCACAGGGCGCCTGATACTGGGAATGTCAACAAACTTGGTCACAGGGCGCCTGATACTGGGAATGTCTTCAACAAGCTTGGTCACAGGGCGCCAGATACTGGGAATGTCTTCAACAAACTTGGTCACAGGGCACCTGATACTGGGAATGTCTTCAAGCTTGGTCACAGGGCGCCTGATACTGGGAATGTCTTCAACAAGCTTGGTCACAGGGCGCCTGATACTGGGAATGTCTTCAACAAGCTTTGTCACAGGGCGCCTGATACTGGGAATGTCTTCAACAAGCTTGGTCACAGGGCGCCTGATACTGGGAATGTCTTCAACAAGCTTGGTCACAGGGCGCCTGATACTGGGAATGTCTTCAACAAACTTGGTCACAGGGCGCCTGATACTGGGAATGTCTTCAACAAACTTGGTCACAGGGCGCCTGATACTGGGAATGTCTTCAACAAACTTGGTCACAGGGCGCCTGCACATGCCAGTTGTACCTAGAGTCTCGTCCTCGTTACCCTAAACAAGAGTTCGAAGTTTGTATCCGATATGATGAGGTGTTCTTGAGTGAACGAAAGAAAAATCGAAAAATTGGAGGAATAAAAAAAACTCGGGCAACCTCTTAAAGGTTCCCCTTCTGAGATACATCATAATAATAATAATAATAATAATAATAATAATAATAATAGTAATAATAATAAGAGCATACAGAGTATTAGGAGTGTGGAACTTTGAAGGCGTGAGATTATCAGAAGTATAAATCAGAGAGCCGAGGTGAGGTTCTTGAGGTAGGATGACCATTTAGAGAGGATAGAGCAAAACAGGATGACTAGGAGGGGGTATGGGTCGTCCTAGGAAAGGCTGAGGGTAAATGAGGTGTTTGAGTGGTGGTGGCTTGGACATCTAACAGGCTTGTGTGAGCCCATTAAACCATAGTAAGTGGAGACGAGTGTTTTTTTTTTATGATTTGACGTTGTGTTGGAGTGTAATCAATGTAACATTTATGAAGGTGTTCGCGAAAAACGGTTAGCCGGATATTCGAGTCCTGGAGGTAAGAACATCCTGGAGGAGGGGTGGGGATACCGGAGGTTCAGTTTTATCTAAAGTGTGATATCATCATGCTTCTAGCAAGACAGTGATTGAATAAATGAAGGTAATGTTTTCCCTCTTTGTTTTGGATCATCCTGTCTTGGTGGGGACGACCAATATATTAAAGAAAAATACAAGTAAAATAACAATAATAAAAATAATAATAATAACGATAATATTAGCAATTAAAATAATAGCAATAATAATAATAATAACAATGGCAATAATAATAACAATAGTAATTAGAATAATAATAGCAATAATAATAAAAATACTAATAATATTACTACTACTGCTGCTGCTGCTGCTGCTGCTGCTGCTACTACTACTACTACTACTACTACTACTACTACTACTACTACTACTACTACTACTACTACTACGACTACTACTACTGCTGCTGCTGCTACTACTACTACTACTAATAATAATAATAATGCCTGCAGAACAAATGCTTGATGAGGCAGCCGCTCGAACATAATAATAATAGCAATAATAAAAATATCAATAATATTACTACTACTAATAATAGCAGTAATAGCAATAATAATAATAATAATAATAATAATGCCTGCAGAACAAATGCTTGATGAGGCTGCCGCTCCTACATAAAATTGTAATTTAAGTATTATTAATGTTGTATCATAAATTAGAAGGTTATTTGCCAGAGAACTTGTTGGTGGAGTCACTGGCGCTCCCCGCCCCATTCTCGGACCAGATCAGATTACCTCCCATTGCCAAGGCTGTGTATGAGCCTGACGGGTTTAGCGGTTGCCTACGTAGCAGTTGAGAAGCTAGAGTAAAATAGTTGAGAGGAGTTGTGAGGGTGGGAGGTTACGAAGGTAAGGTTGGTATTCCCCGGCCTGTTGGTGTTTCCAGTCATCCCAGATCACCTGGGTGTGTCCAAGGTTCCTTCTAGGTGCATGACCTGTAGGTGTGCACCTACAAGGTGCACACACACATACACACACACACACACACACACACACACACACACACACACACACACACACACACACACACACACACACACACACGCACACACACAGGCCTAGTGTCTAATCGACATGTGCCTAGGACAAAGTGGTAACTAACATTCAAGAGGCGGGACCAGGAGCTTGGACTCGACCCCTGCAACCTCAACTAGGTGAGTACACACACACACACACACACACACACACACACACACACACACACACACACAACACACACACACACACACATACACACACACGTGAAGCAGTATCGCTAAATAGTGCTCCCAGGATTTAGCGTTCTAGTGGCTGTCCTAAGATATTATTAGCGGTCATCGTACGTGAGTGAATCAGTGAACATACCTACAAGAGTGTAATAGCTTTCAAGAGTGCGAATAATGTGATAAGATCAAGAATTTTACAATTTAAATTTGAATGAATGGTGAATGAGGAAGGTAGCAGTCAGCTGATGAGGCTGCTGTCTGCAGTGTTGACACAAAATATACAATTGGGTTAACGGTGTGATCTGAAATATTAACAAATACAGATATTGGTCGGTTATAGCAGCAGTGTAGTGATCAGGTCATAAACGAGTGATTAAGTTAATACTGAAAGTAAGAAAAAGTTAGTCAATCCCCAGCTGTTGGTGTTGTGAATGTAGTTAATATCATCAGATTTGTTATGACCAACACTGTACTAAAGAAAAAAGAGGGAATACCAAGTCTTAAAAGAAAAATAAAATAAAAACTTGAATGCATGATAAAGTTCCTGAAGGAGTTACAAAGTGAAGGAGTTGATAGCAGCCGACCAGCAGGAACCTCCATTGTTGTGCAGACGACATCACTTGCCTATGTGTGGTTAATTTTGGTTAGTGTCTAAAGTCTCAGTGTCTCGCCCTGCTGGTTGTATGCTATACCATCTCTCTCTCCCTAACTTTCAGTGCCAGGAGATAGATAGTGGTAATCCTGATAATGTTTAGTAAATTATCTAAATATCTTCAGAAGAGTTGTGTAGCCTAGTGACCCCCCGCCTGACAGCTACAAGCTAGTAAAGTACGTACGTACAAACTCACTTGTTCACCAGTAATTATTATTATAATAAATATTAGTATAAATTAATAAGGAATTGAGTGAGAAATAATCCTATAATCTTCAAAACAGTAACGTAGCCTAGTGTGCAAAGATCCGGGCCGGGAGAGTACCGGTGAACCAAGAACAACAAAGATCCGGGCCGGGAGAGTACCGGTGAACCAACAACAACAACAACAATAGTGTTAACGTGACCCCCCTCTTTCAAAGAACAACAAGCTAGTCATCCTGACAACTGTTTACTGAGGACTGTTGTTCTCACCTGACAACTGTTTACTGAGGACTGTTGTCCTCACCTGACAACTGTTTACTGAGGACTGTTGTCCTCACCTGACAACTGTTTACTGAGGACTGTTGTCCTCACCTGACAACTGTTTACTGAGGACTGTTGTCCTCACCTGACAACTGTTTACTGAGGACTGTTGTCCTCACCTGACAACTGTTTACTGAGGACTGTTGTCCTCACCTGACAACTGTTTACTGAGGACTGTTGTCCTCACCTGACAACTGTTTACTGAGGACTGTTGTCCTCACCTGACAACTGTTTACTGAGGACTGTTGTCCTCACCTGACAACTGTTTACTGAGGACTGTTGTCCTCACCTGACAACTGTTTACTGAGGACTGTTGTCCTCACCTGACAACTGTTTACTGAGGACTGTTGTCCTCACCTGACAACTGTTTACTGAGGACTGTTGTCCTCACCTGACAACTGTTTACTGAGGACTATTGTTCTCACCTGACAACTGTTTACTGAGGACTGTTGTCCTCACCTGACAACTGTTTACTGAGGACTATTGTTCTCACCTGACAACTGTTTACTGAGGACTGTTGTCCTCAGCTCACAACTCCTTGTCTTCCTCTTCCTCCCTCACCACCTCCTCCTCTGTATCACATTTGTATATAATTTCCCCAAATAATCTCCAAGGTTAGCACAAATTATATATATTTCTTTAAAATTATTTTGAGTGCCTTCTGTTGTAGCCTTGAATTAATTAGCATGCAATTAACTACAAAATTTACACTGCCTTTTATATTTATGTCTTCCGTTGCTGTTAAATATATCAATTTTTTTCTTAATTAAAAAATAACGCTCCAGGTATATATATATATATATATATATATATATATATATATATATATATATTATATATATATATATATATATATATATAATTGATGAAGGAAAAAAGGCGAGTGGTGCATTGAGGTATATGTGGAGGCAAAAAATGTTATCTATGGAGGCAAAGAAGGGAATATATGAAAGTATAGTAGTACCAACACTCTTATATGGATGTGAAGCTTGGGATGTAAATGCTGCAGCAAGGAGGCGGTTGGAGGCAGTGGAGATGTCCTGTCTTAGGACAATGTGTGATGTAAATATTATGCAGAAAATTCGGAGTGTGGAAATTAGGAAAAGGTGTGGAGTTAATAAAAGTATTAGTCAGAGGGCTGAAGAGAGGTTGTTGAGGTGGTTTGGTAATTTAGAGAGAATGGATCAAAGTAGAATGACATGGGGAGCGTATAAATCTGTAGGATAAGGAAGGCGGGGTAGGGGTCGTCCTCGAAAAGGTTGGAGGGAGGGGGTAAAGGAGGTGTTGCAGGCGAGGGGCTTGGACCTCCAGCAAGCGTGCGTGAGCGTGTTAGATAGGAGTGAATGGAGACAAATGGTATTTCAAATTCAAATTCAAAGTTTATTCTCTATAAAGATTACAATGTTGAATTTACAGAATTTGGTTGTTGTGTGGTTTACATGTAGTTAAATAATGATTACAGAGTGTACCACTAGAACGCCTAGCATGGCTAGGCATTTCGGGCAGACTTAGTTTAATTCTTTATTTTAAAATATTACAAATTATGAGGTAAGTTGGTATTATGGCTAAGTGACTAAATACTAGTTTGTGAGTTTAGCAATGTGAATGCTTTTGTTTTGGCACAGTACATAGTTTCAGTATTGGAGTATCATAGGATTCATTATTTTAAGATTGAGATTAATATTTCTGTTTATGGTCAAATGGGTGAGTGAGTGTAAGTGTGAACCACCAGGTGGTATTCGTGTAGTTAGTTGATGGGGTGTATCAGGGAGATAAGATGTTTTCTAATGGTAGTTTTGAAGGTGATGAATGTGTCTGCAGTTCTAGAGTTCTCAGGTAGGGTGTTCCAGATTTTAGGGCCTTTGACATACATCGAATTTTTGTAAAGGTTTAGTCGGACACGGGGAATGTCGTAGAGATGTTTGTGTCTGGTGTTATGCCTGTGGGTTTCTGTCACAACTATCAAGAAAGCGTTTTAGGTCAAGGTTGATATTGGAGTTTAAGGTCCTGTAGATGTAGATTGCACAGTAGTAAGTGTGGATGTACT
>NC_069412.1:58329324-58364324 GCF_026875155.1 Cherax quadricarinatus | reverse complement strand
TACCCTTGTGTTCTTACTGCATTGATCAGCGAGGTTGTTGCTGCCAGAGGCTTGCAGTTGGGGGTATAAATATTTAAAATTAATGAAGGATAAATAATAAGTGTGAAAGTAATTACCACGTGATAATTATGGAATTATATCTGTGTGTGTGTGTGTGTGTGTGTGTGTGTGTGTGTGTGTGTGTGGTGTGTGTGTGTGTGTGTGGACGGTAAGTAAATGTGACGGAGAGGTGGGTGCTGGTGTTGGTTGTCTGCCTTGTTATTAGCAGACAGAGGGTCGAGCCTCCACCACTGCTTGTGTTACATGACCTTCCTACACGCTTCACAATATGTAGACCTGTGTGAACAACACAGGTGTTGTTTACACGAGAAACACTGGCAGAGGCTGTGAAGCAGTCAACACTACTACTGCTGAGACTGATGAACTACAAGCTGGCAGCCGGATCCCCTCAAGGAACGTTCCTTGATGCTGGGGAGGGGCTCTTGATCTAGGGAATTGGATCTGGTCTCCAGTTCTCTGAATTAAGCTTGAATACCTTCCACATCCCCCTCCCAGGTGCTGTATAATCCTACGGGTTTAGCGCTTCCCCTTGATTATAATAATAATAATGGCAGCCGGATGGAGAGGCTGGTGGGTGGGCAGGCAGCACATGTGGGTGGGCGGGCAGGCAGCACATGTGGGTGGGCGGGCAGGCAGCACATGTTGGGGTGGGCGGGCAGGCCCGCACATGTGGGTGGGTGGGCAGGCAGCACATGTGGGTGGGCGGGCAGGCAGCACATGTGGGTGGGCGGGCAGGCAGCACATGTGGGTGGGCGGGCAGGCAGCACATGTGGGTGGGCGGCAGGGACACATGTGGGTGGGCGGGCAGCAGGAATGTGGGTGGGCGGGCAGGCAGCACATGTGGGTGGGCGGGCAGGCAGCACATGTGGGTGGGCGGGCAGGCAGCACATGTGGGTGGGCGGGCAGGCAGCACATGTGGGTGGGCGGGAGGCAGAAAATGTGGGGGGGCGGGCAGGCAGGACATGTGGGTGGGCGGGCAGGCAGCACATGTGGGTGGGCGGGCAGGCAGCACATGTGGGTGGGCGGGCAGGCAGCACATGTGGGTGGGCGGGCAGGCAGCACATGTGGGTGGGCAGGCAGGCAAGGACATGTGGGTGGGCGGGCAGGCAGGACATGTGGGTGGACGGGCAGGCAGGACATGTGGGTGGGGGGGGCAAGGCAGCACATGTGGGTGGGCGGGCAGGCAGGACATGTGGGTGGGGGCAGGCAGCACATTGGGTGGGGGGCAGGCAGGACATGTGGGTGGGCGGGCAGGCAGTACATGTGGGTGGGCGGGCAGGCAGGACATGTGGGTGGGCGGGCAGGCAGGACATGTGGGTGGGCGGGCAGGCAGCACATGTGGGTGGGCGGGCAGGCAGGACATGTGGGTGGGCGGGCAGGCAGGACATGTGGGTGGGCGGGCAGGCAGCACATGTGGGTGGGCGGGCAGGCAGCCCCATGTGGGTGGGCGGGCAGCAGCACATGTGGGTTTGGGGGGGCAGGCAGCACATGTGGGTTGGGCGGGCAGGCAGCACATGTGGTGGGCGGGCAGGCAGGACATGTGGGTGGGGGGGCAGGCAGGACATGTGGGTGGGCGGGCAGGCAGCACATGTGGGTGGGCGGGGCAGGGAGACATGTGGGTGGGCGGGCAGGCAGGACATGTGGGTGGGCGGGCAGGCAGGACATGTGGGTGGGCAGACAGACAGGCAAGCACTGGGCAGACAAGCAAACATGGTACACCAATATTATTGCTTTGTATAATTTTTTTTATTATCGCCTAGAATCATCAACACCATTACTTGCTCCACCATTACTGTCGCCACCATTACTTGCTCCACCATTACTGTCGCCACCATTACTTGCTCCACCATTACTGTCGCCACCATTACTGGCACCACCATCACCAGTAATATCGAGCAGAATTAATTAGATCCTATCATCTGTGTTAATATAAGGTGTTAATAACTACAAAAAATAACTGATTCAAAGGGTCAATGCAATCTGTATGTAAGTTGTAACTAAAATACATTAGATTTATAATTAAAAATGTAAAGTTGATAGGGCAGTTAAATGAAATTACATTATTTCTATAATTATTTCTGTGAAGAGCTGCAGTGACAGGTAGACAACACTGGTAGACTGTGACAACAACTGAAAGACAACTCATACACACAGTGACAGGTAGACAACACTGGTAGACTGTGACAACAACTGAAAGACAACTCATACACACAGTGACAGGTAGACAACACTGGTAGACTGTGACAACTGAAAGACAATTCATACACAACTGGCGAGAATCACTGACTGCTGGGGACACAGTGCTGTGCAGTGAAGTTCACCTGAACCTGCTCTTGTCTCAGACGCCAGGTGTTGAACACACCTCTAGCACTCGGGTTCGGCCTGAGTGCCAGGAATGGCTCAAATAGAGCAGAACTTTTGAGAGATGAAAAACTCATACCAGCGAGAACACCGACCCTGACACCACTTGAACCCAAGACGTGCTGTACCCCAGCCACAGGGCGTCCACCACGATTGTAGCTAACTGTTGCACCACTTGTGCTGAAGAAGATTCACTGTGCCCTTGTCATAAAGCTGCCCTCACCGTAGGGCTGCAAACAGTACTCCATTTGACCTGAAGAAGGCTCGCCGTGCCCTTGTCATAGGGCTGCCTCCGCCATAGAGCTCTAAACAGTACTACACTTGACACGAATCCTCACCGTGCCTCTACTCCGACACTCCTTGAGCCACTGCCGGGTCACCACATGGAGAAGACCCAGGTCAGGACCCGTCCTGGCAAACCTTCATGAACCTGAACATGCTGGGAGTATTCCTGTCCTTGGCTGCACCCCCCTCCCAGTCCTCTTCTACACCCCCGGTCCTCACTTGCACCTTCCTGTCCTCACTTGCACCGTACACCAACAGTATAATGTGTTTCTTACACAACAGACTTAGTAATAAACTAAGACAATAACCAGACATCTGGGGAAAGTACTACAAGTTATATAATGTGCATAAATAATTTAATTAATATCTAAGGAAACGTGATTTTTTTACATTGTTGGAGAATTAAACTGTCTTGTTGACACAGTAATTCACCACCTGGTTATGATAGATGATGTTCATAAGGATAGGGTATAAGCAAGTTGTGTTAAGTTACCTCTGATAAGTTACAGTGTACTGGCATGCATTCCTACCACCACCACCACCCTCATAAAGCACTATCACATCAACATACTACACACATCAGATTTAAGTGGTGCGACTACGTGAGTGTAAAGCGTCATCAATATACTTCCTGAGCACATCAATCCACATCAGTCCCTCATCAACACCATTAATGATATCTTCGTCCAGTCTTGCGGGGCAATTCTTAAGATATTAATTTATTTGAAACTTGCCTTCCTCAAGATACCTCAATGTTGATGAAGGTCTCTTGATCCAAGAAGGTATAACTACTCTTCCCTTTGGTCACACCTGATCACCTCAGAAATGTCTGACCCCTACAGGTTTAGTGCTTCCCCATAACTCGATTATAATTGAGGTGAGCTCTGACATTCACTGGTGCAGGGAGCACTACACGTGAGGTGACCTCTGACATTCACTGTTGCAAGGAGCGCTCCACGTGAGGTGACCTCTGACATTCACTGTTGCAGGGAGTACTCCACGTGAGGTGACCTCTGACATTCACTGTTGCAGGGAGCACTCCACGTGAGGTGACTTCTGATATTCACTGTTGCAGGGAGCACTCCACGTGAGGTGACCTCTGACATTCACTGTTGCAAGGAGCACTCCACGTGAGGTGACCTCTGACATTCACTGTTGCAAGGAGCACTCCACGTGAGGTGACCTCTGACATTCACTGTTGCAAGGAGCACTCCACGTGAGGTGACCTCTGACATTCACTGTTGCAGGGAGCACTCCACGTGAGGTGACCTCTGACATTCACTGTTGCAAGGAGCACTCCACGTGAGGTGACCTCTGACATTCACTGTTGCAAGGAGCACTCCACGTGAGGTGACCTCTGACATTCACTGTTGCAGGGAGCACTCCACGTGAGGCGACTTCTGACATTCACTGTTGCATGGAGCACTCCACGTGAGGTGACTTCTGACATTCACTGTTGCAAGGAGCACTCCACGTGAGGCGACTTCTGACATTCACTGTTGCATGGAGCACTCCACGTGAGGTGACTTCTGACATTCACTGTTGCATGGAGCACTCCACGTGAGGTGACCTCTGACATTCACTGTTGCATGGAGCACTCCACGTGAGGCGACTTCTGACATTCACTGTTGCATGGAGCACTCCACGTGAGGTGACCTCTGACATTCACTGTTGCATGGAGCACTCCACGTGAGGCGACTTCTGACATTCACTGTTGCAAGGAGCACTCCACGTGAGGCGACTTCTGACATTCACTGTTGCATGGAGCACTCCACGTGAGGTGACTTCTGACATTCACTGTTGCATGGAGCACTCCACGTGAGGCGACTTCTGACATTCACTGTTGCATGGAGCACTCCACGTGAGGCGACTTCTGACATTCACTGTTGCATGGAGCACTCCACGTGAGGCGACTTCTGACATTCACTGTTGCATGGAGCACTCCACGTGAGGCGACTTCTGACATTCACTGTTGCATGGAGCACTCCACGTGAGGTGACTTCTGACATTCACTGTTGCAAGGAGCACTCCACGTGAGGCGACTTCTGACATTCACTGTTGCATGGAGCACTCCACGTGAGGCGACTTCTGACATTCACTGTTGCATGGAGCACTCCACGTGAGGTGACTTCTGACATTCACTGTTGCAAGGAGCACTCCACGTGAGGCGACTTCTGACATTCACTGTTGCATGGAGCACTCCACGTGAGGTGACTTCTGACATTCACTGTTGCAGGGAGCACTCCACGTGAGGTGACTTCTGACATTCACTGTTGCAAGGAGCACTCCACGTGAGGCGACTTCTGACATTCACTGTTGCATGGAGCACTCCACGTGAGGTGACTTCTGACATTCACTGTTGCATGGAGCACTCCACGTGAGGTGACTTCTGACATTCACTGTTGCTAGGAGCACTCCACGTGAGGTGACTTCTGACATTCACTGTTGCATGGAGCACTCCACGTGAGGTGACTTCTGACATTCACTGCTGCAGGGAGCACTCCACGTGAGGTGAGCTCTGACATTCACTGCTGCAGGGAGCACTCCTACATATGAGGTGAGCTCTGACATTCACTGCTGCAGGGAGCACTCCTACATATGAGGTGAGCTCTGACATTCACTGCTGCAGGGAGCACTCCTACATATGAGGTGACCTCTGACATTCACTGTTGCAAGGAGCACTCCACGTGAGGTGACTTCTGACATTCACTGTTGCAGGGAGCACTCCACGTGAGGTGACCTCTGACATTCACTGTTGCATGGAGCACTCCACGTGAGGTGACTTCTGACATTCACTGTTGCAAGGAGCACTCCACGTGAGGTGACTTCTGACATTCACTGTTGCAGGGAGCACTCCACGTGAGGTGACCTCTGACATTCACTGTTGCAGATAGCACTCCACGTGAGGTGACTTCTGACATTCACTGCTGCAGGGAGCACTCCTACATATGAGGTGAGCTCTGACATTCACTGCTGCAGGGAGCACTCCTACATATGAGGTGAGCTCTGACATTCACTGCTGCAGGGAGCACTCCTACATATGAGGTGAGCTCTGACATTCACTGCTGCAGGGAGCACTCCTACATATGAGGTGAGCTCTGACATTCACTGCTGCAGGGAGCACTCCTACATATGAGGTGAGCTCTGACATTCACTGCTGCAGGGAGCACTCCTACATATGAGGTGAGCTCTGACATTCACTGCTGTAGGGAGCACTCCTACATATTTATTACTGTGTAAAGCAACTTAGGGTATTAGAGTATTACATTTGAGCGCAACATTGTCGAGTTATGAACATCGTTAGTGCATCAGCCTCGGGACATTTGATTAGTACCTGGTTTTCCGCCCACCTTAATTGGGTTAGTGAGGTTATATAAACATGAGAGTACTTAGCGGTGTGTCGCCTTGTTAGGAAAATGAGGTAGATGTGAGTTCATGAAGGTGGGTTAATGAGAGTGGGTTGCTATGTGGACTGGTGGGGTGAGAAGGAGGGAACTGAGGTTTAAATTCTCACTACGATTTGAGATGGTTATAAATATAAGCAATAAATTTGCCTAATGTAAGTACACTGAGAAGCACTTAATGTCCCCTTAGGAAAGTACAGACTTTAGTCTCGTCTTTCAGGTTCTCGGTGCTACCAGTCTCCCTTACAGCGTTGAGAGTTTGCCGTCTGTATTGTGCACTCCATATCCAGGATAAGGATACACAACAGACCTAGTAACTAAGCCCCAAAAGGGTTAACAGGAGTACATCTGGATTTGTATCTGCAAGTGTCATATCTGTTACAAGCAAATTAAGTGATTTAATATGGCTGGTAAATAATTCTCATTGACGCTCAAAAGAATGAACATAAAATATGTATTTTTGTTTTTTGCCTTATTTTTTTTTTTAGTTTGAAGTACAGTATGTCTTCTGAAGCATGTGTGATTGTTTTGTGTGTCGTGCTGGGTGTCAAGGTCAATGTTTATGATGCCTTGTGTGTCGTGCTGGATGTCAAGGTCAATGTTTATGATGCCTTGTGTGTCGTGCTGGGTGTCAAGGTTAATGTTTATGATGCCTTGTGTGTCGTGCTGGGTGTCAAGGTCAATGTTTATGATGCCTTGTGTGTCGTGCTGGGTGTCAAGGTTAATGTTTATGATGCCTTGTGTGTCGTGCTGGGTGTCAAGGTTAATGTTTATGATGCCTTGTGTGTCGTGCTGGATGTCAAGGTTAATGTTTATGATGTTTTGTGTGTCGTGCTGGGTGTCAAGGTCAATGTTTATGATGCCTTGTGTGTCGTGCTGGGTGTCAAGGTTAATGTTTATGATGCCTTGTGTGTCGTGCTGGATGTCAAGGTTAATGTTTATGATGCCTTGTGTGTCGTGCTGGGTGTCAAGGTCAATGTTTATGATGCCTTGTGTGTCGTGCTGGGTGTCAAGGTCAATGTTTATGATGCCTTGTGTGTCGTGCTGGGTGTCAAGGTTCAATGTTTATGATGCCTTGTGTGTCGTGCTGGGTGTCAAGGTTAATGTTTATGATGCCTTGTGTGTCGTGCTGGGTGTCAAGGTCAATGTTTATGATGCCTTGTGTGTCGTGCTGGGTGTCAAGGTCAATGTTTATGATGTTTTGTGTGTCGTGCTGGGTGTCAAGGTCAATGTTTATGATGCCTTGTGTGTCGTGCTGGGTGTCAAGGTCAATGTTTATGATGTTTTGTGTGTCGTGCTGGGTGTCAAAGGTCAATGTTTATGATGCCTTGTGTGTCGTGCTGGTGTCAAGGTCAATGTTTATGATGCTTGTGTGTCGTGCTGGGTGTCAAGGTCAATGTTTATGATGTCCTTGTGTGTCGTGCTGGGTGTCAAGGTCAATGTTTATGATGCCTTGTGTGTCGTGCTGGGTGTCAAGGTTAATGTTTATGATTTGTGTGTCGTGCTGGATGTCAAGGTCAATGTTTATGATGTTTGTGTGTCGTGCTGGGTGTCAAGGTAATGTTTATGATGTCTTGTGTGTCGTGCTGGGTGTCAAGTTAATGTTTATGATGTCTTGTGTGTCGTGCTGGTGTCAAGTCAATGTTTATGATTTGTGTGTCGTGCTGGGTGTCAAGGTCAATGTTTATGATGCCTTGTGTGTCGTGCTGGGTGTCAAGGTCAATGTTTATGATGCTTGTGTGTCGTGCTGGGTGTCAAGTCAATGTTTATGATGTTTTGTGTGTCGTGCTGGGTGTCAAGGTCAATGTTTATGATGCTTGTGTGTCGTGCTGGGTGTCAAGGTCAATGTTTATGATGCCTTGTGTGTCGTGCTGGGTGTCAGGTCAAGTTATGATGTCTTGTGTGTCGTGCTGGGTGTCAAGGTCAATGTTTATGATCTTGTGTGTCGTGCTGGGTGTCAAGGTCAATGTTTATGATGCCTTGTTGTCGTGCTGGGTGTCAAGGTCAATGTTTATGATGTTTGTGTGTCGTGCTGGTGTCAAGATCAATGTTTATGATGCTTGTTGTCGTGCTGGGTGTCAAGGTCAATGTTTATGATGTTTTGTGTGTCGTGCTGGGTGTCAAGGTCAATGTTTATGTCTTGTGTGTCGTGCTGGGTGTCAAGGTCAATGTTTATGATGCCTTGTGTGTCGTGCTGGGTGTCAAGGTCAATGTTTATGATGTCCTTGTGTGTCGTGCTGGGTGTCAAGGTCAAGTATGATGCCTTGTGTGGCGTGCAGGGTGTCAAGGTCAAGTTTATGAGTGCTTGTGTGTCGTGCTGGGTGTCATGTCAATGTTTATGATGCCTTGTGTGTCGTGCTGGGTGTCAAGGTCAATGTTTATGATGTTTTGTGTGTCGTGCTGGGTGTCAAGGTCAATGTTTATGTCTTGTGTGTCGTGCTGGGTGTCAAGGTTAATGTTTATGATGCCTTGTGTGTCGTGCTGGGTGTCAAGGTCAATGTTTATGATGTTTTGTGTGTCGTGCTGGGTGTCAAGGTCAATGTTTATGATGCCTTGTGTGTCGTGCTGGGTGTCAAGGTCAATGTTTATGATGCCTTGTGTGTCGTGCTGGGTGTCAAGGTCAATGTTTATGATGTTTTGTGTGTCGTGCTGGGTGTCAAGGTCAATGTTTATGATGTCTTGTGTGTCGTGCTGGGTGTCAAGGTTAATGTTTATGATGTTTTGTGTGTCGTGCTGGATGTCAAGGTCAATGTTTATGATGTTTTGTGTGTCGTGCTGGGTGTCAAGGTTAATGTTTATGATGTTTTGTGTGTCGTGCTGGGTGTCAAGGTCAGTGTTTATGATGCCTTGTGTGTCGTGCTGGGTGTCAAGGTCAATGTTTATGATGTTTTGTGTGTCGTGCTGGGGTGTCATGATCAATGTTTATGATGTTTTGTGTGTCGTGCTGGGTGTCAAGGTTAATGTTTATGATGTTTTGTGTGTCGTGCTGGGTGTCAAGGTTAATGTTTATGATGTTTTGTGTGTCGTGCTGGGTGTCAAGGTCAGTGTTTATGATGCCTTGTGTATCGTGCTGGGTGTCAAGGTCAATGTTTATGATTTGTGTGTCGTGCTGGGTGTCAAGGTCAATTTTTATGATGCCTTGTGTGTCGTGCTGGGTGTCAAGGTTAATGTTTATGATGTCTTGTGTGTCGTGCTGGATGTCAAGATCAATGTTTATGATGTTTTGTGTGTCGTGCTGGGTGTCAACGTTAATGTTTATGATTTGTGTGTCGTGCTGGGTGTCAAGGTCAATGTTTATGTCTTGTGTCGTGCTGGGTGTCAAGATCAATGTTTATGATTTGTGTGTCGTGCTGGGTGTCAACGTTAATGTTTTATGATGTTTTGTGTGTCGTGCTGGTGTCAAGTTGTGTGGCGTGCAGGGTGTCAAGGTCACCGCTCATGATGCCTTGTGTGGCGTGCAGGGTGTCAAGGTCAACGCTCATGATGCCTTGTGTGGCGTGCAGGGTGTGAAGGTCAACGCTCATGATGCTTTGTGTGGCGTGCAGGGTGTCAAGGTCAACGCTCATGATGCTTTGTGTGGCGTGCAGGGTGTCAAGGTCAACGCTCATGATGCTTTGTGTGGCGTGCAGGGTGTCAAGGTCAACGCTCATGATGCTTTGTGTGGCGTGCAGGGTGTCAAGGTCACCTCTCATGATGCCTTGTGTGGCGTGCAGGGTGTCAAGGTCACCGCTCATGATGCCTTGTGTGGCGTGCAGGGTGTCAAGGTCAACGCTCATGATGCCTTGTGTGGCGTGCAGGGTGTCAAGGTCAACGCTCATGATGCCTTGTGTGGCGTGCAGGGTGTCAAGGTCAACGCTCATGATGCCTTGTGTGTCGTGCAGGGTGTCAAGGTCAACGCTCATGATGCCTTGTGTGGCGTGCAGGGTGTCAAGGTCAACGCTCATGATGCCTTGTGTGGCGTGCAGGGTGTCAAGGTCAACGCTCATGATGCCTTGTGTGGCGTGCACGGTGTCAAGGTCAACGCTCATGATGCCTTGTGTGGCGTGCAGGGTGTCAAGGTCTAAGCTCGTGTAAAAAATAAACACAAATGCAGCATAATTCAAACCTTTATTGACAATGTTTCGCCCACACAGTGGACTTCTTTATCAAGTCACAAACAGATCTACCTGAGAAGAAAGTACATAAGTACATGCAGGGAACATAGTGACGTGAAGAATCAGGTGGAGAATGCACGGGTTGGGTAAGTAGGTATTTTGATGATTAAGACACATGTGCAACAGTTGGGTATCTTTATTGCTGAAACGTTTCACCTACACGGTAGGTTTCTTCAGTCAAATGCAGAGACAGCAGGTCTAGTAGTGGAACGAAGATGTAATCAGTCCATCAGCCTTGGAGAAATAGTATTTGAGATGGTCAGTCCCTCAGCCTGGAGAAAAGTTCAGCTTCATGGTCTGGAACAAGTTGGTCAGTTCCTCAACCTGGAGAAGAGTTGAGCTTCATGGTCTGGAACAAGTTGGTCAGTTCCTCAACCTGGAGAAGAGTTGAGCTTCATGGTCTGGAACAAGGTGGTCAGTTCCTCAACCTGGAGAAGAGTTGAGCTTCATGGTCTGGAACAAGGTGGTCAGTTCCTCAACCTGGAGAAGAGTTGAGCTTCATGGTCTGGAACAAGTTGGTCAGTTCCTCAACCTGGAGAAGAGTTGAGCTTCATGGTCTGGAACAAGGTGGTCAGTTCCTCAACCTGGAGAAGAGTTGAGCTTCATGGTCTGGAACAATATGAAGCTGAAGCTGAAGCATGAGAAAGGAGTCTTAAATATTGTCGAAGGTGGGGTAGAAGATCTGAAAGACGTTGCAGGGAACGGGATCCACTAGTAGAAGCAAGCATACAGGTCCATCTGGAATCCAACCCTCCTCACTCATAGTTACGTGATGAAGTGTGGAAGTTATCCTTTGTACCAAGATACCGTTGTGTTGCAGTGTCTAATAGTTGTGTTGAAAATAGTATAAAATACGGACAGGCTGATGATTAGGCCTACTGTGTAGGAGAAACGTCTCAACAAAAAGATACCCAACTGTTACATATGTCTTAATCATCAAATTGTTGGTATTTTATACCATTTCCAACAAAAGTAGGTATGTTGCTTAAGATAATGATGAAGTTTCCTGGCGAGGGGTTTAACTATGTAGTAAAAGCCGTTGTTTTGGTTGAAATTGTTGGATATACAGTTGAGTGATGATTCCAAGATCGTGCGACACTGTCTTCATCCTTGGCGATGAGTCTTGTGTCTGTGTACTTGAGTGTGTACTTGAGTAAACAGTTGTACAGGTCTCGGTGTAGAACACAGTCCTTCCTTCAGTGGTCCATTCTGCCTGCGTATTGATGTTCTGAAATACGTATTTGGAGGTCTCGGGATGTCTCGCCCACATATAATTGGTTATGACTTGATAAATCTACTATGTGGGCGAAACGTAGTCAATAAAAAATAGCATTATACTACATTTATATCTATTTTTTCCATCTTGTCGGTATTTTATACCATTTATCTCCGAGAACAGTCGTGATGCCTCGTGTGCAGAAATAAGTAATTTTTCTTATTGTTCTCCTGCTCGTATTTCTTTCCCTTTTTTCTTATTTTTCCATCTTAAACTTAAGAACATTTTGTCTTATATTTTAGACTTAAGACCATTTTTTCATGAATAGTTTAGACGTGAAAACAAAATAAATTTAGTAAAGTGTGACTGACACTAACCATTGTTAGAGAGTAACTTTGATGGAAACAACGTAAAGGAAGTTGAGTACTCTGTAGTTTGTCCTCACACACACACACCCTCTTCTGACTGCTGTCCACACCACTGAAGAGAATATCACCATCTCTTCTGACTGCTGTCCACACCACTGAAGAGAATATCACCATCACTTCTGACTGCTGTCCACACCACTGAAGACAATATTACCATCTCTTCTGACTGCTGTCCACACCACTGAAGAGAATATCACCATCACTTCTGACTGCTGTCCACACCACTGAAGACAATATTACCATCTCTTCTGACTGCTGTCCACACCACTGAAGAGAATATCACCATCTCTTCTGACTGCTGTCCACACCACTGAACAGAATATCACCATCTCTTCTGACTGCTGTCCACACCACTGAAGAGAATATTACCATCTCTTCTGACTGCTGTCCATACCACTGAAGAGAATATCACCATCTCTTCTGACTGCTGTCCACACCACTGAACAGAATATCACCATCTCTTCTGACTGCTGTCCACACCACTGAAGAGAATATCACCATCTCTTCTGACTGCTGTCCACACCACTGAAGAGAATATCACCATCTCTTCTGACTGCTGTCCACACCACTGAAGAGAATATCACCATCTCTTCTGGCTGCTGTCCACACCACTGAACAGAATATCACCATCTCTTCTGGCTGCTGTCCACACCACTGAAGAGAATATCACCATCTCTTCTGACTGCTGTCCACACCTGAAGAGAATATCACCATCTCTTCTGACTGCTGTCCACAATACTGTGAACAAGAGAACATCACAACATCATCTAACTACTGCCTATAACACTATGAACAAGAGAACAACACAATCACTGTACAGTTTAAAGACTTGGTTATTTAGAATTTTTTTTTATCACACGGAAGGATAAGAAAGAGTTCAAACTAGTTACTGTGGAGCCACTAGTAGTTCCTGTGGAGCCAGTAGTTACTGTGGAGCCACTAGTAGTTACTGTGGAGCCAGTAGTAGTTACTGTGGAGCCAGTAGTAGTTACTGTGGAGCCACTAGTAGTTACTGTGGAGCCAGTAGTAGTTACTGTGGAGCCACTAGTAGTTACTGTGGAGCCACTAGTAGTTACTGTGGAGCCACTAGTAGTTACTGTGGAGCCACTAGTAGTTACTGTGGAGCCAGTAGTAGTTACTGTGGAGCCACTAGTAGTTACTGTGGAGCCACTAGTAGTTACTGTGGAGCCACTAGTAGTTACTGTGGAGCCAGTAGTAGTTACTGTGGAGCCACTAGTAGTTACTGTGGAGCCAGTAGCAGTTACTGTGGAGCCACTAGTAGTTACTGTGGAGCCACTAGTAGTTACTGTGGAGCCACTAGTAGTTACTGTGGAGCCAGTAGTAGTTACTGTGGAGTCAGTAGTAGTTACTGTGGAGTCAGTAGTAGTTACTGTGGAGCCACTAGTAGTTACTGTGGAGCCACTAGTAGTTACTGTGGAGCCACTAGTAGTTACTGTGGAGCCAGTAGTAGTTACTGTGGAGCCACTAGTACTTACTGTGGAACCAGTAGTAGTTACTGTGGAGCCAGTAGTAGTTACTGTGGCGCTAGTAGTAGTTACTGTGGAGCCACTAGTAGTTACTGTGGAGCCAGTAGTAGTTACTGTGGAGTCAGTAGTAGTTACTGTGGAGCCACTAGTAGTTACTGTGGAGCCAGTAGTAGTTACTGTGGAGCCAGTAGTAGTTACTGTGGAGCCACTAGTAGTTACTGTGGAGCCACTAGTAGTTACTGTGGAGCCACTAGTAGTTACTGTGGAGCCAGTAGTCGTTACTGTGGAGCCAGTAGTAGTTACTGTGGAGCCACTAGTAGTTACTGTGGAGCCACTAGTAGTTACTGTGGAGCCACTAGTAGTTACTGTGGAGCCACTAGTAGTTACTGTGGAGCCACTAGTAGTTACTGTGGAGCCAGTAGTAGTTACTGTGGAGCCACTAGTAGTTACTGTGGAGTCAGTAGTAGTTACTGTGGAGCCACTAGTAGTTACTGTGGAGCCACTAGTAGTTACTGTGGAGCCAGTAGTAGTTACTGTGGAGCCACTAGTACTGTGGAACCAGTAGTAGTTACTGTGGAGCCAGTAGTAGTTACTGTGGAGCTAGTAGTAGTTACTGTGGAGCTAGTAGTAGTTACTGTGGAGCCAGTAGTAGTTACTGTGGAGCTAGTAGTAGTTACTGTGGAGCCAGTAGTAGTTACTGTGGAGCCAGTAGTAGTTACTGTGGAGCCAGTAGTAGTTACTGTGGAGCCAGTAGTAGTTACTGTGGAGCCAGTAGTACTGTGGAGCCAGTAGTAGTACTGTGGAGCCAGTAGTAGTTACTGTGGAGTCAGTAGTAGTTACTGTGGAGCCAGTAGTACTTACTGTGGAGCCAGTAGTAGTTACTGTGGAGCCAGTAGTTACTGTGGAGCCAGTAGTAGTTACTGTGGAGCCAGTAGTAGTAACTGTGGAGCCAGTAGTAGATACGGTAGAGTCAGTAGTAGTTACTGTGGAGCCAGTAGTAGTTACTGTGGAGCCAGTAGTAGTTACTGTGGAGCCAGTAGTAGTTACTGTGGAGTCAGTAGTTACTGTGGAGCCAGTAGTAGTTACTGTGGAGCCAGTAGTAGTTACTGTGGAGCCAGTAGTAGTTACTGTGGAGCCAGTAGTAGATACGGTAGAGTCAGTAGTAGTTACTGTGGAGCCACTAGTAGTTACTGTGGAGCCAGTAGTAGTTACTGTGGAGCCAGTAGTAGTTACTGTGGAGCCAGTAGTAGTTACGGTAGAGTCAGTAGTAGTTACGGTAGAGTCAGTAGTAGTTACTGTGAGCCAGTAGTAGTTACGGTAGAGTCAGTAGTAGTTACGGTAGAGTCAGTAGTAGTTACTGTGGAGCCAGTAGTAGTTACTGTGGAGCCAGTAGTAGTTACGGTAGAGTCAGTAGTAGTTACGGTAGAGTCAGTAGTAGTTACTGTGGAGCCAGTAGTTACGTTAGAGTCAGTAGTAGTTACGGTAGTCAGTAGTAGTTACGGTAGAGTCACTAGTAGTTACTGTGGAGCCAGTAGTATTTACTGTGGAGCCAGTAGTAGTTACGGTAGAGTCAGTAGTAGTTACGGTAGAGTCAGTAGTAGTTACGGTAGAGTCAGTAGTAGTTACGGTAGAGCCAGTAGTAGTTACGGTAGAGCCAGTAGTAGTTACGGTAGAGTCAGTAGTAGTTACTGTGGAGCCAGTAGTAGTTACTGTGGAGCCAGTAGTAGTTACGGTAGAGTCAGTAGTAGTTACGGTAGAGTCAGTAGTAGTTACTGTGGAGCCAGTAGTTACGTTAGAGTCAGTAGTAGTTACGGTAGTCAGTAGTAGTTACGGTAGAGTCACTAGTAGTTACTGTGGAGCCAGTAGTATTTATTGTGGAGCCAGTAGTAGTTACGGTAGAGTCAGTAGTAGTTACGGTAGAGTCAGTAGTAGTTACGGTAGAGTCAGTAGTAGTTACTGTGGAGCCAGTAGTAGTTACTGTGGAGCCAGTAGTAGTTACTGTGGAGCCAGTAGTAGTTACGGTAGAGTCAGTAGTAGTTACGGTAGAGTCAGTAGTAGTTACTGTGAGCCAGTAGTAGTTACGGTAGAGTCAGTAGTAGTTACGGTAGAGTCAGTAGTAGTTACTGTGGAGCCAGTAGTAGTTACTGTGGAGCCAGTAGTAGTTACGGTAGAGTCAGTAGTAGTTACGGTAGAGTCAGTAGTAGTTACTGTGGAGCCAGTAGTTACGTTAGAGTCAGTAGTAGTTACGGTAGTCAGTAGTAGTTACGGTAGAGTCACTAGTAGTTACTGTGGAGCCAGTAGTATTTACTGTGGAGCCAGTAGTAGTTACGGTAGAGTCAGTAGTAGTTACGGTAGAGTCAGTAGTAGTTACGGTAGAGTCAGTAGTAGTTACGGTAGAGCCAGTAGTAGTTACGGTAGAGCCAGTAGTAGTTACGGTAGAGTCAGTAGTAGTTACGGTATAGTCAGTAGTAGTTACGGTATAGTCAGTAGTAGTTACGGTATAGTCAGTAGTAGTTACGGTAGAGTCAGTAATAGTTACGGTATAGTCAGTAGTAGTTACGGTAGAGTCAGTAGTAGTTACGGTAGAGTCAGTAGTAGTTACGGTAGAGTCAGTAGTAGTTACGGTATAGTCAGTAGTAGTTACGGTATAGTCAGTAGTAGTTACGGTAGAGTCAGTAGTAGTTACGGTAGAGTCAGTAGTAGTTACGGTAGAGTCAGTAGTAGTTACGGTAGAGTCAGTAGTAGTTACGGTAGAGTCAGTAGTAGTTACGGTAGAGTCAGTAGTAGTTACGGTAGAGTCTATAAGAAAAACGAGAGTACTACCTTGTTACTCAGTGTTAACTTATTAATCTCTTACCACAAAAACAGCAGTAAGAAAAAGAAAAAATGTAATTCGTACTGATGACAAAATTCTAGTATATTAAGCTAACAAGATAGATGGCTATGTGGTCACTGGTTTAAAAAAAAAGAACCAAATTTCTTGTACCCATTGTTTATGAAATTCCTTTCAACGTTTGTAACCAATCATACAGAGAACAAAGAGTAAGAGAGCTTAAATAATTTGAGAGCTATGGCTATGGTACAAGAGTGAAAGGACACCCTCCTTGAATTATTTAGAGGATAAATTGGAAGTAAGAGCACAAATCCTCGAGTGTTATGATTACCTTGTGCTACAGTTGCAACACTTCTTCTGCACCTGACTTAAGCTTATGTGAAGTGACTTGTCTCATGTGACATGATTTACCTCATGCGAAATGACTTTGAACATTTGACGAACAATTCTTTTTTGTGATGTGACTAAGGTAATGCGACCTGACCCAAGTCATGGGAACTGGCTGGAGAGAGAGAACCTGCAGATACTGAAGTTGAGTTTCCTGCGGGAGTTTTGGAAAGAACTGAATGTATCGTTGTTGTAAATTATAACGAACACATAAAGTAGCCGGTGGTTTAGCCACTGGCTACACCAGTAGCTACACTAGTGACTACGCTAGTTGCTACACCAGTTGCTGCACCAGTTGCTACGTCAGTAGCTACACTAGTAACTACGCTAGTTGCTACACCAGTTGCTGCACCAGTTGCTACGTCAGTAGCTACATTAGTGGCTTCACCAGTCGCTACACTAGTGACTGCACCAGTCGCTACACTAGTGGCTACACCAGTCGCTACACTAGTGGCTACACCAGTCGCTACACTAGTGGCTACACCAGTCGCTACACTAGTGACTACACCAGATGCTACACCAGTCGCTACAGCAATAGGTACACTAGTGACTGCACCAGTCGCTGCACTAGTGGCTTCACCAGTCGCTACACTAGTGACTACACCAGATGCTACACCAGTCGCTTCACTAATGACTACACCAGTTGCTGCACCAGATGCTACACCAGTCACTACATCAATAGGTACACTAGTGACTGCACCAGTAGGTACACTAGTGACTGCACCAGTAGCTACACTAGTGACTGCACCAGTCGCTACACTAGTGGCTACACCAGTCGCTACACTAGTGACTACACCCAGATGCTACACCAGTCGCTACACTAATGACTACACCAGTTGCTGCACCAGTTGCTACACCAGTTGCTACACCAGTTGCTGCACCAGTTGCTACACTAGTGGCTACACTAGTGACTGCACCTGTTGCTACACCAGTTGCTGCACCAGTTGCTACACCAGTTGCTACGCTAGTAGCTACACTAGTGGCTACACCAGTGGCTACACCAGTTGCTGCACCATGGCTACACTAGTGGCTACACCACTTGCTGCACCAGTAGCTACACTAGTGGCTACACCAGTTGCTGCACCACTGGCTACACTAGTGGCTACACCACTTGCTGCACCAGTAGCTACACTAGTGGCTACACCACTTGCTGCACCAGTGGCTACACCAGTTGCTGCACCAGTAGCTACACTAGTGGCTACACCACTTGCTGCACCAGTAGCTACACTAGTGGCTACACCAGTTGCTGCACCAGTAGCTACACCAGTGGCTACACCAGTTGCTGCACCAGTAGCTACACTAGTGGCTACACCAGTAGCTACACCAGTAGCTACACTAGTGGCTACACCATTTGCTGCACCAGTAGCTACACCAGTGGCTACACCAGTTGCTGCACCAGTAGCTACACTAGTGGCTACACCAGTAGCTACACCAGTAGCTACACTAGTGGCTACACCAGTTGCTGCACCAGTAGCTACACTAGTGGCTACACCAGTTGCTGCACCAGTAGCTACACCAGTAGCTACACCAGTAGCTACACCAGTAGCTACACTAGTGGCTACACCAGTAGCTACACTAGTTGCTACACCAGTAGCTACACTAGTGGCTACACCACTTGCTGCACCAGTAGCTACACTAGTGGCTACACCACTTGCTGCACCAGTGGCTACACTAGTGGCTACACCAGTTGCTGCACCAGTAGCTACACTAGTGGCTACACCAGTAGCTACACCAGTAGCTACACTAGTGGCTACACCAGTTGCTGCACCAGTAGCTACACTAGTGGCTACACCAGTTGCTGCACCAGTAGCTACACTAGTGGCTACACCAGTTGCTACGCTAGTAGCTACACTAGTGGCTACACCAGTTGCTGCACCAGTAGCTACACTAGTGGCTACACCAGTTGCTGCACCAGTAGCTACACTAGTGGCTACACCAGTTGCTGCACCAGTAGCTACACTAGTTGCTACACCAGTAGCTACACTAGTTGCTACACCAGTGGCTACAACAGTGGTACCAAAACATACAGAGAAGAATAACGAAGTTGATCACTTGTATCATGAACTTTCCTACGAAGGCTGGTCGAAGACGCTGAATGTTCACTCTCTGGAAAGATATAGAATAATGCAGATATTACTAAAATGTACAATGGAAAACTGGAATAACTAAAGGGTATTTAAATTATTGAGCCTCAGTCATAAGAATAATTATAGAACATCAGCCATAGGACTGGAATTATGGAGACTCAGTCAGAGGACTGGAATTTTAGAGCCTCAGTCAGAGGACTGGAATTTTAGAGCCTCAGTCATAGGACTGGAATTTTAGAGACTCAGAGGACTGGAATTTTAGAGCCTCAGTCATAGGACAGGAATTTTAGAGCCTCAGTCATAGGACTGGAATTTTAGAGACTCAGTCAGAGGACTGGAATTTTAGAGCCTCAGTCATAGGACTGGAATTTTAGAGCCTCAGTCATAGGACTGGAATTTTAGAGACTCAGTCAGAGGACTGGAATTTTAGAGACTCAGTCAGAGGACTGGAATTTTAGAGACTCAGTCAGAGGACTGGAATTTTAGAGACTCAGTCAGAGGACTGGAATTTTAGAGACTCAGTCAGAGGACTGGAATTTTAGAGACTCAGTCAGAGGACTGGAATTTTAGAGACTCAGTCAGAGGGCTGGAATTTTAGAGACTCAGTCAGAGGACTGGAATTTTAGAGACTCAGTCAGAGGACTGGAATTTTAGAGACTCAGTCAGAGGACTGGAATTTTAGAGACTCAGTCAGAGGACTGGAATTTTAGAGCCTCAGTCATAGGACTGGAATTATAGAGCCTCACATTTCTCCCTCCCCATTAGTCTGCTGTTTGTCACATCCTGTCTTCTTTCCACTTGTAATTCTCGCCTCTCCCTTTCCTCCATCTCTCCTATTCCTCTCTTTCATCCCATCCTTACCTCTCTTCATATCTCCCATTCTAAGATTCCATTCCTGCTCCCCAGCCTTATTATCATCTCTGCCTTTCATCCCACACATCATCTCCCTCCCTTTTTTCCCATTTGTATCCATAACTCCTTCCTTTATCTCTCCTCCTCTTCCCTCAGTGTCTTCCATCATCAGTTCTTCCTTCCTCTTGTGTTTATCCTATTTCTACTTCCTCCTCCTCCTCCACCTCCTCCGCCTCCTCCTCCGCCTCCTCCTCGTCCTCCTCCTCCACTTCCTCCACCTCCTACTCCTCCTCCTCCACCTCCTCCACCTCCTCCACCACCTCCTCCTCCTCCTCCTCCTCCTCCTCCTCCTCCTCCTCCTCCTCCTCCCTCACTACACCCTGGGGTTAAAAAATCCTTCTCTGTAATAGGATGGCACTGAATGGTAGGTTTTAATGGGGGCCGACTTACTCTGAATGGGTTGGGATTTACCTCCCTAATGGAGCCCCCATTAGACATGACACACTCCAGTTTAGACATAATGAACTTCGGATCCCGACAACAATAGCGTTCGGATACCCGACTAATGTACTACTGATTGCCCTTGAGGGTTAAGTGCTACCTGCTATAATGTAACCCAGCCATTACGATATAGTGAGGGAACTGGATCAGACATTATAGCAAGGGTTGTCGGATGGGTTTTAAACATAATGGGGGAGGAGGTTTTTTGTCTGATAATTCTGATTTGTGATACTTGTGTCTGTATTAAATGTAGATGATATTGTAAGAGTGAATGATTCTTGCTGATAATAGCTTGATTCTTGCTGATAATTACTTGATTCTTGCTGATAATTACTTGATTCTTGCTGATAATTACTTGATTCTTGCAGATAATTACTTGATTCTTGCTGATAATTACTTGATTCTTGCTGATAATTACTTGATTCTTGCTGATAATGGCTTGATTCTTGCTGATAATTACTTGATTCTTGCAGATAATTACTTGATTCTTGCTGATAATGGCTTGATTCTTGCTGATAATTACTTGATTCTTGCTGATAATGGCTTGATTCTTGCTGATAATGGCTTGATTCTTGCTGATAATTACTTGATTCTTGCTGATAATTACTTGATTCTTGCTGATAATTACTTGATTCTTGCTGATAATTACTTGATTCTTGCTGATAATGGCTTGATTCTTGCTGATAATTACTTGATTCTTGCTGATAATTACTTTATTCTTGCTGATAATGGCTTGATTCTTGCTGATAATTACTTGATTCTTGCTGATAATTACTTGATTCTTGCTGATAATTACTTGATTCTTGCTGATAATTACTTGATTCTTGCTGATAATTACTTGATTCTTGCTGATAATTACTTGATTCTTGCAGATAATTACTTGATTCTTGCTGATAATTACTTGATTCTTGCTGATAATTACTTGATTCTTGCTGATAATTACTTGATTCTTGCAGATAATTACTTGATTCTTGCTGATAATTACTTGATTCTTGCTGATAATTACTTGATTCTTGCAGATAATTACTTGATTCTTGCTGATAATTACTTGATTCTTGCTAATAATTACTTGATTCTTGCAGATAATTACTTGATTCTTGCTAATAATTACTTGATTCTTGCTGATAATTACTTGATTCTTGCTGATAATTACTTGATTCTTGCTGATAATTACTTGATTCTTGCAGATAATTACTTGATTCTTGCTAATAATTACTTGATTCTTGCTGATAATTACTTGATTCTTGCTGATAATTACTTGATTCTTGCTGATAATTACTTGATTCTTGCTGATAATTACTTGATTCTTGCTGATAATTACTTGATTCTTGCTGATAATTACTTGATTCTTGCTGATAATTACTTGATTCTTGCTGATAATTACTTGATTCTTGCTGATAATTACTTGATTCTTGCTGATAATTACTTGATTCTTGCAGATAATTACTTGATTCTTGCTGATAATTACTTGATTCTTGCTGATAATTACTTGATTCTTGCTGATAATTACTTGATTCTTGCAGATAATTACTTGATTCTTGCTGATAATTACTTGATTCTTGCTGATAATTACTTGATTCTTGCAGATAATTGCTTGATTCTTGCTGATAATTACTTGATTGTTGCTGATAATTACTTGATTCTTGCTGATAATTACTTGATTCTTGCAGATAATTACTTGATTCTTGCTGATAATTACTTGATTCTTGCAGATAATTACTTGATTCTTGCTGATAATTACTTGATTCTTGCTAATAATTACTTGATTCTTGCAGATAATTACTTGATTCTTGCTAATAATTACTTGATTCTTGCTGATAATTACTTGATTCTTGCTGATAATTACTTGATTCTTGCTGATAATTACTTGATTCTTGCAGATAATTACTTGATTCTTGCTAATAATTACTTGATTCTTGCTGATAATTACTTGATTCTTGCTGATAATTACTTGATTCTTGCTGATAATTACTTGATTCTTGCAGATAATTACTTGATTCTTGCTGATAATTACTTGATTCTTGCTGATAATTACTTGATTCTTGCAGATAATTACTTGATTCTTGCTGATAATTACTTGATTCTTGCTGATAATTACTTGATTCTTGCTGATAATTACTTGATTCTTGCTAATAATTACTTGATTCTTGCTGATAATTACTTGATTCTTGCTGATAATTACTTGATTCTTGCTGATAATTACTTGATTCTTGCAGATAATTACTTGATTCTTGCTGATAATTACTTGATTCCTGCTGATAATTACTTGATTCTTGCTGATAATTACTTGATTCTTGCTGATAATTTCTTGATTCTTGCTGATAATTACTTGATTCTTGCTGATAATTACTTGATTCTTGCAGATAATTACTTGATTCTTGCTAATAATTACTTGATTCTTGCTGATAATTACTTGATTCTTGCAGATAATTACTTGATTCTTGCTGATAATTACTTGATTCTTGCTGATAATTACTTGATTCTTGCAGATAATTACTTGATTCTTGCTGATAATTACTTGATTCTTGCTGATAATTACTTGATTCTTGCTGATAATTACTTGATTCTTGCAGATAATTACTTGATTCTTGCTGATAATTACTTGATTCTTGCTGATAATTACTTGATTCTTGCAGATAATTACTTGATTCTTGCTGATAATTACTTGATTCTTGCTGATAATTACTTGATTCTTGCTAATAATTGCTTGATTCTTGCTAATAATTACTTGATTCTTGCTGATAATTACTTGATTCTTGCTGATAATTACTTGATTCTTGCTAATAATTGCTTGAGTCTTGCAGATTGTCGGCTGATTATTATTTTTTAATAATAATTGCATTTATTATAGATAAATCCAACAGTTACAGTATTTTCCGGCATATAAGGCGCACCTTTCTTCCCACAGTGAGCCTGCGCCTTATATGCTCAAAAGCAGTCTTCGGGTTATGCTTCAGCGTGAAGTAAGAGAGTAATTAATCCTTGAATATTGTTACTGATTCACCCTTATGATACTTCTGTGGTGCGTCTTATATGCCGGAAAACATGGTATGTAGCTAGATATATATAATTACGGGCCACTTAGCGTTTTTTTATCTATTGTTTTTATGATTGTTTTTGCTTCTTCGTTGACTGTTTTTGTTGAATTGTTTGCTATTGTTTTTGTATGTTGAATTGTTTGCTATTGTGTTTTTGTGTGCTGTTTATTTAACGTATTACTGTGTTGAATGTTTCTTATTGAATATTTTTAATGTTACCTGTTGTTTGTAAGAACGTTACCTGTTGTTTGAAAGGATGACATCTGTTTGAAAGGATGTCACCTGTTGTTTGAAAGAATGTTACCTGTTGTTTGAAAGGATGTCACCTGTTGTTTGAAAGGATGTCACCTGTTGTTTGAAAGGATGTTACCTGTTGTTTGAAATAATGACATCTGTTTGAAAGGATGTCACCTGTTGTTTGAAAGAATGTTACCTGTTGTTGGAAAGGATGTCACGTAATGTTTGGAAGAATGTCACTTGTTCTTCGAAAGAATGTCTCCTGTTATTCAGAATGTCACATGTTGCTCAAATTGTCACCTGTTGTTTACAATGATGTCACCTGTTGTTGGCAGTGATGTCACCTATTGTTCACAAATGATGCCACCTGTTGTTGGGCAATAATGTCACCTGTTGTTCACGGTGATGTCACTTGTTCACAATGATGTCATCTGTTGTTAGCAGTGATATCACCTGTTGTAGAGAAATGATGCCACCTGTTGTTGGGCAATGATGTCACCTGGTGTTCACAATGATGTCACCGGTTTTGGCAGTGATGTCACCTGTTGTTCACAGTGATGCCACCTGTTGTTGCAATAATATCACCTGTTGTTGGGCAGTGATGTCACCTGTTGATGGCAATGTCACCTGGTGTGGGCAATGATGTTACCTATTGTTCGCAATGATGTCACCTGTTGTTCATAATGATGTCACCAGTTGTTGGCGATGATGTCACCAGTTGTTCACAGTCATCTGTTGTTCACAATGATGTCACCTTTTGAAGAGAGAATTGGACCATAATAATGTTATGCAATACCCGGAGTAGTTTAATAGAAGCAATGTACAACGAAGTGGTGTAGGGAAATTCAGTACACAGCTTTAAGAATATGTATAAAGGGAATTGAGAAGCCACGAGTCTGTGAGACAGGGTCAGCCAGCAGCTGAGGTTTGAACCCCGCAAATACAAATCGGGAGGTACATTCACACACACACACACACACACACACACACACACACGCACACACACACCACACACACACACACACACACACACACACACACACACACACACACACGCACACACAGGTCAGGTCAGGTATCCCGTGCAGACGTGGGGACACAAGGCTCCGAGAACCTTAGTGCTTTAAGGCGTGCAACAACTGCTAGCAGCAATCAGTGGTAGTGACAACGTCAGTGAACAATCCTACAAGTGATAACCAGAGTTACGAGTGATAACCAGAGTTACGAGTGATAACCAGAGTTACGAGTGATAACCAGAGTTATTAGTTAAAACAAGTCGAGAGGTAGCCTGGAATCAGTAATATTTCAAAGTGACAAACCGTTGTGGGTCTACAAGGCGCTGTTGCCGCACAGATTCAAATATACAAAAATCAAAGCGAGTGTGGAAGCGAGAGTTCAAGAATTACCAGCGTTTGGTTAACAAGTGTAATGTGGGGCACCATACAGTGAGAGGGAAAAAGGTAAAAAAAAAAAAAAGAGAAAGGAAAAATAAAATATACAACAAGGGAAGGTGGCAGTCGTAGGCCTGCTGAGGCAGTGACGTCACAACAAGTTGTGTGCCATTATACATATAAAGTGAAGTGTATATAAGTGTATACTATCATAAGTGAAAAGTGATATCGTGTGATGAATGCGGGATGTATGAGCATATATGGTTATAAACATCACGGGTGAAGGATCTCCAAAATAGTGAAAGAAGACCTAAGTACGACGACTACGTCATCAGCATCTGGCAACTTGTCACCGCATCGTGCAGAGCAAGTACTCACTCACCTATTGTGGTTTGCATGTTGCATCCTGGCGTCTGGCCTTGCATCACTGTTAGATACTGGTCACTCACTCCTGCAAGCTATTACCAGAATAAGTTTAGAAATAGCTTAGTTAAAGTGAAGATAGTGTTGAGAGGGTGAGGTGTAGAGCAGACTAGCGAGGGGTAACGTAGGGGTAAGGCAGTGTTTCTACCAGTAGTTATTAGCAGAAAGAATACTTAGGAAGCTAGGAAGTCCTCTATCAATGTGAACAAGGAATATGATAATAACCAGCAATAATTGATACTTAAATCCAGAAAGGGCAATAAGTGGAGAGTGTAGCATTACTTGGAAAGATAGCTGAGTTAAATTTGAGCCAACACGACAGAGAGGTATAATGGATCTTTCAACCACACCACCTACCCCCCCCCCTAATCATCCCTCCCTCACACACACGCACACACACACACAAGGGCAGACACTCATAGAAGCTTTAGACCCTAGTAGCAAGCTCCGCTTTTTATAACCCAGAATTACTGGTATGTATTAGCAGTATCTCCCCCTCACACCTCCCCCACACACACGAACACACACATACACACACACACCTGCACTAGGACAATATGGTAACTAACTAGGCGAATACACACACACACACACACACACACACACACACACACACACAGACACACACAGACACACACAGACACACACAGACACACAGACACACACACACACACAGACACACACACACACAGACACACACACACACACACACACACACACACACACACACACACACACACACACACACACACACACACACACGCATGCACGCGAACACACACACTACAGACCTGTATCACTAACGTGTATAGTATGCAAGGTCATGGAGAAGATCATCAGGAGGAGAGTGGTGGAGCACCTGGAAAGAAACAAGTGTATAATTGACAACCAACATGGTTTCAGGGAGGGAAAATCCTGTGTCACAAACCTACTAGAGTTTTATGACAAGGTGACAGAAGTAAGACAAGAGAGAGAGGGGTGGATCGACTGCATTTTTTTGGACTGCAAGAAGGCCTTCGACACAGTTCCTCACAAGAGGTTACTGCAAAAGCTAGAGGATCAGGCACACATAACAGGAAAGGCACTGCAATGGATCAGAGAATACCTGACAGGGAGGCAACAACGAGTCATGGTACGCGACGAGGTGTCAGAGTGGGCGCCTGTGACAAGCGGAGCTCCACAGGGGTCAGTCCTAGGACCTGTGCTGTTCTTGGTATATGTGAATGACATAACGGAAGGGATAGACTCAGAAGTGTCCTTGTTTGCAGATGATGTGAAGTTAATGAGAAGAATCAAATCGGATGAGGATCAGGCAGGACTACAAAGAGACCTGGACAGGCTACAAGCCTGGTCCAGCAACTGGCTCCTTGAGTTTAACCCTGCCAAATGCAAAGTCATGAAGATTGGGGAAGGGCAAAGAAGACCGCAGACACAATATAGTCTAGATGGCCAAAGTCTGCAAACCTCACTCAAGGAAAAAGATCTGGGGGTGAGTATAACACCGAGCATATCTCCTGAGGCGCACATCAATCAGATAACTGCTGCAGCGTACGGGCGCCTGGCAAACCTACGGATAGCGTTCCGATACCTCAGTAAGGATTCGTTCAAGACTCTGTATACCATTTACGTCAGGCCCATACTGGAGTATGCAGCACCAGTTTGGAATCCACACCTAGTCAAGCACATCAAGAAATTAGAGAAAGTGCAAAGGTTTGCAACAAGACTAGTCCCAGAGCTACAGGGATTGTCCTACGAAGAAAGGTTGAGGGAAATCGGCCTGACGACACTGGAGGCCAGGAGGGTCAGGGGAGACATGATAACGACATATAAAATACTGCACGGAATAGACGAGGTGGACAAAGACAGGATGTTCCAGAGATGGGACACAGACACAAGAGGTCACAATTGGAAGTTGAAGACTCAGATGAATCAAAGGGATGTTAGGAAGTATTTCTTCAGTCATAGAGTAGTCAAGCCGTGGAATAGCCTAGAAAGTGAAGTAGTGGAGGCGGGAACCATACATAATTTTAAGGCGAGGTATGATAAAGCTCATGGAGCAGGGAGAGAGAGGACCTAGTAGCAATCAGTGAAGAGGCAGGGCCAGGAGCTATGACTCGAGCCCTGCAACCACAAATAGGTGAGTACACACACATGCGCACGCGCGCACACACACACATACACAAGCACATATACACTTGACACAAACACATACCCCTCCCTCCCCTAACCACCTATCCCCCTTCCCTAACCACCTCACCTTAGCCACCTACCCCTCCCCCAAACCATCTAACCCTTCCCCATACCATCTAACCCCCTCCCCGTACCATCTAACCCCCTCCCCCAACTACCTCCCCCCTCCAATAACCACCCTCCCCCTCCCCTATAACCATCCATCCCTTCTCTCTCTCAAGCACTTACTCCCCCCTCCCCTAACCACCTCACCCTAGCCACCTACCCCTTCCCCTCACCATCTAACCCCTCCCCCAAACCATCTAACCCACCTCCCCCAACTACATCTCCCCCTCCAATAACCATCCTCCCCCTCCCCATAACCATCCATCCCCTCTTCCCCAACCATCTATTCCCATCCCCCTAACCACCCCTCCCCCTTCCTTCTGTGGAGCAACGGGGGAACCTAGAACTAGGATGAGAACAAGGGGCTCGAAGAACGAATCTGGGGGGGAGGACTGGGAAGCAGAGCTCAAAAAAAGGGAGGAAGACCGGGGAAGGAGACTAGAGGAGCTGGCAAGGAAGATGGAAGAGAGGTTAGAAGCAGAATACAGAAGGTGGAAGCAACATGCCACAACAGCAGAAAACAAGATAAAGAGATTAGAAGAGGAGCTGAGACATCTGAAACAGCATAGAGACAAAGATATTACAGAAGTAGCATCGGCAATGGCTACATCAGATACAGACAACGGGTCTGAAGGGAGCATGGAAACTAAACTGTATGCAGAGGTCCTGTCAAACCCACATGGGGCTA
The DNA here is from genome assembly GCF_026875155.1 of Cherax quadricarinatus. Classification (NCBI taxonomy): domain Eukaryota; kingdom Metazoa; phylum Arthropoda; class Malacostraca; order Decapoda; family Parastacidae; genus Cherax; species Cherax quadricarinatus. The sequence continues at coordinate 58,336,197 of NC_069412.1, read as the reverse complement.
AAACAAAGACAGGGAGCACACTAGGACAAAATGTGAGGTTGGAAGACATTGAAGGAACTAGGACATGTGCAGGGACCTTACCAGACACCTGTGGGGGCCAGGAACAGGTGAGCAGGAAGGAGAAACCAAGGAGCATAGGGGCCATAGCTAGGGAAGGGACTGAAGGAAGGAACACTCCACGGGAAGGAACTAAAACACATCAGAGGATGCAATGGGAGTCACAGTGGGAGGTGGAAAGGGAGAGATCAGTGTTTGTCTATGGGCTAGATGAAGCTAAAGGGGAAACTTATGAGGAAAGAAAGCAGGAGGAGAAAAAAGCGATTGAAGGTATCATGAAGGTGATAGGCGAGGGGGAAATGACCCAGGTGGCAAATTTTCGGAGAATCGGGTGGTTCACAGAGAAAAGGAATCGGCCTCTCAAACTAATTTTCAAGGCAGAATCAACTCGAACCATGATCCTGCAGGAGAAAGCACGGCTGAGAGGCAGGCAGGAGTTCATGAGTGTGTACCTCAATCGAGACAGAACACAGGAGGAAAGGAGGACAATGAAAGAGAGAGTTCAGAAACGAAAGGAGAAATGGGAGGAAATGAAAAAGGAGAGCAGAATAACCCAGGAACAAGTGGAAGGACAAGCACACCCCACAGAAACACCTGCAGTAGGACCCCAGCCACGACACCCCCAAGGCAACTGAACAATCCAAACCAACCATCACACACCGACCCTTCTGTTCCCACCCCCCGCACCACAGTTACAGTATTAGAACAGAAGTTGAAGGTTTGGTACACAAATGCAGATGGATTAATGAATAAACATGAGGAATGGCAAGAAAGAATCAATGAGAAGTCCCCAGACATCATAGCAGTTAGAGACAAAACTCACGGGGACAATAACAGATGCAATCTTCCCACCAGAATACCAGATCATGAGGAAAGATAGAAGGGGCAGAGGGGGAGGTGGGGTTGCTCTGCTAGTAAAAAACAGATGGAAATTCGAGAAAATGGAAGGCATAGATGAGATGGGAGAAAGAGACTACATAGTAGGTACACTTCAGTCTGGGGAACACAAGGTGGTCATTGCAGTGATGTATAATCCACCACAGAACTGCAGGAGGCCAAGAGAGAAATATGAAGAGAGCAACAGAGCAATGGTGGACACACTTGCTGAGGTGGCAAGAAGAGCTCACTCCAGCAGAGCAAAGTTGCTGGATATGGGGGATTTCAACCACAGGGAGATTGACTGGGAAAACCTGGAGCCACATGGGGGTCCCGAAACATGAAGCGCCAAGATGATGGACGTGGTGCTGGAAAACCTCATGCACCAACATGTTAAGGACACTACCAGAGTGAGAGGGGAAGATGAACCAGCAAGATTGGACCTTGTGTTCACCCTGGGCAGTTCAGACATTGAGGACATCATGATTTCGTGTATAGGGCAAGGAGGAATAATATCTTGTAGGAGTGAGGAAGAGCCAGCTGTGAGTGTGGGGGAAGTTCGTGAGGCAATAGGTAAAATGAAAGGGAGTAAGGCAGCCGGGATTGATGGGATAAAGATAGAAATGCTAAAAGCAGGTTGGGATATAGTTTTGGAGTGGTTGGTGCAATTATTTAATAAATGTATGGAAGAGGGTAAGGTACCTAGGGATTGGCAGAGAGCATGCATAGTTCCTTTGTATAAAGGCAAAGGGAACAAATGAGAGTGCAAAAATTATAGGGGGATAAGTCTGTTGAGTATACCTGGTAAAGTGTATGGTAGAGTTATTATTGAAAGAATTAAGAGTAAGACGGAGAATAGGATAGCAGATGAGCAAGGAGGCTTTACGAAAGGTAGGGGATGTGTGGACCAGGTGTTTACAGTGAAACATATAAGTGAACAGTATTTAGATAAGCTAAAGAGGTCTTTGTGGCATTTATGGATTTGGAAAAGGCGTATGACAGGGTGGATAGGGGGGCAATGTGGCAGATGTTGCAGGTGTATGGTGTAGGAGGTAGGTTACTGAAAGCAGTGAAGAGTTTTTACGAGGATAGTGAGGCTCAAGTTAGAGTATGTATGAAAGAGGGAAATTATTTCCCAGTAAAGTAGGCCTTAGACAAGGATGTGTGATGTCACCGTGGTTTAATATATTTATAGATGGGGTTGTAAGAGAAGTAAATGCTAAGGTCTTGGCAAGAGGCATGGAGTTAAAAGATAAAGAATCACACACAAAGTGGAGTTGTCACAGTTGCTCTTTGCTGATGACACTGTGCTCTTGGAGATTCTGAAGAGAAGTTGCAGAGATTGGTGGATGAATTTGGTAGGGTATGCAAAAGAAAAAATTAAAGGTGAATACAGAAAAGAGTAAGGTTATGAGGATAACAAAAAGATTAGGTGATGAAAGATTGGATATCAGATTGGAGAAGAAGAAATATAGAGGAGGTGAATGTATTCAGAAATTTGGGAGTGGACGTGCAGCGGATGAGTCTATGAAAGATGGGGTGAATCAAAAAAAATTTGATGAGGGGAAAAAGGGTGAGTGGTGCACTTAGGAGTCTGTGGAGACAAAGAACTTTGTCCTTGGAGGCAAAGAGGGGAATGTATGAGAGTATATTTTTTCCCCAACTCTCTTATATAGGTGTGAAGCATGGGTGATGAATGTTGCACAGCGAGGAGAAGGCTGGAGGCAGTGGAGATGTCATGTCTGAGGGCAATGTGGGGGTGTGGAATACAATGCAGAGAATTCGTAGTTTGGAAGTTAGGAGGAGGTGCGGGATTAAAAAAAACTGTTGCCCAAAGGGGGCTGAGGAAGGGTTGTTGAGGGGTTCGGACATGCAGAGAGAATGGAGCGAAACAGAGTGACTTCAAGAGTGTATCAGTCTGTAGTGTAAGGAAGGCGGGGTAGGGGTCGGCCTAGGAAAGGTTGGAGGGAGGGGTTAAAGGAGGTTTTGTGTGCGAGGGGCTTGGACTTTCAGCAGGCATGTGTGAGCGTGTTTGATTGGAGTGAATGGAGACAAATGGTTTTTAATACTTGATGTGCTGTTGGAGTGTGAGCAAAGTAACATTTATGAAGGGGTTCAGGGAAACCGGCAGGCCGCACTTGAGTCCTGGAGATGGGAAGTACAGTGCCTGCACTCCGAAGGAGGGGTGTTAATGTTGCAGTTTAAAAACTGTAGTGTAAAGCACCCTTCTGGCAAGACAGTGATGGAGTGAATGATGGTGAAAGTTTTTCTTTTTCGGGCCATGCTGCCTTGGTGGGAATCGGCCAGTGTGATAATAAAATAAAAAAATGTATGAGAGTCTCCTAGGAGCTAGCGACCACGTGGTTCTCTGCTTTGAATATATAGTAGAGCTGCAAGTGGAGAGAGTAGCAGGAGTTGAATGGGAAAAGCCTGACTATAAAAGAGGGGACTACATAGGGTTGAGGAACTTCCTGCAGGAGGTCCCATGGGACAGAGAACTGGCAGGAAAGCCAGTAAATGAAATGATGGAATATGTAACAACAAAATGCAAGGAGGCAGTGGAAAGGTTTATTCCCAAGGGCAACAGAAACAACGGGAAGACCAGAACGAGCCCGGTTTACCCGACGGTGTAAGGAGGCAAAACAAATGCAATAGAGAATGGAAAAAGTACAGAAGGCAGAGAACATACGAAAATAGGGAGATCAGTCACAGAGCCCAGGAACGAGTATGCACAGGTAAGGAGGGAGGCCCAGTGAGAGTATGAAAATGACATAGCATCGAAAATCAAGACTGACCCAAAACTGTTGTATAGCCACATCAGGAGGAAGACAACAGTCAAAGACCAGGTGATCAGATTTAGGACAGAAGGAGAACTCACAAGAAATGGCCAGGAGGTATGTGAGGAGCTAAACAGGAGATTTAAGGAAGTTTTTACAGTAGAGACAGGAAGGGCTGTGGGAAGTCAGTACAGAAGGGAACATCAAGAGGGAATATACCACCAAGTGTTGGATGACATACGAACAACCGAGGAGGAGGTGAAGAAGCTGCTAAGTGACCTTGATACCTCAAAGGTGATGGGACCGGACATCTCCCCATGGGTCCTTAGAGAAGGAGCAGAGATGCTGTGCGTGCCTCTAACCACAATCTTCAACATATCCCTTGAAACTGGGCAACTACCTGAGAAATGGAAGACAGCAAATGTAGTCCCCATATTTAAGAAAGGAAACAGAAACAAGGTGCTAAACTACAGACCTGTCTCTCTGACATGTATTGTGTGCAAAGTCATGGAGAAGATTATCAGGAGGAGAGTGGTTGAGCACCTGGAACGGAACAAGATTATAAATGAAAACCAGCATGGTTTCATGGAAGGCAAATCTTGTATCACAAACCTCCTGGAGTTTTATGACAAGGTAGCAGAAGTAAGACATGAGAGAGAAGGGTGGGTTGATTGCATTTTCCTAAACTGCAGGAAGGCCTTTGACACAGTTCCCCGCAAGACATTAGTGCAGAAGCTGGAGGATCAGGCGCATGTAACAGGGAGGGCACTGCAATGGATCAGGGAATACCTGACAGGGAGGCAGCAACGAGTCATGGTACGTGAAGAGGTATCACAGTGGGCGCCTGTGACGAGCGGGGTCCCACAGGGGTCAGTTCTAGGGCCAGTGCTATTTTTTATATATGCGAACGACATGATGGAAGGAATAGACTCTGAAGTGTCCCTATTTGCAGATAATGTGAAGTTGATGAGAAGAATTAAATCGCATGAGGATGAGGCAGGACTGCAAAGAGACCTGGATAGGCTGGACATGTGGTCCAGAAACTGGCTTCTCGAATTCAATCCTGCCAAATGCAAAGTCATGAAGATTGGGGAGGGGCAAAGAATACCGCAGACAGAGTATAGGCTAGGTGGACAAAGACTACAGACCTCACTCAGGGAGAAAGACCTTGGGGTGACCATAACACCGAGCACGTCACCGGAGGCACACATCAACCAAATAACTGCTGCAGCATACGGGCGCCTGGCAAACCTGAGAATAGCGTTCCGATACCTAAATAAGGAATCGTTCAAGACACTGTACACTGTATGTTAGGCCCATACTGGAGTATGCAGCACCAGTCTGGAACCCATACCTGGTCAAGCACGTCAAGAAGTTAGAGAAAGTAAAAAGGTTTGCAACAAGGCTAGTCCCAGAGCTCAGGGGAATGTCGTACGAGGAAAGGTTGAGGGAAATCGGACTGACGACACTGGAGGACAGAAGTGTCAGGGGAGACATGATAACAACATACAAGATACTGCGGGGAATGGATAAGGTGGACAGAGATAGGATGTTACAGAGAGGGGACACAGGAACAAGGGGTCACAACTGGAAGCTGAAGTCTCAGACGAGTCACAGGGACGTTAGGAAGTATTTCTTCAGTCATAGAGTCGTCAGGAAGTGGAATAGCCTAGCAAGTGAAGTAGTGGAGGCAGGAACCATACATAGTTTTAAGAAGAGGTATGACAAAGCTCAGGAAGCAGAGAGGGAGAAGACCTAGTAGTGATCAGTGAAGAGGCGGGGCCAGGAGCTGAGTCTCGACCCCTGCAACCATAATTAGGTGAGTACACACACACACACACACACACACACACACACACACACACACACACACACACACACACACACACACACACACACACACACACACACCAGTAATATAAGTAAGACAAGAGAGAGGGGTGGGTAGATTGCATTTTCTTGGACTGTAAGGCGTTTGACACAGTTCCACACAAGAGGTTAGTGCGGAAGTTGGAGGACCAGGCAGAGAAGGCACTACAGTGGATCAGGGAATACCTGTCAGGTAGACAACAGCGAGTCATGGTAAGTGGCGAGGTGTCAGAGTGGGCGCCGGTAACGAGCGGGGTGCCACAAGGATCAGTCCTAGGACCAGTGCTGTTTCTGGTATTTGTGAACGACATGAAGGAAGGAATAGACTCCGAAGTGTCCCTGTTAGCAGATGATGTGTAGTTGATGAGAAGAATTCAGTCAGACGAAGACCAGGCAGAACTACAAAGGGATCTGGACAAGCTGCAGGCCTGGTCCAGAAACTGGCTCTTGGAGTTCAACCCCACCAAGTGCAAAGTCATGAAGATTGAGGAATGACAAAGAAGACCACAGACGGAGTACAGTCTAGGGGGGACAGAGCCTAGAAACCTCACTCAAGGAAAAGGATCTTGGTGTGAGTATAACACCGGGAACATCTGAGGCACACATCAACCAAATAACTGCTGCAGCATACGGGCGTCTGGCAAACCTAAGAACAGCATTCCGAGATCTAAATAAGGAGTCATTCAGGACCCTGTACACTGTGTACGTTAGGCCCATGTTGGAATATGCAGCGCCAGTTTGGAACCCTCACCTAGCCAAGCATGTAAGGAAACTAGAGAAAGTGCAAAGGTTTGCAACAAGACTAGTCCCGGAGCTGAGGGGTATGTCTTACGAGGAGAGGCTAAGGGAAATCGACCTGACGACATTGGAAGACAGGAGAGTTAGGGGGGGTATGATAACGACATATAAAATACTGAGAGGCATAGACAAGGTGGACAGAGACAGGATGTTCCACAGATGGGACACAGCAACAAGGGGTCACAGTTGGAAGCTGAAGACTCAGATGAACCACAGGGATGTTAGGAAGCATTTCTTCAGTCATAGAGTTGTCAGGAAGTGGAATAGCCTGGGTAGTGATGTAGTGGAGGCAGGTTCCATACTTAGCTTTAAGAAGAGGTATGATAAAGCTCACGGAGCGGGAAGAGTGACCGGGTAGCGGCCAGTTGTAGAGGCGGGGCCAGGAGCTGTGACTCGACCCCCGCAACCACAGCTAGGTGAGTACACACACACACACACACACACACACCACACACACCACACACACACACACACACACACACACACACACACACAC
>NC_069412.1:58324324-58326824 GCF_026875155.1 Cherax quadricarinatus | reverse complement strand
CACAGCAACAAGGGGGCACAACTGGAAGTTGAAAGCTCAGATGAGTCACAGGGATGGTAGGAAGCATTTCTTCAACCATAGAGTTGTCAGGAAATGGAAAAGTCTGGAGAGTGATTTAGTGGAGGCAGGATGCATACAAAACTTTAAGAAGAGATACGACAAAGCTTATGGAACAGGGACGGAGTGGACCTATTGTAGCTACTAGCGAAGAGGCGAGGCCAGGAGCCGTGACTCGACCCCTGCAACTACTAATAGGTGAGTATACACACACGCACACAAACATGGACACGTCCATGAAGTTCCCCTCGCTAACCCTTCCTCAGTGATATCTTCCCCTCTCTACCCTCTTCCCCTTTTTCTCCCCACTTCACTCCCCTCTCAATTACTCCACCCTCCTCATCTCTCAGGTTATTCCCCCCTCTCTGCCTCCCCTCCGCTACACCATTCCAATAATCACTCCTACAACATGTGCTAAGCGTGGGGCAAACAGGATTAGATCGCAATGAAAACGCCTGCCTGTCACTGGATCCCCTGGGTATGAGATCGAACCCTCCACACCAGAGTCGTAAACACACACACTTCCCGCCCTTTCTCCTTTTCCCGCATTTGCATTTCGCGCCAAAAAAAGGGAAATTATTTATTTACCCCCGCTACGCTCTCCACCTTTTATTCTGTCTGTCGATTGCCCAGGAAGAAAGGCCATTTTTAAATGTACTCAGGGGAGGGAAAAGAGAGTTTTCTGAGATTTGTAATGGTGGAAGCGGTGTGAGGGAGGCCAGGCAGAAGTTGAAATATCTGAGGACACAGAACGTTACTTTTTGGAAATGCTGCGGGAGGCGGTGCGGGGATGGGGGGGGGTAATCCTCTCATTGTTGGCATAGCAGTAGTCTAGGATCCCTTCTTACTTCAGTACTCCTGCTGCTGTTGGCAGTTTCTTCTTTTTCTTTTGTTTACTTTCTCTCTCTCTCTATCTTAGTCTTTCAGTCTCTCTCTCTCTCTCTCTCTCTCTCTCTCTCTCTCTCTCTCTCTCTCTCTCTCTCTCTCTCTCTATCTATCTATCTATCTATCTATCTCTATATCTATATATCTCTCTATCTATATATCTCTCTATCTTAGTGTTTCAGTCTCTCTCTCCTCTCACACACACATAAACATAACTTCCACACCATCCCGATATTTTGTCATAAATGCGTAGCATGGACGCAGTAGTTTACATTGAAGAACATAAACATATGCTACACTGGGCGACATAAAACGACAACTTTATTGTGTACACACGGGCGGCTCTCTTGACCGATGTCTCGGGGTATGAGGCTGCCACACCTACCCAACCCTCTAGAGTCGCCCACTCCATACCCACAGCATGGAAACCCCGTTCTAGTTGCTTCCTCTCCCTCGGGGCAAGAGTCTGCCACATGTGTTCCAGGCTAGAGAGTCGTCAATCCCATCGCTGGAGCCCGAAAAATCCGCCCTAGTGACGTGGGCTGTCCGCAGTAGCGCGCATCACCGTCTTCTGTGAGCGCACCCGGTGCCGCGTCTCGTTTTCTGTTTGCACAGAGTGGGCTTCATGCGATTAGGTGAATGGGAGCCGACGGGGGCACAATACGTTTTGAATACGTACTTAAGGGTAAGACTTTTAAGTCGTAGTGACGCAGACTTATAAAGTGGTTGTGACGATTGAAGTTGTCAGGCTAGCTTACTGGCTGGCCTTCTAGCTGGAAGGCTGGCTGGTTGGATGGCTGGCTGGCTGGCTGGCTGGCTGGCTGGCTGGCTGGATGGCTGGCTGGCTGGATGGCTGGCTGGCTGGATGGCTGGAGGCCTGGAGGCCTGGATCACCTAAGCCGCTCTGCGTACATTTACTAAATATTAACTTGTTGAAGGAATAAGTAAGTTTATGTAGAAACAGGTATACATAAATACAGTTAAACAACTTATCATACATAGTAACACAAGCAAAACAACCAGAGGGGGAGCTGAGTGATAGCTCTAGGCCTTTCGTGTTTTAATCATCACATCTTCAGGAGCTTGCAATGTTGTGGAAAGGAAGATATTATACAGCTGTAGATGACAGGGAAAATACAGAGAATAAACCAGTAACTGGAGAGCAGGGAAAAACAGGCACAGATCAAGAAATTTCTGATCTCAACGTGCGTATCTTCTGAAAATATTGATTTATTTTGCTTATTTAGTTATTTATTGATGTGTGTATGTGTGTGTGTGTGTGTGTGCTCACCTGTTTCTGGTTGCAGGGGTCAACTTACAGCTTCTGGCTCCGCCTCTTCGCTGGTCGCTAGTATGTCTGCTGTCTCCCTGTTCAAAAAGCTTTGTCTTACTTCTTTTTAAAGCTGTGTATGGATCCTGCCTCCAATACATCACTCTCCAGGTTGTTCCACTTCGTGATAACTCTATGACTGAAGAAATACTTCCTAACATCCTTGTAATTCATCTGAGTTTTCAACTTACAGTTGTAACCCCTTGTTGTTGTGTCCCATCTCTGAAA
>NC_069412.1:58256824-58316824 GCF_026875155.1 Cherax quadricarinatus | reverse complement strand
TGGATCCTCCTTTTAAAAAACTAAAGGGGAAAGTATGTTTTAAAAAATTCTCACATTTCCTTATCACTGTCAGTGAGCTGCCCCGAGGAAACTTTGATTGGGCCTATCTTGTCCTGATCTTACTTCTGTATACCTGAAAGAATCCTTTTGGGTTAGTCTTCGATTCCCCTTGCAACTTAAACCTCATAATCTCTATTTGCTTTTCTAATTCCCTTTTTTATTTCTCTCTTTAACTGAATATATCGATTTCTTAATTCCCCCCTCTCCCTCTTTTGATTTGCCTATATATGCCCCCCCTTTTGACCAATCAGATATTTTAATCTATTTTTCATCCATTTAGGATCATTTTTTGTTTGATCTGATTTCCCTATTTGGAACATAATTTGACTGAGCAGCTAGAACTATGCCCTGGAAAGCATCATATCGGCAACCATCACCACCTACCTGACCCCTAGTCAGGTCATTCCAGTTCGGGCCCCACCTAAGAAAATTTTTCAGTCCTATGAAATCAGCCAAGCGAAAGTCAGGGACGGAGACTTGATTGCCATTTTTAGGGAAAATCCATGATATGTTAAAACTGAGTGATTTGTGATCACTCTCCCCAAGCTCATCATTAACCTCAAGATTATTAATTAGTGTTTCCCTACTGGCAAGAACCAAGTCAAGGAGGTTATTTCCCCTAGTTGGCTCTGCCCACAAACTGTTTTAAAAAACAATCCTGGATCGTATCAAGAAAGTCACCCGACTCAAAAATTTCCTGTCAAATTGTCCAGTCAATCTGTCTATAGTTTTAAATTCTCCCCATTAGCACCCAAAATTTTCGTATGTAGATGCCTTACGAATTTCGTCCCATAGAAGTTTACTGCCCCTCCCTATCAAAGATTTGGGGCCCTGTAAATCACACCCAAAATTAGTTTTTCTTTGGCCCCCGAGAAGCTGTAACCAAACAGATTCAGTGGCTGACGCTTCTAATTTAATATCTTGTCTAAAACAACAATTTAAATTGTCTCTGACATACATCGCTACTCTCCACCAACTTTCCTGTTGACCCTGTCAGTGTGGAATAATTTATAAGCCTTGTATGTGACATTCAGAGGGCATCTCTCTATCTTTCAGATTGAGCCAGGTCTCTGTTATAGCAATAATATCTATGTTTCCTGCACTTGCAATTAATCTTAGCTCATCTACTTATTTCTAAACCTCCGCTATTAGTATAGTAAACCTTAAGGGAGCTATCCCTTGCTGCCCCTCTGCTGTCCCCCTTTGTTTGCTGACCTGTTCTATTGTCTTTATTTATAACTCATGCTGAATGCCTTTTTTTACATTTACTGTTTCCAACCCTAGTGTTGCAACCTGCTTGTTTCCCCACACACACCCCTACCTCTATCTTCCATCAGTTTAAAATCATAGGCATTTCACCAATGGCCTTCTCAATCGAGTCTGCAAGTGCTACCACCCCTGCCCCAGAGAGATGAACCCATTTCCCCTTTCATACATATCATGTTTGCCATAAAAGTTGTTCCAGTTGTCAATGAATGGGATTGCCCAAATTCCCCCCTTTCAGTATCTGTCTAGCCCGCAATTTACACCAATTGCCCTAGACCAACCATTCATTTTCCCACTCCCCTTCTAGGCAAGATGCTACATATGATTGGGATCCCCCCTTAGACTTAAATGAAATCTATAGCTGACCTGTACTTATTTTAGCAGCTCTTCTCTCCTACCCTTCCCAATATCATTTCCCAAACCCCGCACTGAGACAGATAATGGGCTTGTTCCCATTACCTGACATGAAAATTATCCAGTCTGTTGACAATGTCCCCAACACCAGCTCCAGGGAAGCACACTCTATCTCTCATCTTCTTATTCCTATTACAAAAAGCACGATCAAAATATCTTACCTGAGAGTCACCAACCACAAGAATGGGGCTTACCTTCATTAGCAGGGGCAAATAGTACCCCTTACCTTCACTGGCCACTGAAGTACATTCATCCTGGAGAACAGAGAAGCGATTTCCTACCTTCAGATCTGCACTCTTAACTTTCCTTACTCTGATGCGCCTCCCATTACTGTGAACAACTCGCCACTTTAGCAGGTGCTGGGGTGCACCCCACTGCTGGTAAACGTTGCTACCACCCCACCTACAGCCTCCTCACAGTGAGAGACAGACTGCACCTCACTGCTAGAAGCCTCATTCCCCACATCTCCAACCACCTCACACTCTCTCCCAGGCCCATTGAGGTGGACCTTCAGCCTCCTAATCTCCTCCTGGAGAAGCAAGACCTCCTCCTTCAACTCTCCAACCTCAGCTTTTAAAACACTGTAGAAGCAAGCCATGCTTTGTAACCGTCCACGCTAATCCCCAAGCAGCTCAGGGTCTGTGACCTCACGTGACGACTGACCACTGAAGTCTTGGTTCACCTGGTCTTAATTGTGTGGTTACTAGTTGGTGATTGTTGGTTCACCTGGTCTTAATTGTGTGGTTACTAGTTGGTGATTGTTGGTTCACCTGGTCTTAATTGTGTGGTTACTAGTTGGTGATTGTTGGTTCACCTGGTCTTAATTGTGTGGTTACTAGTTGGTGATTGTTGGTTCACCTGGTCTTAATTGTGTGGTACTAGTTGGTGATTGTTGGTTCACCTGGTCTTAATTGTGTGGTTACTAGTTGGTGATTGTTGGTTCACCTGGTCTTAATTGTGTGGTTACTAGTTGGTGATTGTTGGTTCACCTGGTCTTAATTGTCTGGTTACTAGTTGGTGATTGTTCGTTCACCTGTTCTTAATTGTGTGGTTACTAGTTGGTGATTGTTGGTTCACCTGGTCTTAATTGTCTGGTTACTAGTTGGTGATTGTTGGTTCACCTGGTTTTAATTGTGTGGGTTACTAGTTGGTGATTGTTGTGTTCACCTGGTCTTAATTGTCTGGTTACTAGTTGGTGATTGTTGGTTCACCTGGTCTTAATTGTGTGGTTACTAGTTGGTGATTGTTGGTTCACCTGGTCTTAATTGTCTGGTTACTAGTTGGTGATTGTTCGTTCACCTGTTCTTAATTGTGTGGTTACTAGTTGGTGATTGTTGGTTCACCTGGTCTTAATTGTGTGGTTACTAGTTGGTGATTGTTGGTTCACCTGGTCTTAATTGTGTGGTTACTAGTTGGTGATTGTTGGTTCACCTGGTCTTAATTGTCTGGTTACTAGTTGGTGATTGTTGGTTCACCTGTCTTAATTGTGTGGTTACTAGTTGGTGATTGTTGGTTCACCTGGCCTTAATTGTGTGGTTACTAGTTGGTGATTGTTGGTTCACCTGGTCTTAATTATCAGGTTACTAGTTGGTGATTGTTGGTTCACCTGGACTTAATTGTGTGGTTACTAGTTGGTGATTGTTGGTTCACCTGGCCTTAATTGTGTGGTTACTAGTTGGTGATTGTTGGTTCACCTGGCCTTAATTGTCTGGTTACTAGTTGGTGATTGTTGTTCACCTGGTCTTAATTGTCTGGTTACTAGTTGGTGATTGTTGGTTCACCTGGTCTTAATTGTCTGGTTACTAGTTGGTGATTGTTGGTTCACCTGGTCTTAATTGTCTGGTTACTAGTTGGTGATTGTTGGTTCACCTGGTCTTAATTGTCTGTTTACTAGTTGGTGGTTGTTGGTTCACCTGGTCTTAATTGTCTGGTTACTAGTTGGTGATTGTTGGTTCACCTGGTCTTAATTGTCTGGTTACTAGTTGGTGATTGTTGGTTCACCTGGTCTTAATTGTCTGGTTACTAGTTGATTGTTCGTTCACCTGTTCTTAATTGTGTGGTTACTAGTTGGTGATTGTTGGTTCACCTGGTCTTAATTGTCTGGTTACTAGTTGGTGATTGTTGGTTCACACCTGGTTTTAATTGTGTGGTTACTAGTTGGTGATTGTTGGTTCACCTGGTCTTAATTGTCTGGTTACTAGTTGGTGATTGTTGGTTCACCTGGTCTTAATTGTGTGGTTACTAGTTGGTGATTGTTGGTTCACCTGGTCTTAATTGTCTGGTTACTAGTTGGTGATTGTTCGTTCACCTGTTCTTAATTGTGTGGTTACTAGTTGGTGATTGTTGGTTCACCTGGTCTTAATTGTGTGGTTACTAGTTGGTGATTGTTGGTTCACCTGGTCTTAATTGTGTGGTTACTAGTTGGTGATTGTTGGTTCACCTGGTCTTAATTGTCTGGTTACTAGTTGGTGATTGTTGGTTCACCTGGTCTTAATTGTGTGGTTACTAGTTGGTGATTGTTGGTTCACCTGGCCTTAATTGTGTGGTTACTAGTTGGTGATTGTTGGTTCACCTGGTCTTAATTATCAGGTTACTAGTTGGTGATTGTTGGTTCACCTGGACTTAATTGTGTGGTTACTAGTTGGTGATTGTTGGTTCACCTGGCCTTAATTGTGTGGTTACTAGTTGGTGATTGTTGGTTCACCTGGCCTTAATTGTCTGGTTACTAGTTGGTGATTGTTGGTTCACCTGGTCTTAATTGTCTGGTTACTAGTTGGTGATTGTTGGTTCACCTGGTCTTAATTGTCTGGTTACTAGTTGGTGATGTTGGTTCACCTGGTCTTAATTGTCTGGTTACTAGTTGGTGATTGTTGGTTCACCTGGTCTTAATTGTCTGTTTACTAGTTGGTGGTTGTTGGTTCACCTGGTCTTAATTGTCTGGTTACTAGTTGGTGATTGTTGGTTCACCTGGTCTTAATTGTCTGGTTACTAGTTGGTGATTGTTGGTTCACCTGGTCTTAATTGTCTGGTTTCTAGTTGGTGATTGTTGGTTCACCTGGTCTTAATTGTCTGGTTACTAGTTGGTGATTGTTGGTTCACCTGGCCTTAATTGTGTGGTTACTAGCTGGTGATTGTTGGTTCACCTGGCCTTAATTGTCTTGTTACTAGCTGGTGATTGTTGGTTCACCTGACCTTAATTGTGTGGTTACTAGCTGGTGATTGTTGGTTCACCAGGTCTTAATTGTGGTTACTAGTTGGTGATTGTTGGTTCACCTGGCCTTAATTGTGTGGTTACTAGCTGGTGATTGTTGGTTCACCTGGCCTTAATTGTGTGGTTACTAGTTTGAGATTGTTGGTTCACCTGGTCTTAATTGTGTGGTTACTAGCTGGTGATTGTTGGTTCACCTGGCCTTAATTGTCTGGTTACTAGCTGGTGATTGTTGGTTCACCTGGCCTTAATTGTGTGGTTACTAGCTGGTGATTGTTGGTTCACCTGGTCTTAATTGTGGTTACTAGCTGGTGATTGTTGGTTCACCTAGCCTTAATTTTGTGGTTACTAGTTGGTGATTGTTGGTTCACCTGGCCTTGTGTGGTTACTAGTTGGTGATTGTTGGTTCACCTGGTCTTAATTGTCTGGTTACTAGTTGGTGATTGTTGGTTCACCTGGCCTTAACTGTGTGGTTGCTAGTTGGTGTTTGTTGGTTCACCTGGTCTTAATTGTCTGGTTACTAGATGGTGATTGTTGGTTCATCTGGCCTTAATTGTGTGGTTACTAGTTGGTGATTGTTGGTTAACCTGGCCTTAATTGTGTGGTTACTAGCTTGTGATTGTTGGTTCACCTGTCCTTAATTGTGTGGTTACTAGTTGGTGATTGTTGGTTCACCTGGTCTTAATTGTCTGGTTACTAGTTGGTGATTGTTGGTTCACCTGGCCTTAACTGTGTGGTTACTAGTTGGTGTTTGTTGGTTCACCTGGTCTTAATTGTCTGGTTACTAGATGGTGATTGTTGGTTCATCTGGCCTTAATTGTGTGGTTACTAGTTGGTGATTGTTGGTTAACCTGGCCTTAATTGTGTGGTTACTAGCTTGTGATTGTTGGTTCACCTGTCCTTAATTGTGTGGTTACTAGTTGGTGATTGTTGGTTCACCTGGTCTTAATTGTCTGGTTACTAGTTGGTGATTGTTGGTTCACCTGGTCTTAATTGTGTGGTTACTAGATGGTGATTGTTGGTTCACCTGGTCTTAATTGTCTGGTTACTAGTTGGTGATTGTTGGTTCACCTGGTCTTAATTGTGTGGTTACTACTTGGTGATTGTTGGTTCACCTGGCCTTAATTGTGTGGTTACTAGTTGGTGATTGTTGGTTCACCTGGCCTTAACTGTGTGGTTACTAGTTGGTGTTTGTTGGTTCACCTGGTCTTAATTGTCTGGTTACTAGATGGTGATTGTTGGTTCACCTGGCCTTAATTGTGTGGTTACTAGTTGGTGATTGTTGGTTAACCTGGCCTTAATTGTGTGATTACTAGCTGGTGATTGTTGGTTCACCTGTCCTTAATTGTGTGGTTACTAGTTGGTGATTGTTGGTTCACCTGGCCTTAATTGTCTGGTTACTAGTTGGTGATTGTTGGTTCACCTGGTGTTAATTGTGTGGTTACTAGTTGGTGATTGTTGGTTCACCTGGCCTTGTCTGGTTACTAGTTGGTGATTGTTGGTTCACCTGGACTTAATTGTGTTGTTACTAGTTGGTGATTGTTGGTTCACCTGGCCTTAATTGTGTGGTTACTAGTTGGTGATTGTTGGTTCACCTGGTCTTAATTGTGTGGTTACTAGTTAGTGATTGTTGGTTCACCTGGTCTTAATTGTCTGGTTACTAGTTGGTGATTGTTGGTTCACCTGGTCTTAATTGTGTGGTTACTAGTTGGTGATAGTTGGTTCACCTGGCCTTAATTGTGTGGTTACTAGTTGGTGATTGTTGGTTCACCTGGCCTTAGTTGTGTGGTTACTAGTTGGTGATTGTTGGTTCACCTGGTCTTAATTGTCTGGTTACTAGTTGGTGATTGTTGGTTCACCTGGCCTTAATTGTGTGGTTACTCGTTGGTGATTGTTGGTTCACCTGGCCTTAATTGTGTGGTTACTAGTTGGTGATTGTTGGTTCACCTGGTCTTAATTATCTGGTTACTAGTTGGTGATTGTTGGTTCACCTGGTCTTAATTGTCTGGTTACTAGTTGGTGATTGTTGGTTCACCTGGTCTTGTGTGGTTACTAGTTGGTGATAGTTGGTTCACCTGGCCTTAATTGTCTGGTTACTAGTTGGTGATTGTTGGTTCACCTGGCCTTCATTGTGTGGTTACTAGTTGGTGATTGTTGGTTCACCTGGACTTAATTGTGTGGTTACTAGTTGGTGATTGTTGGTTCACCTGGCCTTAATTGTGTGGTTACTAGTTGGTGATTGTTGGTTCACCTGGCCTTAATTGTCTGGTTACTAGTTGGTGATTGTTGGTTCACCTGGTCTTAATTGTGTGGTTACTAGTTGGTGATTGTTGGTTCACCTGGCCTTAATTGTCTGGTTACTAGCTAGTGATTGTTGGTTCACCTGGCCTTAATTGTCTGGTTACTAGCTGGTGATTGTTGGTTCACCTGGCCTTAATTGTCTGGTTACTAGCTGGTGATTGTTGGTTCACCTTGCCTTAATTGTCTGGTTACTAGCTGGTGATTGTTGGTTCACCTGGCCTTAATTGTGTGGTTACTAGTTGGTGATTGTTGGTTCGCCTGGCCTTAATTGTGTGGTTACTAGTTGGTGATTGTTGGTTCACCTTGTCTTAATTGTGTGGTTACTAGTTGGTGATTGTTGGTTCACCTGGCCTTAATTGTGTGGTTACTAGCTGGTGATTGTTTACAATAGTGATGAAGGGTAGATATGCTTCTTGTAGTGTAGTTATCCTTCCTGTTGGGTGAGGTAGGGTAATTACACTTCCTGCAGGGTGAGTACGGTAGTTATACTTCTGTAGGGTGAGGTAAGGTAATTACACTTCCTGCAGGGTGAGGTAGGGTAGTTACAGTTCTTGTATGGTGAGGTAGGGTAATTACACTTCTCGCAGGGGTGAGGTAGGGTAGTTATACTTCCTGCAGGGTGAGGTAGGGTAGTTACACCTTAACGATCTTTGTAATGGTAGCTGGTCAGATGGGCTCGTCCCTTCCGGTAGTTAGGCAGTTTGCCTCGGGGATAATTGCCTGAGTTAAGCGTTCAGGACTTGCGTATCCGATATCTTTCCTTCACGGAACACGTGCCAGCTCCGCTTAACTAAACGTGTCCTCTTCACCTCTTCCTCTCTTCCATACACTTCATCATGGTATTCACCTCCAGGTTTTAAGGTTCTAGTTATTTCCTGCTCCTTTTTAAAGTTAATTTAGGTTATGTTAGGAACGTTAAGTCAGTTTAGGTTATATTGATCTGTAAATAGGTATGTTTGTCACAGGTAATTGCGTAGCTATGAGGGGGGAGGGGGGTTAAGAGGGCTACAGCCCTTCCCAGAAGTACGTGTAGTTTTTCAATTAATGTTAATTTTAATTGTATTATATTGACCAGTGACCACACACACATACACGCACACACGCACACACACGCACACACGCACACACACACACACACACACACACACACACACACACACACACACACAAACAAACATCATTTTTAGCCCCATCACTGAAAGACTGGCTTAAGCCACCCTGGGATGAAAGACTGGCTTAAGCCACCCTGGGATGAAAGTCTGGCTTAAGTCACCCTGGGATGAAAGACTGGCTTAAGCCACCCTGGGATGAAAGACTGGCTTAAGCCACCCTTGGATAAAAGTGGCTTAAGTAACCCTGGGATTAAAGACTGGCTTAAGCCACCCTTGGATGAAAGACTGGCTTAAGTCACCCTGGGATGAAAGACTGGCTTAAGCCACCCTTGGATAAAAGTGGCTTAAGTAACCCTGGGATTAAAGACTGGCTTAAGCCACCCTTGGATGAAAGACTGGCTTAAGTCACCCTGGGATGAAAGACTGGCTTAAGCCACCCTGGGATGAAAGACTGGCTTAAGTCACCCTGGGATGAAAGACTGATACACAAATAACCCGCACATAAAAGAGAGAAGCTTACGACGACGTTTCGGTCCGACTTGGACTATACACCATACTTCCAACTCGAACAGTCGCCGTCTAGTTGAATCCTCTCTAATACACAACTTACCTTGTATGAATCTTAGCCCTGGCTTCGTCTCTGTCGATGCCTTCCTCTCCCACTACATTGTAAAATGCTCCAAACTTCAGAACACCCGTCGTGACTTAACCTGACTCCTCATTTTTTCTTTTTCATTTTCTTCTTCTCCCTCTTCCCCTTTCCTCTTTCCTTTTTCTCCTCTGGGTTGTCTTTCTCTCTTCTGTCTCGTGTTTCTGTTCCTTCATTTATTTCACCACTTCCCCTTTCACGCACCTCTGTGCACTTGCTCTCCCTCTGTGGGCACCTAGCTCCCTTGCAGTGCTCCCCTTCCTTTGTATTTGACTGGCTCGTCCTCCTTATTCCCCACTTCTACCACTGCCACTACTACTACCTCTTCTACTACTACTACTACTACTACTGATGAAATTAAGACAAATGTGCGGCGTCTGATTGTCTTTGTTGTGGACGTTTCGCCATCCAGCGGCTGGCTGGATGGCGAAACGTCTACGATAGGGATGCCCGGGTGTTGCGCATTTGTCTTAATTTCATCTTGTCGGTATTATATACCATTCTTGTACTACTACTACTACTACTACCACCACCTCTTCCTGCCTACATATAGCCGTCCTGCTCCACTTCTGGTTGGTGTGCATACCCGCTTGATCACACAGTCCGATCACACAGTTGCTCTATAGTCAAAAAGCCTCTTCTTCTCTTCGACCCCGCCGGGGTGTAGAATTTATAATCTACAAACGTCACATCCTTTTCACAGTGCTGTCGAATCGTGTGAAAATCAAGCCTGTGAATGGTGCAATAAATGACTCCTCGAAGTTAGCTTTAGCTACCGTCGTTAAGACCTGCCTGCAGGTCAAATTTACGGCAATCCACTCTCTGAAGGACTCCTTCATTGTCGTCTGCATAGACGACACGGAACATCAAAACTAATGGACGACTCTTCAATCAGGACCCTACAAACACAACAATTCACTCTATCCCCGTCTCCATTCTTGAAGTCGAAACGTTCGGTCTTTGTGAAAAGACTGGACAATATGGTCACCTCTCTACTGAAGCACTGAAGACATCTATTGAGGAACAAAACACCTGGGCCTCGGTAGACAGCATCTACAAGATCCCTAACGCCTCATCTATGCTAAAGATTACATTCTCAGACATCTTCATGGCTGCCCAAGCTCTCTCTGACGGTCTGGCCATCTCATATTACCACATTCACCCTAGTCATATAGGATAAGAACGTTTCACATACATCTCCCACTGCTGGACCTGCTACTCCTATAAACACACCACCAAGGACTGCCCCATCAAGGATAAGAAGTTTTGTTCAAAATGTGGGAATGATGGACACGATTTCAGATCTTGCACCATTACTACAGCACCAACTTGTCTTAACTGCAAGGGTAATCATCATACCCTTGCAGCTAAGTGCCCACACAGGAAAGAAATCATATTGAAGAAAACTGAAGTTCTGAAGAACACCAATTCACCGACATACGCTGCAATAACCAAACCACAAACCGACACCACCAAGACTCTACACGCTAATCTACAGGCACCATCGCCCAGCAACTCCCTCTCTCCACTCCCAGACGGAGATTCCTCCAAGGTGCTGTACTGCATGGTGTATGCACACCTTGCAAACGCAGCAAACCCCGGCACTTTCAACACCACTATTAACGAACTATTCCGTCTCAACAACATGCCTGCCTTCAATTTTCCGGACTCCTCACCTTCAGCAGACATCCTCAAGATCCTTCCCAACGTCCTGAACTTTACTACACCTGCAGACCTGTCTCCTGCCCAAGCAACAGCTCCTGTAACTTCTATAACCACTTCCACCGCTGATCATGTTGATCCACGTTGATCATGTTGCCTCAACCACCGTTTCCCACCTCTCCCAGCCTGCTGTTACACAACCATTACACCTCACAGCTGCTCCTGTCGACCCTCAGTCACCTGCTACCACCATTGTAGATTCTCCCAATGAATCCACTCCAGAAGAGGAAGATAACGACGACTCCAGTAAACCCTCATGGGAAAACCTTACCTTTTACACTTCTCCTTCAAATACTAACACCATGACCTGTACTGAACTCTACAAAAGCCTTGGTGCTGGAACAGTCAAGTATGCTTGTGAATCACCTCTTCACTTCACACTCACCCAAGTTCTTGAGTTCATCAAGCCTCTACGTTTCACCTTCAGTAACAAGGCTAAACTATACCACCTATCTAGGAGCAGCTTCAAAAAGTTCGAAATTGGCTCCATTGCTAACCTGCCTCCTCAGTTACTCCTATAACTCCCATACGTGTTCTACCCTCTGATGTGACCTAGCCTGCTGCCAGCTACTCAAGATTCAAGACTTCAACTACCACAAGTTCGATGCAACAGTCCCTGCTATTCCTGTTCTCAAGTCTGCCCCACGATCGCCTTAGCTGCTAGGTTAAGCCCTGGCTCTATTTCTCTGACTAAGAACACTCCTCTCCAGAGCTATTCTTCATCTGTCCCGTCTTCCCCGCTCATCCCAATGGGATCTTACCTGAACTTATTTGATTTGATTGATTTTCATTTTGACTTCTGGTTAGTGTGACTTTGTAAATGGTCAAAGTCGGACCGAAACGTCGTCGTAAGCTTCTCTTTTATGTGCGGGTTATTTGTGTATCGTTCCAGTCACGGTATTGTGCCTTTTTTTGTTATTTATGAAAGACTGACTTAAGTCACCCTGGGATGAAAGACTTGCTTAAGTCACCATGGGATGAAAGACTGGCTTAAGTCACCCTGGGATGAAAGACTGGCTTAAGTCACCCTGGGATGAAAGACTTGCTTAAGTCACCCTGGGATGAAAGACTGGCTTAAGTCACCCTGGGATGAAAGACTTGCTTAAGTCACCATGGGATGAAAGACTGGCTTAAGTCAACATGGGATGAAAGACTGGCTTAAGTCACCCTGGGATGAAAGACTGGCTTAAGTCACCCTGGGATGAAAGACTGGCTTAAGTCACCCTGGGATGAAAGACTTGCTTAAGTCACCCTGGGATGAAAGACTGGCTTAAGTCACCCTGGGATGAAAGACATGCTTAAGTCACCATGGGATGAAAGACTGGCTTAAGTCACCCTGGGATGAAAGACTGGCTTAAGTCACCCTGGGATGAAAGACTTGCTTAAGTCACCATGGGATGAAAGACTGGCTTAAGTCACCATGGGATGAAAGACTGGCTTAAGTCACCCTGGGATGAAAGACTGGCTTAAGTCACCCTGGGATGAAAGACTGGCTTAAGTCACCCTGGGATGAAAGACTGGCTTAAGTCACCCTGGGATGAAAGACTTGCTTAAGTCACCATGGGATGAAAGACTGGCTTAAGTCACCCTGGGATGAAAGACTGGCTTAAGTCACCCTGGGATGAAAGACTTGCTTAAGTCACCCTGGGATGAAAGACTTGCTTAAGCCACCCTGAGATGAAAGACTGGCTTAAGCCACCCTGAGATGAAAGACTGGCTTAAGTCACCCTGAGATGAAAGACTGGCTTAAGTCACCCTGGGATGAAAGACTTGCTTAAGCCACCCTGAGATGAAAGACTGGCTTAAGTCACCCTGAGATGAAAGACTGGCTTAAGCCTCCCTGAGATGAAAGACTGGCTTAAGTCACCCTGGGATGAAAGACTTGCTTAAGCCACCCTGAGATGAAAGACTGACTTAAGCCACCCTGGGATGAAAGACTGGCTTAAGTCACCCTGGGATGAAAGACTTGCTTAAGCCACCCTGAGATGAAAGACTGGCTTAAGCCACCCTGAGATGAAAGACTGGCTTAAGTCACCCTGGGATGAAAGACTGGCTTAAGTCACCCTGGGATGAAAGACTGGCTTAAGTCACCCTGGGATGAAAGACTGGCTTAAGCCACCCTGGGATGAAAGTCTGGCTTAAGCCACCCTGAGATGAAAGACTGGCTTAAGTCACCCTGGGATGAAAGACTTGCTTAAGTCACCCTGGGATGAAAGACTGGCTTAAGCCACCCTGGGATGAAAGACTGGCTTAAGCCACCCTGAGATGAAAGACTGGCTTAAGCCACCCTGGGATGAAAAACTGGCTTAAGTCACCCTGGGATGAAAGACTGGCTTAAGTCACCCTGAGATGAAAGACTTGCTTAAGCCACCCTGGGATGAAAGACTGACTTAAGTCACCCTGGGATGAAAGACTGGCTTAAGCCACCCTGAGATGAAAGACTGGCTTAAGTCACCCTGGGATGAAAGACTGGCTTAAGTCACCCTGGGATGAAAGACTGGCTTAAGCCACCCTGGGATGAAAGAATTGCTTAAGTCACCCTGGGATGAAAGACTGGCTTAAGCCACCCTGGGATGAAAGACTGGCTTAAGCCACCCTGAGATGAAAGACTGGCTTAAGCCACCCTGGGATGAAAAACTGGCTTAAGTCACCCTGGGATGAAAGACTGGCTTAAGTCACCCTGGGATGAAAGACTGGCTTAAGTCACCCTGGGGTGAAAGACTGGCTTAAGCCATCCTGGGATGAAAGACTGGCTTAAGTCACCCTGGGATGAAAGACTAGCTTAAGCCACCCTGGGATGAAAGACTGGCTTAAGCCATCCTGGGATGAAAAACTGGCTTAAGTCACCCTGGGATGAAAGACTGGCTTAAGCCACCCTGGGATGAAAGACTGGCTTAAGCCACCCTGGTATGAAAGACTGGCTTAAGCTACCCTGGGATGAAAGACTGGCTTAAGTCACCCTGGGATGAAAGACTGGCTTATTAAGCCACTCTGGGATGAAAGACTGGCTTAAGCCACCCTGGGATGAAAGACTGGCTTAAGCCACCCTGGGATGAAAGACTGGCATATTAAGCCACTCTGGGATGAAAGACTGGCTTAAGCCACCCTGGGATGAAAGACTGACTTATTAAGCCACTCTGGGATGAAAGACTGGCTTAAGCCACCCTGGGATGAAAGACTGGCTTAAGCCATCCTGGGATGAAAAACTGGCTTAAGTCACCCTGGGATGAAAGACTGGCTTAAGCCACCCTGGGATGAAGACTGGCTTAAGCCACCCTGGTATGAAAGACTGGCTTAAGCTACCCTAGGATGAAAGACTGGCTTAAGTCACCCTGGGATGAAAGACTGGCTTATTAAGCCACTCTGGGATGAAAGACTGGCTTAAGCCACCCTGGGATGAAAGACTGGCTTAAGCCACCCTGGGATGAAAGACTGGCATATTAAGCCACTCTGGGATGAAAGACTGGCTTAAGCCACCCTGGGATGAAAGACTGACTTATTAAGCCACTCTGGGATGAAAGACTGGCTTAAGCCACCCTGGGATGAAAGACTGGCTTAAGCCATCCTGGGATGAAAAACTGGCTTAAGTCACCCTGGAATGAAAGACTGGCTTAAGCCACCCTGGGATGAAAGACTGGTTTAAGCCATCCTGGGAGGAAAAACTGGCTTAAGTCACCCTGGGATGAAAGACTGGCTTAAGCCACCCTGGGATGAAAGACTGCCTTAAGCCACCCTGGTATGAAAGACTGGCTTAAGCTACCCTGGGATGAAAGACTGGCTTAAGTCACCCTGGGATGAAAGACTGGCTTAAGCCACCCTGGGATGAAAGACTGGCTTATTAAGCCACTCTGGGATGAAAGACTGGCTTAAGCCACCCTGGGATGAAAGACTGGCTTATTTAGCCACTCTGATATGAAAGACTGGCTTAAGCCACCCTTGGATGAAAGACTGGCTAAAGCCATCCTGGGATGAAAGACTGGCTTAAGCCACCCTGGGATGAAAGACTGGCTTAAGTCACCCTGGGGTGAAAGACTGGCTTAAGCCACCCTGGGATGAAAGACTGGCTTAAGTCACCCTGGGATGAAAGACTGGCTTAAGCCACCCTGGGATGAAAGACTGGCTTAAGTCACCCTGGGATGAAAGACTGGCTTAAGCCACCCTGGGATGAAAGACTGGCTTAAGTCACCCTGGGATGAAAGACTGGCTTAAGTCACCCTGGGATGAAAGACTGGCTTAAGTCACCCTGGGATGAAAGACTGGCTTAAGTCCCCCTGGGATGAAAGACTGGCTTGTCACCCTGGGATGAAAGACTGGTTTAAGTCACCCTGGGATGAAAGACTGGCTTAAGTCACCCTGGGATGAAAGACTGGCTTAAGTCACCCTGGGATGAAAGACTGGCTTATTAAGCCACTCTGGGATGAAAGACTGGCTTAAGCCACCCTGGGATGAAAGACTGGCTTAAGCCATCCTGGGATGAAAGACTGACTTAAGTCACCCTGGGATGAAAGACTGGCTTAAGCCACCCTGGGATGAAAGACTGGCTTATTAAGCCACTCTGGGATGAAAGACTGGCTTAAGCCACCCTGGGATGAAAGACTGGCTTAAGCCACCCTGGGATGAAAGACTGGCTTAAGTCACCCTGGGGTGAAAGACTGGCTTAAGTCACCCTGGGATGAAAGACTGGCTTAAGCCACCCTGGGATGAAAGACTGGCTTGTCACCCTGGGATGAAAGACTGGTTTAAGTCACCCTGGGATGAAAGACTGGCTTAAGTCACCCTGGGGTGAAAGACTGGCTTAAGTCACCCTGGGATGAAAGACTGGCTTAAGTCACCCTGGGATGAAAGACTGGCTTAAGCCACCCTGGGATGAAAGACTGGCTTAAGTCACCCTGGGATGAAAGACTGGCTTAAGCCACCCTGGGATGAAAAACTGGCTTAAGCCACCCTGAGATGAACGACTGGCTTAAGCCACCCTGGGATGAAAGACTGGCTTAAGTCACCCTGGGATGAAAGACTGGCTTAAGTCCCCCTGGGATGAAAGACTGGCTTAAGTCCCCCTGGGATGAAAGACTGGCTTAAGTCACCCTGGGATGAAAGACTGGCTTAAGTCACCCTGGGATGAAAGACTGGCTTAAGTCACCCTGGGATGAAAGACTGGCTTAAGTCACCCTGGGATGAAAGACTGGCTTAAGTCACCCTGGGATGAAAGACTGGCTTAAGTCACCCTGGGATGAAAGACTGGCTTAAGTCACCCCGGGATGAAAGACTGGCTTAAGCCATCCTGGGATGAAAAACTGGCTTAAGTCACCCTGGGATGAAAGACTGGCTTAAGCCACCCTGGGATGAAAGACTGGCTTAAGCCACCCTGGTATGAAAGACTGGCTTAAGCTACCCTGGGATGAAAGACTGGCTTAAGTCACCCTGGGATGAAAGACTGGCTTATTAAGCCACTCTGGGATGAAAGACTGGCTTAAGCCACCCTGGGATGAAAGACTGGCTTAAGCCACCCTGGGATGAAAGACTGGCATATTAAGCCACTCTGGGATGAAAGACTGGCTTAAGCCACCCTGGGATGAAAGACTGACTTATTAAGCCACTCTGGGATGAAAGACTGGCTTAAGCCACCCTGGGATGAAAGACTGGCTTAAGCCATCCTGGGATGAAAAACTGGCTTAAGTCACCCTGGGATGAAAGACTGGCTTAAGCCACCCTGGGATGAAAGACTGGCTTAAGCCACCCTGGTATGAAAGACTGGCTTAAGCTACCCTGGGATGAAAGACTGGCTTAAGTCACCCTGGGATGAAAGACTGGCTTATTAAGCCACTCTGGGATGAAAGACTGGCTTAAGCCACCCTGGGATGAAAGACTGGCTTAAGCCACCCTGGGATGAAAGACTGGCATATTAAGCCACTCTGGGATGAAAGACTGGCTTAAGCCACCCTGGGGTGAAAGACTGACTTATTAAGCCACCCTGGGATGAAAGACTGGCTTAAGCCACCCTGGGATGAAAGACTGGCTTAAGCCATCCTGGGATGAAAAACTGGCTTAAGTCACCCTGGAATGAAAGACTGGCTTAAGCCACCCTGGGATGAAAGACTGGTTTAAGCCATCCTGGGAGGAAAAACTGGCTTAAGTCACCCTGGGATGAAAGACTGGCTTAAGCCACCCTGGGATGAAAGACTGGCTTAAGCCACCCTGGTATGAAAGACTGGCTTAAGCTACCCTGGGATGAAAGACTGGCTTAAGTCACCCTGGGATGAAAGACTGGCTTAAACCATCCTGGGATGAAAGACTGGCTTAAGCCACCCTGGGATGAAAGACTGGCTTATTAAGCCACTCTGGGATGAAAGACTGGCTTAAGCCACCCTGGGATGAAAGACTGGCTTATTTAGCCACTCTGATATGAAAGACTGGCTTAAGCCACCCTTGGATGAAAGACTGGCTAAAGCCATCCTGGGATGAAAGACTGGCTTAAGCCACCCTGGGATGAAAGACTGGCTTAAGTCACCCTGGGGTGAAAGACTGGCTTAAGCCACCCTGGGATGAAAGACTGGCTTAAGTCACCCTGGGATGAAAGACTGGCTTAAGCCACCCTGGGATGAAAGACTGGCTTAAGTCACCCTGGGATGAAAGACTGGCTTAAGCCACCCTGGGATGAAAGACTGGCTTAAGTCACCCTGGGATGAAAGACTGGCTTAAGTCACCCTGGGATGAAAGACTGGCTTAAGTCACCCTGGGATGAAAGACTGGCTTAAGTCCCCTGGGATGAAAGACTGGCTTGTCACCCTGGGATGAAAGACTGGTTTAAGTCACCCTGGGATGAAAGACTGGCTTAAGTCACCCTGGGATGAAAGACTGGCTTAAGTCACCCTGGGATGAAAGACTGGCTTATTAAGCCACTCTGGATGAAAGACTGGCTTAAGCCACCCTGGGATGAAAGACTGGCTTAAGCCATCCTGGGATGAAAGACTGACTTAAGTCACCCTGGGATGAAAGACTGGCTTAAGCCACCCTGGGATGAAAGACTGGCTTATTAAGCCACTCTGGGATGAAAGACTGGCTTAAGCCACCCTGGGATGAAAGACTGGCTTAAGCCACCCTGGGATGAAAGACTGGCTTAAGTCACCCTGGGATGAAAGACTGGCTTAAGTCACCCTGGGATGAAAGACTGGCTTAAGCCACCCTGGGATGAAAGACTGGCTTGTCACCCTGGGATGAAAGACTGGTTTAAGTCACCCTGGGATGAAAGACTGGCTTAAGTCACCCTGGGGTGAAAGACTGGCTTAAGTCACCCTGGGATGAAAGACTGGCTTAAGTCACCCTGGGATGAAAGACTGGCTTAAG
The DNA here is from genome assembly GCF_026875155.1 of Cherax quadricarinatus. Taxonomy (NCBI): domain Eukaryota; kingdom Metazoa; phylum Arthropoda; class Malacostraca; order Decapoda; family Parastacidae; genus Cherax; species Cherax quadricarinatus. The sequence goes on along the minus strand of NC_069412.1, from coordinate 58,298,748 downwards.
CCACCCTGGGATGAAAGACTGGCTTAAGTCACCCTGGGATGAAAGACTGGCTTAAGCCACCCTGGGATGAAAAACTGGCTTAAGCCACCCTGAGATGAACGACTGGCTTAAGCCACCCTGGGATGAAAGACTGGCTTAAGTCACCCTGGGATGAAAGACTGGCTTAAGTCCCCCTGGGATGAAAGACTGGCTTAAGTCCCCCTGGGATGAAAGACTGGCTTAAGTCACCCTGGGATGAAAGACTGGCTTAAGTCACCCTGGGATGAAAGACTGGCTTAAGTCACCCTGGGATGAAAGACTGGCTTAAGTCACCCTGGGATGAAAGACTGGCTTAAGTCACCCTGGGATGAAAGACTGGCTTTAAGTCACCTGGGATGAAAGACTGGCTTAAGTCACCCCGGGATGAAAGACTGGCTTAAGTCACCCTGGGATGAAAGACCGGCTTAAGCCACCCTGGGATGAAAGACTGGCTTATTAAGCCACTCTGGGATGAAAGACTGACTTAAGCCACCCTGGGATGAAAGACTGGCTTAAGCCATCCTGGGATGAAAGACTGACTTAAGTCACCCTGGGATGAAAGACTGGCTTAAGCCACCCTGGGATGAAAGACTGGCTTATTAAGCCACTCTGGGATGAAAGACTGGCTTAAGCCACCCTGGGATGAAAGACTGGCTTAAGCCACCCTGGGATGAAAGACTGGCTTAAGTCACCCTGGGATGAAAGACTGGCTTAAGTCACCCTGGGATGAAAGACTGGCTTAAGCCACCCTGGGATGAAAGACTGGCTTGTCACCCTGGGATGAAAGTGGTTTAAGTCACCCTGGGATGAAAGACTGGCTTAAGTCACCCTGGGATGAAAGACTGGCTTAAGTCACCCTGGGATGAAAGACTGGCTTAAGTCACCCTGTGATGAAAGACTGGCTTAAGTCACCCTGGGATGAAAGACTGGCTTAAGCCACCCTGGGATGAAAGACTGGCTTAAGTCACCCTGGGATGAAAGACTGGCTTAAGTCACCCTGGGATGAAAGACTGGCTTAAGTCACCCTGGGATGAAAGACTGGCTTAAGTCACCCTGGGATGAAAGACTGGCTTAAGTCACCCTGGGATGAAAGACTGGCTTAAGTCACCCTGGGATGAAAGACTGGCTTAAGTCACCCTGGGATGAAAGACTGGCTTAAGTCACCCTGGGATGAAAGACCGGCTTAAGTCACCCTGCGATGAAAGACTGGCTTATTAAGCCACTCTGGGATGAAAGACTGGCTTAAGCCACCCTGCGATGAAAGACTGGCTTAAGCCATCCTGGGATGAAAGACTGACTTAAGTCACCCTGGGATGAAAGACTGGCTTAAGCCACCCTGGGATGAAAGACTGGCTTATTAAGCCACTCTGGGATGAAAGACTGGCTTAAGCCACCCTGGGATGAAAGACTGGCTTAAGCCACCCTGGGATGAAAGACTGGCTTGTCACCCTGGGATGAAAGTGGTTTAAGTCACCCTGGGATGAAAGACTGGCTTAAGTCACCCTGGGATGAAAGACTGGCTTAAGTCACCCTGGGATGAAAGACTGGCTTAAGTCACCCTGTGATGAAAGACTGGCTTAAGTCACCCTGGGATGAAAGACTGGCTTAAGCCACGCTGGGATAGAAGCCTGGCTGAGCTGACCTCAGATAAATACAAAAAAAAAAGAACTACTTTGATAGGTCAGGCAGTGAGACGGCCGAGATAAAATAGTGAACAATGAAATGTGAAGGTGTGTGAGTGAAGAATGTTGTGTTGAGGGTGAGATGGTAGGGTTGTGATGCACTTATTAGCTGGGGAAGCTAAAAACAGTAGAGATTGATGGTGTGGAGAGCCTGGCCAGATAGCTGCGACACAACACGCTACCCAATACTACACTAATTTAATCGAGGAAGGGATTGAAGTCCATAAAGTAGCGAAGCGCATTCAGCAGCAGTGACCCGTGACGGAGCCTCCAGTATAAAGGCTTCGATCCCCTTGTTCTGTCCGCTTCACTACGCACGCTCACTTTCCCTTATTGTTTCACCCTTAAATAAACGATTTAAGCCTTCTAATTTGCTTTCCGAACTCGGCGCGGACGCCAGAATTACAAGGTCGGATTTGTTGTCCAGCAGATGTTCTTGTTTATGTTCTAGGAGAGGAATTCCTGGGAGACGGAGAAGCTGTGGATTTGTAAACTTGTGGGTATGTTCTCGTGAACGAAGTCAGCAACCCTGGTAGAGAGTAGAGGGAAGGGAAAGGGTGAGTTCATCACCCTTTGACACCCTCCCTACCATCCATCCCTGACGTCACCTTGACAAATTATCACACAACACGTGCACTACCAGAGCCACCCCCCACCCCCCACCCATGTGTCTGTGTCTGTGTGTGTCTGCAACCAGATGTATCATTAGGGGCAATCCCCGCTACCCCCACCACTACCACTACTACCACCACCACCATCACTAATATTTCAGAACACCCGTGACCTCACCTGATTCCTCTTTTTTCTTCTTCTCCCTCTTCCCCTTTCCTCTTACCTTTTTCTTCTCTGGGTTGTCTTTCTTCTGCTTTGTGTTTTTGTCCCTTCATTTATTTTTTTTATCCCCCCCCCTCTGTATTCTTGTTCTTACCCTCTGTGGGCACCAGCTCCCTTGCAGTGCTCCTCTTAGCATCTGACTGGCTCCTCTTCCTTCCACCTCCACTACTACTACCACCACCACCACCACTACTACTACTACTACTACTACTACTACCACCGCTACTACTACTACTACTACTACTACTACCACCACCGCTACTACTACTACTACTACTACTACTACTACTACTACTGCTACTACCACTACCACTTCCTGCCTATATATACCCTTCCTGCTCTACTTGCCGTAAGTGTGACGTTGTAAATGGTCCAAGTCGGGCCGAAATGTTGTCGTAAGCTCCTCTCTTCGATATGTGGGTTATTTGTGTATTACTAATACTACTACTACTGCTACCACTGCTACATACACAGGGCCAGGAGCTGTGAATCGACGCTTGCACTCACAAATAGGTAAATACACACACACACTAGTAGTGATAACTTCAAACTAGACAAGAGACATTAGAAGTTATAACTTCAAACTAGGCAAGAGACACTAAAAAAAATACTAGAAAACATTTCTTTTTATATACAGGATGACTGACGGCGGGATGAAAGTAATAATGTATAAAAATCATTGAGTTGTACACAAATAAGTCGGACATTTTAGACAAACTTGTGACGAGGTTTGTGTCCGTCTTGGACCATTAACTCGTCCCACTACTTGTTGCAATACACAAATAACCCGCACATAAGAGAGAGAAGCTTACGACGACGTTTCGGTCCGACTTGGACCATTGACAAAGTCACACTAACAGAGGTAAGCAAGCAAACAAGTTTAGGTAAGATCCCAATGGGATGAGCGTGGAAGACGGGACAGATGAAGAATAGCTCTGGAGAGGAGTGTTCTTAGTAAGAGAAATAGAGCCAGGGCTTAACCTAGCAGCTAAGGCGATCGTGAGGCAGACTTGAGAACAGGAATAGCAGGGACTGTTGCATTGAACTTGTGGTAGTTGAAGTCTTGAATCTTTAGCTGGCAGCAGGCTAGGTCACATCAGAGGGTAGAACACATATGGGAGTTATAGGAGTAAATGGTATGAGTGTCTTTTTCCACAGTTATAGGAGTAACTGAGGAGGCAGGTTAGCAATGGAGCCATTTTCGAACTTTTTGAAGCTGCTTTCTAGATAAGTGTATAATTTAGCCTTGTTGCTGAAGGTGAAACGTAGAGGCTTGATGAACTCAAGAACTTGGGTGAGTGTGAAGTGAAGCGGTGATTCACATGCATACTTGACTGTTCCAGCACCGAGGCTTTTGTAGAGTTCAGTACAGGTCATGGTGTCAGTATTTGAAGGAGAAGTGTAAAAGGTAAGGTTTTCCCATGAGGGTTTACTGGAGTCGTCGTTATCTTCCTCTTCTGGAGTGAATTCACTGGGAGAATCTACAGTGGTGGTAGCAGGTGACTGAGGGTCGACCGGAGCAGCTGTGAGGTGTAATGGTTGTGTAACAGCAGGCTGGGAGAGGTGGGAGACGGTGGTTGAGGCAACATGATCAACGTGGATCAACATGATCAGCGGTGGAAGTGGTTATAGAAGTTACAGGAGCTGTTGCTTGGGCAGGAGACAGGTCTGCAGATGTAGTAAAGTTCAGGACGTTGGGAAGGATCTTGAGGATGTCTGCTGATGTCCCTTCAAAACGAATAAATCTTTCGCCTTTTACTAACAGAGGTGGAGCAGGACGGCTATATATAGGCAGGAAGAGGTGGAGGTAGTAGTAGTAGTAGTAGTAGTAGTACAAGAATTGTATATAATACCGACAGAATGAAATGACACATGCACAACACCCGGGCATCCCCACCGTAGACGTTTCGCCATCCAGCCAGCCACTGGATGGCGAAACGTCCACAACAAAGACAACCAGACGCCGCACATGTGTCTTAATTTCATCAGTAGTTGTAGTAGAAGAAGAAGAGGTAGTAGTAGTGGTAGTGGTAAAGTGGGAAATAAGGATGACGAGCCAGTCCAATACTGGCTCGTCATCCTTATTTCCCACTTCTACCACTACCACTACTACTACCTCTTCTTCTTCTACTACAACTACTGATGAAATTAAGACACATGTGCGGCGTCTGGTTGTCTTTGTTGTGGACGTTTCGCCATCCAGTGGCTGGCTGGATGGCGAAACGTCTACGGTGGGGATGCCCGGGTGTTGTGCATGTGTCATTTCATCCTGTCGATATTATATACAATTCTTGTACTACTACTACTACTACTACTACTACTACTACTACTACTACTACTACTACTACTACTACTACTATTACCTCCACCTCTTCCTGCCTATATATAGCCGTCCTGCTCCACCTCTGTTAGTGTGACTTTGTCAATGATCCAAGTCGGACCGAAACGTCGTCGTAAGCTTCTCTCTTTTATGTGCGGCTTATTTGTGTATTCTTCCAGTCACGGTATTGTGACTTTTGTTCTTCCACATATAAATTCTTCATTATATATATATATATTATATATATATATATATATATATTATATATATATATATATATAATATATATATATTATATATATTTATATATATATATATATATAAGAAAAGCCTTCACACCATCAACACAAACTCTGCTCCGTAATTACCATCCGCCAGTTATAAACAGTTACCTACCTGGAGGGTGTTTCGGGGGTCAACGCCCCCGCGGCCCGGTCCATGACCTGGTCTCCCGATGGATCATGTCCTGACCAACCAGGCTGTTACTGCTGGCCGCATGCAGTCCGACGTACAAACCATAACCTGGCTGTTCCGGCACCGGCTTTAGATATTTGTATAGTTCCCTCTTGAAGACAACCAGGGGTCTATTGGTAATTCCCTTTATGGCTGGTGGAAGGCTGTTGAACAGTCTTGGGCCCCGGACACTTATTGTGTTTTCTCTTGGTGTACTAATGGCCAATAAATAATTAAAAAAGCACAGTAAATGTAGGTTATAATTTTATAAGAGTGGTATATAGTACCGACAAGATGAAAAATTAAGACAGGTGCAACATCAGGGTATCTTTAGTTGTAGACGTTTCACCATCCAGTGACCTTATCAATACAAATTCAAGGATATAATGGGAAGACCGTAGAACTATATAGAAAAGACAAGGTAATCAGTCCCTCAGCCTGCTACACGTCCCTCACCTGACGCCAGTATATAAGCACCAATCTTCATGCCTGTGCTTCAGTCTCCTCAAGACTACGGTGCTCATCACCAACTCGAGGGCTGAGGGACTGATTGCCCCGTCTTTTATATATAGTTCTACAGTCTTTTCATTATGTATTGATAAAGCCACTGGATGGCGAGACGTCTACAATAAAGATTCCCAGATGTTGCACATGTGTCTAATTCTTCTTCAATGTTATAATTATGTTCATGGGTAAGCGCTAAATACGTAGGAGGTCATACAACGTCTAGGAAGGAGAAAGTAATCAGTCCTTCACCAGTGCCAAGGCACTCATTTCCCTCTTCCCTCTTGAAGAGCACAAAGTGTAGAGGTTTGCAACAAAACTAGTCCCACAAACACAGCTGGAGTTAAGGGGTTATGTCCTATGAGGAGAGGTTATGGGAAATCAACCTGATGACACTGAAGGACAGGAGAGATAGGGAGGACAACTTGACGACATTTAAAACACTGATAGGAATTGACAAGATGGATAGGGACAAGATGTTTCACAGATACGACACAGCAACAAGGGGCCACAACTAGAAGCTGAAAACTCAGGTGAGTCACAGAGATGTTAGGAAGTATTTCTTCAGGCATAGAGTTCTCAGCCTGTGGAGCTAGCTGAAGAGTGATGTAGTGGAGGCAGAATCCATACATAGCTTTAAGATGAGATACAATAAGGCTCATGGAGCAGGGAGAGAGTGGGCCTATTAGCGACTAGCGTCGAGGCTGGGCAAGGAGCTGTGACTCGACCCCTGCAAACACACCTGTGTTAATACACAGACCAGCTTCTCAACACTTCAACCTCCCGTTATCATACAATGAAAAATATTTTTAGAAATGTATATAACGATTATTTATTAACGAGTATTGAATGTTTTGTAAAGTGTAATTGAAATTCCATTCACCAGAGGCTGAATTTTTTTAATATGTTTGTGAGGTCGATAACTGAGCTCGGTATTACATTCCTGAAAGCAGTCTGTGAGGTCGATAACTGAGCTCAGTATTACATTCCTGCCAGCAACCATGTGTCCCTTGAGTACGTGTGTGTCGGGGGGTGTGTGGGTGTGGTGGGTGAGTGTGTGATGTGTGAGTGTGTGGCGGGTGTGATGTGTGAGTGTGGTGGGTGAGTGTGATGTGTGAGTGTGGTGGGTGAGTGTGGTGTATGGGTGTGGTGGTGGGTGAGTGTGATGTGTGGTGTGGTGGGTGAGTGTGGTGTATGGGTGTGGTGGGTGAGTGATGTGTGAGTGTGGTGGATGAGTGTAGTGTATGGATGTGGTAGGTGAGTGTTGTGATGTGTTTCGAGTGTGGTGGGTGAGTGTGGTGATATGGGTGTGGTGTGTGAGTGTGGTGGGTGAGGGTGTGGTGTGTGGATGTGCTGGGTGAGTGTGTGGTGTGTGGGTGTGCTGGGTGAGGGTGTGGTGTGTGGGTTTTACGGGGTGAGGGTGTGGTGGGCGAGTGGTGGGTGTGGGGGGTGTGTGCGTTGTGTGGATGTCCTGGGTGAGGGTTGTGGTATGTGGGTGAGGGGTGTGGTGTGTGGGTGTGGATGAGGATTTTGGGTGGGGTGTGGGTGGGGGAGTGTGGTTGTGTGGGTGTGGTGGATGAGTGTGTGGTGTATGGGTGTGCTGGGTGAGGGTATGGTGGGGTGAGTGTGCTGGGTGAGGGGGGGTGTGGGTGTTGCTGGGTGAGGGGGTGAGAGTATGGTGAGTGATGTGGTGGGTGGGGGTGTAGGGGTGTGGTGAATGAGTGTGCGGGTAAGGTTGTAGTGGGTGATGAAGATGTGGGGGGGGTGTGGTGGTGTGAGTGTGTGAGTGAGGTTTATGACTGACTGTGTTGATGAGGATATAGTGGGGTGTGATGGGTGAGTGTGTGGGTGTGGTTGTAGTGGGTGAGGGAATGTGGTGGGGAGGGTGTGGTTGTGGTAGGTTAAGGTGCAGTCTGTGGTTGAAATCGTGGGTAGGGTGTGAGTGTAATAGGGGGGGGGTGGAGTGTGCCCCGGTTTGGGAGTATTAACGTTACCTTTGTATAGTGGTAGTGATTGTTGTTGTTATTAGGAACCACTGTAGCCAAATGCTCACTCAGGGAGGAAATTCTCAGTACGAAGTTTGAGACTAAGAAGAGAGTCAACTCCACCTGGAGCCTCATCTATGTAGCCATCACACTAGTTGACACCCAGTAGATTCTTCAAGTCACACAACAATCTGCCACTGTAATCAAGCGTAGTCCAACTCTCACAGACGACCTTGATCTTGTACTGTATGATCTACGCTCACATGAAGAACAATGTGTTCAAGAACCGTCGACTCATGAAGATCACTGTGCTTAGGAACCGTCGACTCACGAAGAACACTGTGCTTAGGAACCGTCGACTCACGAAGAACACTGTGCTTAGGAACCGTCGACTCACGAAGAACACTGTGTTAGGAACCTTTCGACTCATGAAGATCACTGTGCTTAGGAACCGTCGACTCACGAAGAACACTGTGCTTAGGAACCGTCGACTCACGAAGAACACTGTGCTTAGGAACCGTCGACTCACGAAGAACACTGTGCTTAGGAACCGTCGACTCATGAAGATCACTGTGCTTAGGAACCGTCGACTCACGAAGAACACTGTGCTTAGGAACCGTCGACTCACGAAGAACACTGTGCTTAGGAACCGTCGACTCACGAAGAACACTGTGCTTAGGAACCGTCGACTCACGAAGAACACTGTGCTTAGGAACCGTCGACTCACGAAGAACACTGTGCTTAGGAACCGTCGACTCACGAAGAACACTGTGCTTAGGAACCGTCGACTCATGAAGATCACTGTGCTTAGGAACCGTCGACTCACGAAGAACACTGTGCTTGGGAAACCGTTCGACTCACGAAGAACACTGTGCTTAGGAACCTTTCGACTCACGAAGAACACTGTGCTTGGGAAAACCCGTCGACTCACGAAGAACACTGTGCTTAGGAAACCGTCGACTCACGAAGAACACTGTGCTTAGGAACCGTTCGACTCACGAAGATACATTTGTGTTAGGAACCGTCGACTCACGAAGAACACTGTGCTTAGGAACCGTCGATTTCACGAAGAACACTGTGCTTAGGACCGTTCGACTCACGAAGAACACTGTGCTTAGGAACCGTCGACTCACGAAGAACACTGTGCTTAGGAACCGTCGACTCACGAAGAACACTGTGCTTAGGAACCGTCGACTCACGAAGAACACTGTGCTTAGGAACCGTCGACTCACGAAGAACACTGTGCTTAGGAACCGTCGACTCCACCACCAACTCTCTCTCTTGCCTCAGCAACTTGCTTCAAGTTCCTGTTTACCGCCCTTTTCCCTCAGGACATATTGAAAACCTTTTGCATCAAAGAAGAATCATTGTTCCTCCCGCCCCTCTAACTTCTACCAACCAAGCCACTCCACCTGACCCACCAGCTACCACCTCCAAAAGGCCCAAGCCACTCCACCTGACCCACCAGCTACCACCTCCAAAAGGCCCAAGCCACTCCACCTGACCCACCAGCTACCACCTCCAAAAGGCCCAAGCCACTCCACCTGACCCACCAGCTACCACCTCCAAAAGGCCCAAGCCACTCCACTGACCCACAGCTACCACCTCCCAAAAGGCCCAAGCCACTCCACCTGACCACCAGCTACCACCCCCAAAAAGGGCCCCAAGCCACTCCCCCTGACCCACCAGCTCCCACCTCCAAAAGGCCCAAGCCACTCCACCTGACCCCAGTACCACCTCCAAAAGGCCCAAGCCACTCCACCTGACCCACCAGCTACCACCTCCAAAAGGCCCAAGCCACTCCACCTGACCCACCAGCTACCACCTCCAAAAGGCCCAAGCCACTCCACCTAACCCACCAGCTACCACCTCCAAAAGGCCCAAGCCACTCCACCTGACCCACCAGCTACCACCTCCAAAAGGCCCAAGCCACTCCACCTGACCCCCAGCTACCCCTCCAAAAGGCCCCAAGCCACTCCACCTGCCCCACCAACTACCACCTCCAAAAGGCCCAAGCCACTCCACCTGACCCACCAATTTCCACCTCCAAAAGGCCCCAAACCACTCCACCTGACCACCAGCTACCACCTCCAAAAAAGGCAAAGCCACTCCACCTGACCCACCAGCTACCACTCCAAAAGGCCCAACCACTCACCTGACCACCAGCTACCCCCTCCAAAAGGCCCAAGCCACTCCACCTGACCAACCAACTACCACCCCCAAAAAGGTCCAAAAGCCACTCCACCTGACCCACAGCTACCACCTCCAAAAGGCCCAAGCCACTCCCCCTGACCCACAGCTACCACCTCCAAAAGGCCCAAGCCACTCCACCTGACCCCCAGCTACCACCTCCAAAAGGCCCAAGCCATCCACATGACCCCCAGCTACCACCTCCAAAAGGCCCCAAGCAACTCCAACCTGACCACCAGCTACCACCTCCAAAAAGGCCCAAGCCACTCCAAGTGACCCACCAGCTACCCCCTCCAAAAGGCCAAGCCACTCCACCGGGACCCACCAGCTACCGCCGCCAAGGGTCCAAGCCACCCCACCTGACACACCAGCTACCACCCCCAAAAAGGCCAAAGCCACCCCACCTGACCCACCAGCTACCACCTCCAAAAGGCCCAAGCCACCCACTGACCCCCCAGCTACCACCTCCAAAAGGCCCAAGCCACTCCACCTGACCCCCCAGCTACCACCCCCAAAAGGCCCAAAGCCACTCCACCTGACCCCAGCTACCACCTCCAAAAGGCCCAAGCACTCCACCTGACCCACCAACTACCACCTCCAAAAGGCCAAGCCACTCCCACCTGTCCCACCAACTACCACCTCCAAAAGGCCCAAACCACTCCACTGACCCACCAGCTACCACCTCCAAAGGCCCAAGCCACTCCACCTGACCCACAGCTACCACCTCCAAAGGCCAAGCCACTCCACCTGACCCCCCGCTACCACCTCCAAAAGGCCCAAGCCACTCCCCCTGACCCCCAACTACCACCCCCAAAAGGCCCAAGCCACTCCACCTGACCCCACCAGCTCCACCTCCAAAAGGCCCAAGCCACTCCCCTGACCCACCAGCTACCACCTCCAAAAGGCCCAAGCCACTCCACCTGACCACCAGTTTCCCCCACTCCAAAGGCCCAAGCCACTCCACCTGCCCCACAATACCACCCCCAAAAGGCCAAGCCACTCCACCTGTCCCACCAACTACCAACCTCCAAAAGGCCCAAACCACTCCACCTGACCCACCAGCTACCACCTCCAAAAGGCCCAAGCCACTCCACCTGACCCACCAGCTACCACCTCCAAAAGGCCCAAGCCACTCCACCTGACCCACCAGCTACCACCTCCAAAAGGCCCAAGCCACTCCACCTGACCCACCAGCTACCACCTCCAAAAGGCCCAAGCCACTCCACCTGACCCACCAATTACCACCTCCAAAAGGCCCAAGCCACTCCACCTAAACCCACCAGTCCACCTCCAAAAGGCCCAAGCCACTCCCCCTGACCCACCAGCTACCGCCGCCAAAGGGTTTTAACCACTCACCTAATCCACCAGCTACCCTCAAAAGGCCCAAAGCCAACTCCACCTAATCCCCCAGCTACCACCCCCAAAAGGCCCAAGCCACTCCACCTGACCCACCAGCTACCGCCGCCAAAAGGCCCAAGCCACTCCACCTGACCCACCAGCTACCACCTCCAAAAGGCTCAACCCACCCACCTGCCCACCAGTCCCTCCAAAAGGCCCAAGCCACTCCACCTGACCCACAGCTACCGCCGCCAAAGGGTCCAACCCACTCACCTGACCCACAGCTACCATTTCCCAAAAGGCGCAAGCCACTCCACCTGCCCCACCAGCTCCCACCTCCAAAAGGCCAAGCCACTCACCTGACCCCCCAGCTACCACCTCCAAAAGGCCCAAGCACTCCACCTGACCCCCAGCTACCCCCTCCAAAGGCCAAGCCACTCCACCTGACCCACCAGCTACCGCCGCCAAAGGGTCCAAGCCACTCCACCTGACCCCCCAGCTACCACCCCCAAAAGGGCCCAAGCCACTCACCTGACCCACCAGCTACCGCCGCCAAAGGGTCCAAACCACTCCACCTAATTCACCAGCTACCACCTCCAAAAGGCCCAAGCCACTCCACCTAATCCACCAGCTACCACCTCCAAAAGGCCCAAGCCACTCCACCTGACCCACCAGCTACCGCCGCCAAAAGGCCCAAGCCACTCCCCCTGCCCCACCAGTTCCCACCTCCAAAAGGTCAGCCCCTTCACCTGACCCACAGCTACCACTCCAAAAAGGCCCAAGCCACTCCCCCTGCCCCAAACAGCTACCGCCCCCAAAAGGGGTCCAAGCCACTCCACCTGACCCCACCAGTACCACTTCCAAAAGGCCCAAGCCACTCCACCTGACCCACCAGCTACCACCTCCAAAAGGCCCAAGCCACTCCACCTGACCCACCAGCTACCACCTCCAAAAGGCCCAAGCCACTCCACCTGACCCACCAGCTACCACCTCCAAAAGGCCCAAGCCACTCCACCTGACCCACCAGCTACCGCCGCCAAAGGGTCCAAGCCACTCCACCTGACCCACCAGCTACCACCTCCAAAAGGCCCAAGCCACTCCACCTGACCCACCAGCTACCACCTCCAAAAGGCCCAAGCCACTCCACCTGACCCACCAGCTCACCCCCAAAAAGGGCCCCAAGCCACTCCCCCTGACCCACCAGCTACCGCCGCCAAAAGGCCCAAGCCACTCCACCTGACCCACCAGCTACCACCTCTCAAGATGCTGGATCAACCACCGGAAGATCAAGACACCGCTGAGAAAGAAACCGCAGTTTTCGTCTTTCCCTACTTCCCCCCCGGCCTCACCTGCCCTGACCTGCCCTTCTACACGACAAGGAAACACAAGAGCATCAAGTACACCACGGAACACCACGCCGCACTACAATGGAATTCTTAAAACATTCCACCCATTCTCCTTCAGTCTTCACATCTCATCGAGTCCATCAGTGTGTAACACACTTCACCACAAACATCATGTTGTAGAAGCAAATTTCATCCTCACAGGAGTGTTTAAAAGATGCACACATGGAGCATACATTGAACAGTAAGAGCCTGGTTGATCAGGCCCTGATCTACCGTGTATCATTTATCAATGTGTTTTTAAACTCTTTAATTCAACTCTGTATATCGTTGGTTAGGCCTCATTTAGATTATGGTGCACAGTGCTGGTCACCGTATTACAAAATGGATATTAACGACTGGTTCGCGGGGGCGTTGACCCCCGCAACACCCTCTAGGAAAACCTCCACGACTGCTCACCCTCCTGCTGACTTAGGTCTGCTTGCGTGTCTGCTGATACTCAAGGTGCGTTCAGACACTCCACGGCTGAGTCAAACTCTGGCTGTCTTTCTTCAACTGCTGCGGCTCTGATCTGGACTTAATTCTTACCTGTCCCCACTTGAAGGTTCATCCCCGTAGAGTCGTTCCTGGATATCTTGCATAAATTACCTCAGCTGTGGCGGTGATGGTGGTAATTAGAAGAGGTATGGTGGTAGCTAGGTGAGGTGATGGTGGTAGCTAAGTGAGGTGATGGTGGTAGCTGAGAGACACTAGACTAGATTAAATTAGGCTAGATATGGATAGATTTGTTAAGGTTTGCCTAGATGTGTAAATGACCCCACTCTAACACCCATACTCACCCACCTCATACACCCCACCTCTACCTCAAGCACCCCACCACCCCCACTCCTGCCTCACCTCCTCCCCCAGTGAACTCCCCCCCCCCCCCACTGTTTTAGGGGAGGAGATACCTCAGAAAATATATTTACCTTTTGGAGGTCAATTGACCTAAAGCTGTTTTGACCCGACTGTGAGAGAAGGTGGAGAGAGAGTATTGTTGGTGCGGTGTTCACTACCTCCATTGCTACTACCATCACCAACACTTCCATCACATCTACCACCAGCAGCATTCTTATCGCCACCACTGTCACTGCCATCACTACTACTACCACCAACACTATCATCATCACTACTAACACTACCATTACTACTATCATCGCCAACATTATCACCACCACCACTAACAATACCATCACTTCTAACACTACAATAAACATGATCCCGACCCCACCACTACCATCCAGTATCACCACCACTACCACCACCACCAACTTCAGCACCACCACCACCAACTCCATCATCACCACCACTACCACCACCACCAACTTCAGCACCACCACCACCAACTCCATCATCACCACCACCAACTCCATCATCACCACCACTACCACCACCACCAAACTTCAGCACCACCACCACCAACTCCATCATCACCACCACCAACTCCATCATCACCACCACCAACTCCATCATCACCACCACTACCACCACCACCAACTTCAGCACCACCACCACCAACTCCATCATCACCACCACCAACTCCATCATCACCACCACCAACTCCATCATCACCACCACTACCACCACCACCAACTTCAGCACCACCACCACCAACTCCATCATCACCACCACCAACTCCATCATCACCACCACCAACTCCATCATCACCACCACTACCACCACCACCAACTTCAGCACCACCACCACCAACTCCATCATCACCACCATTACCACCACCACCGACTTCGGCATCACCACCACCACTAACTCCAACATCACCACCACTTCCTTGCTGTCATTCTTCTTCGCCTATCTTCCTCCTCCTCCTCCTCCTTCTTATCTTCTTTGGCGAAGTATTTTCCTACGGGTCTTACTCCTGGATTTTCTGCTCCCTGTAATTCACCTCAGGGAAAACACGGGTTATGGAGCTCTCCCTGTCATGGTGTATATCCCTCCTGGCTCATACAAACATACAAATGGATATTTCGCGCGAATACACACGAACGTATATTCATGTGTATGAATTCATATTTGTTTGTATAAGTAGGAGCTTTCTTGTATTTGTTCGTTGTTATTTTAATCCTCGGTATGTATATATCTGTATATTTCTTCCTGCATATATTTATAAGTATGGTATGTATTTCAGGATTATTTAATGAATATTTGTATACATTTCATAATGTTTTTTGAATGCAAACATGTATACTTAGTCATGGATGTCATACCTGCATAAATTGATATATTCATCAATAATTACACTGTACATTCACACATGTGTAAACAAATATATGACTGTTGTATGTTGGTATTAAGCGGAAAGATAACAGGTGTTGGAGGAGGTCGAAGTGAAAGAGCCTCAAACGGAAGTTTGTTAAATGTTTTGCACTCTTGATAGAACTGTTGGTCTTTTCTTTCTATCTCATGAGGATAGAAGATGGCAGGAGGTCTTAGGAGCATTTGCTTACAGTCACTAAACATTTGAATATATTTTGGTTCTTAAATAGTTTTTCATTTCTGTGATATTTGCTTTCCGGTGTATAAGGAGTGAGAGTTGGTTTCAGGGATGATGATCCCTGAACCAGAAATAGATACCAGAGATATGGTAGGAAAGTGAGGGTGGTGGAGCGGGAGGGGGGGGGGAGGACAGGATCAGTGTTGAAGGGAAGTTGGGTCTGTTCTTACAATTGATTTACTGTAAGATAAGATAGTGGTTCTTGTTTCTCCTGATGTATTGATAAACGGGTGAGAGTGCTGGTGTTGTGAGTCTTGCCTCTTCTTGTATCCACCTATTTGTAATTAGCTCTCATAAGACACCGGTTTGACCAAAACAGGAAACACATTGGCTATCACTCGCTACTAAGTTGTGTTTAAGGAAGTGCAGACACACACACACAAGGATCAACGACCCAACTAGCCACAACATCCCCACCCTTCTCTGCTTCCCTTTTCCAGAACTCAAGTGAAGCTAACCGGTTTTCCTAAATCCCTTCATAAATGTTACCTTGCTGACACTCCACCAACACGTTGAATAGCCAGATTTTAGACACAGACACGTTGCAGTCATGCCTGAGAGACTTCAAATTGATGATAAAGTTATAATTAAAGTTCAAGGATTGGATATATGTTCACGTTTAAGTGAAGACGTATAGCAAACAATTCAGCATTAAGTGTGGATGCTCAGTAATTTATGC
Organism: Cherax quadricarinatus; assembly: GCF_026875155.1. Classification (NCBI taxonomy): domain Eukaryota; kingdom Metazoa; phylum Arthropoda; class Malacostraca; order Decapoda; family Parastacidae; genus Cherax; species Cherax quadricarinatus. The sequence goes on along the minus strand of NC_069412.1, from coordinate 58,282,851 downwards.
TGGCTACACTATCTGAGTGCTTCCTTTCAGTCTCAAGAACACGCTAGACGACACGTCAATATTACAAGGCTTTACTTCAGTTCAGTATATGCTTATCTCCGCTTTACTGTATATTTATTAATACTTATTGTTCTTGTCAGGTTTTCTTTCCAACTGGTCTGAGACCGGGCCGTTGGGGTAAAGATCCCAGAACGTTAACAGATGTAATATATATAGTATCTGTGCTCCGTTACAACGGCACCATTGAGCTGGTGGAGGCAAGTCGTCCGTGTACACTGTGGAAGACACAATGCGTGTCTTCACTGTAAAGTCTGTGTATGACTTAAAACATTACGCTTGGCTTTGAGACGAAGCTTTAACTGTGAATTAATATAATTCTTTGGGAACAGGTAGTGCCTTGGAATGCACTAATATCTTCTAATGACAGACGAGTGCCTCTCTTGTGCCGCATGGTAAGACTGTTTGAGGCTCATTTTGAGTGCAAAGACAGTTTGAATAATTCTTTTGTAGTACATACACAGAGAAGAGCCACAGAGAGACCAGTCAAGATGTCGCCAGTGAACATATGTACTTGTATGTACCACACAAGATGTGAGGTGATATGAGTCACTATGAATATTTTTTTCCTAGGTATCAGCTGTCAGACGTGGCCTGATTCACACTTTGACTCACTTACTCATGCTCCGCCAGGGGATATCCGCTGACCCTCGTGTCTAGCTAGCTTCATCTCTCTGTTTTACGTGTGTGTGTGTATGTGTATTTGTTTGCTTGTCTGTCTGTCTGTCTGTCTGCCTGCCTGCCAGTTTGTATGTCTGTGTGCCTGTCTGTGTTTTTGCCTGCCTGACTGCCTGCCTGTCTGACTGTCTGCCTGCCTGCCATTATATTTGCAGGAGTCGAGACTCAGCTCCTGGCCTCGCCTCCTAGATCACCTTCATCGGTATTATTGACTTCTGGCCTCTTGGTCATTATCGTACCTACTCTTGAAGCGGTGTATTTGAGTTTGCTTTCACCACTGCCTCATCCAAGTCGCTCCACTTTTCAACCACTTTAAGACTTCCTTACATCCCAGTGTCCCCTTTATCCTGGTCCTCTTAATTCCAGCAGTTTCTCCCTATCTTCTCTATCTATCCTCAATTTTTTTTGTCTTAATCATGTCTCCTTGTTTTTTATCTCCTTCAAGATCGTCAGGTTTAGTTCCATCAACCTCTCTTCATGGTACTAGCTTGGTTGCAAGCCTCTGGACCGTATTGAGTGTCTTCACATGCGTTATTAGGTGTGGGCTCCATGCTGGGGCAGCGTACTCAATGATTGACCTAACATATGTCGCTTACAAAGTTCTAAAAGATTCTTTATTTAAGTTTTAAGTTATTGTGTGTGTGTGTGTGTGTGTGTGTGTGTGAGAGAGAGAGAGAGAGAGAGAGAGAGAGAGAGAGAGAGAGAGAGAGAGAGGATGAGCCTTCCCTGGTGTGTGTGATATAATGTATGTTGGTGTGTGTTAATACCTAGGTGAGGGTGTTAGACCCGCGTCAGCTTACTGACTCACTAACTCTCTTTATCTCTGTCACATCTTTTCCAAAGCCTTGTATAGGCTCACCCTCAGTGATCATTCTTTACCCTCGTTAACCCTTCAACCAGGGTGCCTTCTTGCCGGTCAACACTTCCTTTCCTCGTATCGAATCTGATTATCTCCCATTCCACAGTCACTGTATATTTCTGTGATGTATCTGAGCTGTCGTGTTTTTCTCGTTCTGGGCACTCCCATGCCGGTCTTTCCATGTCCACCATTCCTCTGTGGGATATTTGGTATGTTGTGATCATATCTCCTCTTCTGGTGGGTCCTTAGTGTGTCGAAAAGTTCTTTTCAAATAGTATGGCCTCTTGCATGTTTCTGGGTTACGGTTTCTACGATTTTTTCCAAGTTGCTGATAATGTTATAGGATGGGGCGAAACGTCTTATAAAATTTTCTCTTTAAGTTGTGAGTTGTTGCACTCACGTTATTGTAACTTTTTATGAGTTTTTTAGTTACGATATCGTGACTTTTTGTGTATTGTTGCAATCACGGTATTGTGATTTATGTGAAAGTATTGTTTGTTAACCTTGTGCACGTCGCTGACTATACTCGTTATGTATACATTAGGGTATACTTTTGTCATATTGTTTGCTGCAATATACTTTGTGTCAGCACCTCAACATATACACTGCCTAGCCAGGCAAGACATTTAAATGTACACTAGTAAATTCTGTATGACATTTAAGATTCTTAACTTAGACTAATATAATTTTGCTAATATCACCTAATATGTGTTTCTTCCCAACTCAAGTTATTTCTGTCGTCTGTATGTTCCAACCTTATGAGCGATTTTTATATCAGTTTAGCACGCAAACCAAGCGTCACTTGCCAGCCTCCCTGACGTGGCTTGGAAGCCTTGTTGAGGCACCCGCTGCCAGACACGTTGCGCCACTATTGTTACTTTGCTTGTTTGTTTTTTAAATAATTTAAGTCTTTTTTCCGTGTCCTCGTCTGTTTTTACTCTCATTAATTCGACATCATGTGCAAACAGGGATACATCTGACCCAATGTCTTCTGTTATGTTATTAACACATACCAGAAACACTACCAGTCCCGGTATTAATCCTTATTCAACCCCACTTCTTATATTTTCCCTTTTTGACACTTCTTGAAAAATCGCTCTTGTATTTCCTTTCCATAAGATCCACTGTAGTACATTTCTTGTTATTCCTGGCCGCTCCTCAAGTCTCCATGTCTTATGTTGGTTCAAAGAGTATGCAGTCCACCTCTCTCTCTCTCTCTCTCTCTCTCTCTCTCTCTCTCTCTCTCTCTCTCTCCTTCTTTGCTTCTGTTAATTTATTATAGAGCGTCAGCAGGTTTGTGATACAAGATTTATTATATTTAAACTCGTCTTGGTCATTGTTTATAAAGTCCATCACGTCTCCCCAAGTGCTACAGCAATCTTTGATTATATACTCCATTATCTTACGACTTACATAGTACTCATATCGGTGACACTGGTCTGTGGTTTAGTGCTTCCTGTCTGTGTCCTTTCCTAAGTGTTGGTACTTCATTCACTGTCTTTCAGATCTCTGGCAACTGTCCTACATACAATTACTTATTGTATATTTTAGGTAGTTATACCGGTGGTCTGGTGGCTAAAGCTCCCGCTTCACACACGGAGGGCCCGGGTTCGATTCCCGGCGGGTGGAAATTCCGACACGTTTCCTTACACCTATTGTCCTGTTCACCTAGCAGCAAATAGGTACCTGGGTGTTAGTCGACTGGTGTGGGTCGCATCCTGGGGGCAAGATTAAGGACCCCAATGGAAATAAGTTAGACAGTCCTCGATGACGCACTGACTTTCTTGGGTTATCCTGGGTGGCTAACCCTCCGGGGTTAAAAATCCGAACAAAATCTTAATCTTATAGTTCTTCAGCTCACTCCTGCATCTTCCATGATGACAGTTTGTAATGTCCCATTGCTTCTGATGTATCAACCTCACTTAAAATATTTTACCTATTCTGTTGTATGTATGGTGTCCATTATTTGTTGGTGCACCCTTTCTATTTGACTCTTTTGTATTGCTCCTCGTTCCATCATGTCCTGTAGCTCGGTTGGTAGCGCACTCAGCTTGAGGTCCCTGGTTCGATCCCCGGTACGGGTGGAAGTATGAGGGCATGTTTCTTTAAGATACCTGCTGTCCCTGTTCACCTAGCAGTAAATAGGTACCTGGGTGTTAGTCGACTGGTGTGGGTCGCATTCTGGTGACAAAATTAACCTAATTTGTCCTAAATATTCTGCCTAACCAGGGGCTTACTATATAATATATCACTGATGTCAGCTATGGTCTGTATAAATTGTATCATGTACTTGTAGAAATAAAAGTTATATGATTATTATTATTATTATTATTATTATTTAGTACAGCTCTTTAAATCGTTGTTCAGCTCCTCACAGACTTTGTTTTTCTTGAACCTTCCTCCTGTCCTCAGTCTTGTCTTGTATTATCGTCTTTCATGTGATGTGTTTGTGAAGCAGTTTCGGTTCAGTCTTGGTTTTTGCTGGTATGTCATTCTGAACTTCTCATTTCCTTCTTGTATATTCATTTATTTCTTTCATATTCATATCCGCCTCTTCTGCTCACTTCTCCGTTTTTTGTCCTTCACTTTCTAAAGTTTTTTTTTTCCACCTTCTTCCACTTTTGAACCATAGGTTATGTTTGTTGTAAAGCTTTACATCTGGCCACGAGGCACTCTGCCTCGTACTGGTACTTTCCAATTAGCTATCCCATCATCTCATTGACTCTTCTTCTGGTTCTCTTTCCCACTGTACGGCATTCGGTAATTTCCTCATCCATGTAAACTGTCCTCTTCTGATATCTTATATCTTCTGTCCCCCCAAGTGTTATGCTTCCTTTAGTGTGTACATCCACAAGTTATTAGAATTTTCAGCAGTGTAGTGGCAATCACCCAGATAGTTCTCATATTCTGTTTTACCTGTATCAGATATACTTGCAGTAAATTCTAGATCAAGGCTTGCTGGGTCATCCCTCTCTCTCTCTCTCTCTCTCTCTCTCTCTCTCTCTCTCTCTCAACCTTCCATGTTTCTGGTCCACCAGATTCTTGCCATTTTATCCAGTCTATTTCTTCGTGGTTTGCATCTCGCATGAACAGAAACTTTGATTGCCCACATTGGCTTTTATTTCTGTTTCTGCTATAGTATTAGTCATTGCTACAATGTTATCTCTACACCCGTCGTGCCTGTGTCTCTTGCTGTATAGTAGTGAGTTATAGATCACTCTGCTACTGTTACTCTGCGTGTCCTTGTTTTCACACTGCCCACTACTTAGTCATTTAACTCGTTTCTGTTTATAGCTCAATTTTTTCCAAGCTCTGTTTGTTTCTGATTAGCATTGCAACTCTCCCTCCCTTGTTTCCTGTTTCTTCATTATATGATTTCCCGCTGGGAATATGGCATTTTCTGTTATTTCAGTTAGTTTTGTCTCTGTGAAAGCTATGATGTCTGAGGTTAAGTCTGCTATCTGTTCTTTTAATTCATTTCTTAATGCATCTGCCTTTGTGTACCATAATCTGAGCTTTGTTTCTTTTACTATCCTTTGATTTGTTGTGTCCAGGCTTTCTGTTTGGTGCTTACCTAAAAGGAGGAGATGGGTGAAGCTGGGGTTTGTGTATGCATTGTTAGAGGGGTGAGGGGTCAGTGTTATAGTTGTACATAGAGGGAGAGGAAGGTGTGGACTTGTTGGTATTGCTTGTGTGTGTGTACTCACCTATTTGTGGTTGTAGGAGTCGAGTCATAGCTCCTGGCCCCGCCTCTTCACTGATCGCTACTAGGTCCTCTCTCTCCCTGCTCCATGAGCTTTATCAAACCTCGTTATAAAACTATGTATGGTTTCTGCCTCCATTGTGTGTCAGAGTGCAACGGACAAGTGAGGTAGTAGGAGTAGCACCACTCACAGAAGAGGAATTCTTGAGCGTCCCCAGCGCTTGGGCCTCGGCCCAAAGCTGGGGTGTGGCTGGAAAAGGATCCTGTAGTGATTGCTGCCTTTGCACTTCTTGACATCGTCTGGTGCTATGCAGCTGCCACACCCTTCGAGCCCAGTGTGGGCGGGATTTGTGGCAGCACAAGGTGCCTAGCTTCTCCCTCCGAGCCCCGTGGGGGCGGGGAATGGGGCTAGGCCTGGGGACAGCTAGCCCAGAAGACTAGGAGGTACTTGTACCTCCTCCCATGGCAGATATTGGACTCAGACACTCCCTCGACAGGGAGCCAAGGCCGGGCCACCACTTGGAAAAGACCCAGGCCAGACGATTATACCGGCGTACCTACTACAGTACACTGTGTGTGTGTGCGCGTGTGTGTGTGCGTGTGTGTGTGCGTGTGTGCGCGCGTGTGTGTGTGCGTGTGTGCGTGTGTGTGCGTGCGTGCGTGTGTGTGCGTGCGTGTGTGTGTGTGTGTGTGTGTGTGTGTGTGTGTGTGTGTGTGTGTGTGTGTGTGTGTGTGTGTGTGTGTGTGCGTGTGTGTGGGCATCAAATCATCTCAACCAATCAGCCAATCATTACTGCTGTTAGATCCATCTTACCAGAAACCTCAATTACCGCTTGAACTGACAGCATCCTCCTGGGACCATGTCTGTGTTCTCAGGCTATTAACACGATCCTCAAGGAAAAACTGGATGACCTGAAGAAGATGGAGCAGAAAATAAATGAGTTGAATGCCTACCGTGCGTAGCTTCTTTTCACAACGTGACTAGCCTTTCCCAGGTTAACTTACTTCGTGAGGTGAACACCCTTTGTTGACAGCCCAAAATTAAGTGAATATTACGAACTCCTGAAATTAATATTCAAGAATACGCTAAATCTGTCACAGAAATATTACAACTAGGATCAAGGAACACTTCCAGTTAGACTGTGGACAGAGGAATTCACAAGGGAACACAGATAGTATTACCAAATTCCTGTCTTCTTGTACTGTATCATAGAACTAATAAGGGTGATCGTTCCAGAACACTTGAAAGGTTCTCCCTGTGTTTATCATGGAACATTGGGATATCCTTGTATACTTCAAGCAGACCAGTCGTCCCTAAAGCCTACAAGCAGTTCTATTGGGACAGCCTGAATATGAAAAAAAATTTCTTCAGTGATGTTGAGCAGTGTCTCGGGTAAGAACATGACTCGCTTTTTAGTAGTTTGGGCACTACATGATGCAGAGTTCCTCCTTAGGCACTTCCCTCAGGCGATTTTCATTGTGTCACTCTTCACTTATGTGCCACTTTTCTTTCCAAACCAAGTGTGGCTGTACCAGTGAATGGCAAGCCAATTTGGACTCTATGTTCTCATATGCCGTAGTCAGAAGAAAAGAATGCAAGACACACAGGCAAGCCTCGCCTCAGCCCCTTGCCTATCAGAACGAGGACGCCGAGTAATAGGACCCAGTGGCATCCAGAAGCTCCCAGATAGTCACTGTGCTACCTTGGAAAGACGGTAAGTTGATATCATGGGGGTTGACTGCTACCTCCGTCACGCTGACACTGAAAGATGTGGTACCGCCAGCGTGAGGGCGGCACTACCCTTGCCCAAGAGATCCACGAACACAGGAGCCTTCCACCATGCTGTAGCTTCATTACAATAGGATCGGAGACCCTTGGATCATGGGGCCAATGCACACTCAAGTTCCTGAAAGATAAGAGTAACTTGTCGGGCAAACCAAAGACCCCAGAGTTTAGTTTAATATCCTTATTGTGGACGCCATACCCATCCTGTGGGCTGCAGTCAGAAGATTACAGAGGTACATAATGGGTCCAGGGACTGGACCCCAAAGTTCTGATAGCCCCAAGTTCTGTAACCACAAGTTACAGTGGTAATGAACTATTTACATATTTATATCTGGTCACATTCGTAATGAGTTATTTATGCAGACATGAATTAGGTCACACACACTTAAAAAGTGGTAATGCTTTATTTACAGTGAGCAAAGTCAGAGTATTTTTCCAGAATGGTTTGTAATATACGTACCATTGTGGATAAAATACTTTGACATTCTTTTAACATTTCTGAACGTCTCAGAATTCATTAATTTTATTGCATTCCAGTCATAATGACGTAATGTGTGACTGTTGTCTATCTGGCAAAATTTACATTTCGTTTGGTCTACATCTGGTGGGGGAGACTCCAGAGCAACCAGTTGTCTTTTCCAGAGACTGTTACTCTCCAGATTATTACCTTCATGAAGGTGGAAAGGTAGAGCACTAAACCCGTAGGGAGGGATCGTAGCGCACCTGCGGGGGGGGGGGATTGGGAGGTAATCAAGTTCGATCCAAAGGAAAGGAGGATAATTTAAATTCCTTGGATCAAGAGCCCCTCATAGACATAAAGGCACCTCTACCTTGAGAGGGATGTGATCCAGGCAGGAGCTGCAATATCCTAGGCACGCGGTTCACCTCTGGGAAGCTCCACCAAGTGTTTCATATATATTAATTTCAGACCAAATGAAGTCTTTAAAGGATATGTACATAAAACATATATGGTGGCTGTAGAGGAACAAAATACCCGAACAAGCTTAACCAAGAAACATATATATATATCGCCCCGACGGGATCACCGTTGGGGCGAATGGCAAGCTCTAAGCATGGGACTATACCTGTGTGTCGACGCTGGCTGACACCTACATCCATCACAGTGTCGGGCGACAGGGAGGAGTACAAGATCGGCAAGTACAGGGACATAAGCCAATAGTATCAGTTTGTCCCAGTGGTATCAGAGACCTTGGGATCATGGGGAAAAATGTCACACGTTTCCTTAAATAACTGGGTTCCAGACTCATCGACACCACCAGGGACCCAAGGGCAGCCACTTTCATGTTCCAGCGCCTCAGCGTGGCCATTCAGAGGGGAAATGCTTGCTGCATACTGGGCTCGTGTCTGGCTTCGGAGGAGCTGGAGGAGATTCATAATCTTTGATATATTGTATTAATGTATTCATGTTTGTGTCTTCTGTCAATGTATTCTGTCAATTAATAAAATTGCATATAGAATATAAAATAAACGGGGTGGTAGGAGAAGAAAATATTCAAACAGCTCCGGGGAGAACCTTGAGTTTTCCCTAAGGTACGTTTATTGTCTTCTCTGAGGATGAGGGTCCCCAGTAAAGTTCTGGAGGTGCTACGTATATATATATACAATATATATATATATATATTATATATATATATATATATATATATATATATAATATATATATAATATATATATATATATATATATATAATATATATATATATATATATATATATATTATATATATATATATATATTATATAAGAACACAAGAACACAAGAACGAAGGAACACTGCAGAAGGCCTACTGGCCCATGCGAGGCAGGTCCAAGTCTCCTACCGGCTTAAGCCAATGCACCCAACCTAGTCAGGTCAGGTCACATTGACTTAAGGGAGGAACACGGCAACCGACCTGGTAGCACAAGCTATCAGGTCTAACTCACACCCACCCACATCCACTCATGTATTTATCCAACCTATTTTTAAAGCTACACAACGTTCTGGCCTCTATAACGGTACTTGGGAGTTTGTTCCACTCATCCACAACTCTATTACCAAACCAGTACTTTCCTATATCCTTCCTGAATCTGAATTTTTCCAACTTAAAACCATTGCTGCGAGTCCTGTCTAGGCTAGATATTTTCAGCACACTATTTACATCCCCTTTATTTATTCCTGTCTTCCATTTATACACCTCAATCATATCCCCCTAATTCTACGTCTTTCTAGAGAGTGCAGATTCAGGGCCCTTAGTCTATCCTCATAGGGAAGGTTTCTGATACATGGGATCAACTTTGTCATCCTCCTTTGTACATTTTCCAGAGAATTTATATCCATTCTGTAATAAGGTGACCAAAACTGTGCAGCATAATCTAAATGAGGCCTAACCAAGGATGTATAGAGTTGAAGAACAACCTGAGGACTCCTATTATTTATGCTTCTTGATATGAAGCCAAGGATTCTATTAGCTTTATTGCGAACACTTATGCACTGTTGTCTTGGTTTCAGATTACTGCTAACCAGAACTCCTAAATCTTTTTCGCAATCCGTAATATTAAGATCTACATTATTTAGTTTATATGTGGCATGGTTATTGTCCTGTCCAACATTTAGAACTTTGCATTTGTCTATATTAAACTGCATCTGCCACTTCTCCGACCACTGCATCAGTCTATTCAAATCTATATATATAATATACATATATATATATATATATATATATATATATATATATATATATATATATATATATATATATATATATATATATATATATATTATGTCGTGCCGAATATGTAAAACTGGTCAATTAGCAAGAATTCATTTAAAATTAAGTCCTTTCTAAAATTTTCTCTTATACGTTTAAAGATATATTTTTTTTTCATTAATGTTAATGTAAAAATTTTTAATTTTGCTCCAAAAGAATTTTAGAAAACTTACCTAACCTTATTATAACAAGAACAATTTATTTTAGCCTAACCCAGCTAAATATATTTTAGATTTGTTTACAATAATTTAATACTAAACAAACACAGTGAAATATATTTTTTTCGTTAGGTTCAGAATGATTTTGGCGAAATTATTGCATACACAAATTTTCACTTGTCCTATATGGCAAGATGAGCGTTGCTATTTAAGCCAAGATGGCAAGTTCTGCCTATTCGGCACGACATATATATATATATATATATATATATATATATATATATATATATATATATATATATATATATATATATATATATATTACATATATTTCATGACTGTCACATCACTCATATACCATTTTCGGCTTTTTGTCATTTTCTCCGTCGACTATTCATCTCCCTGCAGAGAAAAAGAAAAATCATTGAATCAGTAATACATAACTGATCAATCAAACTGTGATCTCTTTAGAAGTGGTGATGCTGTGGAGGTAGGTAACTGTGCCGGCTTAACCTCCACCCTTCTAGAAAAGCAAATCAAACACCTTTTATACTCAGCAAATAAATAAAATATCACCTCCCTTTCGCTAACGTCATCAAGTCACAATCAGTTGCATATATCTGGAGATTATGTAAGACTTTTCTATCTTCGTCACGGCTGAGCTGGAGAAATGAAAGTCGTGTCTGATTCAAAGTGTCACAGCGCGTGAAATTTGGGTCTGTCAGGGACGATTTTCCGCTTGTTCACTGGTGTCATGTCGCCTGTGTATGTTACAGGGGTCGACTCACAGCTCCTGGCCCCGTCTCTTCGCTGTGTGTGTGTGTGTATGTGTACTCATCTGTTTGTGGTTGCAGGGATCGATTCACAGCTCCTGGCCCCGCCTCTTCGCTGTGTACTCACTTTGTATTCGTTGTGTATTCACCTGTGTGTGTGTACTCAACTATATATGGCTACAGGGGTCGAGTCATAGTTCATGGCCCCGCCCCTTTGCTGTATTTGTGTGTTCACCTGTATGTGGCTGCTGAGGTCACATCTCAGCTCCTGGCCCTGCCTCTTAACCTGCCACTAGCCGAATTTACTCCCTTCTAGCCTCATCAGCCCTGTCATACCTATTCTTAAAACTATGTACAGAACTTGCCTCCACTGCTTCATTGTCCATTTACTGACCACCCTGAAGCTGAAAAAATACTTTCTGATATCTCTGTATCTTTAGCTTTCAACTTATTGTATGTGTGTGTGTGTGTGTGTGTGTGTGTGTGTGTGTGTGTGTGTGTGTGTGCTCATTAGTTTCACACCCGGGTTCTTTCAGTTGTGAGCCGTCTGTTGTAAAATTGAGTTACAAGATTCGTGTAACTAATTTCTAGTACTATAAAAAATGTGAGAGTATGTAGTCGTGTTTAATATGACACCAGTACCACAAAATACTCGAGAGATCAAGGTCAAGACCTTGAATCTTTACAGTTCAGTCGTTGGAAGATGGTCCTTGATACCGATAGTGAAAAGTCTTAAAGGCAGAATTTACAAGACTTGTGACCTCAGTAAAAGCAAACACGTTTAAGGTTGTCCTCCATTAACCATTAAGTCTGAGTCGGAAACCTTAAGTTTAGGTCATGGCAGCACAAAGTCTGGGAGAGGAGACGCGATTACCATCAGAATCGGAATGGTCGTCTGGACTGTTAGGTTCCGTTAAAGTTCGTTCACAGTTTCGAATTCCTTCGCGCGCGCCACTCCTTCAGACCCGCTATTTTTTGCTTCAGTTTTTGGGGGACGTGTTTTCTTGACAACACTAATTTACCCTTTAAAAACAACACCAGTTCTACTAGTATATGTTAAGATGTTTTTGTCGCTTATTTTCTAAAGATATTATTTTTTGAGCAGTGTTTTTAAATCCTGTAAGGAAATGTTCGTTTTTACCATTACTGCAGATGTGATCAAGATAGGGGCCGTAATCCCTGCATATATTTAAACAACTCTAATCTCTAATCTGAAGTGCAAACAGAAGGGCGAGTCCGCTTCACAGACGGTAAACTACTATTTAAAAAATAATGTCTCTCAAATATGGATAATCGAATATCAAATATCATTTTGGAGTAGTGTGTGGGTGTGGGGCGGAGCGTAGAGGGCGCCACTGTAGCAGTTGTGCTCCATTACCTCGCAACAATGTGATACCATCTATGTTATTGACGCCTCTCAGGCCTCACCCTCTACCTCCTCCATATCCCTACGTCCTCAACCAACCTAGAAAAAGTGCTGTTTTAAACTACTGTCTCACCTCTACAACTTCATTTACTAGACTCCTGTACGGAGCTCTGGTTGAGCTAGCTGTTGGTGTTAGTAATGCTTGAACTGGTATTGGCTGAGAGTAGGAATTGGTGATGGAGTGAGTGTTATGAACGGTAGTTAGAGGGAGTGAGTGAAGGCTAGAGGCTGGCTCCAGCCCGCCTCTCTGCTCCGACACCATATCTGTTACACAGGCTTGTACATTTGAGCAGGGCGATATTGTTCAGGCCGGGACCTCTCGCAGTCCAGACCACCCCACCTGTAAAGCCCTATCCCACACGCCCATCCACGCCCCTTTGACCGTCCTTACTTACCCAGGGCGATAAGGGTGATTTGAGGGTGTTGGTAGGCCCCGGGTGGTCTAGGACCTTCTCTTTGCCTCCAGGAGGGTGATAAGGGCATGACAAGTAGCCTTTTAGTATTGGCAAGGGCTCTCCCTGCTTTCAATCACTCCCTGTAATTGTTTCCTATCATTATTCAGACCTATCAACTTCTCCTCCATCAGGGGTTGGAGGAGAGTGAAGGGGGGACAGGGATGGAGGAAAGAAGAGTGAGAGAGAGAAAGAGGGAGAGAGGAAGAGAAGAGGGATGAAATGTTCTCAAAGATGACAATGGATGAGACTTGAGCGGCCATCTGTCCTCAGCGACGGTGCTGACCCTGGGTTAAGACGTCACCTGTCAACCACCACTGCTCAGAGAGAGAGAGAGAGAGAGAGAGAGAGAGAGAGAGAGAGAGAGAGAGAGAGAGACAGTGTGAGTGAATAATGGGAAGAAATGAGTTGGTTCCCACGTCCTGCTTTGATGTGAAGTACGTGTAGAAAATATTGTTTTTCCGTATCAATCATGTGTGCATGTATGTGAACACACACACACACACACACACACACACACACACACACACACACACACACACACACACAGAAGGGTCGTTCATGACTGTACACAACATTTTAGGGCCATCTTGTAGTACACAGCAGAGCAGGGAACCCCCGACTCACGAAATCGTAATAACACAATTGCAAACAAATGATGGTACGGGTGGGACTCGAACTTACTGCAAATGAGTTGTAAAACTCCACTCACTTGCCGTGAGTTCTAACCCCACCCGTACCATGGTTAGGGAACCCACATTTGATCTAGCAGAAAGCGATAGCGAGAATTATAATCTGGGAAACATGTACATAAGTATACAGGTTGAAGGTAATGACACAGAGGTATCAGGAAGTGTTTCTTCAGGTTCAAGGTACTTAGGCAATGTAGTAACAAGGAGAAAAAGAAAGCGGAGGCAGACTCTGTGCATGGTTTTAACAATAGGTATGATAGGTGCCACGAAGACAGGAGAGCATCCCATCCTTCAGGTGTTTTTTTAAAGAGTTTGCCAGATAACCCAGGCTCCAGTTTTACAGTCTTACGTGGAGGTTATTCCGGGGAGCAACGCCCCCGCGGTCCGGAGCTGCAAGACGTAAGCAACCCTTGTATTTTTATTTAATTTCACTGTTGTTTGGTAATAAATACTATTACTACTACTACTAATACTACTACAACAACGACTACTACTACTACCACTACTACTATTACAACAACTACTGCAGCTAATACTAGTACTACAACTATTACTACTACTACAACTGCTACAACTGTTACTACTACTACAACTGCTACAACTGTTACTATTACTACAACTGCTACAACTGTTACTACTACTACAACTGCTACTACTACTACTACTACTACTACTACTACAAATACTACTACAAATACTACTACAAATACTACTACTACTACAAATACTACTACTACTACTACTACTAATAATAATAAGAGTGTTAACCTCAGTTCTCCAAGTCAGAAAATGTTGAAGGAAGCAGTTAGCGTTGTTCTTGTTGCTGTTCCCAGAGGTAACACCTCTGTACGAACGGTGTTGGATGCACCAGTTTTTGTGAAGCACTGTTCATCAGGTTTGTTCTCCTTGTTCAGGTTTTCTCAATAATTTCTGTAGCTGCTTCGACTTTCTCCTCACGTTCTCAGAACTATTTGTTCAAACTGGATTATGCAATCTAAATGAATTTTGCCAGAGTTCATCTTTGTTTTGTTCATGTGTGTTCTCACATTGTTTATTATTATTATTATTATTATTATTATCATCATCATTATCCATGTCTTTATATTGGATATTGTTCAGGTAAGTTTGTAACTATTATCTTGAGCTAGTGTGTAGGAGTGTTAGTGATTATTTTTGTATTAGGCGTAATAATAATAATAATAATAATAATAATCTGTAGACCATTATCAATGACATCACAGAACATAATATTGACAACACTAGCAGTGACATCACATAACACAATATTGACAACACTGGCAGTGATATCACATAACATAATATTGACAGCACTAACGGTGACATCACATAACACAATATTGACAGCACTAGCAGTGACACCACACGTTATGGTAACGCATCATTTACTTAGAAGTTAGCTCTGTTATGTTTAGCTGACCAATAAATGAGCACCTTACTGAGTGCTGAGCCAGGGTGGAACAAGAGAGGACACTAAGGTCTAACAAGAGAGGACACTAAGGTCTAGCAAGAGAGGACACTAAGGTCTAACAAGAGAGGACACTAAGGTCTAACAAGAGAGGACACTAAGGTCTAACAAGAGAGGACACTAAGGTCTAACAAGAGAGGACACTAAGGTCTAACAAGAGAGGACACTAAGGTCTAACAAGAGAGGACACTAAGGTCTAACAAGAGAGGACACTAAGGTCTAACAAGAGAGGACACTAAGGTCTAGCAAGAGAGGACACTAAGGTCTAGCAAGAGAGGACACTAAGGTCTAACAAGAGAGGACACTAAGGTCTAACAAGAGAGGACACTAAGGTCTAACAAGAGAGGACACTAAGGTCTAACAAGAGAGGACACTAAGGTCTAGCAAGAGAGGACACTAAGGTCTAACAAGAGAGGACACTAAGGTCTAACAAGAGAGGACACTAAGGTCTAACAAGAGAGGACACTAAGGTCTAACAAGAGAGGACACTAAGGTCTAACAAGAGAGGACACTAAGGTCTAGCAAGAGAGGACACTAAGGTCTAGCAAGAGAGGACACTAAGGTCTAACAAGAGAGGACACTAAGGTCTAACAAGAGAGGACACTAAGGTCTAACAAGAGAGGACACTAAGGTCTAGCAAGAGAGGACACTAAGGTCTAGCAAGAGAGGACACTAAGGTCTAGCAAGAGAGGACACTAAGGTCTAGCAAGAGAGGACACTAAGGTCTAACAAGAGAGGACACTAAGGTCTAGCAAGAGAGGACACTAAGGTCTAGCAAGAGAGGACACTAAGGTCTAGCAAGAGAGGACACTAAGGTCTAGCAAGAGAGGACACCAAGGTCTAATAAGGGGGGACACTCACACTGCACAATGAACAACCTCGACCCAGCTAAACATCAATGACTCACCAAACACACAAACTTGAACAACCTCGTCTCAGCTAAGCATCACTGACTCACCAAACACACAAACTTGAACAACCTCGTCCCAGCTAAATATCACTGACTCACCAAACACACAAACTTGAACAACCTCGTCCCAGCTAAATATCACTGACTCAATAAACACACAAACTTGAACAACCTCGTCCCAGCTAAACATCAATGACTCACCAAACACACAAACTTGACGATGATCGATATTTAATTCCCCTATTAAACGAATCAACCACCTAAATAAAAGAGGCATTAACCCCACTAAAATCGAGAAAAATATAGTATATTTGACAGCGGGGTTTTCCCTTTCCCCCCTTTTCTTTCCCCCCTCTCTCCGCATAAGAGGTGGGGAGCTAGTCCAACTCTTGAACCCCGCCCCCCGCCGCTTTCGAACACATTTGAGTGTTTTTTGGTAGAGTGGCGGGGCAGCTGTTTCTCTGTATTTTACCCAGCTCTGTCATCAATGCCCTCTTGGGTATTGATCTACGGCTCCTGATCTCTCTAAATGCTATTGTTCTTTGCCTACTAATCATTGATCCTCTCATGATACGCGCGTTTAGCAGTTTAGGCATTAGCCGGGGGGGTGGGGTTGGGGGGGTGATTGGGGAGTGGTGATTTTGGGGTGATTGCTGGTTGTATGTGGGGTGGTATTGTGGTGGGGATTTTCTGGTTGTGATGATGGTAGTGTTTGTGGTGGTGATTGCTGGTTGTATGATGGGGAGTGGTTTTGGGTGGTGATTGTGGTTGTGATGATGTAGTTTTGTGGTGGTGATTTCTGGGTTGGATGGGGGTGTTTTTTGGGGGGTTTCTGGTTGTGATGAGGTAGTGTTTTGGGGGTATTGCTGGTTTTTGATGATGGTATGGTGTTTGTGGTGGTGATTGCTGGTTTTGATGTGGTAGTTTTTTGTGGTGGTGATTTCTGGTGTGTGATGGGGTTTTTGGGGGTGATTTCTGGTTGTGATAGGTATGTTTTTTTGGGTGGTGATTGTGGTTGTGATGAGGGAGTGTTTGTGGTGGTGATTTCTGGTTTTGAGATGGGAGTGGTGTTTGTGGGGTGATTTTGGTTGTGATGTGGGGTTTTTTGTTTTGGGGTGATTGCTGGTTGTGAGATGGGAGTTTTGTGGTGGTGATTGCTGGTTTTTATGATGGTAGTGTTTGTGGTGGGATTTCTGGTTGTGAGAGGTAGTGGGGTTTATGGTGGGGATTGCTGGGGGGATGAGGTAGTGTTTGTGGTGGGATTGCGGGGATGAGGGGAGTGGTTTGTGGTGGGATTTTGGTTTTTGAGATGGTAGTGGGGGTTTTTATGGGGGTGATTGCTGGGTTTTATGATGGAGGGGTTTGTGGGGTGTTCTGGTGGGAGATGGGTGTTTGTGGGGGTGATTTTTGGGGGTGATGATTGGTGGGGGGGGGGTTTTGGTGGTGATTGCTGGTGGGAGATGGGTTTTTTGGGGTGATTTCGGGGAGGTAGGGTGTTTGTGGGGATGCTGGTTTTTGGGTAGTGTTTGTGGGGTGATTGCGGTGGTGTTGGGTAGGGGTTTGTGGGGTGATTTCTGGTTTTGGTGTGGTATGTTTGTGGTGGTGATTGGGTGGTGTGATGGTAGTGGTGTTTGTGGGGGTGATTGGGTGTTGTATTGATGGAGGTTTGGGGGTGATTGCTGGGGGTGAGAGGTATGGGGTTTGTGGGGGGTGATTGCTGGTGGGATGAGGTAGTGGGTTTTTGGTGGTGATTGCGGGTTTTTGAGGGGTGTTGTGGTGGTGATTGCTGGTGGTGAGGGATGGGGTTTTTTGGGGGTGATTGCTGGTGGTGATGATGGTTGGGGTTTGGGTGGTGATTTTGGTGGTGATGAGGTTGGTTTTGTGGGGGTTAATGGTTGGAGTGGTATGGTGTTTGGGGGTGATTGCTGGGTTTTAAGAGAGTGTGTTTGTGGGGGTGATTGCGGTTGTGATGATGGTTGGGTTTTTGGGGTGATTTTGGTGGTGATGATGGTTGGTGTTGGGTGGTGATTGCGGTTGTGATGATGGTAGTTTGTTTTGGTGGTGTTGCTGGTTTTGAGATGGTAGTGGTGTTTTGGGGTGGATTGCTGGGGGGAGAGGTAGTGGTGTTTGTGGGGGTGATTTCTGGTTTTGATAGGGGTGGGGTTTATGGTGGTGTTTCGGTGTGGGGTTGGGGGTTTATTGGGATGCTGGTGGTGATATGGAGTGGTGTTTTTGGGGGTGATTGCTGGTTGTAGTGGTATGGTGTTTTGTGGTGGTGGTTTCTGGTTGTGATGGTAGTGGGTTTATGGTGGGGATTGCGGGGGTGATGGTAGTGGTTTGGGTGGGGATTCTTTTGGATGTGATTGGTTTTGGGGGGGGATTGGGGTATGGATTAGTGTTTTGTGGGTGATTGCTGTTGTGATGATGGTAGTGGTGTTTGTGGGGGATTGCTGGTTGGGGATGATGGTAGTGTTGTGGTGGTGAATGTGGTTGTGATGGGAGTGGTGTTTGTGGGGTGATTGTGGTGTGATGATGGAAGGGGGTTGTGGTGGTGATTGCTGGTTTTGATGTGTAGTGGTGTTTGTGGTGGTGATTGCTGGTTTTGTTGGTAGTGGTGTTTGGGTGGTGATGCTGGTTTTGATTTATGGTAGTGGTGTTTGTGGTGGTGATTGCTGGTGTTGATGATGGTAGTGGTGTTTGTGGTGGTGATTGCTGGTTGTGATGATGGTAGTGGTGTTTGTGGTGGTGATTGCTGGTGGTGATGATGGTATGGGGTTTGTGGTGGTGATTGTGGTTTAGGATGTGGGTGGTGTTTGGGGGTAAAGGGTGGTGATGGAGGGGGGTGTTGCTTTGTATGGGTTGTGGTGTTGTGGTGGTGATTGCGGGGGGAGATGGAGGTTGTGGGGTGATTGCTGGTTGTGAGAGGTAGGTTTTGGGGGTTTGTGGGAGGGTTTGTGGGTTGTGGTGGGTTGGGTTGTGAGGAGGGGTTTTTTGTGGTGGTGATTGCCGGGGATGATGGTAGTGGTGTTTGTGGGGGTGATTGTGGTTGTGATATGGTATGGTGTTTGTGGTGGTGATTGCTGGTGGTGTTTGATGGTAGGGGGTGTTTGTGGTGGTGATTGTGGTTGTGATGATGGGTAGTGGTGTTTGTGGTGGGATTGCTGGTTGTGATGATGGTAGTGTTTGTGGTGGTTTTTTGCGGGTTGTAAAGATGGTAGTGTTTTTGTGGTGGTGATTGCTGGTTGTGATGATGGTAGTGGTGTTTGTGGTGGTGATTGCTGGTTGTGATGATGGTAGTGGTGTTTGTGGTGGTGATTGCTGGTGGTGATGATGGTAGATATTGTTAGTTTTTGATGAAGGTGGTTGTGGAACTGTTGATGAATTGATGGTGGTTGTGATGTCGGAATGGTGTAGTGTGGTCTACCTGGAGGGTGTTCCGGGGGTCGCCGCCCCCGCGGCCCGGTCCTTGACCAGGCCTTACGTTGGATCAGAACTTGACAAACCAGGCTGTTACTGTTGGCTGCACATAGTCTAACGTATGAACCACAGCCCGGCTGATCAGGTACTGACTTTAGGTATCTGTCCAGCTCCCTCTTGAAAGCAACCAGGGGTCTGTTGGTATTTCCCCTTATGGCTGGTGGGAGGCTGTTGAACAGTCTTGAGTCCCTGACACTTATTGTGTTTTCTCTTAGTGTACTCGTGGCACCGTTGCTCTTCATTGGGAGTATGTTGTATCGTCTGTCCAGTCTTTTGCTTTGGTAGGGAGTTATTTTTGTGTATAGATTTATGACCATTCCTTCTAGGATTTACCAGGTCTAAATTATGACTTAGAATTTTTGTCTTCATTCTAAAAGTACAGGTGGTGGTAGTGGTGGTAGTAGTGGTGGTGGTGCCGGTGGTGTAGGTAGTGGTAATATGAGTGGTAGTGGTGCTGGTAGTGTAGGTAGTGGTAGTAGGGGTGGTAGTGTGGTGGTGGGTAATGATGAGGTGATAGTGGTGGTGGAAGTGGTGGTGTGGTGGTGGTGATAGGGTGGTTGAGGTTGTGGTGGTAGAAGTGGAGGTAGAGGAAAGGGCGATGAAGAAATGGAGGAGGTGGTGGAGGTGGAAGAAGAGAAGTGAGGGTGGAGGTGGAGGAGGAGAAGTGGGGGTGGAGGTGGGGGTGGAGGAGGAGAAGTGAGGTGGAGGGGAGGAGGAGAAGTGAGGTGGAGAAGAAGTGAGGGGGAGGAGGATTGGGGTGGAGATGGAGGAGAAGTGAGGTGGAGGTGGAGGAGGAGAAGTGAGGTGGAGGAGTAGGGGTGGGGTGGAGGTGGAGGAGAAGTAGGTGGAGGTGAGAAGAAGTGAGGTGGAGGTGGAGAAGTGAGGTGGAGGAGAAGTGAGGTGGAGGAGGAGGATTGAGGTGGAGGAGGTGGAGGTGGAGGAGGAGAAGTGAGGTGGAGGTGGGGGAGTAGGGTGGGGTGGAGGTGGAGAAGTAAGGTGGAGGAGAAGTGGGGTGGGGGTGGCGGAGTGGGGTGGAGGTGGAGGGAGTGGGGTGGAGGTGGAGGAGTGGGGTGGAGGTGGAGGAGTGGGGTGGAGGGGGAGTGGGGTGAGGAGTGGGGTGGAGGAGTGGGGTGGAGGAGGGGAGTGGGGTGGAGGTGGAGGAGTGGGGTGGAGGAGGAGTGGGGTGGAGGAGGAGTGGGGTGGAGGTGGAGGAGGAGTGGGGTGAGGTCGGAAACATTTCCGGTGTGTCTGGGATGTGGGAGGATATAGCGGCAACTAAATAACGTGATAAGAGAGAGAGAGAGAGAGAGAGAGAGAGGTGGTGGTGGTGTGAGGTGAGTCTTGCTCTAGGCAAGTCTTGCTGTTTCACCTCAAGCAAGTCATTCTTCTGGAAACATGCTGCTCTCATTCCACCAGAAACCTAGCTCTTATTCACATAGCTCTTATTCCCCAGAAACCTAGCTCTTATTCCCCCCAGAAACCTAGCTCTCATTTCCCAAGAAACACAACTCTTATTCCCCCAGAAACACAACGGTTATTCCCCCAGAAACACAACTCTTATTCCCCCAGAAACACAACTGTTATTCCCCCCAGAAACACAACTGTTATTCCCCCAGAAACACGACTGTTATTCCCCCAGAAACACAACTGTCATTCCCCCAGAAACACAACTGTCATTCCCCCAGAAAACAACTGTTATTCCCCCAGAAACAACTGTTATTCCCCAGAAAACAACTGTTATTCCCCCAGAAAACCCCAACTGTTATTCCCCCAGGAACACAACTGTTATTCCAAACCCGAAACACAACTGTTATTCCCCCAGAAACACGACTGTTATTCCCCAGAAACCCCAAATGTCATTCCCCCAGAAAAACAACTGTCATTCCCCAAAACACAACGTTATTCCCCAGAAACACAACTGTTATTCTTCCAGAAACACAATGTTATTCCCCCAAAAAACACAACTGTTATTCCCCCAGAAACACAACTGTTATTCCCCCAGAAACACAAACTGTTATTCCCCCAGAAACACAACTGTATTCCCCCAGAAACACAACTGTTATTCCCCCAGAAACACAACTGTTATTCCCCCAGAAACACAACTGTTATTCCACCAGAAACACAACTGTTATTCCACCAGAAACACAACTGTTATTCCCCCAGAAACAACTGTTATTCCACCAGAAAACAAACTGTTATTCCCACAGAAACACAACTTTATTCCCCCGAAACCCCAACTGTTATTCCCCCAGAAACACAACTGTTATTCCCCAAAACACAACTGTTATTCCCCAAAAACAACTGTTATTCCCCCAGAAACACAACTGTTATTCCCCCAGAAAAAACAACTGTTATTCCCCCAGAAACACAACTGTTATTCCCCCAGAAACACAACTGTTATTCCCCCAGAAACACAACTGTTATTCCCCCAGAAACACAACTGTTATTCCACCAGAAACACAACTGTTATTCCACCAGAAACACAACTGTTATTCCCCAAAACGAAAAACTTGTGACCATGAAGATTCAGATTTATAGGTTTATTTAAAACGCTAAACCCGTTTTAACTTTTACGCTCTGCGTCAAAAAGACATAAAGTGAAGAATATTCAATTAAAAATATATTGAAAAGAGAAGGTATAAGCAGAGCTGGATGTAACTGCACACGGAAGACACAACAAAAAAAGTTAGGGAAACAATTTCTAATGTTGGGATAAAAAATAAGAGAGGAGCGTGTTGATGTGAGCCGGATGTAGCAGTGACAACATTGATCAGCTGATGCTCGTCTCTCTCACGTTCTGCTAATGGCTATGTAAGCTCTGGATTCGGCGAGGATTTTGCACTCGTGAACGGTATCTTGGTGACGAGGGAGGCTAGGAGGTTGTGGTGGGGGGGTTATGGTGTGGGTGGTAGGTCCGTTGGTGAAAATGGGGGTGGTGATGGTTGGTTGAGGTGGTATTGGTGTGGGTGGTAGGTCCGTTAGTGAGACTGGGGGTGGTGATGGTTGAGGTGGTATTGGTGTGGGTGGTAGGTCCGTTAGTGAGACTGGGGGTGGTGATGGTTGGTTGAGGTGGTATTGGTGTGGGTGGTAGGTCCGTTAGTGAGACTGGGGGTGGTGATGGTTGGTTGAGGTGGTATTGGTGTGGGTGGTAGGTCCGTTAGTGAGACTGGGGGTGGTGATGGTTGAGGTGGTATTGGTGTGGGTGGTAGGTCCGTTAGTGAGACTGGGGGTGGTGATGGTTGGTTGAGGTGGTATTGGTGTGGGTGGTAGGTCCGTTAGTGAGACTGGGGGTGGTGATGGTTGAGGTGGTATTGGTGTGGGTGGTAGGTCCGTTAGTGAGACTGGGGGTGGTGATGGTTGGTTGAGGTGGTATTGGTGTGGGTGGTAGGTCCGTTAGTGAGACTGGGGGTGGTGATGGTTGGTTGAGGTGGTATTGGTGTGGGTGGTAGGTCCGTTAGTGAGACTGGGGGTGGTGATGGTTGGTTGAGGTGGTATTGGTGTGGGTGGTAGGTCCGTTAGTGAGACTGGGGGTGGTGATGGTTGAGGTGGTATTGGTGTGGGTGGTAGGTCCGTTAGTGAGACTGGGGGTGGTGATGGTTGGTTGAGGTGGTATTGGTGTGGGTGGTAGGTCCGTTAGTGAGACTGGGGGTGGTGATGGTTGAGGTGGTATTGGTGTGGGTGGTAGGTCCGTTAGTGAGACTGGGGGTGGTGATGGTTGGTTGAGGTGGTATTGGTGTGGGTGGTAGGTCCGTTAGTGAGACTGGGGGTGGTGATGGTTGGTTGAGGTGGTATTGGTGTGGGTGGTAGGTCCGTTAGTGAGACTGGGGGTGGTGATGGTTGGTTGAGGTGGTATTGGTGTGGGTGGTAGGTCCGTTAGTGAGACTGTGGGTGGTGATGGTTGGTTGAGGTGGTATTGGTGTGGGTGGCAGGTCCGTTAGTGAGACTGGGGGTGGTGATGGTTGGTTGAGGTGGTATTGGTGTGGGTGGTAGGTCCATTAGTGAGACTGGGGGTGGTGATGGTTGGTTGAGGTGGTATTGGTGTGGGTGGTAGGTCCGTTAGTGAGACTGTGGGTGGTGATGGTTGGTTGAGGTGGTATTGGTGTGGGTGGCAGGTCCGTTAGTGAGACTGGGGGTGGTGATGGTTGGTTGAGGTGGTATTGGTGTGGGTGGCAGGTCCGTTAGTGAGACTGGGGGTGGTGATGATGGTTGGTTGAGGTGGTATTGGTGTGGGTGGCAGGTCCGTTAGTGAGACTGGGGGTGGTGATGATGGTTGGTTGAGGTGGTATTGGTGTGGGTGGTAGGTCCGTTAGTGAGACTGGGGGTGGTGATGGTTGGTTGAGGTGGTATTGGTGTGGGTGGTAGGTCCGTTAGTGAGACTGGGGGTGGTGATGGTTGGTTGAGGTGGTATTGGTGTGGGTGGCAGGTCCGTTAGTGAGACTGGGGGTGGTGATGGTTGGTTGAGGTGGTATTGGTGTGGGTGGCAGGTCCGTTAGTGAGACTGGGGGTGGTGATGGTTGGTTGAGGTGGTATTGGTGTGGGTGGCAGGTCCGTTAGTGAGACTGGGGGTGGTGATGGTTGGTTGAGGTGGTATTGGTGTGGGTGGCAGGTCCGTTAGTGAGACTGGGGGTGGTGATGATGGTTGGTTGAGGTGGTATTGGTGTGGGTGGCAGGTCCGTTAGTGAGACTGGGGGTGGTGATGATGGCTGGTTGAGGTGGTATTGGTGTGGGTGGCAGGTCCGTTAGTGAGACTGGGGGTGGTGATGATGGCTGGTTGAGGTGGTATTGGTGTGGGTGGCAGGTCCGTTAGTGAGACTGGGGGTGGTTGTGTAGTGATCAGGAAGATGGTGCTCGGTGATGGTGGTGAGGGCGGAAGTACCAGTGGTTGGTACAGTTTTCACGTTGGTGATAGGTAGCCCTGTTGGTGAAGGTGGTGGTGGTGGTGGGTGGGTGTGTAGGTGGTGGTGGTGGTGGGTGGGTGTGTAGGTGGTGGTGAGGATGGCGGTGAGTAGTGTTCTATAACACTGGAACATATACATACAACACCTGGGCTTCACAACTCACTCATAGGTCTGTTACTTACTGCCTCATTTTTGCCAGATTGTATTCGCCAAATGCTGCAACATTTAATAATAATAATAATAATAATATCTTTTTTTCTACAAGTACATGTACAAGGTAAACAGGCCTAGCTGACATCACTGACATACTACTTATATAGAAGGCTTCTTATGAAGAACATTTCAGGCAAATTAGGTCAGTTTTGTCCCAGGATGCGACCCACACCAGTCAACTAACACCCAGGTACCCATTTTACTGATGGGTGAACATAGACAACAGGTGTAAGGAAACACGCTCAATGTTTCTACCCTCGCCGGAATCGAACCCGGACACTGGCCGTGTAAAGCGAGAGCTTCGCCACCAGACCACGGGCCACCCAATAAGTGTTACAAACCATGACAGATCATATTAACATTCGCAACACGACCACAATGTATAATTTTATTAACGTGAAGGCTTATGTTATCCTTTAAAGTCGTGCAAGTCATTCAGTGCGAACAGTGATAGAGGCTCGACCATCCGTCCTCTACTCTTGCCCCCCCCCCTCTCTCTCTCTCTCTTCCTCTCCTGAAGAAACAAGACTCAGCGAGAAGTATAGTTACCCTGAAGTCAGTTGTGCACACGTAAGAGAGATGATCTTCATAAAGCGTCAAATATTTAACAATTATCATAATTATTGTGGTGTAGTAAAACGCGCGAAGAAAAACCCTAACAAGCATCTCCGGGCCAGGCGTATGAGAAGTAATGTATTAACATTCAAGGGAGAGTACCATGTTTCTTGTAGCAAGCATCCCTAGGCCAGACGTACGACTAGTGTTGTATTAACATTCAAGGGAGAGTACCATGTTTCTTGTAGCAAGCATCCCTGGGTCAGACGTCAGAAGTACTGCCGAATGTCTCTTTTGATCGGTTTCAAACTGTTGACGTTGGTGTATCTTAGAGAAGGTTCTGAGTACAGATTGGTTGTGGGCTGTGCATCAGCCAGTTTCTGTATTTTATTGACGACTGTAAAAAGTAGAATATCAGTTTCCGTGAGATATCTTGTCAATGATTTTTCTGATCAGCTTCAAATATTGAAAGTTGATGCTACTTACAAAGTTTGGATTGTATACATGTATATGCTAATTTGCCTAATATTATCTCACCTTTTTTTGTATATACATTTATACCTACCCCAGGACCCTACTACTAGTTTATTTAAACACACACACACACACACACACACACACACACACACACACACACACACACACACACACACACACACACACTTTTTTGTGACATTTTTAAGTTTGAACAATTAAAATCTGCCCCCACTTTAAAATAAACACTGTTAGTATACGTAATTGTAACGTCATGTACGGCATTTTGAGAGAGCCGGTAACTTACCCAGATACAGTGTGCGACGAGTCTGTCTTACTGTGTTGTTTCGTTATTATAGTTATAAGTTGTATGTATAAGAAGTTTAGTTAATATTTGATATGCTCCAGCGTCTGTTAATTTATATAACATTGATACATGCACAGAGCACTGTGTGTTCTGCATCAGTAGTCTCCCTATTACACTGAGTTTACTTCCATTTCCTGGCCCTCTTAAGGCTGGAGAAACCGACTCAAATGCAGTATGATGCTGTCCTTTATTGACTACATTTCGTCCACACAATGGGATTCATCAAGTCACAAACGTATCTACCTAGGTGAATAGTACATGAGTATATATAGTGTGGAGAGTTAGGTGGAGAATCT
>NC_069412.1:58154324-58249324 GCF_026875155.1 Cherax quadricarinatus | reverse complement strand
TGTTGTGGTGGTGATGTTGATTGTCGTCGTCGTGGTGATGTTGGTTGTTGTCGTTGTGGTGGTGATGGTTGTTGTGGTGGTGATGTTGGTTGTTGTCCTGGTGGTGGTGATGGTTGTTGTCGTGGTGGTGATGTTGGTTGTAGTGGTGGTGATGTTGGATGTTGTCGTGGTGATGATGTTGGTTGTTGTCGTGGTGATGGTTGTTGTGGCGATGATCGTTGTGGTGGTGATGATAGTTGTTGTCGTGATGTTTGTTGTTCTCGTGGTGGTGATGTTGGTTGTTGTGGTGATGATGTTGGTTGTTATCGTGGTGATGTTGGTTGTTGTCGTGGTGATCGTTGTGGTGATGATAATTGTTGTCGAGGTGATGATGGTTGTTCTCGTGGTGGTGATGTTGGTTATCCTGGTGATGTTGGTTGTCGTGGTGATGTTGGTTGTTGTCGTGGTGATGTTGGTTGTTGTCGTGGTAATGATCGTTGTGGTGGTGATAGTTGTTGTCGTGATGATGGTTGTTGTCGTGGTGGTGATGTTGGTTGTTGTCGTGGTGGTGATGTTGGTTGTTGTCGTGGTGGTGATGTTGGTTGTTGTCGTGGTGGTGATGATGGTTGTCGTGGTGGTGATGGTTGTCGTGGTGGTAATGTTGGTTGTTTGTCGTGATGGTTGTTGTCGTGGGTTGATGTTGGTTGTTGTGGTTTGTGGGTTATCGTGGTGATGTTTGTTGTCGTGGTGGTGATGTTCGTTGTTGTCGTGGTGGTGATGTTTGTTGTCGTGGTGGGTGATTTTTGTTGTTGTGATGTTGGTTGTTGTCGTGGTGGTGATGTTGGTTGTTGTGGTGGTGATGTTTGTTGTGGTGGTGATGTTGGTTGTTGTGGTGGTGATGTTTGTTGTTGTCGTGGTGGTGATGTTGGTTGTTGTCGTGGTGGTGTTGACTGGTTGTTGTCGTAGTGGTGATGTTGGTTGCCGTGGTGATGATGTTGGTTGCGTTGTGGTGATGTTGGTTGTTGTCGTGGTGGTGATTGTTGGCTGTTGTCGTGGTGGTGATGTTGGTTGTAGTGGTGATGATGTTGGTTGTTGTCGTGATGTTGGATGTTGTCGTGGTGATGGTTGTTGTGGTGATGATCGTCGTGGTGGTGATGATTGTTGTCGTGATGTTTGTTGTTCTCGTGGTGGTGATGTTGTTGTTGTGTGGTGATGATGTTGGTTATCGTGGTGATGTTGGTTGTCGTGGTGATGATGTTGGTTGTTGTCGTGGTGATGATGGTTGTTGTCGTGGTGGTGATGTTGGTTGTTGTCGTGGTGATGTTGGTTGTTGTCGTGATGTTTCTCGCGGTGGTGATGTTGGTTGTTGTGGTGATGTTGGTTGTTGTCGTGGGTGATGATGTTGGTTGTTGTGGTGATGTTGGTTGTTGTCGTGGTGATGATCGTTGTAGTGATGATAGTTGTTGTCGTGGTGATGATGGTTGTTGTCGTGGTGGTGATGTTGGTTTGTTGTGGTGGTGATGTTGGTTGTTGTCGTGGTGGTGATGTTGGTTGTTGTCGTGATGATGATAGTTGTTGTCGTGATGATAATAGTTGTCGTGGTGATGATGGTTGTTGTCGTGGTGGTGATGGTTGTTGTGGTGGTGGTTGATGGTTTTTCTCGTGGTGGTGATGTTGGTTGTTGTCGTGTGTGTTGTTGGTTGTTGTCGTGGTGGTGATGTTGGTTGTTGTCGGGATGTTGGTTGTTGTCGTGGTGTTGATGTGGTTGTTGTGGTGATGATGTTGGTTATCGTGGTGATGTTGGTTGTTGTCGTGGTGATGTTTGTTGTTGTCGTGGTGGTGATGTTTGTTGTTGTCGTGGTGGTGATGTTTGTTGTTGTCGTGGTGGTGATGTTTGTTGTTGTCGTGGTGGTGATGTTAGTTGTCGTGGTGGTGATGTTTGTTGTTGTGGTGGTGATGGTTGTTGTGATGGTACCAACAAAGTCATGAAGATCTGTGCTGGTATCCACCAAATAAAACTAAAACAACCTAAATGCACAGAACAGCGACAGTTACCACGATTCCACACACACAAACACAAAAATATTGTTCTGAGGGTGTCGTGCTGCAGACGTAGCGTGCTACAGGCGTGGTGTCGTGCTGCAGACGTAGCGTGCTACAGGCGTGGTGTCGTGCTGCAGACGTAGCGTGCTACAGGCGTGGTGTCGTGCTGCAGACGTAGCGTGCTACAGGCGTGGTGTCGTGCTGCAGACGTAGCGTGCTACAGGCGTGGTGTCGTGCTGCAGACGTAGCGTGCTACAGGCGTGGTGTCGTGCTGCAGACGTAGCGTGCTACAGGCGTGGTGTCGTGCTGCAGACGTAGCGTGCTACAGGCGTGGTGTCGTGCGCAGACGTAGCGTGCTACAGGCCGTGGTGTCGTGCTGCAGACGTAGCGTGCTACAGGCGTGGTGTCGTGCTGCAGACGTAGCATGCTACAGGCGTGGTGTCGTGCTGCAGACGTAGCGTGCTACAGGCGTGGTGTCGTGCTGCAGACGTAGCGTGCTACAGGCGTGGTGTCATGCTGCAGACGTAGCGTGCTACAGGCGTGGTGTCGTGCTGCAGACGTAGCGTGCTACAGGCGTGGTGTCGTGCTGCAGACGTAGCGTGCTACAGGCGTGGTGTCGTGCTGCAGACGTGGGCTGGTATCTCGATACGTTGATATTCTCGTGTCGGGGCCAAGTTGGCCGTAGCTAACACCACTGATAGTAGAGGAACTGGTGTGGTGATACACAGGAACTGGTGTGGTGATACACAGGAACTGGTGTGGTGATACACAGGAACTGGTGTGGTGATACACAGGAACTGGTGTGGTGATACACAGGAACTGGTGTGGTGATACACAGGAAACTGGTGTGGTGATACACAGGAACTGGTGTGGTGATACACAGGAACTGGTGTGGTGATACACAGGAACTGGTGTGGTGATACACAGGAACTGGTGTGGTGATACACAGGAACTGGTGTGGTGATACACAGGAACTGGTGTGGTGATACACAGGAACTGGTGTGGTGATACACAGGAACTGGTGTGGTGATACACAGGAACTGGTGTGGTGATACACAGGAACTGGTGTGGTGATACACAGGAACTGGTGTGGTGATACACAGGAACTGGTGTGGTGATACACAGGAACTGGTGTGGTGATACACAGGAACTGGTGTGGTGATACACAGGAACTGGTGTGGTGATACACAGGAACTGGTGTGGTGATACACAGGAACTGGTGTGGTAATACCGGATATCAGACATGAACAGAAATATAAGCCATAGCACCGTGTCTTCCTTTGCAGACGATACTGTCGTCCATTGAGGACACCGTAAATCTCCAGGCAGATATAAACCAAGTTTTCCAATGGGTGATGGAAAACTATGTTGTTCAGCGAAGACAAATTTCAACTACTCTGTTATGGAAAACTGGAGGAAATAATAGATAAAACTGAGTATACTACAAACTCTAATCACACAATAGAGCGACAAAGTAGTGTGGAGGACCTGGGAGTGTTAATGTCAGAGGATCTCACCTTCAAGGATCACATCAGTGTCACTATCACATCTGTGAGGAAAATGATAAGATGGATAAGGAGAACCTTCAAAACAAGAGATGAGAAGCTAATGATGAACCTTTTGATATCACTTGTTCTCTCTAGGCTGGAATACTGCTGTACATTAACATCCCCACTCAAGGCAGGTGAAATTGCAGATCTACAGAATGTGCAGAGAACCTTTACTGCATGTATAAGTTCCATCAAACACCTTAATTACAGGTGAGAGATACATAATCTACACCTGAAAGATCCTGGAGGGACTAGTCCCTAATCTGCACACAGAAATCACTCCCTACGAAAGTAAAAGACTTGGCAGGCGATGCAACATAACCCCAGTGAAAAGTAGAGGCGCCACTGGTACACTAAGAGAAAACACAGTGTCTGCGGCCCAAGACTGTTCAACAGCCTCCCACCAGCCATAGAAGAATTACCAATAGATCCATGGTTGTCTTCAAGAGAGAGCTGAATACCTGAAGTCAGGGTCGGATCAGCCGAGCTGTGGTTCGTACGTTGGACTACGTGCGGTCAGCAGTAACAGCCTGGTTGATCAGGCACTGAACCACTGGTCAAGGACTGGGTGCGGGGGTACTGACCCCTGGAACAACCTTTAAGTAGTATGGTGATAACGACAAACTGTGAATAAAAGCCACTCGTGGCGAAACGTTTTATGTGATAAAAACGTCGTGAACTGTACAAAAGTGTCTTCCACATCTTGTCAGTATTACTAAAACATTTCTGATAAATGGTATTGAGTATCTTGAAGTTAAGAAATGTCTCACTCTAGGAGCTACACTAGTCAAGATACACCAAGTTGTTGAGATCTGTAATTATATATATATATATATATATATATATATATATATATATATATATATATATAATATTATATATATATATATATATATATATATATAGTTTATGCATTCATACACAAATTTACACATTTATACACATTCTGTGCATCTGTTGGTATATATGTTGAAAAAGAGAGGAGGGAGAGAGAGAGAGGGAGAGAAGAGAGTGAGAGTCGACGCCCCTAACACTGGGGGAAGAGGAAGAGGGGGGCGGGGTCGACCTTTTTATCCTAGTATTGATTGAGAAGGGGGGCGCGACCCCTCCCTTCACTTCTCTTCACATGGTAATAATGGCCCGGAGGGGACGCGAGGGGGGGGAGGTTGTTAAGGGAATGAGGAAATATTGGGGTTGGGGAGGGTTGAGGGATGGCGATTGAGAGGGGGAGGGAGAAATAGAAGAAATAATATAGAAAATGGAAGACATCCGTAATCAATACTAGCGAAATTGCTTTTGTCCAAAATTTATATATATATATATATGTGTGTGTGTGTGTGTGTGTGTGTGTGTATGTGTGTGTGTGTGTGTATGGGGGTCATACAGCAAAATCTGGATTACTTTAGAAAATCGAGAAGTTTGCAAAATGTGCCATCAATCTTGCCAGCAATCATGCCAGAGTGCTAAACATTTAACTTGCTTCCATGTTAGGAAATAGCATTCAGAAGCCGTTTTGAAATGTTACAATCTTTGAAGAATTTCCAATTGAAGTTCCTAATTGATTATGATTATTAATATTTTAACACTGGGCCCCTCCCACCTAGGTAGGGTGACTGAAAATAGAAGAAACACTTTCATCATCACTCACTCCATCACTGTCTTGCCAGAGGCGCGCTAATACTAGTTCAAAACCGCTAAATCCGTGGGTAACATAGTTGCTGGGTACTACGAAGTAATTATGTTTGATCCATGTAAGAGAGTAGGTCAGCTCCAGTGATCATATGCCTTACCAAACCAGGTTGTTTGAGTTTAAATTCTGTCGACTGCACGAGTGTTATTAAGACTGTATATAATCAGTGAAGAACAATTTAAATTATAAAATAATGATTAACTCGCGGTGTATATATACTGAGAGACATCTCTCGGTGTATATACATTGAGACACATACACCTTTGTATATACGCTGAGAGATATCTCTGGTTGTATATATCTCTTAATGTATACTTGCTTCAAGAGGATCAAGGTCTCAGTAGTGAAGCTTCTTCTAAAACGCTCTTCAAAACCTGTCAACAGTATCAAATATCATCCAACCCTCTTTAGACATCTTGTAATTTAACTTCAAAACACATTTTGAACCGGGAATAGCGTATGCTGGGCAGTTTTCAACTCTCATGGGCAAGTTTGTAAAGAGGTATGAGTACCGTGAGGATCATAAGGACAGCGCCGGAGGGAGGGGGAAGATATTATTGGAACACGATGCTCTCATTGGTGGATGGGGGACGCAAGGGACAGTTTTTGTTCCGTATTTCGTTTTTTTTTTCTCTATTGAGAGTGGCGACCATCCGGGTTGAAGAGATGGTTGTGAGGGAGAGTGGCAGCGAGGGGCCGCTGATACCTAATACTGCAGATAAGTGGATGGCGAGTGGGTGAGGATGGGAAGGAGAGTCACCCACCAAAATAGATTCCCAGATGCTGATGTAGGAGAGATGTGATTGGCTGATCTGGGGGCCCTGATGCTGAAGCGTGAGTGGAGGAACATCTTACGTCTCTCATCTCTCGCATAGATATAGAAATGGACAGGAGGAATGTATGTGAGAGAGAGAGATACGATCACGGGACACTGAAGGAGATAAATAACAACAAAAAACCGGGGGGTTTGTGCGCGACGGTTGAGAAGGGTTGTCAGGACACGCCCCGCCCACTTCTCACCCTCAACCAATCAGCGTCCACCTTTTGCTCCAGGGGGTGAGGGGCAGGGGGGTGGCAGAGTTTTTTCCCCTCACTTTGGGAGGGGAGGCAGCAGAGGCTTCCATGTCTTCCTCCAGGGCTTCCCATCTTTCTCCGATCGATTCTACGCGATTTTGTGCTTGCCTAGTGACAGATGCTCTTTAATAAGTGAAAAAAATATATAAATAATCTCTCTCTCTCTCCATTTTGCAAGTAATATTTTGTGTACGCAGGACTGATGCTCCTTAATAACTGAAAAACTCTTAAATCATTCACTACTGACTCAACATGGCGTCATCTCCTGTGTTTGTGACTCACATTATCAACTTTAACTACTTTTTCTTTCATCCGAGACCAAAGAAATATTTGGTAAAGTTGATTGTAGGAAACATCAACACAAGAGAAGAAGATATAGTGTAAGCCTGACTAGTGACATATATACTCACACGTCTTTACAAGAGGATTCCAGAAAGAATCGAAATATACAGATCAACCAATCTCCTCTGTTTCTGCTTCCATGTGCTTTATTATTGATCACACACACACACACACACACACACACACACACACACACACACACACACACACACACACACATAACATGGTAAAATTCGACAAGAAGTATTGTTCAGGTGATGTCATTATCGTTACGTTGTTAAAGGGCTATTTTTTTCCATTTGTAGTTCCAATATTTATTATTTATATTGCACTTAGCGTTAGAATTAATTTGTCATTAGTGGAGTTTAGTAATGTGTCTGTGTGTACGATTGTTCACTGTGACAGAGGTGTTGTGTTGGCTGGTGTGGCCATCGGCAAGTGTTGTTGTGTTGGCTGGTGTGGCCATCGGCAAGTGTTGTTGTGTTGGCTGGTGTGGCCATCGGCAAGTGTTGTTGTGTTGGCTGTGTGGCCATCGGCAAGTTTGTTGTGTTGGCTGGTGTGGCCATCGGCAAGTGTTGTTGTGTTGGCTGGTGTGGCCATCGGCAAGTGTTGTTGTGTTGGCTGGTGTGGCCATCGGCAAGTGTTGTTGTGTTGGCTGGTGTGGCCATCGGCAAGTGTTGTTGTGTTGGCTGGTGTGGCCATCGGCAAGTGTTGTTGTGTTGGCTGGTGTGGCCATCGGCAAGTGTTGTTGTGTTGGCTGGTGTGGCCATCGGCAAGTGTTGTTGTGTTGGCTGGTGTGGCCATCGGCAAGTGTTGTTGTGTTGGCTGGTGTGGCCATCGGCAAGTGTTGTTGTGTTGGCTGGTGTGGCCATCGGCAAGTGTTGTTGTGTTGGCTGGTGTGGCCATCGGCAAGTGTTGTTGTGTTGGCTGGTGTGGCCATCGGCAAGTGTTGTTGTGTTGGCTGGTGTGGCCATCGGCAAGTGTTGTTGTGTTGGCTGGTGTGGCCATCGGCAAGTGTTGTTGTGTTGGCTGGTGTGGCCATCGGCAAGTGTTGTTGTGTTGGCTGGTGTGGCCATCGGCAAGTGTTGTTGTGTTGGCTGGTGTGGCCATCGGCAAGTGTTGTTGTGGTTGGCTGGTGTGGCCATCGGCAAGTGTTGTTGTGTTGGCTGGTGTGGCCATCGGCAAGTGTTGTTGTGTTGGCTGGTGTGGCCATCGGCAAGTGTTGTTGTGTTGGCTGGTGTGGCCATCGGCAAGTGTTGTTGTGTTGGCTGGTGTGGCCATCGGCAAGTGTTGTTGTGTTGGCTGGTGTGGCCATCGGCAAGTGTTGTTGTGTTGGCTGGTGTGGCCATCGGCAAGTGTTGTTGTGTTGGCTGGTGTGGCCATCGGCAAGTGTTGTTGTGTTGGCTGGTGTGGCCATCGGCAAGTGTTGTTGTGTTGGCTGGTGTGGCCATCGGCAAGTGTTGTTGTGTTGGCTGGTGTGGCCATCGGCAAGTGTTGTTGTGTTGGCTGGTGTGGCCATCGGCAAGTGTTGTTGTGTTGGCTGGTGTGGCCATCGGCAAGTGTTGTTGTGTTGGCTGGTGTGGCCATCGGCAAGTGTTGTTGTGTTGGCTGGTGTGGCCATCGGCAAGTGTTGTTGTGTTGGCTGGTGTGGCCATCGGCAAGTGTTGTTGTGTTGGCTGGTGTGGCCATCGGCAAGTTGTTGTTGTGTTGGCTGGTGTGGCCATCGGCAAGTGTTGTTGTGTTGGCTGGTGTGGCCATCGGCAAGTGTTGTTGTGTTGGCTGGTGTGGCCATCGGCAAGTGTTGTTGTGTTGGCTGGTGTGGCCATCGGCAAGTGTTGTTGTGTTGGCTGGTGTGGCCATCGGCAAGTGTTGTTGTGTTGGCTGGTGTGGCCATCGGCAAGTGTTGTTGTGTTGGCTGGTGTGGCCATCGGCAAGTGTTGTTGTGTTGGCTGGTGTGGCCATCGGCAAGTGTTGTTGTGTTGGCTGGTGTGGCCATCGGCAAGTGTTGTTGTGTTGGCTGGTGTGGCCATCGGCAAGTGTTGTTGTGTTGGCTGGTGTGGCCATCGGCAAGTGTTGTTGTGTTGGCTGGTGTGGCCATCGGCAAGTGTTGTTGTGTTGGCTGGTGTGGCCATCGGCAAGTGTTGTTGTGTTGGCTGGTGTGGCCATCGGCAAGTGTTGTTGTGTTGGCTGGTGTGGCCATCGGCAAGTGTTGTTGTGTTGGCTGGTGTGGCCATCGGCAAGTGTTGTTGTGTTGGCTGGTGTGGCCATCGGCAAGTGTTGTTGTGTTGGCTGGTGTGGCCATCGGCAAGTGTTGTTGTGTTGGCTGGTGTGGCCATCGGCAAGTGTTGTTGTGTTGGCTGGTGTGGCCATCGGCAAGTGTTGTTGTGTTGGCTGGTGTGGCCATCGGCAAGTGTTGTTGTGTTGGCTGGTGTGGCCATCGGCAAGTGTTGTTGTGTTGGCTGGTGTGGCCATCGGCAAGTGTTGTTGTGTTGGCTGGTGTGGCCATCGGCAAGTGTTGTTGTGTTGGCTGGTGTGGCCATCGGCAAGTGTTGTTGTGTTGGCTGGTGTGGCCATCGGCAAGTGTTGTTGTGTTGGCTGGTGTGGCCATCGGCAAGTGTTGTTGTGTTGGCTGGTGTGGCCATCGGCAAGTGTTGTTGTGTTGGCTGGTGTGGCCATCGGCAAGTGTTGTTGTGTTGGCTGGTGTGGCCATCGGCAAGTGTTGTTGTGTTGGCTGGTGTGGCCATCGGCAAGTGTTGTTGTGTTGGCTGGTGTGGCCATCGGCAAGTGTTGTTGTGTTGGCTGGTGTGGCCATCGGCAAGTGTTGTTGTGTTGGCTGGTGTGGCCATCGGCAAGTGTTGTTGTGTTGGCTGGTGTGGCCATCGGCAAGTGTTGTTGTGTTGGCTGGTGTGGCCATCGGCAAGTGTTGTTGTGTTGGCTGGTGTGGCCATCGGCAAGTGTTGTTGTGTTGGCTGGTGTGGCCATCGGCAAGTGTTGTTGTGTTGGCTGGTGTGGCCATCGGCAAGTGTTGTTGTGTTGGCTGGTGTGGCCATCGGCAAGTGTTGTTGTGTTGGCTGGTGTGGCCATCGGCAAGTGTTGTTGTGTTGGCTGGTGTGGCCATCGGCAAGTGTTGTTGTGTTGGCTGGTGTGGCCATCGGCAAGTGTTGTTGTGTTGGCTGGTGTGGCCATCGGCAAGTGTTGTTGTGTTGGCTGGTGTGGCCATCGGCAAGTGTTGTTGTGTTGGCTGGTGTGGCCATCGGCAAGTGTTGTTGTGTTGGCTGGTGTGGCCATCGGCAAGTGTTGTTGTGTTGGCTGGTGTGGCCATCGGCAAGTGTTGTTGTGTTGGCTGGTGTGGCCATCGGCAAGTGTTGTTGTGTTGGCTGGTGTGGCCATCGGCAAGTGTTGTTGTGTTGGCTGGTGTGGCCATCGGCAAGTGTTGTTGTGTTGGCTGGTGTGGCCATCGGCAAGTGTGTTTGTTGTGTGTGGCATCAGTGTTGTGGCGTCCATCGGCAAGTGTTGTTGGTGTGGAACACTAGACTTACACTGTGCAAATTATGTATTGTGTATTGAGAGGAGAACCAGTTTCAAGAGTGTCTCCTGGGGCACCTTATTTGATGTCTCGTCTAGTGCTGATATCTCGTCTAATCGTGCTGTCTCGTCTAGTGCTGATGTCTCGTCTAGTCGTGCTGTCTCGTCTAGTCGTACTGATGTCTCATCTATTCGTGCTGATGTCTCGTCTAGTGCTGATGTCTCGTCTAGTCGTGCTGATGTCTCGTCTAGTCGTACTGATGTCTCATCTATTCGTGCTGATGTCTCGTCTAGCCGTGCTGATGTCTCATCTAGTGCTGATGTTTCGTCTAGTGCTGATGTCACATCTAGTGGTGCTGATGTTTCGTCTAGTCGTGCAGATGTCTCATCTAGTCGTGCTGATGTCTTGTCTTATCTAGTCGTGCTGTCTCATCTAGTGCTGATGTCTAGCCGTGCTCATATCTCGTCTAGTCGTCCTGATGTCTGGTGTAGTCATGGTGATGCCTCATCTAGCTACCCTTATGCCTTGTCTAGTCATGGCTGCCTTGTTTAGCCACTCTCATGCCATTGTAGTCATCCTGATGTGTTTCAACGACCTGCCGGTCTTTACGCAGAACCAGTTATGAGAACAGTGGAGCACTGCGTGAGGTCTGCTAGGCAGGTCTAACACGACCTTTTTTTCACTGGTGACTCCGCTTACTCCTGCTTCAACTCACCTGATTCCAGTATATAAGCCACTTCTCCGCACATGTGCTGCACATTTCTCAAGATTGATGGATTGAACACATCGACTCCAGGCTGAGGGACTGATTACCTTACACTCATCTTCCACTGAGGAAGACACTGGCTGGCGAAACGTTTCCACAACAAAGATTTCCAAATGTTTCACTAGTATTTCATTCTTCACACCCACCTACTAATGTTCTCATCCATCCTGTATTAAAATCTATCCAAAGGTCTCACTACTGCCCGGCAGTGTGTTCCACTTGTTTACAACTGTATTGCTAAACTTCTGTACACCTGCCGGCTGGTCATATACCAGGTCTTATTTCGTATTAGGACTGACGAAGCCACTTGTGCGAAACGTTTCCTCTAATAAATGTCCTGAACTGCACTCATTGTCCTGAATAACCCGTTGGGTTTAGCGCTTCTTGATATATATGTATTAGACATCCGGTTACACTGTGTCTTTAAGAGTATGCAGCGCGATTAGGGAAACAGTGATAGAACCTTCAGTGGTGCTTGTACTGACTAATCCCATACGGGTTAAGTGTATAGTTATCATTGGTACCATTGTTACTGTCGTTACGTTGACTTGTTACTATCGTTATGCTGACTTATTACTGTCGTTACGCTGACTTATTACTGTCGTTACGCTGACTTATTACTGTCGTTACGTTGACTTGTTACTGTCGTTACGCTGACTTATTACTGTCGTTACGTTGACTTGTTACTGTCGTCACGCTGACTTGTTACTGTGGTTACGTTGACTTGTTACTGTGGTTACGCTGACTTATTACTGTGGTTACGCCGACTTATTACTGTCGTTACGCTGACTTGTTACTGTCGTTACGCTGCCTTGTTACTGTCGTTATGCTGACTTGTTACTGTCGTTACACTGACTTGTTACTGTCGTTACGCTGACTTGTTACTGTGGTTACGCTGACTTGTTACTGTGGTTACGACTTGTTACAGTCGTTACGCTGACTTGTTACTGTCGTTACGTTGACTTGCTACTGTCATTACGCTGACTTGTTACTGTCGTTACGCTGACTTGTTACTGTCGTTATGCTGACTTGTTACTGTGGTTACGCTGACTTGTTACTGTGGTTACGCTGACTTGTTACTGTGGTTACGCTGACTTGTTACTGTGGTTACGCTGACTTGTTACTGTGGTTACGCTGACTTGTTACTGTGGTTATGCTGACTTGTTACTGTGGTTACGCTGACTTGTTACTGTGGTTATGCTGACTTGTTACTGTGGTTACGCTGACTTGTTACTTTGGTTACGCTGACTTGTTACTCTTGTTACGCTGACTTGTTACTGTGGTTACACTGACTTGTTACTGTGGTTACGCTGACTTGTTACTGTGGTTACGCTGACTTGTTACTGTCGTTACACAGACTTGTTGCTTTGGTTATGCTGACTTGTTACACAGTATCACGCTGCTGTAACTTATATGTCATCGACTTAATCACTAACACTTATTCCTGCCCAACAACAAGAAAAAAAACACACAATTCACAACTAACTCACAATACCGTGGCTGAAACAATTCACAACTCACAATACCGTGGCTGCAACAATTCACAACTAACAATACCGTGGCTGCAACAATTCACAAGTAGCCCACAATACCGTGGCTGCTACAGTTCACAACTAGCCCACAATACCGTGGATGCAACAATTCACAACCCACAACACCGTGGCTGCAACAGTTCATAACTAAATTAACCGGGAAATTAATCTTTACTTTCTGCCTTGGTCAGTCCTGAACCTTATGAAGTCATAACTTGAGAATTGGGTC
Organism: Cherax quadricarinatus; assembly: GCF_026875155.1. Classification (NCBI taxonomy): domain Eukaryota; kingdom Metazoa; phylum Arthropoda; class Malacostraca; order Decapoda; family Parastacidae; genus Cherax; species Cherax quadricarinatus. Next base: position 58,236,593 of record NC_069412.1, on the reverse strand, counting down.
CAGGACCGACCGAAATCCAGACTTCGAGAACCAGTCTTCAACCCCTTGAGGCTTGGAGAACCAGTCTTCAACCCCTTGAGGCTTGGAGAACCAGTCTTCAACCCCTTGAGGCTTCGAGAACCAGTCTTCAACCCCTTGAGGCTTCGAGAACCAGTCTTCAACCCCTTGAGGCTTCGAAAAAAAGTCTTCAGTCCCTGAAGAGCTTCAAGAACCAGTCTTTCGTTACCGGATGGTTCAAGAGCCAGTCTTCCTCAGCCACTAGAGGTGGCTTCAAGAACCAATCTTCAGTCACCAGAGGCTTCAGGAATCGGTCTTCAGTCACCATATTCTTCAAGAATCAGTCTTCAGTCACCGGATTCTTCAAGAATCGGTCTTCAGTCACCGGAGGCCTCGTTTCCCTGCGGTGTCGTGTGTTGCCAAGTGTCACAGTGTACCCAGTGTTATGGGGGTCAACGCCCCCTCCCCAGATCAGTCCATAGCATCCTTTGTTGTTGTTAACGGTTAAAATCCGTGTGATCAGTATTAATGACTGTTGTCCTCAACATTCCTAAGTGTCAATTAGTGGCATCGCGGTCCTAATGTTGATGTCTGGCTGCATCGCGGTCCTAATGTTGATGTCTGGCTGCATCGCGGTCCTAATGTTGATGTCTGGCTGCATCGCGGTCCTAATGTTGATGTCTGGCTGCATCGCGGTCCTAATGTTGATGTCTGGCTGCATCGCGGTCCTAATGTTGATGTCTGGCTGCAACCTTGCAAAGCTGTGATCTCATTAACTGCATTTTTATTTGCAACTAATTTTAGATTTTGAGGGATCTATTTTGATTTTGATTACGTTAAATAAAGACATTGATTTATATTTGATTTTGCGATATTGATTTTAATGACATTATATATATATATATATTATATATATATATATATATATATATATATATATAATATATATATATATATAATATATATATATATATATGCATGCGCACACAGGTGATCTTAACACTGCAAGACAAGCCACGGCGGTTGAAATCTTAGCTTAAGCTTAATTAAGATTTCCACCCCGTGCCCTTGTTATAATATATATAAATATATTATATATATATATATATAATATATAATATATTATAATATATATAATATATATATATATAATATATATTCAGTTCACAACACTCTACATCAAAATACAGAGTACTTTTGTCACACAGCCAGACCTCACTACCACCACCACACAACACCAACGAACAATACCACACCAACACCAACACCAACACCACTACTAACACCAACCACCACACCAACACCAACCACCAACAACTAACACCAACACCACTACCAACACCAACACCACTACTAACACCAACACCACTACTAACACCAACACCACTACCAACAACACTACCAACACCAACAACCACTACCCTAACACCAACAACCACTACCAACACCAACACCACTACTAACACCAACACCACTACCAACACCAACACCACTACCAACCACCAACACCACTAAACCAACACCAACACCACTACCAACACCACACACCACACTAACACCAACACCACTAACCACAAACACTACCAACACCAACACCACTACTAACACCAACACCACAACCCCTACCAACACCACTACTAACACCAACACCACTACTAACACCAACACCACTACTAACACCAACACCACTACTAACACCAACACCACTACTAACCCACACCAACACCACCACCTAACCAACACCACCAACACCACTACTAACACCAACACCACTACTAACACCAACACCCACTACCAACACACACTACCAACACCACACCACTACTAACACCAACACCACTACCAACACCAACACCACTACTAACACCAACACACACCACACCACACTAACACCAACACCACTAACATAACACCAACACCACTACCACACACCACTACTAACACCAACACCAACACCAACTACCACACCAACACCACTACCTAACACCAACACCACTACAACACCAACACCCTACAACACCAACACCAACTACCAAACCAACACCACACACACCACTACTAACACCAACACCCACACCTAACACCAACACCACATACAACACCACACCACTACCACACCACACTAACACCAACACCACACAACACCAACACCACTACTAACACCAACACCACTACCAACACCAACACCACTACCAACACCAACACCAACACCAACACCACTACCAACAACCCAACACCAACACCAACACACAACACCACACCACCAACACCACTACCAACACCAACACCACTACCAACACCAACACCAACACCAACACCACTACTAACACCAACACCACTACCAAAAACACTACCAACACCAACACCACTACTAACACCAACACCACTACCAACACCACTACTAACACCAACACCACTACCACACCAACACCACAACACAACACACAACACCACTACCAACCACCCACACACCACAACCACACCAACACCAACACCACTACCACACCACCAACACCACTACCAACACCAACACCACTACCAACACCAACACCACTACCCCAACACCAACACCACACCAACACCAACACCACACACACCAACACCACACAACACCAACACCACTACTAACACCCAACACCAACACACTACCAACCCAACACCACTACACCAACCACCAACACCAACACCACTACCAACACCAACACCACACAACACCAACACCACTACAACACCAACACCACTACCAACACCACCACACCATACTAACACCAACACCAACACGCACACCAACACGACACCAACACCAACACCACTACCAACCAACACCCACTACTAACACCACACCACTACTAACACCACACCACTACCAAACCACCAACACCACACCAACACAACACCCAACTACAACACCAAACACACTACAACACCACACACCCACTACTAACACCAACACCACTACCAACACCACACTACACACCAACACCACTACCAACACCAACACCACTACTAACACCAACACCACTACAACACCAACACACTACTACACCAACACCACACTAACCAACACACACTACAACACCAACACACAACACTACTAACACCAACACCACTACAACACCACACCAAACCATAACACCAACCCACCACACCACTACACACCAACACCACTAACAACACCAACACCACTACTAACACCAACACCACTACAACACCCACCACTACTAACACCAACACCCCACTCACCAACAACCACACCACTACACCAACACCACTACTAACACCAACACCACTACTAACACCAACACCACTACCAACACCAACAACACCAACACACAACACCAACACACTACAAACACCAACACCACTACCACACCACACCAACACCACTACTAACACCAACACCACTACTAACACCAACACCACTACAACTACCAACACCACTACCAACACCAACACCACTACCAACACCAGCACCACTACTAACACCAACACCACTACCACTACCAACACCACTACTAACACCAACACTTCCAAAAAAGGTCAATGATACAAGTTACATTAATCAAAACACTTTATTTGTTATTGTTATTATATTATCTAAACATTTACTTACAGTCAGCTATTACAGCTATAAACATTGTCTCATACATATCCATTACAGCTATGAACATTAACGCATTCTTATCTATTATCTATACACATTGTCTCATACATATCCATTTCAGCTATACACATTAACTCATACATATCCATTAATGCTATCAACATTGTCTCATTCGTTTCCTTTACAGCTATACATATGTCTCATACACACAAATACGTCATACAAGGGTGCCAACATAGCCTTTACAAAATATACACAGGGTTCGTATGGTTGGAGGACGGGAGATGGGAATTAGAAAGATCATATAGGGAGGGGAAGTGGAAGTTGTGTGGAAAGTGTAAACTTCTCTCTCTTTCACTCTCTGTAAATTGCACGTAAATTGTGAGAGACGAAGGAATTGGGAAAAATAAAGGGTTAAATGCTTCACAAATTGAGAAAGGAAAAATAGGAGAAAGATGAACGAGGAGATGAAAAAAAGAAGAAAAATAAAGAAGGGGCATAAAGTTAAGAACTGATTTCAAGACAAACATAATCAGGTTTAGTGTCTAGTAAATAGAGAGGAACTGGACAGGCAGGACCAGCTGTTTACAAACATTAATCTCCGAGAGAAGCATTCACTTGTTGTGCAGAAGCCAGGACTAACCTGCTACCCCTGCCCTAGCTATCCTGCCCTAGCTTGACAGGAGGCACTGAGCAAGCATGAGGGTTAGTAACCCAGGGTAAAACCAGTACTAAGCTCTCGAGTTGGTCTCCATCTGGGTCCTTTCTCTCCCAGGATGCGAACCACAACAGGTACCTACTTACTGTTAGGTGAACAGGAGTACCACATAAGGGAACATGCTTAACGGCTTTTCACGCACGGAAAATTCAGCCAGGGTTCTCTCTGAACCGAAGGCGCTACCAATGTACCAAGAATGTTTATAACTTCGCGCATATACGTGAACTCGCATCGCGAACCTCGGAAGCACAAACTTAAGATCACAGTTTTCTATCTGAAAAATTGTGTGAACTTTCTCACTCAAAGCTGTGTCGACACAGTGGTCACTGACCAACCTATAGATGAGGCACAGATTTACAGTAGGAAACTGTTACCAGTCGTTGAATTGTGTGCAGTAGTAGCCTGGTTGATCAGGCCCTGAACCACCGAGAGACCTGCTCGAAGACTAGTCTTCAAACCATACCCCGGCCGGGATTGAACCCGCGGTCAGAGAGTCTCAAAACTCCAGCCCGTCGCGTTAGCCACTAGACCAGCTAGCCACAATAACCGTACCCCGGCCGGGGTATGGTTTGTTTGCAATCGTGTCATTACGATTTCGTGAGTCATGTTGACGGCAGTGAAGGGACTTGAGCTAGAGTTCGTCACGGCCACGCTAGCTGGAGATTCGTCTGTAAAAACTTGCATTTGTGGTCACAGTGGTGCCTGTGCTAACCTTCCTATGGTGTTGAAATATACCTAGTTGGACGAATCTTATTGTGGCTAGCTGGTCTAGTGGCTAACGCGACGGGCTGGAGTTTTGAGACTCTCTGACTGCGGGTTCAATCCCGGCCGGGGGTATGGTTTGTTTGCAATCGTGTCATTACGATTTCGTGAGACTAGAGTCTTCAGCCAGTGACAGACAAGCTACTTTGGAATGGCTGTGTGGGTCTTGAGACCACTGACAGTAACAGACTGGCTGACCAGACAGTTAAAAGTGAAGTCTGGCCTCAGGCTGGGCTTCCTATTTAAAAATATAACTCGAGAAACCGGTCACAGGTATGTCTAGAGTGAACATTGCAAAGGAGCGATTTAGAGTGGAGGAGTAGAAGGTAGCTGTGAGTGAGGCAGGGAGAGTAAACACTCTTGGTTGATTCTTGTCATAACTCATTGTACTCCAGGAACATTTACACATATTCTACCTTCATTTCGTACTCCCTTGACAGTAGTGAATATAACACTATAGTTACTTGACAGTAGTGACATCAATACAAGAAGATTCAAGAGTTTTCTCACCCCTTTGCATTGTAAAATTTGTGGTATACCGGGCCTCAGATGTACAATATGTGTGTAAGAGGGATGACCTTCCCTCAGTCTTATCTCCAGCTTTTTGGACACGGCAGAGGAACGTGCAAGGCCACTGACTCATCCTGGCTAGAAGACATTTAAACAGCTTTCAGTAGCTGAGAGACCTCGGTAGTCTTTTTAGTAGGCTCAAGGTCCATGTTCTCAAGATTCCCAACTACATCAAACTTCGTGGATAGACAGACGACAACTGTTATACCGCAAGACGGGCAACAAGCACTTTCCAGCTGTATTATTCTGGAGGATATCAAGTCATCAGTGATTAGGCATACACTAGTGATTCAATATGGTTCATCCTCTTACAACAAAGAAAGAGTTGAAAAATCAAGTGCCCACACGAGAGAGAGAGAGAGAGAGAGAGAGAGAGAGAGAGAGAGAGGAGAGAGAGAGAGAGAGAGAGAGAGAGAGGGAGGGAGGGAGCAGCAGTGAGTGAATATAAACAAAGGCAGGGGAGTAATTTATAAGGGGTGATGGTGTCTGTGCGTGGTGACATACACTGGTATTCTGCACTTGTCTGTTTTACTTCATCCATCGCCCAGCCTTCTGTATGACAGCCATAGCAGGCCTACTGCATGACAGCTATAGCAGGCCTACTGCATGACAGCTATAGCAGGCCTACTGCATGACAGCTATAGCAGACCTACTGCATGACAGCTATAGCAAACCTACTGCATGACAGCCATAGCAGACCTACTGCATGACAGCCATAGCAAGCCTACTGCATGACAGCCATAGCAGGCCTACTGCATGACAGCTATAGCAGGCCTACTGCATGACAGCCATAGCAGATCTACTGCATGACAGCCATAGCAGGCCTACTGCATGACAGCTATAGCAGGCCTACTGCATGACAGCCATAGCAGGCCTACTGCATGACAGCCATAGCAGGCCTACTGCATGACAGCCATAGCAGGCCTACTGCATGACAGCCATAGCAGGCCTACTGCATGACAGCCATAGCAGGCCTACTGCATGACAGCTATAGCAGGCCTACTGCATGACAGCCATAGCAGGCCTACTGCATGACAGCCATAGCAGGCCTACTGCATGACAGCCATAGCAGGCCTACTGCATGACAGCTACAGCAGGCCTACTACATGACAGCCATAGCAGGCCTACTGCATGACAGTCATAGCAGGCCTACTGCATGAAAGTTATAGCAGGCCTACTGCATGACAGCCATAGCAGGCCTACTGCACGACAGCCATAGCAGGCCTACTGCATGACAGTTATAGCAGGCCTACTGCATGACAGCCATAGCAGGCCTACTGCATGACAGCCATAGCAGGCCTACTGCATGACAGTCATAGCAGGCCTACTGCATGACAGTCATAGCAGGCCTACTGCATGACAGTTATAGCAGGCCTACTGCATTACAGTTATAGCAGGCCTACTGCATGACAGTTATAGCAGGCCTACTGCATGACAGCCATAGCAGGCCTACTGCATGACAGCCATAGCAGGCCTACTGCATGACAGTCATAGCAGGCCAACTGCATGACAGCCATTATAAGCCTACTACAGGCCAACAGCTGTAGGCCTACCTGTGCTGGAAACACTCACAAATCACAAAACACATTACTAGATACAACGGTAACTGACTCAACAATAGTCTGGTCTTCAAGAACTCAACTTACAACAAACTTTGTCGTGGTTCTGTCAAAGTTCAGTTTAGAAGGTATTCATTAAAATCAAAACCTTGTCTTGGCTGTTTTACACAAACAGGTTTTAAACTAGCATAACTTAGGTAAGGTTAGATACAGTAAGTTGAACTAGTGCTGTCCCGGCCCGGGTCTTCTCCAGATGGTGACCCGGCTACTTGAACTAGTGCTGTCCCGGCCCGGGTCTTCTCCAGATGGTGACCCGGCTAGTTGAACTAGATGCACCTTTCCTTGTATTTTGTGATTATGAATTTATTCAGTTATCAGTGTAGTAGCAGACCATAGATGGCGTGCTTGTGTGTGTGTGTGTGTGTGTGTGTGTGTGTGTGTGTGTGTGTGTGTGTGTGTGTGTGTGTGTGTGTGTGTGTGTTTATGTGTGTGTGCATCATGTACGTAGCTGGCCTAAGCCGTGTGTGCGGTGGTTGGTATCGTAAGGGAACCTGAGGGACGTCTGGCTAATATTCGACCGTCTGTACCGGTGTTCATTTGAACTCTTGTGAAGACAACTGTTTTAAAACACCATCAGAAACAGAAACACCAATATAGTGTAATGTGATTGTTTATCGACGACGTTTCGCTCACACAGTGGATATTATCAAGTCACAAACGGATGTGTTTGTAACTTGATCAGACTCACTATATGGGCGAGACGTTGTGGGTTAAGGATCAAATTTTACTGTGTGTTTCGCTCTCGACGTGTATATTGGTGGTCCGCCAGGACGATGCTCCGTCAGGCTTCACTCGCAGTACTCTGAGCTCTCCTTCACTAGTACTCAACTCTCGGGTCTTTGGCCTCTACCAGGCTTGTCAAAAAAATAAAAAAAATAAATAAACACAATAAACTCACCATTAACAACATTATAAACATTATATTTCTTTCAAAAAACATTAGAGGAAACTGAATCGTCATTTAAGGGGATTCCTATATACAGGTGTTAGGTACAAGACTTACAAATAAAGGTTAGACTAAGGGACCTAATGAATAAACACAAAATTGGGCAGGATTCGAGCAGTAGCCCTGGCATTTTAAATTTAGATTCAGATTATTTTCAATTACGGCATAAAATATTCCCCTCAAGGGGGTTCCTTGATGCTAGTGAGGGGCTCTTGATCTAGGGAATTGGATCTGTGCTCCAGTTTCCTGAAATGAGTCTGAATGCCTTTCAACTCCCCCCTCCCCACAGCTACTGTGTAATCCTTACGGCTTTAGGGTTCCCCAATAGTAATAATTACAAAATATAACAGAGAGCTAGATGCCAGAACCACGGTTCGAGTCTTCCGTCCACTGTTGTGTTTATACACTGACAGTCATTCATTACGACTTATCTCAAGTTTAAGAGAGCTAATATAAATGGCATGTTAAATGGTTTAGGTGCGAGGGTTTAAACAGCTTGGTCTATTTAAGCTAAAGTTTTAAGTCAGAACTTAAAGGGTTTAAGTCAGAGCATTAAACCAAAGGGAACAAGTCTAGGGGGTTATAGGAAGACCTTAATCCAAAGGGTTAGTTTAGTACTATTGTGGGTTACAGATAGAGAAGGTGTCAGTGGAAAGTGTATTATGTGAGGTGTTGCTTCTCTCGTTATGAGTGAAACACAGAGGTAAGCATGGCACTCAGGGTGTTCTTCAGGGTGTTAGTGTTGTGAGGGACGGGGGGGGGGGCTACAGTGGAGGGGAGGCGGAAGATTATAGTGAGAGTAATGGGGAAGACTATAGTTGGATTAATGGGGAAGACGATAGTGAAGTAATGGGGAGGAGAGTGTGGGAATACTAACACGCAGGTTTATACATTAAGTGTGGGAATCAGTGTACATTATTACTGCACAAACCAACACAAATTAAGTCAATAAAACAGAATAATAACAAAGTGTAAACAGTGTAGTGCCACTGCAGTACTGCTCTTACTACACCAGACACATGGCCAACACTTGCCTAGATTTATGGAAACGTTTCGACACACAGTGGCTTCATTAGTCCAATACAACAGAAAATGGCGAAGATCAGAAGGAGTTTGAGGTAATCAGTCCCACAGTCTTGATAAGATTGATGGACTGATTACATCGACTCCAGGCTGAGGGACTCATTACCTCAAACTCCTTCTGATCTTCACCATTCTTCTCTGTATAGGACTGATGAAGCCACTGTGTGGTGAAAAGTTTCCTCAGCGAAGATACCACAGTGTTGCACATGTGTCTAATTTATCAAGTTGTCGGTTCTCTGAACCATATATCTACAATATTGCTCTTGTGTTCCCTCTTGGATGTAGCGGCACTCATGACACTGTAGGCATCCTCATCCAAGGCACTGGAGCCAGCCTATCCTCTCTTCCATCAAACCTCGCACTTCTAGGGCACTCTATCTCTGATTTAATGTAATATTAAATATTTCATTGATTTAATGCAATATTAAATCAGTAATATATATTCAGATATATATCATTGATTTATATTCAGGTATATATATCACTGATATATATTCAGATTGAATTTAGCAGAGTTATGCCAAAAACAAATTTCTTCTCTGCTATGTTTACCCAATAATAATAATAATAATAATAATAATAATAATAATAATAATAATAATAATAATTTGTTTTATTTTCTCAATATATATTAGTTTGTGTCAGAAATTGCTGTTAATAAGAGTGTTGTGTTTGAAGAAGTATATTGAACATTATTGTGGTAGTATCAGGAGTAATGTACAGTAAGGATAGTACTCCACACTGTGCAAGAATGTTAATTGTTATACAGACATTAGTGAAAGCTTTCTATAGAGATTTTCTTATATAAAGTCTTTTTTTAATATATGATTTATTAAGCACACGATCAGCCTCTTCATTTTTTAACTACACAATTGCCTCGATTTGGGAGTTTTTCATTGTTCCGTAGTCTCTGGTGGCGGAGGGAAGTCAGTTTACATTACGTTTGAAAATGCACGGTTTTGACTGTGACTGGCAGGTAGGAAAGCAGTGCGCTGGTTTCTGAGCCGCCAATGACGCATTCTTGATTGGAACAGTTAAAACGTAATTATGCAGTATTTTAAATTGCAATTACGAACAGGTATATTTCGAACACGGGACACTCAGCCATATTTCAAACGCCACTGTCCAGCCCATGTCGAACTCTAAAGCACTTACATTACGTTTTTGATCTTGTCATGAACAGTCTTCAACAGTTTTCAATCTTCCGAATAGTTTTGATGCGCAGTTCCTCGGTGTCCTGATGCCTTGCCCACCCTGTGAATGCTCTTACTCCAGCCTGCATGTCCTTCACAATTATCCACCCATCTTCAGTCCACTTGGTACTCCACAGTTGACAACACCTCGCTCCACCTAGCTCCTCCCAGTAATTGGTAGTTAAGATTTTCGATGAAGCAGGCTTAGAATCTGCAAGGGAAACGAGATACACATTATTATTATTATTTTATTACATTCTAGCACATGACGCAGGGTGCGACAATAGTTCCTCTGGCAACGTTTATATTTGATGGTGGTTACATCAAGTGGTGGTTCAAAAGCCCTCAGAGGTACTTATAGTCCTGCGGAAGCAGGCCAGTAGTGACATCCACGAGTCTGCTGAATTTGTTGAATGCGTCCTATATACGTGGTTGCTCTTGGATTATATAATGTGCGATAAACTGGTTGGTGCAAGGTTAATGAGGCTCACCTGAAGTTTTTTTTTTTTCGTATTATCCACAAACAAACAGTTGATGTTTCAGAGTTATAATCTACACGCCTTTGCCAATTCATCATTTGTATCATGCATGTGAAGATCAATGTATAAGCAAAGCCACAAAAGTTATACACTGGCTGGAATGTTTATAGGTGCTAGCTCGTCCCAGTTGACGCTCATGGAGTTAAAACGTTTATGGATGACAGGGAATTACTTACAGTTAAGGTGTGAACTATAGATCCATAAACACTTAAAAGTCCAAAGATTATAGCAGACGGTTCAGTTTGAACGATAGAAACCTTAATGCTGATCCGTGCTCCAATTTCCACATGGAAGCCACGACTCACGACTCACTTTCTCCTCAAAACTAAGCATGATGCCTTACGTTTTATCGTAGGCATACCCCCACAGCGTGTGTTACTCCACAGAAAATCAACATATATATTTTGTGGAAGAGATTGCTGTGGGGGTATGCCTACAATAAAACGTAAGGCATCATGCTTGCTTTCGAGAAGAAAGTTTGATTGTGATCTGACATGGTTCTATGGGGAGAAGTGAGGAATAGTGATTTGTAAAGAAGTACTTTCCTATAGTGCAGGGAAATGTCGCTAATGCTTTACCTGACATAGATCGTGTACCTGATTTATTAGGAGGCCAGTACTAGTGATCCATGTGGAGGAGTGTTCACCTGTGGTGCTGAAGCTCTGGAGAGTTTATGTGCATATTAACGCCAGTGAGAACTTCTTCAGTGACTCAGTGATGCTTGGGATCTCAGTTTCTTTCCTCGTGTCTACTGTTTTACTAGTACCTAGACATACTAGGATAATACTCATTGCAGGATGTGGGAAATATCATGGAAATGTGTGAGGAGGGGGGGGAGGAGGAGGAATATGGGTAACTGGTGTAGATACATACTCGTATGATTGGAGGACTGAGAATGTAGCAAGAAGCATGGCAACTATGATTAAGGGAGCAGAGTGGAACATGCCTTTAATATTTGATTGGATGGTAGGATGGGAAATGTCATGGAATTGTGGGAGGGGAGAGAGGGATGGGTGATGGTATACAACGTCTATCACTGGTTGAATGATGGAAGGAGTGGGGTAGGGAGGGAACATAATGGCAGGAGATGAAAGGATGGGCTGTAGGAATGATGTGTGAGCTTAAGAATAATATAGAATTATAAGATTTGGCGTGGATGATGTAGTTACACGCGAAGTGGCACACAGATTAATGATACTTTAACACTAATGACCCTCGTACCGCTTCCCATCTCTCTAATGATCACAAATCACCATTCCATTAATCAAATTCTTCATTACTCTAATTGAAATTTAAGTCCGAGCTTTTCTTCATTAGCGTAATAGCTACTTTCTTCCGTTTGTCTTCTTCGGCAGGACACAGGCTCCGCCCACAGCCCTTCCTGATTGGCTGTTGCAGATGCTGAATCACCGCCAGCCAATCAGACTAGGATGTGGGCGGGGCTTGTGTTATCTACTTGTTGATTGTTCGTTTTTTTAATAAATGTTAATACTTTAAAAAACTTGCATGCAACAAAATAAGAAATATTGCAAAAAATTTGTTTAAAATTACAAAAACAGCATAAGCAACTGTTTCTCAGGATTCATATATTTTTGAAGTTTATTTCTCTCTCTCTCTCTCTCTCTCTCTCTCTCTCTCTATATATATATATATATATTATATATATATATATATATATATATATATATATATATATATATGTATATATATATATGTATATATGTGTCGTACCGAATAGATAAAACTGGTCAGTTAGTAAGAACTCGTTTAAAATTAGGCCCTAAAGTTTTCTCTTATACGTTTAAAGATACTTTTTTTTCATTTATGTTAATGTAAAAATTAATAATTTTGTACCAAAAGAATCTGAGAAAACTTACCTAACTAAATATATTTTAGATAAGTTTACAATAATTTAATAAACAAACACAATGAATTAATTTTTTTCTTTCTTACCTGCTAGCGGACTTGTATATTAGCCTGTTCTGAGTGGTGTGTGTGAGCGTGGGCGTGGGCATGGGCGTGTGAGGTGGTGGGGACGCGGAAGGCGCGTTGTTTCTCTTCAAACTCCCTCAGACGAGCCTTGTATTTCTCGATTTCCTCTCTCAGTATCCGGTCCTCCTCCTGAGTTGGACCAGAGGCAGTGGTTAGAGGTGTGTGAAGCAAGAGTTAGAGGTGTGAGAGGTGGTAACATTAGAGTGAGGTAGGATACTAGAGGAGTGTGTGAGGCAAAGGTTAGAGGCGGTGGTTAGAGGGAGTGTGAGAGACAGGGAGTCAGTCAAGTGTGAGAGGCAAGGTAGATTAACAGGATGGGCAGGAGTTAGACTAGTGTGAGAGGCAGGGGTATAAGACAAGGTGAGGGAGTAATGAGAGGATAATCATCATACTCACCGTAGCATTGTCTTCATCATATTCCAAACATCCCACTCCATCAAGACGTTCAAGGTCGACGTAGCCCCTCCACCGTACACACACTCCGTTCATGATGAAGGGTGAGCGTAAGTGAACCTGTGTGGGAAGACAACATGATGAAGGGTGAGCGTAGGTGAACCTGTGTGGGGAGACAACATGATGAAGGATGAGCGTAGGTGAACCTGTGTGGGAAGACAACATGATGAAGGATGAGCGTTGGTGAACCTGTGTGGGGAGACATGATGAAGGGTGAGCGTAGGTGAACCTGTGTGGAGAGACAACATAATGAAGGGTGAGCGTAGGTGAACCTGTGTGGGAAGACAACATAATGAAGGGTGAGCGTAGGTGAACCTGTGTGGGGAGACAGCATGATGAAGGATGAGCGTAGGTGAACCTGTGTGGGAAGACAACATAATGAAGGGTGAGCGTAGGTGAACCTGTGTGGGAAGACAACATGATGAAGGGTGAGCGTAGGTGAACCTGTGTGGGGAGACATGATAAAGGGTGAGCGTAGGTGAACCTGTGTGGGAAGACAACATGATGAAGGGTGAACAAAGATGAACCTGTGAGGGGAGAGAACATGAAGGGTGAACAAAGGTGAACCTGTATAGTGAAGAACACAGAGTATCATTATTATGGGGAGCGCTAAACCCGCGTGAATATTAATAAGACATAGACATATAGAAACTTTAAGATCTAAATGAGCCACAGGAATTATAGACAATAATGATACAATCTAAGAAGCTACTTATCTACTGCTACGTGGCTATGGCTCCCCACAGATTACACTAGAGGTGGATCCATCTAAGAGATTCATAAGACCCTCACCTCTTTTCATGCGCCTATAAGAGGGAAGGAACAACAAGGATTGTATTTCAGATAGTGTAATGTGATGTACTGGATTGTATTTGTGTATTTGGAATAAAGAATGAATGGGGAGAAGAATAAGAAGTTTGCCAGGCAAAGATGATAATGTCTGAAGAAGTTACAAGATAGAGAAGTTAGGTGCTGGGAGCTAATAAATCGTGAGTTTGCTGAAGTTTGCTGGGAAGACAATGTGATAATAAACAATGATGTGAACCAGTATGTTGAGTGGATGATCCTGTGACACTAGAAGTTTGTGATGTAAATGCTTTATAAAAGCCACAAGTTGAAGAATGAGTCAATTGTACAACTATTGGGAATTTTTAATGAGGAAACGTATCGCCAGCCAGTGGCTTCTTCAGTCCGGTATAGAGAAGAACGTTGGAAGATGAGGAAGAGTTTGAGGCAATCAGTCCCTCATTTCATCAGTCTTCTAAGGAATAATGGACTGAACATATCGACTCCAGGCTGAGGGACGATACCAGAATCTATGAAAGTGACAGTCATACAAGACACAGCGAGCCTTCAAGCTGATAGAAAGCAAGTCTTCAAGTGGGTCGCTGACAACACTATAATCAATGGCGACAATAAATTGATAGGTAGGAAAACCAGAACCTTCAAAACAAGGGATGACAAGCCAATGATGACTCTTCAGTGAGCATGCTGGGGGAACAAGTGGGCATGCTGGGGGAACAAGTGAGCATGCTGGGGGAACAAGTGGGCATGCTGAGGGAACAAGTGAGCATGCTGGGGGAACAAGTGGGCATGCTGAGGGAACAAGTGGGCATGCTGGGGGAACAAGTGAGCATGCTGGGGGAACAAGTGAGCATGCTGAGGGAACAAGTGAGCATGCTGGGGGAACAAGTGGGCATGCTGAGGGAACAAGTGGGCATGCTGGGGGAACAAGTGAGCATGCTGGGGGAACAAGTAAGCACGCTGAGGGCACAAGTGGGCATGCTTGGGGAACAAGTGAGCATGCTGAGGGAACAAGTGGGCATGCTGGGGGAACAAGTAAGCACGCTGAGGGCACAAGTGGGCATGCTGGGGGAACAAGTAAGCACGCTGAGGGCACAAGTGGGCATGCTTGGGGAACAAGTGAGCATGCTGAGGGAACAAGTGGGCATGCTGGGGGAACAAGTGAGCATGCTGGGGGAACAAGTAAGCACGCTGAGGGCACAAGTGGGCATGCTTGGGGAACAAGTGAGCATGCTGAGGGAACAAGTGGGCATGCTGGGGGAACAAGTGGGCATGCTGGGGGAATAAGTGGGCATGCTGAGGGAACAAGTGGGCATGCTGAGGGAACAAGTGGGCATGCTGGGGGAACAAGTGGGCATGCTGGGGGAACAAGTGAGCATGCTGGGGGAACAAGTGAGCATGCTTGGGGAACAAGTGAGCATGCTGAGGGAACAAGTGGGCATGCTGGGGGAACAAGTGGGCATGCTTGGGGAACAAGTGAGCATGCTGAGGGAACAAGTGGGCATGCTGGGGGAACAAGTGGGCATGCTGAGGGAACAAGTGGGCATGCTGAGGGAACAAGTGGGCATGCTGGGGGAACAAGTGAGCATGCTGAGGGAACAAGTGGGCATGCTGGGGGAACAAGTGAGCATGCTGAGGGAACAAGTGGGCATGCTGAGGGAACAAGTGAGCATGCTGAGGGAACAAGTGGGCATGCTGGGGGAACAAGTGGGCATGCTTGGGGAACAAGTGAGCATGCTGAGGGAACAAGTGGGCATGCTGGGGGAACAAGTGGGCATGCTGAGGGAACAAGTGGGCATGCTGGGGGAACAAGTGGGCATGCTGGGGGAACAAGTGGGCATGCTGAGGGAACAAGTGGGCATGCTGAGGGAACAAGTGGGCATGCTGGGGGAACAAGTGAGCATGCTGAGGGAACAAGTGGGCATGCTGGGGGAACCAGACGTCAGTTGAATAAATGACCACCAGCCCGCATTTAAAGCTGTTCCATATACTTTTGTGGGTTTAGATTGGTCAGGATGGTTTTCCAGGGAATGTCTGATAGTTCTTTATCTGATCTCAGTCAAGTCTCTGGTTATTGAAGTTAAACTTACTGAAGAGCCCTTCACGTTGGCTCTAGCTGGGATTTATACAAAGTTGCTTGTCTGTATTTCAATACGGTTGTGGTTTAATTACATTTACCTGTGATTTACTTGTTGCATTTGTGATTGTTAGGTCCCTGATTAGCTCTTCACTCTTCGTGAAGATCAGGTCAAGAATGGCTTCGTTCCTGGCAGGCTCTGTTATGTTGGTCTATAGTAAAATTTTCAGAGCCCCAATACCTGGAGGTTACCTGGAGGTTATTCCGGGGATCAACGCCCCCGCGGCCCGGTCTATGACCAGGCCTCCCGATGGATCAGGGCTTGATCAACTAGGCTGTTACTGCTGGCCGCACGCAGTCCAACGTACGAGCCACAGCCCGGCTGATCCGGCACTGACTTTAGGTATCTGTCCAGCTCTCTCTTGAAGGCAGCCAGGGGTTTATTGGCAATTCCCCTAATGCTTGATGGGAGGCTGTTGAACAGTCTTGGGCCCCGGACGCTTATGGTGTTTTCCCTTAGTGTACCAGTGGCGCCCCTACTTTTTATTGGCGGCATTTTGCATCGCCTGCCCAGTCTTTTACTTTCGTAGGGAGTGATTTCTGTGTGCAGATTTGGGACCATTCCTTCCAAGATTTTCCAAGTGTAGATTATGATATATCTCTCCCTCCTGCGTTCCAACGAGTACAAGTCAAGTGCTTCCAAGCGTTCCCAGTAGTTAAGGTGCTTGACAGAACTTATACGTGCAGTAAAGGATCTCTGTACACTCTCTAGATCTGCGATTTCACCTGCTTTGAATGGAGATGTTAATGTACAGCAGTATTCCAGCCTAGAGAGAACAAGTGATTTGAAAAGGATCATCATTGGCTTGTCATCTCTCGTTTTGAACGTTCTCATTATCCATCCTATCATTTTCTTTGCACGTGCGATCGTGGCACTGTTGTGATCCTTGAAAGTGAGATCCTCAGACATTACTACTCCCAGGTCCCTTACATTATTTTTCCGCTCTATTGTATGGCCGGAGTCAGTAGTATACTCTGTTCTAGTTATTATCTCCTCCAGTTTTCCATAACGGAGTAGTTGGAATTTGTCCTCATTGAACATCATATTGTTTACCGTTGCCCACTGGAAAACTTTGTTTATATCTTCTTGGAGGTTAACCGCGTCCTCAGCAGATGACAGCCTCATGCAGATCCTAGTAACTCTGGTATGTGTCACCTGGGCTGGTATGTGTCACCTGGGCTGGTATGTGTCACCTGGGCTGGTATGTCACCTGGGCTGGTATGTGTCACCTGGGCTGGTATGTGTCACCTGGGCTGGTATGTGTCACCTGGGCTGGTATGTGTCACCCAGGCTAGTATGTGTCACCTGGGCTGGTATGTGTCACCTGGGCTGGTATGTGTCACCTGGGCTGGTATGTGTCACCTGGGCTGGTATGTGTCACCTGGGCTGGTATGTGTCACCTGGGCTGGTATGTGTCACCTGGGCTGGTATGTGTCACCTGGGCTGGTATGTGTCACCCAGGCTAGTATGTGTCACCTGGGCTGGTATGTGTCACCCAGGCTAGTATGTGTCACCTGCGCTGGTATGTGTCACCCAGGCTAGTATGTGTCACCTGGGCTGGTATGTGTCACCCAGGCTAGTATGTGTCACCTGGGCTGGTATGTGTCACCCAGGCTAGTATGTGTCACCTGGGCTGGTATGTGTCACCCAGGCTAGTATGTGTTACCTGGGCTGGTATGTGTCACCTGGGCTGGTATGTGTCACCCAGGCTAGTATGTGTCACCTGGGCTGGTATGTGTCACCTGGGCTGGTATGTGTCACCTGGGCTGGTATGTGTCACCTGGGCTGGTATGTGTCACCTGGGCTGGTATGTGTCACCCAGGCTAGTATGTGTCACCTGGGCTGGTATGTGTCACCCAGGCTAGTATGTGTCACCTGGGCTGGTATGTGTCACCTGGGCTGGTATGTGTCACATGGGCTGGTATGTGTCACCTGGGCTGGTATGTGTCACCTGGGCTGGTATGTGTCACCCAGGCTGGTATGTGTCACCTGGGCTGGTATGTGTCACCCAGGCTAGTATGTGTCACCTGGGCTGGTATGTGTCACCCAGGCTGGTATGTGTCACCCAGGCTGGTATGTGTCACCTGGGCTGGTATGTGTCACCCAGGCTAGTATGTGTCACCTGGGCTGGTATGTGTCACCCAGGCTAGTATGTGTCACCTGGGCTGGTATGTGTCACCTGGGCTGGTATGTGTCACCCAGGCTGGTATGTGTCACCTGGGCTGGTATGTGTCACCTGGGCTGGTATGTGTCACCTGGGCTGGTATGTGTCACCCAGGCTGGTATGTGTCACCTGGGCTGGTGTCACCTGGGCTGGTATGTGTCACCTTTGCTGGTATGTGTCACCTGGGCTGGTATGTGTCACCTGGGCTGGTATGTGTCACCCAGGCTAGTATGTGTCACCTGGGGTGGTATGTGTCACCCAGGCTAGTATGTGTCACCTGGGCTGGTATGTGTCACCTGGGCTAGTATGTGTCACCTGGGCTGGTATGTGTCACCTGGGCTGGTATGTGTCACCCAGGCTAGTATGTGTCACCTGGGCTGGTATGTGTCACCTGGGCTGGTATGTGTCACCTGGGCTGGTATGTGTCACCTGGGCTGGTATGTGTCACCTGGGCTGGTATGTGTCACCCAGGCTAGTATGTGTCACCTGGGCTGGTATGTGTCACCCAGGCTAGTATGTGTCACCTGGGCTGGTATGTGTCACCCAGGCTGGTATGTGTCACCTGGGCTGGTATGTGTCACCCAGGCTAGTATGTGTCACCTGGGCTGGTATGTGTCACCCAGGCTGGTATGTGTCACCTGGGCTGGTATGTGTCACCCAGGCTGGTATGTGTCACCTGGGCTGGTATGTGTCACCCAGGCTGGTATGTGTCACCTGGGCTGGTATGTGTCACCCAGGCTAGTATGTGTCACCTGGGCTGGTATGTGTCACCCAGGCTGGTATGTGTCACCTGGGCTGGTATGTGTCACCCAGGTTGGTATGTGTCACCTGGGCTGGTATGTGTCACCTGGGCTGGTATGTGTCACCTGGGCTGGTATGTGTCACCTGGGCTGGTATGTGTCACCCAGGCTGGTATGTGTCACCTGGGCTGGTATGTGTCACCTGGGCTGGTATGTGTCACCTGGGCTGGTATGTGTCACCCAGGCTGGTATGTGTCACCTGGGCTGGTATGTGTCACCCAGGCTAGTATGTGTCACCTGGGCTGGTATGTGTCACCCAGGCTGGTATGTGTCACCTGGGCTGGTATGTGTCACCCAGGCTGGTATGTGTCACCTGGGCTGGTATGTGTCACCCAGGCTGGTATGTGTCACCCAGGCTGGTATGTGTCACCCGGGCTGGTATGTGTCACCCAGGCTAGTATGTGTCACCTGGGCTGGTATGTGTCACCCAGGCTAGTATGTGTCACCTGGGCTGGTATGTGTCACCCAGGCTGGTATGTGTCACCCAGGCTGGTATGTGTCACCTGGGCTGGTATGTGTCACCTGGGCTGGTATGTGTCACCCAGGCTAGTATGTGTCACCTGGGCTGGTATGTGTCACCCAGGCTAGTATGTGTCACCTGGGCTGGTATGTGTCACCCAGGCTAGGGTACTGTGAAACAATGCCGTTGTTCATTATCTTTCATTTACCGTGTGACATTAAAATCTTCAAAGGAGATAAAATTTATTGTACCGTTTTCAAGGCAGTTTTTATCCTCCTTATCTGTTCCATGAATTTTTCAACCGTTACTAAAGGTAGTTGATACACAAAAACAATTACCTGATTCTCTTTCTCTTTAATTCTCAGCACTTCTGAAATGTAGTCAAAGAGAAGCGCTAAACCTATTAGGGTTATATAGCGCCATAATAGAGGTTGTGACAAGGTTTATGAAAGAGGATATATATTACACGTTTAGCGCTAAACTCACATGGGTCATTCAGCACTTCTGAAGTATTCTGCGAGTTCAAAAGTTCCTTATAACAGTCTCTCTAACATAGATTGCTACTCTCCTCAGTGTGACTTGCTAACTCTCACATCTGTAAACATTGTCGTTCTACGTCCATATCTCACTGTTCGGAACATCCCTCGTGTGTTTCTGTGAACGATCTAAAACTACATTTGCTTCTGTAAGGAGTTCACTCTTATACAGTAGTTACGTTCGTCATTTTAAGTTGATTTAAACCCCAGAATGCTAGCAAAATGTATCATTTGGGATGTTTGGAATGATTTTTTTCCCTTACCATCACTCTTCCTTGTGTTGTTGTCCAAGTACTTTACCTTCTCTTCCTGTTTATTTCTCTACTTTCTGTCAAAGGCTTTCATGAGTTCCAAGAATATGCCACTGACTCATCACTTGGTTAAGTTAAGAGTTATTTTGCTAGGGGGATGAGACGCGTCTTCTGGATTTGGTTCGTACCTGTTCTTGAAGCTTTGTATGATGATTTACTCTACCACATCTTCATCAGGCTCATTGCATATATATAGAACTCTTGGAATGAACAAACATGACACTTCCTGTGACTCACCTACACATGGATGACTTCATATAGCCATAACTACACAGTCACCACTACCACTACATAGTCACCATTACCACTACATACAGTCATCACTACCACTACATACAGTCATCATTTGTCTGGGCGGTAGCTCCCACCGCACGTTTTCAAAATACATTTTCAAGGCAGTTTGAGAAATTATCCCATCGGTGGGCCAACACCTTTCTGCCTGCCCGCCTTCACCGCTGGACTGCGGTCAGGCTGACATCTTGTCCTCTGACCAGAGAAAATTGTTCGCTTAACCATAGAAAATGGGGTACTGACCGCATCTCTTGCCAACGCGAGAGCTCTCTTAAAATTACTGAACTGCGCGTCAATTTTCTCTCACTATTATGTATACTCTCGCCTACTTTTGGATGTCGCATGGCGTAGAAGAATGTTTTCTGGGACGTGAGATGAATTTGTGGCTAAGAGGAGGGATAGGCAAGGCAGGATAGGCCGAGGAAGGGATAGGTGGCAGCTCAGGGTATATAAGGCAGACCATCCATCACGGCCCTGTAAATCTGTCCAAACCTCGGAGAGGGCAGGACGACCCTCCCTGTTCACACTCTCTAATAGGCTTTTATGCCCACCCTCGACCACACTCGTAGGACCATTATGCCTCCATATCCGTCCCCTGGAGGACCACTATGCTGGCAGCCTGCCTCGAGGACCACACTGCCGCCAGACTGCAAATGAATGGTTCAGAGAACCGACACTGCCTTGAGGATCACGCTGCTGGCAGACTACCTTGAGGATCACGCTGCTGGCAGACTACCCTGAGGACCACTCTGCTGGCAGACTGCCTTGAGGATCACGCTGCTGGCAGACTACCTTGAGGACCACTCTGCTGGCAGACTGCCTTGAGGATCACTCTGCTGGCAGACTGTCTTGATGATCACTCTGCTGACAGACTGCCTTGAGGACCACTCTGCTGGCAGACTGCCTCGAGGACCACTCTGCTGGCAGACTGCCTTGAGGACCACTCTGCTGGCAGACTGCTTCGAGGACCACTCTGCTGGCAGACTGCTTCGAGGACCACTCTGCTGGCAGACTGCCTTGAGGACCACTCTGCTGGCAGACTGCCTTGAGGACCACTCTGCTGGCAGACTGCCTCGAGGACCACTCTGCTGGCAGACTGCCTCGAGGACCACTCTGCTGGCAGACTGCCTTGAGGACCACTCTGCTGGCAGACTGCCTCGAGGATCACATTGCCACCAGACTGCCTTGATGATCGCTCTGCTGGCAGACTGCCTCGAGGATCACTCTGTTGGCAGACTGCCTTAAGGAACACTCTGCTGGCAGACTCTTCATCATAAACCACTGCTGACATGCTACCTCATGGACTTATGCTGACATACTACCTAAATGGACGGACCTATGCTGACATGCTACCTCATGGACCAATGCTGGCAGATGCTACCTCATGGACCACTGCTGACATGCTACCTCATGGACCACTGCTGACATGCTACCTCATGGACCGATGCTGGCAGATGCTGCCTCGTGGACCACTGCTAACAGATGCTGCCTCGTGGACCACTGCTAACAGATGCTGCCTCGTGGACCACTGCTAACAGATGCTGCCTCGTGGACCACTGCTGACATGCTTCCTCATGGACCGATGCTGGCAGATGATGTCTCGTGGACCACTGCTAACAGATGCTGCCTCGTGGACCACTGCTGACAAACATTGCCTCGAGTATCACTGCTGACAGACGCTGGCTGCCCAGGTAATAACCTTAGAGTAATCAATTTTACCAAGGCTAATAACTCCATTAGTCTCAGGTTGATGGGTAGCTGAGGAAGGCTAAGACACAATACCCTAGCTATCTGTTGATGGCTCCTGAGGTTATAGTTCCAGCGGACCAGGACCAGGCTGCACAAATCAGATAATAATAATAATAATAATCTTTATTTCTACAAGTACATGATGCAACTTAAGCAGATCATGACTGAAATCAATGACAATATATAGAAAGCCCCTGGTTATACAGAACATTTCGGGCAACTTAGGATAATTTTGTCCCCATGATGCGACCCACACCGGTTGGCTAATACCTGGGTACCTATTTACTGCTAGGTGAACAGGGATAGCAGGTGCCTTAAGGAAACATGCCTCAATGTTTCCACCCGTACCGGGGATCGAACCACGGACCTCACTAGAAATTAGCTGACGTTCGTCGTGGACAATTAACACACCGTCCAGTTTTCCATTTCCAGTTTCTGAATTAGTTGACGTCATTACGTAATACGTAGTAAAATCACTAAGATACCTGATAGCTTGCAGTGACTGGGCCAGTGGCCGACACGCTGTGTGAAACATACCTGAGTCAACACTTTTCTTAGACGATGTTTCGCACTTAAGAACATAAGAACATAAGAACGAAGGAACACTGCAGAAGGCCTACTGGCCCATGCGAGGCAGGTCCAAGTCTCCTACCGGCTTAAGCCAATGCACCCAACCTAGTCAGGTCAGGTCACATTGACTTAAGGGAGGAACACGGCAACCGACCTGGTAGCACAAGCTATCAGGTCTAACTCACACCCACCCACATCTACTCATGTATTTATCCAACCTATTTTTAAAGCTACACAACGTTCTGGCCTCTATAACGGTATTTGGGAGTTTGTTCCACTCATCCACAACTCTATTACCAAACCAGTACTTTCCTATATCCTTCCTGAATCTGAATTTTTCCAACTTAAAACCATTGCTGCGAGTCCTGTCTAGGCTAGATATTTTCAGCACACTATTTACATCCCCTTTATTTATTCCTGTCTTCCATTTATACACCTCAATCATATCCCCCCTAATTCTACGTCTTTCTAGAGAGTGCAGTTTCAGGGCCCTTAGTCTATCCTCATAGGGAAGGTTTCTGATACATGGGATCAACTTTGTCATCCTCCTTTGTACATTTTCCAGAGAATTTATATCCATTCTGTAATACGGTGACCAAAACTGTGCAGCATAATCTAAATGAGGCCTAACCAAGGATGTATAGAGTTGAAGAACAACCTGAGGACTCCTATTATTTATGCTTCTTGATATGAAGCCAAGGATTCTATTAGCTTTATTGCGAACACTTATGCACTGTTGTCTTGGTTTCAGATTACTGCTAACCAGAACTCCTAAATCTTTTTCGCAATCCGTAATATTAAGATCCACATTATTTAGTTTATATGTGGCATGGTTATTGTCCTGTCCAACATTTAGAACTTTGCATTTGTCTATATTAAACTGCATCTGCCACTTCTCCGACCACTGCATCAGTCTATTCAAATCTTCCTGGAGTGCTCGAATGTCCTCGTCAGAATGAATTCGACGGCCTATTTTGGTGTCATCGGCAAACTTGCCGATGTCGCTCTTTATGCCCTCATCTATGTCGTTTATGTAGATTGTGAACAGCAGGGGGCCCAACACTGACCCCTGTGGAACACCGCTCGTGACGCTTCCCCACTCTGATTTCTCCCCATTTATGCAAACTCTCTGCTGCCTATTTGTCAACCATGCCTCTATCCAGGAAAAAATTTCTCCTCCTATTCCATGTGCTTTAATTTTCCTCAATAGTCTCTGATGTGGGACCCTGTCAAAAGCCTTACTGAAGTCCATATACACAATATCATATTCATTACCATGATCTACCTCCTCAAATACCTTAGTGAAAAAAGTTAATAAATTCGTAAGGCAGGAACGCCCCTTTGTAAAACCATGCTGAGATTCGTTGATTAATTTATGCTTTTCAAGGTGGCTACGAACTGCCTCGGCAATTATTGATTCCATAAATTTTCCCACTATGGAGGTTAGGCTTATTGGTCTATAGTTCGAAGCTATGGACCTGTCACCTGTTTTGAAAATAGGTATCACATTTGCCATTTTCCACTTATCTGGCACCATGCCAGTTTGTAGTGATATGTTGAAAAGATTAGCCAAAGGTGTGCTAAGCTCCTCTTTACATTCCTTTAGAACCCTTGCATACAGTTCATCAGGGCCTGGGGATTTGTTAGGTTTTAATTTATCTATTTGCCTAAGGACCATGTCACTTGTGACCCTAATAGTGCACAGTTTCTTAGTAGTGCTTTATCAAGCATACACATACATCATGCACAGTGGTCCCGAAATAGAGCGAAACGTGGTAATAGAGAGGGAACTGGAGTGTTTCACACCACTTCCACTTGATATCTTAAAATGTTTTTTGACCACAAAGGAAGACAAGAATTCCGTGATCTATCGTAAGTTCTTTTATAAAGCGCTAGAGCTATCGTGATCTATCGTAAGTTCTTTTATAAAGCGCTAGAGCTATCGTGATCTATCGTAAGTTCTTTTATAAAGCGCTAGAGCTATCGTGATCTACCGTAAGTTTTTATAAAGCGCTAGAGCTATCGTGATCTATCGTAAGTTCTTTTATAAAGCGCTAGAGCTATCGTGATCTACCGTAAGTTCTTTTATAAAGCGCTAGAGCTATCGTGATCTACCGTAAGTTCTTTTATAAAGCGCTAGAGCTATCGTGATCTATCGTAAGTTCTTTTATAAAGCGCTAGAGCTATCGTGATCTACCGTAAGTTCTTTTATAAAGCACTAGAGCTATCGTGATCTACCGTAAGTTCTTTTATAAAGCGCTAGAGCTATCGTGATCTATCGTAAGTTCTTTTATAAAGCGCTAGAGCTATCGTGATCTATCGTAAGTTCTTTTATAAAGCGCTAGAGCTATCGTGATCTATCGTAAGTTCTTTTATAAAGCGCTAGAGCTATCGTGATCTATCGTAAGTTCTTTTATAAAGCGCTAGAGCTATCGTGATCTACCGTAAGTTTTTATAAAGCGCTAGAGCTATCGTGATCTATCGTAAGTTCTTTTATAAAGCGCTAGAGCTATCGTGATCTACCGTAAGTTTTTATAAAGCGCTAGAGCTATCGTGATCTATCGTAAGTTCTTTTATAAAGCGCTAGAGCTATCGTGATCTACCGTAAGTTTTTATAAAGCGCTAGAGCTATCGTGATCTATCGTAAGTTCTTTTATAAAGCGCTAGAGCTATCGTGATCTACCGTAAGTTCTTTTATAAAGCGCTAGAGCTATCGTGATCTACCGTATGTACAGTATGTACAGTGATGTACAGTAACCTCTTTTATTAAGCTTCTGTACATAGTGGAAATTTTTGCAAATGTAATTAAAAATTTAATAGCAGGAACTATGGGGGCCATTCCACTCGCTCTTCCATTTTGAATGTGGGGTTTTCAGTCGCGTTTACATAAATTCTCACTATATAGAGGAGGTTTATAAGAGAGTTGACTGTATAATTCACACTTCATCTAGATATTAGGTATCTTCTAGCTAACCTAGAAACACTTCGTGTGTAGACTTTGATCTAGAGTTGTGAAGGTAAGGCTAGTGACAACTCTTATAGTGTATTCTAGGCAGTCCCGAGTAAACAAACTATACCACGGGTGGGGTTAAAACCCGCGATCAGAGAGTCTCAAAATTCCAGACCGACGCGTTAGTCACTGAGCCAGCTGGCTAACGCGTCGGTCTGTAGCGTCGGTCTGCAGTTTTGAGACTGATCGCGGGTTCTAACCCCACCCATGGTATGGTTTGTTTGCAATCGTGTCATTACGATTTCGTGAGTCAGTCCCGAGTACTTGTTACATACCGTGACTGATTTCAAGAGTTATTTTACGCTTGTATACCTCCGTGATGACTGCCTGGTCAACCAAACTGTTACCTGGAGTTTACCTGGAGGTTATTCCGGGGATCAACGCCCCCGCGGCCCGGTCCATGACCAGGCCTCCCGGTGGATCAGGACCTGATCAACCAGGCTGTTACTGCTGGCCGCACGCAGTTCAACGTACGAGCCACAGCCCGGCTGATCCGGCACTGACTTTAGGTATCTGTCCAGCTCTCTCTTGAAGGCAGCCAGGGGTTTATTGGTAATTCCCCTAATGCTTGATGGGAGGCTGTTGAACAGTCTTGGGCCCCGGACACTTATGGTGTTTTCCCTTAGTGTACCAATGGCGCCCCTACTTTTTATTGGGGGCATTTTGCATCGCCTGCCCAGTCTTTTACTTTCGTAAGGAGTGATTTCTGTGTGCAGATTTGGGACCATTCCTTTCAGGATTTTCCAAGTGTAGATTATGATATATCTCTCCCTCCTGCGTTCCAACGAGTACAAGTCAAGTGCTTCCAAGCGTTCCCAGTAGTTAAGGTGCTTGACAGAACTTATACGTGCAGTAAAGGATCTCTGTACACTCTCTAGATCTGCGATTTCACCTGCTTTGTATGGAGATGTTAATGTACAGCAGTATTCCAGCCTAGCGAGAACAAGTGATTTGAAAAGGATCATCATGGGCTTGGCATCTCTCGTTTTGAACGTTCTCGTTATCCATCCTATCATTTTCTTTGCACTTGTGATCGTGCTAGTGTCCCGCAGGTCTGTGTAGTGCTCATAGCCTGGTTGATCTGCTTCTTACAGTTGGTAACATACCAAGATAATATATCATCAGAGACTTCTTACTCAGGCTGAGTCATGATGGTTCACCATCTACCATTTTATTTATTTATGGTCACTCTTAAAACCAATTATTAATGGTATAAACCTTGGTAATAAATACCGACAAGTTGGTTTAGAAAGACACGTAAGCAAACACTATGACATATTTATTAGAAAACGTTTCGGTCCTGGGACCTTGATCACTTCTAACATACAGAGGTAGAAAGACATTATGTATAGGAGGAGAGTGAGGTGTGAGTGATGCATGGTGACCTGAAGAATGCCATGTTGAGATGAGGACGGGTAGATGATGAGATCATGTGACTCCTGTGTTGTTGGGTTGGTGGTGCTTAGCCTACTTGAGTATTATGTATGCTAATGTTTTAGGAATTTTGTGGTTTCCAGTGTTACGTTCTATTGTGTCTGTGACGGCGATTAGTGAGGCTTCTAGACACCGTCGGCGTCTAAGGTCTGGTTCGGTGTGAACGAGTTGTGCCTCATCCCAGTTCATCAAATGCCCAGTGGAGTCTCTGTGGAGGACACAGACGTACCTTAAATCGTTTGTTACAGGCACTTCGTTGCTCGTTCAGGCGGAACGCAAGATCTCTGCCTGTCTCGCCTACATATTTCTTGGGACAGAATCCACAGGGGAAGGTGTAGACGCCTGCTGTGGAAGTTAGAGGTGTGGGGCTGCGTTTCGTAGTGAGGTCTTTGATAGATGATGTGTTTATGATGGAAACGTTGATGTTACTCTTAGCAAGTACCCGGCGAGTATTTGTGGCAACATCACCACATGGGAGCACTATGAACTGCTTAGAGGGCTGTTCCATGGGCGGTTTGTTGAGGATAGCTTGTGCCTTGAGTCTGCAGTCTCGGATGAAGAAAGATGGACATTGAAATACGCACTTGTGAGCGAGTTCGATTAAGTTGAATCATGTGTTAACTTGATGCCGAGGAAGGGTTCTTGATTGATTGAAGTGCAGTTGAGTTATTTATCTGTTTTAACTTTTAAGGTTTAAATAGTAAGATATTACAAGGACGCCAGTGAAAATAAGTCACTTTGAATTTTGGAGGATTATTCTGGGTAATTTACACATATGTTACCATGTATGATAATTTGTGTATATATGTGTAGCTGAACCTAAATAAACTCACACCATTCTCCACTTACTGCCACTACATGATCTCTGTAGTTACGATAACTCAGGATCCAGAAGGCACCTTCACTTGCTTGTTATTGCTCAAAGTGTTACTTAAAACCATTAAAGTTAATATAAGTGCTTCGCTGCTCTTACGTTAGCTGACATCCGTGAAGGTGCGAGTGACACTTTAATTACCGGGCTTCTAGTAACGACCTTGTTCCCCCTCGTTAACTGCCCACGGCGCCCCTCCCATCAATTTTGTTTTCGCTAACTGCGCCTATTAGAGTCCAGTTAATGCATTCTGGCCTAGGATATATACACTGAGAGGTATATGTCTGTCAGTGTATATACACCGAGAGATATATTATTATATATACACCAAGAGGTATGTCTCTGTGTATATACATTGAGAGGTATATGGCAGTGTATACACACACCGAGACGTATATGTCTCTCGGTGTATATACATTAAGAATTTACTTTAAGGGATCAAATTATTCTTGAGTGGTATTGAACAAGTGATATTCGTTCGTAATGACCCTCCTGTAGTAGATAGGCTTTAAACTCCATTAAATAACTAACCTATTTTAGGTGTTAAGTATTCTTGACTAGTGGTGAACAGGTTACAAGCACCATTAATAACCCTCATCTAGTTAATAGGCTTTAAACTCCACTAACCAACCTTTAAGGCGAGTGTCAACTTGCGGAGTGAGAACCTCCAGTGGAAAATACATTTGTTAGTTACCAGTTGTCAGAGGCCGGGTTGATCTGGTACCTTGTGGTCTTAACACCGCTGATGATGCTAGATGATGAGTAGCAACATATGCAAGAGTTGGGTATCATTACTGGTGAAATGTTTTCCTGTATGGTGAACAGCACCGTAGTGGTGCCTGACTACGGTGTTCTTCACCAACACCAAGACTGAGGGACTGATTACCTCATCGTTTGTGTATGGTTCTTCTGTCTTCCAATTATGTTCTTGAATTTGTATTGATAAAGCCACTGGATGGCGAAACGTCTACAATAAAGATACCCAGATGTTGCACATGTGACTTTTTATTCAGCTAATGTGAGCCTTTTGCCAGTCTTGTCTGATTAATCGTCATACCCTGGTTGATCTGGCAGTTGGAAGAGCACTTGTCCCAGCAGTATTTATGATATATTGTGGTAGTGGTCAAGAATCTAGGGATCACGGAAGTTGATACAGTATTCTCTTTGCTCGCGGTGTCCCTGCTTTACACTGGGCTTATTGTACACTTCCTCCCATATTTCTCACTGCAGCATGTTGTTACGATGGTGTGCAGGTTCGAAACAGGTCCTCAGGTATCTTCTCTGTACATGTGCAACATCTGGGTAACTTTATTTGTAGACGTTTCGTCATACAGTGACTTTATCAGCACATGGACATAATGTCAAGACAGTAGAACTATATACAACAAATGAGGAGGTAATTAGTCCCTCAGCGACTGATAAAGTCACTGGAGGGCGAAACGTCTACAAATAAAGATACCCAAATGTTGCATATGTGTCTAATTCTTCAACTTTTCAGTATTATGTACCATCATGTACATCTTAAACCTACTGTGTCTCACCACCAGTTTTATTACAGTTGGTCAAGTTCAACTCTTACTAGTCAACAAACATGGAGGGCGGAACTATTGTCCTCTCATATGAAGACCGACGGAAGTCTGTTAAATGTTTTGCACTCTGTCAGGATTGCTGACACATTTTTTTTGTATTTATAGTCAGTATATATTTTACTGCTTTAGTCTTTATTAATGATTATTATCCTCAAAATATTTCCTTCCCCAGAACTATTAATATAAAATATTACACACACACACACATACATGATGCTAATTAACGGAATTTTATGGTGATTATGGTAATACAGTACAGTACTGTTCATGGTTACGTACTGTAACTCTCCTGTCTCTCCTAACCTGGACTCATACACGGATATAATACACAGTAGTCCTTAATCTAAATAGAGTTGGATAGTTCTTCTCAGCAGATAGTCTCTTGTGTGCCCTTCCCATGTTATATCTCAACACATTACTGTGATTGTATGTAGTGGAGGCGTAGGCCTGGGGAACACCTCGCTCACATGACCACAAGTTCTTTGTATGTAGTGGAGGCGTAGGCCCGAGGAACACCTCGCTCACATGACCAGAAGTTCTGGTTAGTGGGTCATTATATGACCAAGACCAGAGTTAAGACCAGCCAGCCTCAATACCAACGTCAATACAAGACCAGCGTCAATACATGAACAACGTCAATACAAGACCACCGTCAGTACATGAACAACGTCAATACAAGACCACCGTCAATACATGACAACGACATGTCTAGGCGTGTTAGTGGCCTTTGTAATTAATATTTTACAACATGTAAACCAGACATTGTAAGCTTTGCAAGTAAATGAACATTTTGATTATCATTTTCAACGTCAGTACAAGACCAACGTCAGTACAAGACCAACGTCAGTACAAGACCAACGTCAAGAGGAATGCTCTTATTTCTCCTGTGAAAATACCACCACCACCCCCGCCCACTCACCACTATCCTCCATCAATGCCTCACCCCCACCCCCACCACTTTTCCTCACGCCAACCCTGCCCCTTTGCCTCTCACTCTTAACCTCCCCTTCCCTCCTCACCCCTACCTGGCCTCCCTGGTGGCCTCCACTCACACTCGGGTCACTGGAGAAAGAGGTAAATATTGATTTCATGGCGGTCAGACCTACCCAGCTGCCCCGCCCGCCCAGCCTGACGACTCTCTCTCTCTGCCACCCGACGTCTTAATCTACCACCAGACGTCACAGTCTACCACCAGACGTCACAGTCTACCACCAGACGTCACAGTCTACCACCAGACGTACTTATATATACCGGCTGACGCGCACGACTCTCTCCTTAGACTCTCATCATTTATAAAACTTTCATTATCTGTTAATATTTTGGCGCGATTCGTGTTTTCTAACTGGACAGTAGCCTCTAGGACGTCCTGGACAGTAGCCTCTAGGACGTCCTGGACAGTAGCCTCTAGGACGTCATAATTAACGCTTTTTTTCTGACGTAATTCTTTTTTTTTTTTAATTCATGATTTTTACATTTTGTCTGTTCCTGGAGTCTGCCTGGAGGGTGGTCCTGGAGTCTGCCTGCAGGGTGTTCCTGGAGGGTGTTCCTGGAGTCTACCTGGAGGGTGTTCCTGGAGTCTGCCTGGAGGGTGTTCCTGGAGTCTGCCTGGAGGGTGTTCCTGGAGTCTACCTGGAGGGTGTTCCTGGAGTCTGCCTGGAGGGTGTTCCTGGAGTCTACCTGGAGGGTGTTCCTGGAGTCTGCCTGGAGGGTGTTCCTGGAGTCTACCTGGAGGGTGTTCCTGGAGTCTGCCTGGAGGGTGTTCCTGGAGTCTGCCTGTAGGGTGTTCCTGGAGTCTACCTGGAGGGTGTTCCTGGAGTCTGCCTGGAGGGTATTCCTGGAGTCTGCCTGGAGGGTGTTCCTGGAGTCTACCTGGAGGGTGTTCCTGGAGTCTGCCTGGAGGGTGTTCCTGGAGTCTGCCTGGAGGGTGTTCCTGGAGTCTGCCTGGAGGGTGTTCCTGGAGTCTACCTGGAGGGTGTTCCTGGAGTCTACCTGGAGGGTGTTCCTGGAGTCTGCCTGGAGGGTGTTCCTGGAGTCTGCCTGGAGGGTGTTCCTGGAGTCTACCTGGAGGGTGTTCCTGGAGTCTACCTGGAGGGTGTTCTTGGAGTCTACCTGGAGGGTGTTCCTGGAGTCTGCCTGGAGGGTGTTCCTGGAGTCTACCTGGAGGGTGTTCCTGGAGTCTACCTGGAGGGTGTTCCTGGAGTCTACCTGGAGGGTGTTCCTGGAGTCTACCTGGAGGGTGTTCCTGGAGTCTACCTGGAGGGTGTTCCTTGGGTCAGCGCCCCCGCGGCCCAGTCCTTAACCAGGCCTCGTGGTATATCAGTGCCTGATCAACCAGGCTGTTACTGCTGGCCGCACGCAGTCCAACGTACGAACCACAGCCCGGTTGATCCAGCACTGACTTTAAGTATCTGTCCAGCTCCCTCTTGAAGACAACCAGCGGTTTATTGGTAATTCCCCTTATTGCTGGTCTCACACGTTGAACAGTCTTGGGCCCCGGACACTTAATTGTGTTTTCTCTTAGTGTACCAGTGGCGCCCCTGCTTTTCACTGGGGGTATGTTGCACCGCCTGCCAAGTCTTTTGCTTTCGTAGGGAGTGATTTCTGTGTGCAGATTAGGGACCAGTCCCTCTAGGACTTTCCAGGTGTAGATTGTGATGTATCTCTCACCTGTAATTAAGGTGTTTGACGGAACTTATATGTGCAGTAAAGGTTCTCTGCACATTCTGTAGATCTGCAATTTCACCTGCCTTGAATGGGGATGTTAATGTACAGCAGTATTCCAGCCTAGAGAGAACAAGTGATTTAGAAAGGATCATCATTGGTTTGGCATCTCTTATTTTGAAGGTTCTTATTATCCATCCTATCATTTTCCTCACAGATGTGATAGTGGCATTGTTGTGATCCTTTAAGGTGAGATCCTCTGACTTTAACACTTCTAGGTCCTTCACACTACTTTTTCGCTCTTTTGTGTGATTAGAGTTTGTAGTATATTCAGCTCTAGTTATTATTTCCTTCAGTTTTCCATAACAGAGTAGTTGAAATTGTGACCCCCAAGTCAAAATTCACTTGTGGGAGTGTTAGAGTGAGCTTGTGGGAGTGTTAGAGTGAGCTTGTGGGAGTGTTAGTGGACATCAATATAGATGTTAGGATAGGTGTATGAGAGTAGTGGCATGCCCGCTGCCCACATTGTCCTCCATGCCCTGGACTGGCGTACTCACTGAAGCAGCAACACACGCAACGTGGAAATCGCCCTTAACTTACCGTGTAACAAGGCTCATTCTCCCTCGCTCCCCCCTCCCAGTGACTTTCTCCCATATAATAATAAAAATCACATCGGTTATAAAGGATCCTTATAAAGGATCCAGCCGCTCGGAGCTGTTCTCAGAGAGGTATTGGATGTGAACCTCGCGTCAGTGAACCCGTTTTAAGACGATCCCGATGCTGAGTTTGTGTTTGGGTCTTCGGGTTGAGGGGGAGGGGGGGATGGGCTTTTATGTTGAGGTGTGGGCCCTTGGGGGGAGGGAGAGGTAGAAAATGTGATATAATATGAAGGAAGTGAGAGACAGGAAGTTCTCTCAGTTTGAGAAACATTTTAGATAAGAATGATCAGTATAGTGGAAAATATGTAGTATTATGCAGATGTTGGCGGCGGCGGCGACGTGCACCAATAACCTGGTTGATCAAGCCAGTAGCAACCAGGAAGTGTGGTGTAGGACCGGGCGTCGGGGATACCTGGAGTCTACCTAGAGGGTATTCCAGGGATCAACGTCCCTGCGGCTCGGTCCATGACCAGGCCTCCCGGTGGATCAGGGTCTAATCAACCAGACTGTTACTGCTGGCCGCACGTAGTCCAGCGTACGAACCACAGCCCAGCTGATCCGGCACTGACTTTAGGTATCTGTCCAGCTCCCTCTTGAAGACAGCCAGGGGTCTATTGGTAATTATGGCTGGTGGGAGGCTGTTGAACAGTCTTGGGTCCCGGACACTTATTGTGTTTTCTCTTAGTTTACCAATAGCGCCCCTACTCTTCACTGGGGGTATGTTGCATCGTCTGCCAAGTCTTTTGCTTTCGTAGGGAGTGATTTCTGTGTGCAGATTAGGAACGAGTTCCTCCAGAATCATCCAAGTGTAGATTATGATGTATCTCTCTCGCCTGAGTTCCAGTGAGTACAAATCAAGTGCTTCCAGGCGTTCCCAGTAGTTAAGGTGTTTGATGGAACTTATACGTGCAGTAAAGGTTCTCTGTACATTCTCTAGATCTGCAATTTCACCTGCCTTGAATGGGGATGTTAATGTACAGCAGTATTCCAGCCTAGAGAGAACAAGTGATTTAAAAAGGATCATTGGCTTGGCATCTCTTATCTTGAATGTTCTCATTATCCATCCTGTCAGTTTCCTCGCAGATGTGATAGTGGTATTGTTGTGATCCTTGAAGGTGAGATCCTCAGACATTACCACACCCAGGTCCTTCACATTACTTTTTCGCTCTATTGTGTGATCAGAGTTTGTAGTATACTCGTCTTAGTCATTATTTCCTCCAGTTTTCCATAACAGAGTAGTTGGGATGGTATGTTTCAGATAATCTAGCATTCTTAGGAGCTCAGTGATTTTTCGCCTTCTCCTGTAGAGGGAGCGTCTCTCTCTCTCTCCAATTTACTTTTCTTCTTTTCAGCTACCAGAAAGTTGATCTTTTCAAAGCACTGGTTAGGGTCCGTGTTATTTTAAGATATCTTCCCAATATGTTTCATTTAGGACATAGTTTACTTGGTCCCAGTTTATGTTCTTGTTGTTGAAGTTGAATTTGGTGAAGGTACCCTCATAGCTGTATGCATTTTGCTGATCAGGACTCCTGTGCATGTGATCAGAATTAGTTGTTTTTGATATTGTTATGTTTCTTACCAGGTCCTCATTACCTGTGAAAATAAGGTCCAGTGTGTTCTCCAGTCTTGTTGGCTCCACTATCTGCTGACTTAAGGTGTGTTTACTGCAGAAATTCAGCAGCTCCTGTGTGTGTGACTTCATCTGAGCTACAACATTATTTGCTACATTCTTCCATTTTGTATGTCTTAGAGTGAAGTCAGCAAGCAACAAGATGTTTGGGGATGGGTTTGGAATGTTTTCCAGACAGTAGTCAATTTTCGATGGCTGTTCCTTGAACTGTTGGGAAGTTGCATCTTATGGCTTATATACAACCACAATAACTAAGATTTGGTTCTCGACTTTTATTATTAGAACTTCAACTACATCATTTGTAGTGTTCAGTATCTCTGTGCAAATAAGCGACTCTTTGACATGCAGGTCAACCCCCCTGCGTTGCCTGTTCATTCTGTCGCACACTTTGCTGTTCTTTCTGTCGCACGCTTTGCTGTTCTTTCTGTCGCACGCTTTGAAGCGACCTCACTACCTTCTATGATACACTGACATCACGCCGCGGTATTCTTTTATAACATATATGGCAACTTGGGTATCCAGCCCCCAACCTATTCTTATTTTTCAACGTCATTTTTTGACGTTTTACTAACGTCACTTTCTTATTTCTTTTAATGGAAACAATTGGAGTGTTTCAGCTTATAATATATTTTCTGTTATTCGGTACAAGACGTCGATGTTGTATGTTCATTGTTGTCTAATGAGGTAATTATTATTCGTTTTGGCATCGTCCATAGAATACGACACTAAGCCGTGTTTTGTGATGCTCTGTGTTATGAGAGTGAGATAGTGAAGGTGTCACAAGTGTGTGTGTTGTGAGAGTGAGATAGTGAAGGTGTCACAAGTGTGTGTGTGTTGTGAGAGTGAGACAGTGAAGGTGTCACAAGTGTGTGTGTGTGTTGTGAGAGTGAGACAATGAAGGTGTCACAAGTGTGTGTGTGTTATGAGAGTGAGATAGTGAAGGTGTCACAAGTGTG
Organism: Cherax quadricarinatus; assembly: GCF_026875155.1. Classification (NCBI taxonomy): domain Eukaryota; kingdom Metazoa; phylum Arthropoda; class Malacostraca; order Decapoda; family Parastacidae; genus Cherax; species Cherax quadricarinatus. Next base: position 58,200,484 of record NC_069412.1, on the reverse strand, counting down.
TGTGTGTTGTGAGAGTGAGATAGTGAAGGTGTCACAAGTGTGTGTGTGTTATGAGAGTGAGATAGTGAAGGTGTCACAAGTGTGTGTGTGTGTTGTGAGAGTGAGATAGTGAAGGTGTCACAAGTGTGTGTGTGTGTTGTGAGAGTGAGATAGTGAAGGTGTCACAAGTGTGTGTGTGTTGTGAGAGTGAGATAGTGAAGGTGGGCACAAGTGTGTGTGTGTGTTGTGAGAGTGAGATAGTGAAAGGGGTCACAAGTGTGTGTGTGTTTATGAGGGGTGAGATAGTGAAGGTGTCACAAGTGTGTGTGGGGTGTTTGTGAGAGTGAGACAGTGAAGGTGTCACAAAGTGTGTGTGTGTGTTGTGAGTGAGACAGTGAAGGTGTCACAAGTGTGTGTGTTGTGAGAGGTGAGACAGTGAAGGTGTCACAAGTGTGTGTGTTGTGAGAGTGAGACAGTTTAAGGTGTCACAAGTGTGTTGTGTGTTGTGAGAGTGAGGACAGTGAAAAGGTGTCACCCAAATGTGTGTGTTGTGTTGTGAGAGTGAGACAGTGAAGGTGTCACAAGTGTGTGTGTTGTGAGAGTGAGACAGTGAAGGTGTCACAAGTGTGTGTGTTGTGAGAGTGAGACAGTGAAGGTGTCAAAAGTGTGTGTTGTGAGAGTGAGACAGTGAAGGTGTCTCAAGTGTGTGTTTTGAGAGTGAGACAGTGAAGGTGTCAAAAAGTGTGTGTGTGTGTTGTGAGAGTGAGACAGTGAAGGTGTCACAAGTGTGTGTGTGTGTGTTGTGAGAGTGAGACAGTGAAGGTGTCACAAGTGTGTGTGTTTTTGAGAGTGAGACAGGAAGGTTGTCACAAGTGTGTGTGTTTGTGAGAGTGAGACAGTGAAGGTGTCACAAGTGTGTGTGTTGTGAGAGTGAGACAGTGAAGGTGTCACAAGTTGTGTGTTTTGAGAGTGAGGGCAAATGAAGGTGTCAAAAGTGTGTGTTGTGAGAGTGAGACAGTGAAGGTGTCACAAGTGTGTGTTTGTGTGTGTTGTGAGAGTGAGACAGTGAAGGTGTCACAAGTGTGTGTGTTGTGAGAGTGAGGGCAGTGAAGGTGTCACAAGTGTGTTTGGTGTTGTGAGAGTGAGACAGTGAAGGTGTCAAAAGTGTGTGTTGTGAGAGTGAGACAGTGAAGGTGTCTCAAGTGTGTGTGTTGTGAGAGTGAGACAGTGAAGGTGTCACAAGTGTGTGTGTGTGTTGTGAGAGTGAGACAGTGAAGGTGTCACAAGTGTGTGTGTGTGTGTTGTGAGAGTGAGACAGTGAAGGTGTCACAAGTGTGTGTGTTGTGAGAGTGAGACAGTGAAGGTGTCACAAGTGTGTGTGTTGTGAGAGTGAGACAGTGAAGGTGTCACAAGTGTGTGTGTTGTGAGAGTGAGACAGTGAAGGTGTCAAAAGTGTGTGTTGTGAGAGTGAGACAGTGAAGGTGTCACAAGTGTGTGTTGTGAGAGTGAGATAGTGAAGGTGTCACAAGTGTGTGTGTTGTGAGAGTGAGACAGTGAAGGTGTCTCAAGTGTGTGTGTTGTGAGAGTGAGACAGTGAAGGTGTCTCAAGTGTGTGTGTTGTGAGAGTGAGACAGTGAAGGTGTCACAAGTGTGTGTGTTGTGAGAGTGAGACAGTGAAGGTGTCTCAAGTGGTGTGTTGTGAGAGTGAGACAGTGAAGGTGGGCTCAAGTGTGTGTTTTTGAGAGTGAGACAGTGAAAGGGTCACAAGTGTGTGTGTTGTGAGGAGTGAGACAGTGAAGGTTTTCACAAGTGTTGTGTGTTGTGAGAGTGAGACAGTGAAAAGGGGTCACAAATGTGTGTGTTGTGAGAGTGAGACAGTGAAGGTGTCACAAGTGTGTGTGTTGTGAGAGTGAGACAGTGAAGGTGTCACAAGTGTGTGTGTTGTGAGAGTGAGACAGTGAAGGTGTCACAAGTGTGGTGTTTTTGAGGTGGGGACAGTGAAGGTGTCACAGTGTGTGTGTTGTGAGAGTGAGACAGTGAAGGTGTCACAAGTGTGTGTGTTGTGAGAGTGAGACAGTGAAGGTGTCACAAGTGTGTGTGTTGTGAGAGTGAGACAGTGAAGGTGTCACAAGTGTGTGTGTGTGTTGTGAGAGTGAGACAGTGAAGGTGTCACAAGTGTGTGTTGTGAGAGTGAGATAGTGAAAGGGGTCTCAAGTGTGTGTGTTGTGAGAGTGAGACAGTGAAAAGGGGTCTCAAGTGTGTGTTGTGAGAGTGAGACAGTGAAGGGTCACAGTGTGTGTTGTGAGAGTGAGATAGTGAAGGTGTCACAAGTGTGTGTGTTGTGAGAGTGAGACAGTGAAGGTGTCACAAGTGTGTGTTGTGAGAGTGAGATAGTGAAGGTGTCACAAGTGTGTGTGTTGTGAGAGTGAGACAGTGAAGGTGTCACAAGTGTGTGTGTTGTGAGAGTGAGACAGTGAAGGTGTCACAAGTGTGTGTGTGTGTTGTGAGAGTGAGACAGTGAAGGTGTCACAAGTGTGTGTTGTGAGAGTGAGATAGTGAAAGGGTTTTCACAAGTGTGTGTGTTGTGAGAGTGAGACAGTGAAGGTGTCTCAAGTGTGTGTTGTGAGAGTGAGACAGTGAAGGTGTCACAAGTGTGTGTTGTGAGAGTGAGATAGTGAAGGTGTCACAAGGTGTGTGTTGTGAGAGTGAGACAGTGAAGGTGCACAAGTGTGTGTTGTGAGAGTGAGATAGTGGGAAGGTTGTCACAAGTGTGTGTGTTGTGAGAGTGAGACAGTGAAGGTGTCACAAGTGTGTGTGTTGTGAGAGTGAGACAGTGAAGGTGTCACAAGTGTGTGTGTTGTGAGAGTGAGCAGTGAAGGGTCACAAGTGTGTGTTGTGGGGAGTGAGACAGTGAAGGGTCACAAGTGTGTGTTTTTGAGAGTGAGATAGTGAAGGTGTCTCAAAGGGGTGTGTTGTGAGAGTGAGACAGTGAAGGTGTCACAAGTGTGTGTGTTGTGAGAGTGAGACAGTGAAGGTGTCTCAAGTGTGTGTGTTGTGAGAGTGAGACAGTGAAGGTGTCACAAGTGTGTGTGTTGTGAGAGTGAGACAGTGAAGGTGTCACAAGTGTGTGTTGTGAGAGTGAGACAGTGAAGGTGTCACAAGTGTGTGTGTTGTGAGAGTGAGACAGTGAAGGTGTCACAAGTGTTTGTGTTGTGAGAGTGAGACAGTGAAGGTGTCACAAGTGTGTGTTGTGAGAGTGAGATAGTGAAGGTGTCTCAAGTGTGTGTTGTGAGATTTAGATTTGTGAAAGGTGTCTCAAGTGTGTGTTGTGAGAGTGAAAACAGTGAAGGTGTCTCAAGTGTGTGTTGTGAGAGTGAGACAGTGAAGGTGTCACAAGTGTGTGTTGTGAGAGTGAGATAGTGAAGGTGTCTCAAGTGTGTGTTGTGAGAGTGAGACAGTGAAGGTGTCTCAAGTGTGTGTTGTGAGAGTGAGACAGTGAAGGTGTCTCAAGTGTGTGTTGTGAGAGTGAGACAGTGAAGGTGTCTCAAGTGTGTGTTTGAGAGTGAGACAGGAAGGTGTCACAAGTGTGTTGTGAGGTGAGACAGTGAAGGTGGGCACAAGTGTTTTGGAGAGTGAGATAGTGAAGGTGTCTCAAGTGTGTGTGTTGTGAGAGTGAGACAGTGAAGGTGTCACAAGTGTTTTGTGAGAGTGAGATAGTGAAGGTGTCTCAAGTGTGTGTGTTGTGAGAGTGAGACAGTGAAGGTGTCACAAGTGTGTGTGTTGTGAGAGTGAGACAGTGAAGGTGTCACAAGTGTGTGTGTTGTGAGAGTGAGATAGTGAAGGTGTCTCAAGTGTGTGTGTTGTGAGAGTGAGACAGTGAAGGTGTCTCAAGTGTGTGTGTGTGTTGTGAGAGTGAGACAGTGAAGGTGTCACAAGTGTGTGTTGTGAGAGTGAGATAGTGAAGGTGTCTCAAGTGTGTGTGTTGTGGAGTATGAGACAGTGAAGGTGTCACAAGTGTGTGTGTTGTGAGAGTGAGACAGTGAAGGTGTCACAAGGGGTGTGTGTTGTGAGGAGGAGACAGTGAAGGTGTTTACAAGTGTGTGTGTTGTGAGAGTGAGACAGTGAAGGTTTTCCCCAAGTGTGTGTGTTTGTGAGAGTGAGACAGTGAAATGTCACAAGTGTGTGGTTGTGAGAGTGAGACAGTGAAGGTGTCACAAGTGTGTGTGTTGTGAGAGTGAGACAGTGAAGGTGTCACAAGTGTGTGTGTTGTGAGAGTGAGACAGTGAAGGTGTCACAAGTGTGTGTGTTGTGAGAGTGAGACAGTGAAGGTGTCACAAGTGTGTGTGTTGTGAGAGTGAGACAGTGAAGGTGTCACAAGTGTTTTGTGTTGTGAGAGTGAGACAGTGAAGGTGTCACAAGTGTGTGTGTTGTGAGAGTGAGAAATGAAGGTGTCACAAATGTGTGTGTTTTGAGAGTGAGACAGTGAAGGTGTCTCAAGTGTGTGTGTTGTGGAAAAGTGAGACAGTGAAGGTGTCTCAAGTGTGTGTGTTGTGAGAGTGAGACAGTGAAGGTGTCTCAAGTGTGTGTTGTGAGAGTGAGACAGTGAAGGTGTCACAAGTGGTGTTGTGAGAGTGAGATAGTGAAGGTGTCACAAGTGTGTGTGTGTGTTGTGAGAGTGAGACAGTTTAAGGTGTCACAAGTGTGTGTGTTGTGAGAGTGAGACAGTGAAGGTGTCTCAAGTGGGGTTTTGTTGTGAGAGTGAGACAGTGAAGGTGTCACAAGTGTGTGTGTTGTGAGAGTGAGACAGTGAAGGTTTTCTCAAGTGTGTGTGTTGTGAGAGTGAGACAGTGAAGGTGTCACAAGTGTGTGTGTTGTGAGAGTGAGACAGTGAAGGTGTTCAAGTTTTGTGTGTTGTGAGAGTGAGACAGTGAAGGTGTCTTAAGTGTGTGTGTTGTGAGAGTGAGACAGTGAAGGTGTCTCAAGTGTGTGTGTTGTGAGAGTGAGACAGTGAAGGTGTCACAAGTGTGTGTGTTGTGAGAGTGAGACAGTGAAGGTGTCACAAGTGTGTGTGTGTGTTGTGAGAGTGAGACAGTGAAGGTGTCTCAAGTGTGTGTGTTGTGAGAGTGAGACAGTGAAGGTGTCTCAAGTGTGTGTGTTGTGAGAGTGAGACAGTGAAGGTGTCACAAGTGTGTGTGTTGTGAGAGTGAGACAGTGAAGGTGTCACAAGTGTGTGTGTGTGTTGTGAGAGTGAGACAGTGAAGGTGTCACAAGTGTGTGTGTTGTGAGAGTGAGACAGTGAAGGGGGTTTACAAGTGTGTGTTTTGGAGAGTGAGACAGTGAAGGTGTCTCAAGTGTGTGTGTTGTGAGAGTGAGATAGTGAAGGTGTCTCAAGTGTGTGTGTTGTGAGAGTGAGACAGTGAAGGTGTCACAAGTGTGTGTTGTGAGAGTGAGACAGTGAAGGGTCACAAGTGTGTGTGTTTGTGAGAGTGAGACAGTGAAGGTGTCACAAGTGTGTGTGTTGTGAGAGTGAGACAGTGAAGGTGTCACAAGTGTGTGTGTGTGTTTTGTGAGAGTGAGACAGTGAAGGTGTCACAAGGTGTGTTGTTGTGAGAGTGAGACAGTGAAGGTGTCACAAGTGTGTGTGTGTGTTGTGAGAGTGAGACAGTGAAGGTGTCACAAGTGTGTGTGTTGTGAGAGTGAGACAGTGAAGGTGTCACAAGTGTGTGTGTTGTGAGAGTGAGACAGTGAAGGTGTCACAAGTGTGTGTGTTGTGAGAGTGAGACAGTGAAGGTGTCTCAAGTGTGTGTGTTGTGAGAGTGAGACAGTGAAAAGGGGTCTCAAGTGTGTGTGTTGTGAGAGTGAGACAGTGAAGGTGTCACAAGTGTGTGTGTTGTTTAGAGTGAGACAGTGAAGGATGTCACAAGTTTTGTGTGTTGTGAGAGTGAGACAGTGAAGGTGTCACAAGTGTGTGTGTTGTGAGAGTGAGGGCAGTGAAGGGTGTCACAAGTGTGTGTGTTGTGAGAGTGAGACAGTGAAGGTTTTCACAAGTGTGTGTGTTGTTGAGAGTGAGACAGTGAAGGTGGGCACAAGTGTTTTGTGTTGTGAGAGTGAGACAGTGAAGGTGTCACAAGTGTGTGTGTTGTGAGAGTGAGACAGTGAAGGTGTCACAAGTGTGTGTGTTGTGAGAGTGAGACAGTGAAGGTGTCACAAGTGTGTGTGTGTTGTGAGAGTGAGACAGTGAAGGTGTCACAAGTGTGTGTGTGTGTTGTGAGAGTGAGACAGTGAAGGTGTCACAAGTGTGTGTTGTGAGAGTGAGATAGTGAAGGTGTCTCAAGTGTGTGTGTTGTGAGAGTGAGACAGTGAAGGTGTCTCAAGTGTGTGTTGTGAGAGTGAGACAGTGAAGGTGTCACAAGTGTGTGTTGTTTAGAGTGGGGATAGTGAAGGTGTGTCACAAGTGTGTGTGTTGTGAGAGTGAGACAGTGAAGGTGTCACAAGTGTGTGTTGTGAGAGTGAGATAGTGAAGGTGTCACAAGTGTGTGTGTTGTGAGAGTGAGACAGTGAAGGTGTCACAAGTGTGTGTGTTGTGAGAGTGAGACAGTGAAGGTGTCACAAGTGTGTGTGTGTGTTGTGAGAGTGAGACAGTGAAGGTTTTCACAGTGTGTGTGTTGTGAGAGTGAGATAGTGAAGGTTGTCACAAGTGTGTGTGTTGTGAGGGGTGAGACAGTGAAGGTGTCTCAAGTGTGTGTTGTGAGAGTGGACAGTGAAGGTGTCACAAGTGTGTGTTGTGGGGAGTGAGATAGTGAAGGTTCACAAGTGTGTGTGTTGTGAGAGTGAGGGCAGTGAAGGTGTCACAAGTGTGTGTGTTGTGAGAGTGAGACAGTGAAGGTGTCACAAGTGTGTGTGTGTGTTGTGGGGTGAGACAGTGAAGGTTGGGCACAAGTGTGTGGTGTGAGAGTGAGACAGTGAAGGTGTCACAAGTGTGTGTTGTGGGGAGTGAGATAGTGAAGGTGTTCAAGTGTGTGTTGTGAGAGTGAGACAGTGAAGGTGTCACAAGTGTGTGTGTTGTGAGAGTGAGACAGTGAAGGGTGTCTCAAGTGTGTGTGTTGTGAGAGTTTAGACAGTGAAGGTGTCACAAGTGTTTTGTGTGTTGTGAGAGTGAGACAGTGAAGGTGTCACAAGTGTGTGTTGTGGAGTGAGACAGGAAGGTGTCACAAGTGTGTGTTGTTGTGAAGTGAGACAGTGAAGGTGTCACAAGGTTTGTGTTGTGAGAGTGAGACAGTGAAGGTGTTTACAAGTGTGTGTTGTGAGAGTGAGATAGTGAAGGTGTCTCAAGTGTGTGTTGTGAGAGTGAGATAGTGAAGGTGTCTCAAGTGTGTGTTGTGAGAGTGAGACAGTGAAGGTTTTCTCAAGTGTGTGTTGTGAGAGTGAGACAGTGAAGGTGTCTCAAGTGTGTGTTGTGAGAGTGGACAGTGAAGGTGTCTCAAGTGTGTGTTGTGAGAGTGAGACAGTGAAGGTGTCTCAAGTGTGGTAAAAGTGGGTCAGGGGTTGTGAGAGTGAGACAGTGAAGGTGTCACAAGTTGTGTTGTGAGAGTGAGACAGTGAAGGTGTCACAAAATGTTTTGTGAGAGTGAGATAGTGAAGGTGTCTCAAGTGTGTGTGTTGTGAGAGTGAGACAGTGAGGTGTCACAAGTGTTTTGGAGAGTGAGGATAGTGAAGGTGTCTCAAGTGTGTGTGTTGTGAGAGTGAGACAGGAAGGTGTCACAAGTGTGTGTGTTGTGAGAGTGGGGGCAGTGAAGGTGTCACAAATGTGTGTGTTGTGAGAGTGGATAGTGAAGGTGTCTCAAGTGTGTGTGGGTTTTGAGAGTGAGACAGTGAAGGTGCTCAAGTGTGTGTGTGTGTTGTGAGAGTGAGGACAGTGAAGGTGTCACAAGTGTTTTGTTGTGAGAGTGAGATAGTGAAGGTGTCTCAAGGTGTGTGTTGTTTAGAGTGGAGACAGTGAAGGTGTCAACAAGTGTGTGTGTTGTGAGAGTGAGACAGTGAAGGTGTCACAAGGTGTGTGTTGTGAGAGTGAGACAGTGAAGGTGTCACAAGTGTGTGTGTTGTGGGAGTGAGACAGTGAAAGGTGTCACAAGTGTGTGTGTTGTGAGAGTGAGACAGTGAAGGTGTCACAAGTGTGTGTGTTGTGGGGAGTGAGACAGTGAAGGTGTCCAAAAGTGTGTGGGGTTTTGAGAGTGAGACAGTGAAGGTGTCACAAGTGTGTGTGTTGTGAGAGGTGAGACAGTGAAGGTGTCACAAGTGTGTGTGTTTGTGAGAGTGAGAAGTGAAGGTGTCACAAGTGTGTGTGTTGTGAGAGTGAGACAGTTTAAGGTGTCACAAGTGTGTGTGTTGTGAGAGGGGAGACAGTGAAGGTGTCACAAGTGTGTGTGTTGTGAGGGGTGAGACAGTGAAGGTTTTCACAAGTGTGTGTGTGTGTTTTGTGAGAGTGAGACAGTGAAGGTGTCACAAGTGTGTTGTGTTGTGAGAGTGAGACAGTGAAGGTGTCACAAGTGTGTTTTGTGTGTTGTGAGAGTGAGACAGTGAAGGTGTCACAAGTGGTGTGTTGTGAGAGTGGACAGTGAAGGTGTCACAAGTGTGTTGTTGTGAGAGTGAGACAAATGAAGGTGTCACAAGTGTGTGTGTTGTGAGAGTGAGACAGTGAAGGTGTCTCAAGTGTGGGGTGTTGTGAGAGTGAGACAGTTTAAGGTGTCTCAAGGTGTGTGTTGTGAGAGTGAGACAGTGAAGGTGTCAACAAGTGGTGTGTGTTGTGAGAGTGAGACAGTGAAGGTGTCACAAGTGTGTGTTTTTGTGAGAGTGAGACAGTGAAGGTGTCACAAGTGTGTGTGTTGTGAGAGTGAGACAGTGAAGGTGTCACAAGTGTGTGTGTTGTGAGAGTGAGACAGTGAAAGGTGTCCAAGTGTTTTGTGTTGTGAGAGTGAGACAGTGAAGGGGTCACAAGTGTGTGTGTTGTGAGAGTGAGACAGTTTAAGGTGTCACAAGTGTGTGTGTTGTGAGAGTGAGACAGTGAAGGTGTCACAAGTGTGTGTGTTGTGAGAGTGAGACAGTGAAGGTGTCACAAGTGTGTGTGTTGTGAGAGTGAGATAGTGAAGGTGTCACAAGTGTGTGTGTGTGTTGTGAGAGTGAGACAGTGAAGGTTTTCACAAGTGTGTGTTGTGAGGAGTGAGATAGTGAAGGTGTCTCAAGTGTGTGTGTTGTTTAGAGTGAGACAGTGAAGGTGTCTCAAGTGTGTGTTGTGAGAGTGAGACAGTGAAGGTGTCACAAGTGTGTGTTGTGAGAGTGAGATAGTGAAGGTGTCACAAGTGTGTGTGTTGTGAGAGTGAGACAGTGAAGGTGGGCACAAGTGTGTTGTTGTGAGAGTGAAAATAGTGAAGGTGTCACAAGTGTTTTGTGTTGTGAGAGTGAGACAGTGAAGGTGTCACAAGTGTGGTGTTTGTGAGAGTGAGGACAGTGAAGGTTTTCACAAGTGTGTGTGTGTGTTGTGAGAGTGAGACAGTGAAGGTGTCACAAGTGTGTGTTGTGAGGGGTGAGATAGTGAAGGTTGTCACAAGGTGTGTGTGTTGTGAGAGTGAGACAGTGAAGGTGTCTCAAGTGTGTGTTGTGAGAGTGAGACAGTGAAGGTGTCACAAGTGTGTGTTGTGAGAGTGAGATAGTGAAGGTGTCACAAGTGTGTGTGTTGTGAGAGTGAGACAGTGAAGGTGTCACAAGTGTGTGTTGTGAGAGTGGATAGTGAAGGTGTCACAAGTGTGTGTGTTGTGTGAGTGAGAAAAGTGAAGGTGTCACAAGTGTGTGTGTTGTGGGGAGTGGAGACAGTGAAGGTGTCACAAGTGTTTTGTGTGTGTTGTGAGAGTGAGACAGTGAAGGTGTCCCCAAGTGTGTGTTGTGAGAGTGAGACAGTGGGAAAGGGGCACAAGTTGTGTTGTTGAGAGTGAGTAGTGAAGGTGTCTCAAGTGTTGTGTTGTGAGAGTGAGACAGTGAAGGTGTCACAAGTGTGTGTGTTGTGAGAGTGAGACAGTGAAGGTGTCTCAAGTTTTGTGTTGTGAGAGTGAGACAGTTTAAGGTTTTCACAAGTGTGTGTGTTGTGAGAGTGAGACAGTGAGGTGTCACAGTGTGTGTTGTTGAGAGTGAGACAGTGAAGGTGTCACAAGTGTGTGTGTTGTGGAGAGTGGGGACAGTGAAGGTGTCACAAGTGTTTGTGTTGTGAGAGTGAGACAGTGAAGGTGTCACAAGTGTGTGTTGTGAGAGTGAGATAGTGAAGGTGTCTCAAGTGTTGTGTTGTGAGAGTGAGATAGTGAAGGTGTCTCAAGTGTGTTTGTGAGAGTGAGCAGTGAAGGTGTCTCAAGTGTGTGTTTGTGAGAGTGAGACGTGAAGGGGTCTCAAATGTTGTGTTGTGAGAGTGAGACAGTGGGGGTGTCTTTAAGTGTGTGTTGTTTAGAGTGAGACAGTGAAGGTGTCTCAAGTGTGTGTTGTGAGAGTGAGACAGTGAAGGTGTCTCAAGTGTGTGTTGTGAGAGTGAGACAGTGAAGGTGTCACAAGTGTGTTGTGAGAGTGAGACAGTGAAGGTGTCACAAGTGTTTTGTGAGAGTGAGATAGTGAAGGTGTCTCAAGTGTGTGTGTTGTGAGAGTGAGACAGTGAAGGTGTCACAAGTGTTTTGTGAGAGTGAGATAGTGAAGGTGTCTCAAGTGTGTGTGTTGTGAGAGTGAGACAGTGAAGGTGTCACAAGTGTGTGTGTTGTGAGAGTGAGACAGTGAAGGTGTCACAAGTGTGTGTGTTGTGAGAGTGAGATAGTGAAGGTGTCTCAAGTGTGTGTGTTGTGAGAGTGAGACAGTGAAGGTGTCTCAAGTGTGTGTGTGTGTTGTGAGAGTGAGACAGTGAAGGTGTCACAAGTGTGTGTTGTGAGAGTGAGATAGTGAAGGTGTCTCAAGTGTGTGTGTTGTGAGAGTGAGACGTGGGGGTGTCACAAGTGTGTGTGTTGTGAGAGTGAGACAGTGAAGGTGTCACAAGTGTGTGTGTTGTGAGAGTGAGACAGTGAAGGTGTCACAAGTGTGTGTGTTGTGAGAGTGAGACAGTTTAAAGGTGTCACAAGTGTGTGTGTTGTGAGAGTGAGACAGTGAAGGTGTCACAAGTGTGTGTGTTGTGAGAGTGAGACAGTGAAGGTGTCACAAGTGTGTGTGTTGTGAGAGTGAGACAGTGAAGGTGTCACAAGTGTGTGTGTTGTGGAGTGAGACAGGAAGGTGTCACAAGTGTGTGTGTTGTGAGAGTGAGACAGTGAAGGTGTCACAAGTGTGTGTGTGTGTGTTGTGAGAGTGAGACAGTGAAGGTGTCACAAGTGTGTGTGTTGTGAGAGTGAGACAGTGAAGGTGTCACAAGTGTGTGTGTTGTGAGAGTGAGACGTGAAGGGTGGTCACAAGTGTGGTGTGTTGTGAGAGTGAGACAGTGAAGGTGTCTCAAGTGTGTGTGTTGTGAGAGTGAGACAGTTTAAGGTGTCTCAAGTGTGTGTGTTGTTTAGAGTGAGACGTGAAGGTGTCTCAAATGTGTGTGTTGTGAGAAGTGAGACAGTGAAGGTGTCACAAGTGTGTGTGTTGTGAGAGTGAGATAGTGAAGGTGTCACAATGTGTTTGGTGGGGTTTTGAGAGTGAGACAGTGAAGGTTTTTCAAGTGTGTGTGTTTTTGAGAGTGAGACAGTGAAGGTGTCTCAAGTGTGTGTGTTGTGAGAGTGGGGCAGTGAAGGTGTCACAAGTGTGTGTGTTGTGAGAGTGAGACAGTGAAGGTGTCTCAAGTGTGTGTGTTTGAGAGTGAGACAGTGAAGGTGTCACAAGTGTGGTGTTGTGAGAGTGGGCAGTGAAGGTGTCAAGTGTGTGTGTTTGTGAGAGTGAGACAGTGAAGGTTCTCAAGTGTGGGGTGTTGTGAGAGTGGACAGTGAAGGTGTCTCAATGTGTGGGGTTTTTGAGAGTGAGACAGTGAAGGTGTCACAAGTGTGTGTGTTGTGAGAGTTTAGACAAATGAAGGTGTCACAAGTGTGTGTGTGTGTTGTGAGAGTGAGACAGTGAAGGTGTCTCAAGTGTGTGTGTTGTGAGAGTGAGACAGTGAAGGGGGTCTCAAGTGTGTGTGTTGGAGAGTGAGACAGTGAAGGTGTCACAAGTGTGTGTGTTGTGAGAGTGAGACAGTGAAGGTGTCACAAGTTTTGTGTGGTGTTGTGAGAGTGAGGGCAGTGAAGGTGTCACAAGTGTGTGTGTTTGTGAGAGTGAGACAGTGAAGGTGTCACAAGTGTGTGTGTTGTGAGAGTGAGACAGTGAAGGTGTCTCAAGTGTGTGTGTTGTGAGAGTGAGATAGAGAAGGTTGTCTCAAGTGTGTGTGTTGTGAGAGTGAGGCAGTGAAGGTGTCAACAAGTGTGTGTTGTGAGAGTGAGACAGTGAAGGTGTCACAAGTGTGTGTGTTGTGAGATGAGACAGTGAAGGTTGTCACAAGTGTGTGTGTTGTGAGAGTGAGACAGTGAAGGTGTCACAAGTGTGTGTGTGTGTTTTGTGAGAGTGAGACAGTGAAGGTGTCACAAGTGTGTGTGTTGTGAGAGTGAGACAGTGAAGGTGTCACAAGTGTGTGTGTGTGTTGTGAGAGTGAGACAGTGAAAAGGGTCACAAGTGTGTGTGTTGTGAGAGTGAGACAGTGAAGGTGTCACAAGTGTGTGTGTTGTGAGAGTGAGACAGTGAAGGTGTCACAAGTGTGTGTGTTGTGAGAGTGAGATAGTGAAGGTGTCACAAGTGTGTGTGTTGTGAGAGTGAGATAGTGAAGGTGTCACAAGTGTGTGTGTTGTGAGAGTGAGACAGTGAAGGTGTCACAAGTGTGTGTGTTGTGAGAGTGAGATAGTGAAGGTGTCACAAGTGTGTTATAATCTACGCTGTATTTCTTTAATTGTTATTCTCTGTGATCCATTTTTCTTTTAGAAATTTAGATTTTTTGTAAATTCTCTCTTCCTCTCTCTCAACACAGTTATAATAATAATAATAATAATAATAATAATAATAATAGGGAAAGAGAGAGAGAGAGAGAGGGAAAGAGAGAGAGAGAGAGAGAGAGAGAGAGAGAGAGAGAGAGAGAAAGAGAGAGGAGGAGAGAGAGATGGAGAGATGGAGAGATGGAGAGAGAGAGAGAGAGAGAGAGAGAGAGAGAGAGAGAGAGGAGAGAGAGAGAGAGGAGAGAGAGAGAGAGAGAGATGGAGAGAGAGAGAGAGAGAGAGAGAGAGAGAGAGAGAGAGGAGAGAGAGAGAGAGAGAGAGAGATATGGAGAGAGAGAGACTGGTGAGCTCCCAGTAAGTCAAGTTCTGGCTCCCTTACTGCTCAGACACCTGTAAATTTCACGTACACAAACATCAACCCGATTATTACCATGTTGGAAAGAAATACATACACATGTACATATTAACTGAGGCCACTCATCACCTGCAGAATGCCTGCGAAGATCGTTATCAAATCACCTGATGTTCATATGCTAATTCTGAGCGAGTGTTGGTGGTGGGGATGTAGGATAGAGGAGGAGGGAGAGAGGAAGAGTGAAGGAGATAGATAGAGAGAGAAAAGGATGAGGGAAGGGAGGGTGAAGATGAGGTCATCGTCCTAGCGATATTATCCCCCACCAGACCTCCTGGTTGCTGACATGATCAGTCAGGTTTTTAGTATCCGCTCCCCGCAGCCCAATGTATGCACTACAGCCCGGCTGATCAGGAAATGATTTGAGGAAATTGTCGATTAATCCATTGAGTGAGAACTCAGTGTAATGGGACCACGGCTCTTTAACACCCCCCTCCATGCGTATAGGGGATTACCAGCAGACCTCTGTCTTCAAGAGGGAAGTTACCTGGAGGTTATTCCGGGGATCAACGCCCCCGCGGCCCGGTCCATGACCAGGCCTCCCGATGGATCAGGTCCTGATCAACTAGGCTGTTACTGCTGGCCGCACGCAGTCCAACGTACGAGCCACAGCCCGGCTGATCCGGCACTGACTTTAGGTATCTGTCCAGCTCTCTCTTGAAGGCAGCCAGGGGTTTATTGGCAATTCCCCTAATGCTTGATGGGAGGCTGTTAAACAGTCTTGGGCCCCGGACACTTATGGTTAACAATTTTATCGAGCCAGTTTTTGATCAGCCGGGATGTAATGCATGTGTTGGGCTGAGAGCAGCGAGCATCAACAGCCTGATCGATCAGGCCAGCAACCAGAGGCCTGGTCTAGGACCGGAGAAGCCTACTGGTAATTATTACTTCCAAGTCTCGCATGTAGAACCTTCGCTCTGTTGAATAAGTTGAGTTTGTTCTGTACTCTGTTACATGTATCTTTATTTCCTCTATTATTCCATAGCGGAGTAAATTTAACTTGTTAAAAATCACGTTGTGTTTGAGGTTCACTGAAAGACTTGATTTATATTCGCCTGAAGGTTCATTCTCTTCGACGGACGCCACTCTCATAGCTATTCTAGTGTCATCAGCGACGGGTGTTTCGGAACTATGATTTATGTCCTTGTCACTGAGGGATATATGTAAAAGGAAAAGTAGTGGGGAGAGTACCTTGCCTTGAGGAACAGTTTTTTACTGTGGCAGCCTCCGACTTCTCTCTGCTACTACTGCTCTCTAGGTTCTGTTGATTTAGTTAAATATCCCTCGGCTTACTTTTCCAGTTATTCTTTTAGCACGCATTTTGTGTGCCATCATAGCATGGTCGAACACTTGCAGAATCAGTGTACACCACACAAGCATTTAGCTTGTCTTCCAGTAATGATCTAGCGGTTGTGAAAAGCAGAAGTGACCTTCCCTACCCCGATTCTGCCCTGCATTGTGCAACTGCTGTGAGTACATGTGATTTACAATCTTGCTTCCTAGGACGGGTTCAAAGATTTTGATGACGTGTTAAATTATCACAAGTGTTTTATCGCTTCCTTTGCGAAGTGGGGGTAATACCAGTGGTGTTTAGTGACTAGTACGACAGTGTCTACCCTCCTCCATAAAATAAATAGTGGTTGCTTGCAATTTTGATAAATATGGAATTCCACGAGTCTGGACCTGGAGCAGGATACATGCTCATGATGTCAATGACTTCTTTAACTGGGGAAAGGGTTGACATCGGAAATTGTGGACATGTCGACAGTATTTTAAGTCTCATGAAGAACTCGTTTGAGTCTTTGTTCTGTAGACTGATGAGGGGTTCATTAGGACAGTCGTAATGTGAGTGCAGTATTTCACTCATTTACTTATTATCATCAGTGTATGTTCCGTCCTCTCTGAGTGAAGGTCATCTACTGGGCGTCAGGTTCACCCTGGATTTTGCCTAAGTGAAATATTGCCTAACCTTTACCGGCCATGAGCCAGGCTCGTCTGATGCTTGCCTGGTCAACCAGGCTGTTGCTACTGGAGGCCCGCTGCCCCACATATCCATCACAACCTGGTTGATCTGTGGTAGAAGCCTCCCTCTGGAAGGCTTCTACACTTGTTCCAACCATGTTGCGGTTTCTTCTTATTTCATTTATGGCTGCTCTCTCTCTTTCTCTCTCTCTCAGATTCTGTATGACTCAGTTTGTGTGCGATGATCTCTTAATTCTGTGACCAGAGTTTCCCCTTCATGCTTCAGAGTCTATGAAGGATTGATACAGAAATACGTTTTGTCAATAAGAAGCTGTCGAAATACGCTATACACTAGCAAGTTAAACATAAGAAAAATTAACGTTGATATATAATTAATTTAATCATAGTTAACAAAGAGAACGTGGGTAAATTGACTAAATTATAGAGGAACTAACAATCAAGGAACTTTATCGTGGGAACAGAATATTCAGTAGAGATTAATTACGCAAATTAACAGTGAAAATAACAGGAAAAAAAGTAGTTAAGAGGAGGAAATTAACGGTATTAGAGACGGGTCGAGGTCGGCGGTCAAACGGTGCCAACAGCCTTGTGTCGGCCACTTTATATTAATTACCCTTAATTATCTTTTAATGATGGTAATTACGGCAGAAGAACCATCAACATCGACCCCCTTGGTCCGTGCCTCTCCGGGTATAAATTACGCGCTGATAATTACCGTTTAGTAGATATATATCTATGATGTGTGTAATAAATTGCTAATTACTTTTTGTTTAGTGCCATTATCAAAATTATCTTAATTACTAAGGCAGCGGAGCCATGGTTGGCATGACACGCGATATGCTCCCTCCAGCTCCCCCCCCCCCCACTTTATGCTCCGTACTTCCTGGGGCCCCCTTTCCTAACATGCTACTGCTCTTTCCCGGGGCCCCACTTGAGGTCGTCTCTGGAGGCTCCACCTGACACTTCACCTCGGGGCCCTTCACGTTCCACACTGGGTCGTTATGCGCTACACAGAGCTTGTTATGCTCCACACAGTTTGCAAAGTGCTTACACTGGGCTGTTTAGATAATGTTATGCCCCATCTGTGGCCTGTTATGCTCCACCCAGGGCCTGTTAGAGTCCAAAAGGTGTTATTCTTCACCCTCAGGGCCTATCACGTTCCACACATGGCCCCTTACCCTCAACACATTGAACCTTATGCTGTTCAAATGGCCCTTTATGCTCCACACAGGACTCGTTATACCTCATACAGGGTCCGTTAGGCTCCACACAAAGCATCATGCTTCAGGATTCAGGAAATCGTCAAGCAAACCAGGGACTGGTGAGACTTGAACTCATGGTAAGGACTCGCTTGCCACGGGGTTGATCCCCCACCAGTTTGTGATTTATTATGCTTCTCACGGGGCCTGGTTGTGCTTTAAACATAGATCATTATGCCTCTCACAAGGCCCTGTTGTGCTTTATCCATAGATCATTATGCCTCTCACAGGGCCCGGTTGTGCTCTACACATAGATCATTATGCCTTTTACAGGGCCAGGTTGTGCTCTACACATAGATCATTATGCTCCATACAGGGCACAGTTGTGTTACACATAGATCATTATGCTCCACACAGGGCATGTTATGGTCCGCCCGAAGCCTGGAACGCTTGGCCCGGGGCCACACCCACTATTGTTTAAAGAAATGGTGTGCGAGAGCCCTCAAGGTGTGTGCAGTTGGCGAGAAAATTAATATATGCTAATTTGTCCTTGGGCACACCTGCCATCTCTCATTCCTGCTGCTGCTGCTACTGTAATGCTCGGGCCTGAGGCCACCCCAACAGATGTTATTATTATCACCACTTCTATATTGCTCTTTGTTCTGTTTTTATGACAAGTGATACACAATACAGTCGAAATAACGATTATTATTATTCCGTGCGTAGGACTGTTATTTGGAAGTGCTTGTGTGCGTGTTGCTCTCCAGCCGGAGTGTTATGATGCATGTTAAGAAGTGTTTGTCAAGTTTCCTCTATAAACTGCATTATAAGGGGAACATTTGAACATTTTAGTGGTTCCTTCAGTTATTGTTCAGTATCCAGTGATTCTTAGTTGTTTAACTCTCTTAGTATATTGAGAAATTTACATCACCGCAGGATGAACTTAATGATTCTAGAATGTTCTTAAGATACATCATCGCTAGAATGTTCTTAAGATACATCATCGCTAAAATGTTCTTAAGATACATCATCACTAGAATGTTCTTAAGATACATCACTAGAATGTTCTTATGATACATCACTAGAATGTTCTTAAGATACATCATCACTAGAATGTTCTTAAGATACATCATCACTAGAATGTTCTTATGATACATCATCACTAGAATGTTCTTAAGATACATCACTAGAATGTTCTTAAGATACATCACTAGAATGTTCTTAAGATACATCACTAGAATGTTCTTAAGATACATCACTAGAATGTTCTTAAGATACATCATCACTAGAATGTTCTTATGATACATCATCACTAGAATGTTCTTAAGATACATCACTAGAATGTTCTTAAAATACATCACTAGAATGTTCTTAAGATACATCACTAGAATGTTCTTAAGATACATCACTAGAATGTTCTTAAGATACATCATCACTAGAATGTTCTTAATATACATAATCACTAGAATGTTCTTAAGATACATCAATACTAGAATGTTCTTAAGATACATCAGTACTAGAATGTTCTTAAGATACATCATCACTAGAATGTTCTTAAGATACATCATCACTAGAATGTTCTTAAGATACATCAGTACTAGAATGTTCTTAAGATACATCACTAGAATGTTCTTAAGATACATCATCACTAGAATGTTCTTAATATACATAATCACTAGAATGTTCTTAAGATACATCATCACTAGAATGTTCTTAAGATACATCATCACTAGAATGTTCTTAAGATACATCATCACTAGAATGTTCTTAAGATACATCACTAGAATGTTCTTAAGATCAACACTAGAATGTTCTTAAGATACATCAACACTAGAAAGTTCTTAAGATACATCAACGCTAGAAAGTTCTTAAGATACATCACTAGAATGTTCTTAAGATACATCATCACTAGAATGTTCTTAAGATACATCACTAGAATGTTCTTAAGATACATCATCACTAGAATGTTCTTAAGATACATCACTAGAATGTTCTTAAGATACATCACTAGAATGTTCTTAAGATACATCATCACTAGAATGTTCTTAAGATACATCACTAGAATGTTCTTAAGATACATCACTAGAATGTTCTTAAGATACATCACTAGAATGTTCTTAAGATACATCATCACTAGAATGTTCTTAAGATACATCATCACTAGAATGTTCTTAAGATACATCATCACTAGAATGTTCTTAAGATACATCATCACTAGAATGTTCTTAAGATACATCACTAGAATGTTCTTAAGATACATCATCACTAGAATGTTCTTAAGATACATCATCACTAGAATGTTCTTAAGATACATCAATACTAGAATGTTCTTAAGATACAACACTAGAATGTTCTTAAGATACATCATCACTAGAATGTTCTTAAGATACATCATCACTAGAATGTTCTTAAGATACATCACTAGAATGTTCTTAAGATACATCATCACTAGAATGTTCTTAAGATACATCATCACTAGAATGTTCTTAAGATACATCAATACTAGAATGTTCTTAAGATACAACACTAGAATGTTCTTAAGATACATCATCACTAGAATGTTCTTAAGATACATCAATACTAGAATGTTCTTAAGATACAACACTAGAATGTTCTTAAGATACATCATCACTAGAATGTTCTTAAGATACATCACTAGAATGTTCTTAAGATACATCATCACTAGAATGTTCTTAAGATACATCATCACTAGAATGTTCTTAAGATACATCATCACTAGAATGTTCTTAAGATACATCATCACTAGAATGTTCTTAAGATACATCATCACTAGAATGTTCTTAAGATACATCACTAGAATGTTCTTAAGATACATCACTAGAATGTTCTTAAGATACATCATCACTAGAATGTTCTTAAGATACATCATCACTAGAATGTTCTTAAAATATATCATCACTAGAATGTTCTTAAGATACATCACTAGAATGTTCTTAAGATACATCATCACTAGAATGTTCTTAAGATATATCATCACTAGAATGTTCTTAAGATACATCACTAGAATGTTCTTAAGATACATCAGCACTAGAATGTTCTTAAGATATATCATCACTAGAATGTTCTTAAGATACATCACTAGAATGTTCTTAAGATACATCATCACTAGAATGTTCTTAAGATACATCACTAGAATGTTCTTAAGATACATCATCACTAGAATGTTCTTAAGATGCATCATCACTAGAATGTTCTTAAGATACATCACTAGAATGTTCTTAAGATACATCATCACTAGAATGTTCTTAAGATACATCATCACTAGAATGTTCTTAAGATACATCATCACTAGAATGTTCTTAAGATACATCATCACTAGAATGTTCTTAAGATACATCATCACTAGAATGTTCTTAAGATACATCATCACTAGAATGTTCTTAAGATACATCACTAGAATGTTCTTAAGATACATCATCACTAGAATGTTCTTAATATACATCATCACTAGAATGTTCTTAAGCTACATCATCACTAGAATGTTCTTAAGATACATCATCACTAGAATGTTCTTAAGATACATCACTAGAATGTTCTTAAGATACATCATCACTAGAATGTTCTTAAGATACATCACTAGAATGTTCTTAAGATACATCACTAGAATGTTCTTAAGATACATCATCACTAGAATGTTCTTAAGATACATCATCACTAGAATGTTCTTAAGATACATCACTAGAATGTTCTTAAGATACATCATCACTAGAATGTTCTTAAGATACATCACTAGAATGTTCTTAAGATACATCATCACTAGAATGTTCTTAAGATACATCACTAGAATGTTCTTAAGATACATCATCACTAGAATGTTCTTAATATACATCATCACTAGAATGTTCTTAAGCTACATCATCACTAGAATGTTCTTAAGATACATCATCACTAGAATGTTCTTAAGATACATCACTAGAATGTTCTTAAGATACATCATCACTAGAATGTTCTTAAGATACATCACTAGAATGTTCTTAAGATACATCACTAGAATGTTCTTAAGATACATCATCACTAGAATGTTCTTAAGATACATCATCACTAGAATGTTCTTAAGATACATCACTAGAATGTTCTTAAGATACATCATCACTAGAATGTTCTTAAGATACATCACTAGAATGTTCTTAAGATACATCATCACTAGAATGTTCTTAAGATACATCACTAGAATGTTCTTAAGATACATCACTAGAATGTTCTTAAGATACATCATCACTAGAATGTTCTTAAGATACATCATCACTAGAATGTTCTTAAGATACATCACTAGAATGTTCTTAAGATACATCATCACTAGAATGTTCTTAAGATACATCACTAGAATGTTCTTAAGATACATCATCACTAGAATGTTCTTAAGATACATCACTAGAATGTTCTTAAGATACATCATCACTAGAATGTTCTTAAGATACATCATCACTAGAATGTTCTTAAGATACATCACTAGAATGTTCTTAAGATACATCATCACTAGAATGTTCTTAAGATACATCACTAGAATGTTCTTAAGATACATCATCACTAGAATGTTCTTAAGATACATCACTAGAATGTTCTTAAGATACATCATCACTAGAATGTTCTTAAGATGTCATTAGTTGTTGATATTTTATTTCCTTGGTTTTATGCAATTATTTATGTATATATTTTGTATTTCGTGTTGTTTGTAACATTTGTGTTTCGTGTATTTCTCGAACTTTGGAAAACTCTTATATTTCATGTGAGTTTTGTTATTATTTTTTGTTTATGTATTGTATTTCCCGCTGTTTTAGCGTTCTTTGGGGGGGGGAGAGTTATGTAAAATTTCCCGCGTTTTTTTAGTTTTTTATGTGTCTAGTATTTAACTCTTTTTTTTAAACGTTTCTCTGCTGTTTCCGGCTTTTTTTTTAATTATTCATGTTTATGTCTTATTTCCCAGTTTTTCTGTGTTACCGTTTTATATTTCCGGAGTTTTAAGTGAGTCATTAGTACGCTTAATTTGTATTACATTCTGTAATAATAATTTTATGATCAATATTCAGTGTATTTAAGGTTGAAGACTCACACGATGTATGTCACCTAACAATCACAGGTGTTATATTATGTATAGATATTAAGCCTGGTTCTTGTACCTTCAGTATATATACTTATAAAAAACTAACAGACACTTACATACACACGTCCAACATATTTACGTCACAGTCCCCAGGGTTTTTTTTTCCCCAGTGTTGAGTCTGGCTCTCCCACACCAGTGTTCAGCAGTAGTCTGCCCTGAGTCTGGCTCTCCCACACCAGTGTTCAGCAGTAGTCTGCCCTGAGTCTGGCTCTCCCACACCAGTGTTCAGCAGTAGTCTGCCTTGAGTCTGGCTCTCCCACACCAGTGTTCAGCAGTAGTCTGCCTTGAGTCTGGCTCTCCCACACCAGTGTTCAGCAGTAGTCTGCCCTGAGTCTGGCTCTCCCACACCAGTGTTCAGCAGTAGTCTGCCTTGAGTCTGGCTCTCCCACACCAGTGTTCAGCAGTAGTCTGCCTTCAGTCTGGCTCTCCCACACCAGTGTTCAGCAGTAGTCTGCCTTCAGTCTGGCTCTCCCACACCAGTGTTCAGCAGTAGTCTGCCCTGAGTCTGGCTCTCCCACACCAGTGTCCAGCAGTAGTCTGCCTTGAGTCTGGCTCTCCCACACCAGTGTTCAGCAGTAGTCTGCCTTCAGTCTGGCTCTCCCACACCAGTGTTCAGCAGTAGTCTGCCTTCAGTCTGGCTCTCCCACACCAGTGTTCAGCAGTAGTCTGCCTTGAGTCTGGCTCTCCCACACCAGTGTTCAGCAGTAGTCTGCCTTGAGTCTGGCTCTCCCACACCAGTGTTCAGCAGTAGTCTGCCTTGAGTCTGGCTCTCCCACACCAGTGTTCAGCAGTAGTCTGCCTTGAGTCTGGCTCTCCCACACCAGTGTTCAGCAGTAGTCTGCCTTGAGTCTGGCTCTCCCACACCAGTGTTCAGCAGTAGTCTGCCTTGAGTCTGGCTCTCCCACACAAGTGTTCAGCAGTAGTCTGCCTTCAGTCTGGCTCTCCCACACCAGTGTTCAGCAGTAGTCTGCCTTGAGTCTGGCTCTCCCACACCAGTGTTCAGCAGTAGTCTGCCTTGAGTCTGGCTCTCCCACACCAGTGTTCAGCAGTAGTCTGCCTTCAGTCTGGCTCTCCCACACCAGTGTTCAGCAGTAGTCTGCCTTGAGTCTGGCTCTCCCACACCAGTGTTCAGCAGTAGTCTGCCTTCAGTCTGGCTCTCCCACACCAGTGTTCAGCAGTAGTCTGCCTTCAGTCTGGCTCTCACACACCAGTGTTCAGCAGTAGTCTGCCTTCAGTCTGGCTCTCCCACACCAGTGTTCAGCAGTAGTCTGCCTTGAGTCTGGCTCTCCCACACCAGTGTTCAGCAGTAGTCTGCCTTGAGTCTGGCTCTCCCACACCAGTGTTCAGCAGTAGTCTGCCTTGAGTCTGGCTCTCCCACACCAGTGTTCAGCAGTAGTCTGCCTTGAGTCTGGCTCTCCCACACCAGTGTTCAGCAGTAGTCTACCTTGAGTCTGGCTCTCACCAGTGTTCAGTAGTAGTCTGCTCTCCCCCACCAGTGTCCAACAGTAGTCTGCCTTGAGTCTGGCTCTCCCCCACCAGTGTCCAACAGTAGTCTGCCTTGAGTCTGGCTCTTACACACCAGTGTCCAGCAGTAGTCTGCCTTGAGTCTGGCTCTCCCACACCAGTGTCCAGCAGTAGTCCGCCATCAAACTGATAGTTCAGTTTCTCTGATAGATCTCCATGATGGGTATGTCTTGGTGAAACCGTAGCTCGGGTGCTAGCACACTCAACTCACACACTGAGGTCCGTGGTTCGAACCACGGACAGTAAGCAGGTACCC
Source organism: Cherax quadricarinatus (assembly GCF_026875155.1). Classification (NCBI taxonomy): domain Eukaryota; kingdom Metazoa; phylum Arthropoda; class Malacostraca; order Decapoda; family Parastacidae; genus Cherax; species Cherax quadricarinatus. Next base: position 58,177,002 of record NC_069412.1, on the reverse strand, counting down.
GGGTGTTAGCCTATTAATGTGGGTCGCATCATAGGGACAGAATTAACCTAATTTGCCCGAAATGCTCCGCACACCAAGGGGCTTTCTATATAGTACGTCATTGATGTCAGCTAGGCCTGTATACGTTGTATTATGTACGTGTAGAAATATTGTTATTATTATAATAATAATAATTATTATTATTATTATTCACTAGCGTCTCCGAAGTTTGGGGGAAAAAGTCAAGGTAAGACCGGAGGAAATGAATTTTAAGAGACATCCGACATCCTAATAGATATGCTGTCAATATGTCTTCTACAATATTTCAGTAATCATCACTGTAATAACTGGCCAAAAAACCCTGCGCAAGTCTTCTTCAATACCACTCATGTTCTCGACTCAACATTATGGAGACTTTTTTCAACAAACACTATATTGCAGGATCATAATGTTTACCTGAACTATCGTCAAGTTCAATAACATCGCAAGAGTAATATACTTATTCTTCCAATTTAAAGTAATTTTGTACGCTTTTTTGTCATATTTCTGAACAAACTGATTCCCAGGTAACCTGCAGGTATGTCTGAGCGCAAGTAACTCTGACTGTTCCTTGGTTAAATTAAGATCACGCACACTGTTGTTAAGGTCACTTTGAGTCACAAGTTGTGGTTCCTTGTTCTTGACTCCAGCTGCTTCACACTCACAATTTTGAGTTACTAGCTTCTTCGTCAACTATATATTTACATGATTGTGGCAGCGCTGTATGACCCTGGTGGGTTTAACTCTTAATTTTGATTATAATAATACATGATGGGGGTACTGGACAGGGAGATCCACTGAATGTTCCACCTGTCTAATTGCACAAGGACGATCTGGTTATGTTTTGTAGGTTTTTATATAAAAATCCCAACACTCTTGTGAGACAGAAATAACAATCCGTGGAGTGATACTTTGGTTTCCTCCATACCATCACAACTACTCCGTTATGCAAAACTGGAGGAAATAATAACTAGAACTGAGTATACTACAAACTCTAATCACGCAATAGAGAGGAAAAGTAATGTGAGAGACCTGGGAGTGGTAATGTCAGAGGATCTCTCCTTCAAGGATCACAACAATGCCACTATCACATCTGCGAGGAAACTGATAGGATGGATAATGAGAACATTCAAGACAAGAGATGCTAAGCCAGTGATGATACTTTTTAAATCACTTGTTCTTTCTAGGCTGGACTACTGCTGTACATTAACATCCCCATTCAAGGCAGGTGAAATTGCAGATATAGAGAATGTACAGAGAACCTTTACTACACGTATAAGTTCCATCAAACACCTTAACTACTGGGAGCGCCTGGAAGCACTTGACTTGTACTCACTGGAGCGCAGGCGAGAGAGATATATCATAATCTACACCTGAAAGATTTTGGAGGGACTGGTTCTTAATATGCACACTTAAATCACTCCCTACGAAAGCAAAAGACTTGGTACACTAAGAGAAAACACAATAAGTGTCCGGAGCCCAAGACTGTTCAACATCTTCCCACCAGCAATAAGGGGCATTACCAATAGACCCCTGGTTGTCTTCAAGAAGGAACAGGACAGATACCTAAAGTCAGTGTCAGATCAGCCGGGTTATGGTTCGTACGTTGGACTGCGTGCGGCCAGCACTAACAGCCTCGTTGATCAGACCCTGATCTACCAGAAGGCCTGGTCATGGGCCGGGCCATTGGGCCATGACCTGGCACTCGTGTAAGGAATTGGAGTAAATCACGAGAAATAAAAGAAAAGTTTTTCTTCCTCTTACATTCATCAGTTTATACAGGAGAAGCGTCTATTAATAGCCTCTTTCTCCCGGTGTTTTTAATAATAATTAATATCTTTATTTATACAAGTACATGTACGAGGTATATAAGTCTAGCTGACATCACTGACATACTACTATATAGAAAGTCGCTTGTTATGCTGAGCATTTCGGGCAAATTAGGTCAGTTTTGCCCCAGGATGCCACCCAAACCAACACCCAGGTACTCATTTTACTGATGGGTGAACATGGACAACCGGTGTAAGGAAACACGCCTCCCAGTGTTTCCACTCTTGCAGGGAATCGATCCCGGCCCTCACCGTGTGAAGCGAAAGCTTTTGCCATCAGGTCACGCGCCTGGTGATGATTGTGTTGTAGTGTGGTGATTGTAGTGTGATGATTGTGTTGTAGTGTGGTGATTGTAGTTACGATGTTTGTATGCACGGCGAATGTAGCGTGAGGATTTTAAAATGTGATGTTAGTGTGGTGATTGTATTGTAGTGTAGTTCTTTTATTGTAGCAATTGTAGTGTTGTGATAATATTAATGTGATTGTAGTAGTGATTATAGTTATGGTGATTGTAGTAGTGATTATAGTTATGGTGATTGTAGTAGTGATTATAGTTATGGTGATTGTAGTAGTGATTATAGTTATGGTGATTGTAGTAGTGATTATAGTTATGGTGATTGTAGTAGTGATTATAGTTATGGTGATTGTAGTAGTGATTATAGTTATGGTGATTGTAGTAGTGATTATAGTTATGGTGATTGTAGTAGTGATTATAGTTATGGTGATTGTAGTAGTGATTATAGTTATGGTGATTGTATTTATGATGATAGATGTTGTAATTGTAGCTGTGGCGATTGTGGTAATTGTAGTGATTGTAGTAGTGGAAATTGTAGATATGGTGGTTGTAGTTGTGGTGATAGTAGTTGTGGAACTTGTAGTTATGGTGATTGTAATTGTGGGAGTTATGGTAATTGTAGTTGCAGTGATTGTAGTTATGGCAGTTGTTGTGATGATTGTAGTTAGTGTTATTGGACTTAATTTTGCACTGAAGTCAGGTCTAGGTAGTTTATTGTGTCAAACTGGTAGTTCTCGAAATGACACCCACAAACTGTCCAATTTCAGGCGTAATGAAATTGGGTAGTAGTTCTGGGTCAGTTGTGTCCATTGTCTGAGTGTGTGCTGCTAACTCTGCAGCCTGTCAAGTGAGCTGTGATTGGTGCATTAGACTTGCATCCACTACTGCCATTGGTGGCGTGATTGTTGCCAGTGACCAGTCAACAAGTAAACAAAGGAGGTGCAGGCATGTGACACGTGTAAACAAAATCACAATGTAGTAGAGACAGACATATGTGAGCAAGAGAAGACAGAAAGCAAACAAATACTGGGCAGTACTTTAGCACCTGTGTGGAGGTGCAAACAATCTCATTAAAACGTATTTGTGTAAACACTGTCTTGCGGTTGACACTTATGTTTTGATTAGCAAACAATTGCTAACTTATTCTGCTGTTGTTTGCTTGTCGAGTTGTAAAACAAAAGCGGGAATGAGTTAGAGGATTGCAAACACCAAGAGGAATTTGAGAAAATCAGGACTGCAAAGAATATCAGGAATACAAACAATAACAGGAAAGCAAACAATAACAGGAATGAAAACAAGAACCGGAATACAAACAACAGGAATACAAAAATAGAAATACAAACAATAACAGGAATACAAATAAAAACAGGATTACAAACAACAGGAATATAAAGTAAAACAGGAATACAAACAATAACAGAAAAACAAACAGGAAAACAAACAATAACAGGAATACAAACAGTCACAGGAAAATAAACAATAGGAATACAAACAACAGGAATACAAACTGAAACAGAAACAGAAACTGAGGAACCCAATAAAACGGAAATAAATATAAATACACTGACAACATTACTCAGGTGTTTATTGATGATTGTTTTAAGTGGCGATTGTATACTGACCTTGCCTGGCTCCTTGTCGAAGTCGACCTCCTTGTGATTGTTAGAGAAGCCTGTGGTGGAGAGTTGGAGATTCATGTTGGTGCCGTTGGTCATGAACGCCTGAGGGAGGAACCACAAGACTGCCTTAATGTTAGACAAACTGGGAGGTCATTGTTGGAGAGAGTGACAGGTAGGGGGATGGGGGAAGTGGAGGTAACAGCAGGTGGAGAGAGCAGTGGATAGTGGAGTGGTGGAGAGGGCAGTGGATATTGGAATGGTGGAGAGAGCAGTGGATTGTGGAGTGGTGGAGAGAGCAGTGGATTGTGGAGTGGTGGAGAGAGCGGTGGATTGTGGAGAGGTGGAGAGAGCAGTGGATTGTGGAGTGGTGGAGAGAGCGGTGGATTGTGGAGAGGTGGAGAGAGCAGTGGATTGTGGAGTAGTGGAGAGAGCGGTGGATTGTGGAGTGGTGGAGAGAGCAGTGGATTGTGGAGTGGTGGAGAGAGCGGTGGATTGTGGAGTGGTGGAGAGAGCAGTGGATTGTGGAGTGGAGCGAAGATATTGTAGTGGATTGACATTTTTAAAGCAATGATTGTTAGCAATGCTCTCTCTCTCTCTCTCTCTCTCTCTCTCTCTCTCTCTCTCTCTCTCTCTCTCTCTCTCTCTCTCTCTCTCTTCTCTCTCTCCCTCCCTCCCTCCCTCCCTCCCTCCCCATTATTTTCTCTGTCCACTGACAACATTCTCCTCTGGCTCCATTTGTACTTCACTGTGGTGTTCACAATAATAATGTTACATATTCTCTTACAAAATGCTCATCCCAAGGTCTTCCCATCAATCTTTTATCCACTAATACATAATCTATCAAGCTACTCTCATTCTCCACTTCATCGACCTTCTATACTTATTAACCATTTGTTTCCTGAAATAACTCTTACCAAGTAATAAAACTCGAGATATATTTCAATTAAATGTTGCTTATTATTACTTACCCCTGACACTCCAGACTTACCTAACACGCCCTCTACATCTGACACTCCAACTTACCTAACACGCCCTCTACATCTGACACTCAGACTTACCTAACGCGCCCTCTACATCTGACACTCAGACTTACCTAACACGCCCTCTACATCTGACACTCAGACTTACCTAACGCGCCCTCTACATCTGACACTCAGACTTACCTAACACGCCCTCTACATCTGACACTCAGACTTACCTACACGCCCTCTACATCTGACACTCAGACTTACCTAACACGCCCTCTACATGTGACACTCAGACTTACCTACACGCCCTCTACATCTGACACTCAGACTTACCTAACACGCCCTCTACATCTGACACTCAGACTTACCTACACGCCCTCTACATCTGACACTCAGACTTACCTAACACGCCCTCTACATCTGACACTCAGACTTACCTACACGCCCTCTACATCTGACACTCAGACTTACCTAACACGCCCTCTACATCTGACACTCAGACTTACCTAACACGCCCTCTACATCTGACACCCAGACTTACCTAACACGCCCTCTACATCTGACACTCAGACTTACCTACACGCCCTCTACATCTGACACTCAGACTTACCTAACACGCCCTCTACATCTGACACTCAGACTTACCTAACACGCCCTCTACATCTGACACCCAGACTTACCTAACACGCCCTCTACATCTGACACTCACTTACCTAACGCACTTCAGCATTTAGCTCGCCCACAACAGTTATTCGCTCACGTAAATAAAAATCCCTAGACATTTACTTAAGACCTCCCAAAATCTCTTTCACTTGAATTAGTTTCGACCCTGCACACTGGAGTCACTCCCTACGAAGGCAGGAAGCTTGGCAGATTGTGCAGTATACGTCACATGACGAGGAGGGATATATCAGTGAGTCTACCCTCATTATACATCTTCACTAAGCTTCTTTTGTGGAAAAATAAACACAAATACAGTATAATGGGAGTCTTCATTGACTACGTTTCACAGACGTAGTCAGCAGAGCAGGTGTGTCCAAACTGCGGCCGGTGGGCCACATGCGGCCCGCCACAAGATTTATATGCGGCCCGCAGCAAATTGAAATATTTATAACTATTAAAATTAATAAACCCTCATTTTCAGTCGCTTGAAGTTAAGGATTTTGTGGCTTGTAACAATTTATACGTCAAACTTTGTTTAAAATTTTGGTTATAATCTTTTTATTTTTCAGATATAACCTTCAGTTATGGAAGGAAAAGAGCAGTAGAGAGTGAGTGTCGCTGTTAAATGAAGAATGTGTTGTGTAAAGTAGATCTTTGTATCAGGTGTTTATCACCTGTTGTGTCGTATGTCACGAAACTGTTGCAGTTTTGAAGGCGCACAATGTACGTCATCACTATGAGACCAGACATACACCAAGTTATTCCCAGTTCACAGCAACACAGCGTTCCCGAAAATTTGAATCAATGTAACGCAAGTTCTTTCCCAGCAAGGTTTTTGTACGCAGAAGAGAGCTGAAAAAGAAGCTTGAACCGGAGTCAGTTATAAAGTAACTTATGCGTTAGCTAAAAGAGGAAAGCCATTCACTGAGGATCATCTGATCAAAGAGTGTATGATGGAAGCAGTGGGAGAGCTATGCTCAGAAAAAGCAAATCTGTTCAAAATCCTTCGTCTTGCGCCAAATACTGATGTTGCTCGTAGAATTGAGGATATAAGAAGCAATATGTTTCGCCAAATTGTAGACAGAGCGCGGAATTTTAGGTTTTGTCCTCTCGTACTTGATAAATGGAATGATGTGACACATCACAACTCGTGGTATTCACCCGTGGCGTCGACAATGTATTTAATGTCACACAAGAATTAGCATCAGTGTATAACATGTGCAGCACAGAAACTAGAGAAGACATCTTCAAAGAATTGCAAAAACCTGTATTAGAATATAACCTGGAGTGGTATAAACTATAATGTATGACAGTTGATGGAGGTAAGAACATGTCTGGTGTGAAGAAAGGTTTGGTTGGACAAATCACAAACGTTTGGGAGTCTGGTGGATTCTCAAAGCCCATGTTTCTGCACTGCTTTATCCATCAGTAAGTTTTGTGTGTTCTGAAACCTGTTGTTTAAACAGTGTATTTTATTCGATCTCACGGGCTTCATCATCGCCAGTGTCGTGATTTTCTGTAAGAAACATTCTGAGTTGGTTGACTTGCCTTATTATATAGCAGTTTGATGGCTTAGTTGTGGAAAGGTTCTATCAGGGTTCTTTCAGCTCAGAAAGGTAATTGATTCATTTCTCGCAGAGAAGAATCGACACGAACCACTGTTACTTTGCAAATTAACATTTTTTTTTTTGTTGCAGACGTGACAAGCCATATATATCAATTGAATCTGAAGTTGCAAGGTGAAACAAATTTGATTTGTGTTCTGTTTACGTATGTCAAAGTGTTCAGGGCAAAATTGATACTATATGACGTACAGGTGAAAGTTTTTAACTTGCTTCATTTACCAGCTTGTGAAAAATTTCATGAAGAAAGTTAAGCAGAATTTCCTTCTTCATTTGTAACTTACAAAAATAATTTCCAAAAAAAAATTTTGATCTTGGTGGAAAAACAGATGAAATAAAGATGTTTTAAAATCCACGTGACCGCAGCGTTGAAACATTCTCAGTTTCACGTGGAAATTATTGATCTCCGTCAGATGACATTCTGAAAGAAATATATAAAGAAGGAAATCTGATCCAATTTTAAAAATCTTTACAGCCTGAACAGTTTCCAGATTTGAAGCGATTTGCTTGTGCATTCGTATCAGTTTTTGGTACATAAGTTTGATGTTCAAATATCGCACAGATTCATCTGATGAACATTTGAAGTTTATTTTAATAATTGGCTCCTCAAACTTGAAACTTCAGTTCAGCAATATTTTAAAATTTAAAAACCAGTTCCATCATTCCAATTAATCTTGTGTCAACTTTTCTCATCTACAGTTCAGTAATTGATTATTAGTGTCAGAACATTGACTTATGTCTGACATTTTGACATTTTCACTCATTTTCCAGTGTAAACACGGTATTGTTTCTTCATAATTGTCACATTTCTCTTTTGTTCTGAATCATATCATCATCATCATGAAGGATCCAAATAAAACTTATTCATTTGTATTTATTTACAAGATAGATTTTTTCTTTGGCGCGCCAAAATATATAAAATATACGATGTGGTGCTCGTAGTAAAAAAGTTTAGATCGCATTATACTGCTTTTGTTTTTGTTTTTTGCTTTTTTCAGCTTGTTGGTATTTTATACCATTTATCTCCAGGCTTTTGTTCATAAGGGAACTTCCCCGACAAGAGTTGTCTTCAGCGGGGAGGATAAGTTGCTCAAGTCGGTTCCTGATTAGTCAGTGTGGCCTGGTCTGGGACGGGGCCGCCAGGGATGTATGTATGTTTGCATACAGGCGAGGGCTGCCTGGCCAGGTCTACCGTGTTTACATACACTTCCGGTCATTATGCTAATGAACGACCATTTCACTATCCACATCTTCAATATCCTTTCCACATGTGTGGTAATTACCCACGTCCTTACGTTCCCCTCACTCTCGCGTGCCGCCGCTGTTTGACTTCTCATCAAGAACATACATACATACATACATATACACACACACACACACACACACACACACACACACACACACACACACACACACACACTATATATATATATATATATATATATATATATATATATATATATATATATATACATAATATATATATATATATATATATGTGTGTGTGTGTGTGTGTGTATGTCGTGCCGAATAGGCAGAACTTGCGATCTTGGCTTAAATAGCAACGTTCATCTTGCCATATAGGACAAGTGAAAATTTGCGTATGCAATAATTTCGCCAAAATCATTCTGAACCTAACGAAAAAAATATATTTCACTGTGGGAGGAAGCTCAAGATAAACCCAGTGAAAAGTAGGGGCTCCGAGGGCACAATAAGAGAACTGTATATCAATATCCGTGGCCCCAGACTGTTCAGCATCTTACTAGGAGATATCAGGAACACGGCTGGAGCAAGTGTAGGAGTATTTGTTATAGCACTTAACAGTTCCACACGACAGACCACGTGAGTGTTGCAGACGTCAGAGTTGATAAGTGTTTCAGACGCCAGAGCAGGTAAGTGTTGCAGACGCCAGAGCAGGTAAGTGTTTCAGACGCCAGAGCAGGTAAGTGTTTCAGACGCCAGAGCAGGTAAGTGTTGCATAAGAGGTATGAGGATGTGGAACCATCACTGGTGTGACTCTTCGTATTTTCAAGTTTCTCATAGTGTGCTCCATAATTTATTTCTGGTTACCATTGTTCACTTGCCTCCTGTGGTCTTGTGTTAGCAGAAATGGTCACTCCCGTCACACTAACACTCTGCTTGTCTTCTCTGAAAATTATCACTCTCTCTCTTCTCTATCCTCTACTTATGTTTCACTTCCTCTTCTATCCACAGTTTATTAGATATTCTCACCGTTGACTATATCATAAAAGTTTTCTTGATCCACTGGTAGACTACGATGGTTCAGTGGTGATGGTGTTTAGAAATTTGCAACCCCAGTGCTGCTGCCATGGTTTATTGTTCTCTCAGGCTGTTGGTGCTCTCTGTATTTTAAGTAGTCGGTCATCAACATGGAAGCCGGGACTGGCTCGTAGGGGCGTTGACCCCCTTAAATTATTTCCAGGTAAACAAGTGTACAGTAAACAGTATACAAAATTTAGCTCACTGTAACATTAATAGTAATATTATATATATATATATATATATATATATATATATATATATATATATATATATATATATATATATATATATATATATATGGTGAATGGTCAGTTTAGTTGAACGTAGTATTAATTATATATAATTATAGTCATATATCCTTGCAGTGAGTATATATATAATGTATAATTGATGGTTAGAGATGAGTATGTGTGAACTGTCTTGATGATTATAATACTCGTTCTGTTTGTTATCTTATGAGAGTAAAGTGAGTAGTGTGAGTAGGGTGTAGCTGGAGTGTAGGTCTGGGTGTAGTGTAGCTTGTGTGTTGTTGTGTCTGAGTGTAGTGTAGCTTGTGTGGTGGTTTGTCTGGGTGTAGGTAGGGTGTAGCTTGGGTGGTGGTGTGTCTGGGTGTAGGTAGAGTGTAGCTTGGGTGGGGGTGTGTCTGGGTGTAGGTAGGGTGTAGCTTGGGTGGGGGTGTGTCTGGGTGTAGGTAGAGTGTAGCTTGGGTGGGGGTGTGTCTGGGTGTAGGTAGGGTGTAGCTTGGGTGGTGGTGTGTCTGGGTGTAGGTAGAGTGTAGCTTGGGTGTTGTGTCTAGGTGTAGGTAGAGTGTAGCTTGGGTGGTGGTGTGTCTGGGTGTAGGTAGGGTGTAGCTTGGGTGGTGGTGTGTCTAGGTGTAGGTAGGGTGTAGCTTGGGTGGGGGTGTGTCTGGGTGTAGGTAGGGTGTAGCTTGGGTGGTGGTGTGTCTGGGTGCAGGTAGAGTGTAGCTTGGGTGGTGTTGTGTCTAGGTGTAGGTAGAGTGTAGCTTGGGTGGTGTTGTGTCTAGGTGTAGGTAGAGTGTAGCTTGGGTGGTGGTGTGTCTGGGTGAAGGTAGAGTGTAGCTTGGGTGGTGTTGTGTCTAGGTGTAGGTAGAGTGTAGCTTGGGTGGTGGTGTGTCTGGGTGAAGGTAGAGTGTAGCTTGGGTGGTGGTGTGTCTAGGTGTAGGTAGAGTGTAGCTTGGGTGGTGTTGTGTCTAGGTGTAGGTAGAGTGTAGCTTGGGTGGTGGTGTGTCTGGGTGAAGGTAGAGTGTAGCTTGGGTGGTGGTGTGTCTGGGTGAAGGTAGAGTGTAGCTTGGGTGGTGGTGTGTCTGGGTGTAGGTAGAGTGTAGCTTGGGTGGTGGTGTGTCTGGGTGAAGGTAGAGTGTAGCTTGGGTGGTGGTGTGTCTGGGTGAAGGTAGAGTGTAGCTTGGGTGGTGGTGTGTCTGGGTGTAGGTAGAGTGTAGCTTGGGTGGTGGTGTGTCTGGGTGAAGGTAGAGTGTAGCTTGGGTGGTGGTGTGTCTGGGTGAAGGTAGAGTGTAGCTTGGGTGGTGGTGTGTCTGGGTGAAGGTAGAGTGTAGCTTGGGTGGTGGTGTGTCTGGGTGAAGGTAGAGTGTAGCTTGGGTGGTGGTGTGTCTGGGTGTAGGTAGAGTGTAGCTTGGGTGGTGGTGTGTCTGGGTGTAGGTAGAGTGTAGCTTGGGTGGTGTTGTGTCTAGGTGTAGGTAGAGTGTAGCTTGGGTGGTGTTGTGTCTAGGTGTAGGTAGAGTGTAGCTTGGGTGGTGGTGTGTCTGGGTGAAGGTAGAGTGTAGCTTGGGTGGTGGTGTGTCTAGGTGTAGGTAGAGTGTAGCTTGGGTGGTGTTGTGTCTAGGTGTAGGTAGAGTGTAGCTTGGGTGGTGGTGTGTCTGGGTGAAGGTAGAGTGTAGCTTGGGTGGTGGTGTGTCTGGGTGAAGGTAGAGTGTAGCTTGGGTGGTGGTGTGTCTGGGTGTAGGTAGAGTGTAGCTTGGGTGGTGGTGTGTCTGGGTGTAGGTAGAGTGTAGCTTGGGTGGTGGTGTGTCTGGGTGAAGGTAGAGTGTAGCTTGGGTGGTGGTGTGTCTGGGTGTAGGTAGAGTGTAGCTTGGGTGGTGGTGTGTCTGGGTGAAGGTAGAGTGTAGCTTGGGTGGTGTTGTGTCTGGGTGTAGGTAGAGTGTAGCTTGGGTGGTGTTGTGTCTGGGTGTAGGTAGAGTGTAGCTTGGGTGGTGTTGTGTCTAGGTGTAGGTAGAGTGTAGCTTGGGTGGTGTTGCGTCTATGTGTAGGTAGAGTGTAGCTTGGATGGTGTGTCTGGGTGTAGGTAGAGTGTAGTTTGGGTGGTGTTGTGTCTGGGTGTAGGTAGAGTGTAGCTTGGTGTGTCTGGGTGTAGGTAGAGTATAGCTTGGGTGGTGTTGTGTCTGGGTGTAGGTAGAGTGTAGCTTGGGTGGTGTTGTGTCTAGATGTAGGTAGAGCGTAGCTTGGGTGGTGTTGTGTCTGGGTGTAGGTAGAGTGTAGCTTGGGTGTTGTGTCTGGGTGTAGGTAGAGTGTAGCTTGGGTGGGGGTGTGTCTGGGTGTAGGTAGAGTGTAGCTTGGGTGGTGGTGTGTCTGGGTGTAGGTAGAGTGTAGCTTGGGTGGTGTTGTGTCTGGGTGTAGGTAGAGTGTAGCTTGGGTTGTGGTGTGTCTGGGTGTAGGTAGAGTGTAGCTTGGGTGGTGGTGTGTCTGGGTGTAGGTAGAGTGTAGCTTGGGTGGTGATGTGTCTGGGTGTAGGTAGAGTGTAGCTTGGGTGGTGTTGTGTCTGGGTGTAGGTAGAGTGTATCTTGGGTGGTGGTGTGTCTGGGTGTAGGTAGAGTGTAGCTTGGGTGGTGTTGTGTCTGGGTGTAGGTAGAGTGTAGCTTGGGTGGTGTGTCTGGGTGTAGGTAGAGTGTTGCTTGGGTGGTGTTGTGTCTGGGTGTAGGTAGAGTGTAGCTTGGGTGGTGTTGTGTCTGGGTGTAGGTAGAGTGTAGCTTGGGTGGTGTTGTGTCTGGGTGTAGGTAGAGTGTTGCTTGGGTGGTGTTGTGTCTGGGTGTAGGTAGTGTGTAGCTTGGGTGGTGTTGTGTCTGGGTGTAGGTAGAGTGTAGCTTGGGTGGTGTTGTGTCTGGGTGTAGGTAGAGTGTAGCTTGGGTGGTGTTGTGTCTGGGTGTAGGTAGAGTGTAGCTTGGGTGGTGTGTTGTGTCTAGGTGTAGGTAGAGTGTAGCTTGGGTGGTGTTGCGTCTATGTGTAGGTAGAGTGTAGCTTGGATGGTGTGTCTGGGTGTAGGTAGAGTGTAGTTTGGGTGGTGTTGTGTCTGGGTGTAGGTAGAGTGTAGCTTGGTGTGTCTGGGTGTAGGTAGAGTATAGCTTGGGTGGTGTTGTGTCTGGGTGTAGGTAGAGTGTAGCTTGGGTGGTGTTGTGTCTAGATGTAGGTAGAGCGTAGCTTGGGTGGTGTTGTGTCTGGGTGTAGGTAGAGTGTAGCTTGGGTGTTGTGTCTGGGTGTAGGTAGAGTGTAGCTTGGGTGGGGTGTGTCTGGGTGTAGGTAGAGTGTAGCTTGGGTGGTGGTGTGTCTGGGTGTAGGTAGAGTGTAGCTTGGGTGGTGTTGTGTCTGGGTGTAGGTAGAGTGTAGCTTGGGTTGTGGTGTGTCTGGGTGTAGGTAGAGTGTAGCTTGGGTGGTGGTGTGTCTGGGTGTAGGTAGAGTGTAGCTTGGGTGGTGATGTGTCTGGGTGTAGGTAGAGTGTAGCTTGGGTGGTGTTGTGTCTGGGTGTAGGTAGAGTGTATCTTGGGTGGTGGTGTGTCTGGGTGTAGGTAGAGTGTAGCTTGGGTGGTGTTGTGTCTGGGTGTAGGTAGAGTGTAGCTTGGGTGGTGTGTCTGGGTGTAGGTAGAGTGTTGCTTGGGTGGTGTTGTGTCTGGGTGTAGGTAGAGTGTAGCTTGGGTGGTGTTGTGTCTGGGTGTAGGTAGAGTGTAGCTTGGGTGGTGTTGTGTCTGGGTGTAGGTAGAGTGTAGCTTGGGTGGTGTTGTGTCTGGGTGTAGGTAGAGTGTAGCTTGGGTGGTGTTGTGTCTGGGTGTAGGTAGAGTGTAGTTTGGGTGGTGTTGTCTGGGTGTAGGTAGAGTGTAGATTTGGTGGTGTTGCTTCTGGGTGTAGGTAGAGTGTAGCTTGGGTTGTGGTGTGTCTGGGTGTAGGCAGAGTGTAGCTTGGGTGGTGTTGTGTCTGGGTGTAGGTAGTGTAGGTTGGGTGGTGTTGTGTCTGGGTGTAGCTAAGGTTGAGGATCCACTGCTCACCTCATCTTCCGTATCGCATCATGTAACACTTTAGATCGGTGGAATAACATTAATATATTAGACACTTCAATGAAAGAGAGAGAGAGAGAGAGAGAGAGAGAGAGAGAGAGAGAGAGAGAGAGAGAGAGAGAGAGAGAGAGAGAGAGAGAGAGAGAGAGAGAGAGAGAGAGTACGTCAAGCGTTAAGACTTGAAACTAGGCGTCTATTAACTAGTGTTTTTATTTATTGGCTGTAAGCTAGCGTTGAAGACTAGGCTAATCTTGTATATTATTCTATTGTTTGTAAATTAGTGTTGTAGACGTGTAAGTTAATATTGTAGACGTGTAAGTTAGTGTTGTAGACGTGTAAGTCAGTGTTGTAGACGTGTAAGTTAATATTGTGGACGTGTAAGTTAGTGTTGTAGACGTGTAAGTTAGTGTTGTAGACGTGTAAGTCAGTGTTGTAGACGTGTTAGTGTTGTAGATGTGTAAGTCAGTGTTGTAGACTACTTTATCGTCTGTTGTCTGTCAGCTAGCATTAAGACGATACCAAACGTACGAATATGTACGAAAGTAATGACTGACACACACACACACACACATACGCACTGGTGAAGGGCTCTTGATCAGAGGAATTAGTGCTACCCTTCCCAACGTAGATCAATCTTTATTACCTCCTGTTCTCCATGTGCTTTATAAGTTACTATTCAGCGCTTCCCCGTGAATATAACTATCACAGTAGTGCTCACAGACTTTGCAAAAGTGTTTAACAAGTGCGACCATGACGTAACAGCCCCCAAAATGTGTACAAAAGAATAATTGGTGAAGTGGGCAGATTGAGAGTTGGATTCTAAGGAAACAGAAGGCAGAGAGTAGTTGTAAACAAAGTGGGAGGCTGCCAGAGTGTAAAGTTGTTTTTCTCACGGCACAGTACTCGCCCCACATGTTTCTCATTCTTGTATCTAATATAAAGAAGGACATTAATTATAACACTCTATCATCCTTCACTGATGATATCAGAATTCTATTAGAGCGGCGTCCGCCAAGGACACAAGGAATCTTCAAGAGGACATCAGGTCTTCCAGTGGACCTCAGCTGACAGTGTGATGTTCAGTAAGGACAAGTTCCGGTTGCACTGCTATGGAAGACTGGAGGAAATAAAGACTGTAACCAAGTACAGACAAATTCGGATTATTCAGTAGAGCGAAAGATCCATATACGAGACTTAGGGGTAATGATGTCAGAAAATCTCACATTTAAGGATCACAACACTGTTGCTATTGATACCACACTGAAAATTATAAGTTGAACAACTAGAATCTTCAAGACGAGAGTTACGCTGAACCAACGATGATACCCTTCTCTCTAGGCAGAAATATTGCTGTATACTAACGATTCCCTTCAAGGCAAGAAAAACTGCAGACCTAGGAAAAAATACAGAGACCCTTCACAACCTGTTTAAATTCAGTCAGACATCTAAACCACCGAGGATGCTTGAAGTCTCTTGTATTGTACTCCCTGGAACAAAGGCGAGACATGCACGTCATAATTTACACCTGGAAAGCCTGGAGGGATTAGTCCAAACCTAATGATAGAAATCACTCCCTGTGAATGCAGAGGCGTGATGAGTAGGGCAAGTGAGGACTCCATAAATGTAAGAGGCCTCTGGGTGTTTTTAAGAGGAATCTTGATAAGTCTACAGTTCATTTCCTGATCAACCAGCCTGTGTGCATACCACGAGGCCTGGTCTCAGAGCGGTCCGCGGGGGCGTTGACCCCCGAAACCCTCTCCAGGTATACACTGGACTGTAACACAAGGGCAGTGACCCCCAGAATCGACGTAAGATAAATATAATGTACTGCAAGGGTCTGTTAATGCTGCGTGGGTTCATTGCCTCGGCGGCCAGGTCCCAGACCAGGACTCTTAGTGAATCAAGGCTTGATCAATCAGGTTGTTACTGCTGGCCACGCGCAATCTGACGTACAAGCCATTGACCGGTTGATCAAGAAATGACTTGAGGAACTTATTAAGTTTCCTCTTCAAGACAGCTATTGGTCTGTTGGTAAAGTTCTTTATGCATAAAGGTAGGCTGTTGAAAAGTCTTGTGCCCCTTACACTTATTGCGTTAGTGTACTTATTTCACTTCTTTTCATTACGGGTATTTTGCATCGTCTGCTGAGCTTCTGCTTTCATAGGCAACGATTTCTATGTTTACATTTGGAATGAATCCCTCCAGGCTTTTCCAAGTGTAAATTACAATGTATCTTCCTTGTCTGTATACCAAGAATACAGGTCAAGCGATTTCAAACTTTCTCAGTAATTTAGATGCTTGACCGAACTTATAAGTGCAATAAAGGTTCTTTACATTCTCTGGATTTGCAATATTGCAATATTACAGGGTAGTTAATGTACAGCAATATTCCATTTCAGGAAGAACAAGTGATTTAAAGAGGACCAATACGAACTTGGCATCTCTTGTTTTGTAGGTTCTAGTTATTCATCCTATCATTGTCTTCGCTGTTGTGATCCTTAAACGTGGGATCCTCCGGCATTATCACACCTCTCATACTGAACAAGGAAATGTTTCAGGAACTATACTTGCTTTAAAAGTTGTAAACAATAACCTCGCCAAAACAAAATCAGGCAAACACTAGAAGATACTCCACCGGTGGTAGCTATTGAACACTTCAAAAACACAGCAAAGGGTCAAGGTAAATGTATAAGAATGAGAGTAAATGTTTGTAACATTAACCTGCCATTTTACGTATTTAAAAGAAAAAACACTAACACTCCTACCAGAGTGCAAAACATTTAACAGACTTCTCTTTCACACTTACATGGCAAAAAGATAGTAATCTATTGTACCTTGGTATGGTGTTTAAATCTTAGCACCTTACTTTTTGGTATGATAGTTAACATTCTGCATAGTTATTCATGCAAAGAGCCTGACCATATATCAGTTAATATACAACATAGGCTGAGCTGTATAAATCAAACTAGAATAATACACTTGTCACCCTTTTTCTAGGTCAATCCTGAGAGGAAGGTCTCCTGATGACCTTGTGTGCATCACTGATGTTAAATACTGACAAGTACATTAATAAGAGAGGGAAGGGAGGAAGGTATGGTCCATCAACGACCTCACTCATGTCTAGTGGACCAAAGGTATGGTCTATCAACGACCTCACTCATGTCTAGTGGACCAAAGGTATGGTCCATCAACGACCTCACTCATGTCTAGTAGACCAAAGTATGGTCCATCAACGACCTCATTCATGTCTAGTGGACCAAAGGTATGGTTCATCAACGACCTCATGTCTAGTGGACCAAAGGTATTGTCTATCAACGACCTCATGTCTAGCGGACCAAATATCTCAATATAATGCTATAAGCCTCGTAGTGTTCCTTATTTACATCCGATGAGCGCTTGGTCCAGCAAGCCGTTAGTGCCAGGAGCACGCAGGCATAGCCAGCGTGCCAGTGCTGCAAGTGCCAGATTAACATGGTTAATCTGGCACTTGCAACAGGTACCAGTCCAGTTTCCTCACAAAACATGGTTTGGCAACATAAATGCAATTACATCAGCTGTTAGTTACTTTTAAGTAGCCTCAATGACAATTGCAGGTTGTACCTGGTCATTAGCGGCCAGGGTGAGCAGGTAGTTCGTTTAATTTGTGACGCTCTTCTTTACCCACTTAACAATGTGGGCGTTGTTGTTGTTCAAGGTAATGACATCAACATGATAACGAGGCCACCACATCGTTAGTGTTGATGAATGTTACGAAGGGTAATGTTGCAAGCTAGTGCTTACTGACACACTTCTAACCTACCACCTGACACACTTCTAGCCTACCACCTGACACACTTCTAGCCTACCACCTGACACACTTCTAGAATACCACCTGACACACTTCTAGCCTACTACCTGACACACTTCTAACCTACCACCTGACAACACTTCTAGCCTACTACCTGACACACTTCTAACCTACCACCTGACACACTTCTAGCCTACTACCTGACACACTTCTAACCTACCACCTGACACACTTCTAGCCTACCACCTGACACACTTCTAACCTACCATCTGACAAACTTCTAGCCTACCACCTGAAACACTTCTAGCCTACCACCTGAAACACTTCTAGCCTACCACCTGACACACTTCTAGCCTACCACCTGACACACTTCTAGCCTACCACCTGACACACTTCTAACCTACCATCTGACACACTTCTAGCCTACCACCTGACACACTTCTAACCTACCATCTGACACACTTCTAGCCTACCACCTGACACATTTCTAGCCTACCACCTGACACACTTCTAGCCTACCACCTGACACACTTCTAACCTACCATCTGACACACTTCTAGCCTACCACCTGACACACTTCTAGCCTACCACCTGACACTTTTAACCTACCACCTGACACACTTCTAGCCTACCACCTGACACACTTCTAGCCTACCACCTGACACACTTCTAGCCTACCACCTGACACACTTTTAACCTACCAACTGACACACTTCTAACCTACCATCTGACACACTTCTAGCCTACCACCTGACACACTTCTAGCCTACCACCTGACACACTTCTAGCCTACCACCTGACACACTTCTAACCTACCATCTGACACACTTCTAACCTACCATCTAACACGCTTCTAACCTACCATCTGACACACTTCTAGCCTACCACCTGACACTTCTAGCCTACCACCTGACACACTTCTAGCCTACCACCTGACACACTTCTAGCCTACCACCTGACACACTTCTAACCTAACATCTGACACACTTCTAACCTACCATCTGACACACTTCTAACCTACCAGCTGACACTTCTAGCCTACCACCTGACACACTTCTAGCCTACCACCTGACACACTTCTAACCTAAACACCTGACACACTTCTAACCTAACACCTGACACACTTCTAACCTACCACCTGACACACTTCTAACCTACCACCTGACACACTTCTAGCCTACCACCTGACACACTTCTAGCCTACCACCTGACACACTTCTAACCTACCACCTGATACACTTCTAAACCCACCACCTGACACACTTCTAACCTACCACCTGACACACTTCTAACCTACCACCTGACACACTTCTAGCCTACCACCTGACACACTTCTAGCCTACCACCTGACACACTTCTAGCCTACCATCTGACACACTTCTAACCTACCATCTGACACACTTCTAACCTACCACCTGACACACTTCTAACCTACCACCTGACACACTTCTAGCCTACCACCTGACACACTTGAGCCTACCACCTGACACACTTGTAGCCTACCACCTGACACACTTCTAACCTACCATCTGACACACTTCTAACCTGCCCTCTGACACACTTCTAAAACCTACCACCTGACACTTTTCACATACCACCTGACACACTTCTAACCTACCACCTGACACACTTCTAGCCTACCATCTGACACACTTCTAGCCTACCACCTGACACACTTCTAACCTACCACCTGACACACTTCTCACATACCACCTGACACTTCTAACCTACCACCTGACACACTTCTAGCCTACCATCTGACACACTTCTAACCTACCACCTGACACACTTTTCACATACTACCTGACACACTTCTAACCTACCACCTGACACACTTCTAGCCTACCATCTGACACACTTCTAGCCTACCATCTGACACACTTCTAGCCTACCATCTGACACACTTCTAACCTACCACCTGACACACTTCTAACCTACCACCTGACACACTTCTAACCTACCATCTGACACACTTCTAACCTACCATCTGACACACTTATAACCTACCACTTGACACACTTCTAACCTACCACCTGACACCTTCTAGCCTACCATCTGACACACTTCTAGCCTACCACCTGACACACTTCTAACCTACCACCTGACACACTTCTCACATACCACCTGACACTTCTAACCTACCACCTGACACACTTCTAGCCTACCATCTGACACACACTTCTAACCTACCACCTGACACTTTTCACATACCACCTGACACACTTCTAACCTACCACCTGACACACTTCTAGCCTACCATCTGACACACTTCTAGCCTACCATCTGACACACTCTAAACCTACCATCTGACACACTTCTAACCTACCACCTGACACACTTCTAACCTACCACCTGACACACTTCTAGCCTACCATCTGACACACTTCTAGCCTACCACCTGACACACTTCTAACCTACCACCTGACACACTTCTCACATACCACCTGACACTTCTAACCTACCACCTGACACACTTCTAGCCTA
Source organism: Cherax quadricarinatus (assembly GCF_026875155.1). Taxonomy (NCBI): domain Eukaryota; kingdom Metazoa; phylum Arthropoda; class Malacostraca; order Decapoda; family Parastacidae; genus Cherax; species Cherax quadricarinatus. The sequence continues at coordinate 58,157,136 of NC_069412.1, read as the reverse complement.
CCATCTGACACACTTCTAACCTACCACCTGACACTTTTCACATACCACCTGACACACTTCTAACCTACCACCTGACAAACTTCTAGCCTACCATCTGACACACTTCTAGCCTACCATCTGACACACTTCTAACCTACCATCTGACACACTTCTAACCTACCACCTGACACACTTCTAACCTACCACCTGACACACTTCTAACCTACCACCTGACACACTTCTAACCTACCACCTGACACACTTCTAACCTACCACCTGACACACTTCTAACCTACCACCTGACACACTTCTAACCTACCATGTGACACTTTTAACCTACCACACTTCTAACCTACCATCTGACATACTTCTAACCTACCACCTGACACACTTCTAGCCTACCACCTGACACACTTCTAGCCTACCACCTGACACACTTCTAACCTACCACTTGACACACTTCTAACCTACCACCTGACACTTCTCACATACCACCTGACACTTCTAACCTACCACCTGACACTTCTAGCCTACCATCTGACACACTTCTAGCCTACCATCTGACACTTCTAGCCTATCATCTGACACACTTCTAACCTACCACCTGACACACTTCTAACCTACCATCTGACACACTTCTAACCTACCATCTGACACACTTCTAACCTACCATCTGACACATTTCTAACCTACCATCTGACACACTTCTAACCTACCATCTGACACACCTCTAACTTACCACCTGACACACTTCTAACCTACCACCTGAGACACTTCTAACCTACCATCTGACACACTTCTAACCTACCACCTGACACACTTCTAGTCTACCACCTGACACACTTCTAGCCTACCACCTGACACACTTCTAGTCTACCATCTGACACACTTCTAGCCAACCACCTGACACACTTCTAACCTAACACCTGACACACTTCTACCATCTGACACACTTCTAGCCTACCACCTGACACACTTCTAGCCTACCACCTGACACACTTGTAGCCTACCACCTGACACACTCCTACCATCTGACACACTTCTAGCCTACCACCTGACACACTTCTACTATCTGACACACTTCTAGCTTCCCACATGACACACTTCTAGCTTACCACCTGACACACTTCTAGCTTTCAAATATTCGCGCACGCACATGCACACACACACACACACACACACACACACACACACACACAGACACACACACACCACACACACACACACACACACACACACACACACACAGACACACACACACACACACACACACACACACACACACACACACACACACACACACACACACACACACACACACACACACACACCACATACCACACACCCCACACACACACCACACACACACACACCACACACACACACACACACACACACACAACAACACACACACACACACACACACACACACACACACACACACACCCCAAACACCACACACACCACACACACACACACACACACCAACCCCACACACACACACACACACACACACACACACACACACACACACACCACACACCACACACACACACACAACCCCACACACACACACACACACACACACACACACAACACACACACACACACACCACACCACACACACACCACACACACACACACACACACACACACACACACACACACACACACACATCACACACACACACAACACACACACACACACACCACACACACACACACACACACACACACACACACACACACACACACACACACACACACACACACAACACACACACACACACACACACACACACACACCACACACACACACACACACACACACACACACACACACACACACACACACACACACACACACACACACACACACACACACAGACACACACACACACACACACACACACACACACACACACACACACACACACACACACACACACACACAACACACACAGACACACACACACACACACACACACACACACACACACACACACACACACACACACACACACACACACCACAGCACCACCGCGTCATCATCACATAACAACTACGACCTACCACCAACTCGCACGACACTCTACACACAACACAACAAACCCATAATTCATCATTAGCAAAATAAGAACACAGACCAGTTACATGACACCAACTTAACAAGCAACACAACCAGTAACAGTAACAACAACAGACCAGTTAACAGTCAAAATACAAACAACAAGACCAGTTAACAGTAGACAACAACAAGACCAGTTAACAGTAGACAACAACAAGACCAGTTAACAGTAGACAACAACAAGACCAGTTAACAGTAGACAACAAGACCAGTTAACAGTAGACAACAAGACCAGTTAACAGTAGACAACAACAAGACCAGTTAACAGTAGACAACAACAAGACCAGTTAACAGTAGACAACAACAAGACCAGTTAACAGTAGACAACAAGACCAGTTAACAGTAGACAACAAGACCAGTTAACAGTAGACAACAACAAGACCAGTTAACAGTAGACAACAACAAGACCAGTTAACAGTAGACAACAACAAGACCAGTTAACAGTAGACAACAAGACCAGTTAACAGTAGACAACAAGACCAGTTAACAGTAGACAACAACAAGACCAGTTAACAGTAGACAACAACAAGACCAGTTAACAGTAGACAACAAGACCAGTTAACAGTAGACAACAAGACCAGTTAACAGTAGACAACAAGACCAGTTAACAGTAGACAACAACAAGACCAGTTAACAGTAGACAACAAGACCAGTTAACAGTAGACAACAAGACCAGTTAACAGTAGACAACAAGACCAGTTAACA
>NC_069412.1:58144324-58149324 GCF_026875155.1 Cherax quadricarinatus | reverse complement strand
TACTCTCTGGGTCATAGCACCTTCCCTGGTGTCCTAGCACCTACCCTCTGGGTCTTAGCACCCACCCTCTGGGTCCTAGCACCTTCCCTGGTGTCCTAGCACCTACCCTCTGGGTCCTAGCACCTTCCCTGGGGTCCTAGCACCTACCCTCGGGGTCTTAGCACCTTTGCTGGGGTCCTAGCACCAACCCTCGGGGACCTAGCACCTACCCTCGGGGTCCTAGCACCTTTCCTGGGGTTCTAGCAGCTACCCTCGGGGTCCGAGCACTTTTCCTGGGGTCCTAGCACCTTCCCTCGGGGTCCTACCACCTTTCCTAGGGTCCTAGCACCTACCCTCGGGGTCCTACCACCTTTCCTGGGGTCCTAGCACCTACCCTCGGGATCCTAGCACCTTTCCTGAGTTACTAGCACCTACCCTCGGGGTCCTACCACCTTTCCTGGGGTCCTAGCACCTACCCTCGGGATCCTAGCACCTTTCCTGAGTTACTAGCACCTACCCTCGGGGTCCTACCACCTTTTCCTGGGGTCCTAGCACCTACCCTCGGGATCCTAGCACCTTCCCTGGTGTCCTAACACCTACCCTCAGGGTCCTACCACCTTCCCTGGGGTCCTAGCAGCTACCCTCGGGGTCCGAGCACTTTCCCTGGGGTCCTAGCACCTACCCTCGGTGTCCTAGCACCTTCCCTGGGGTCCTAGCACCTGACTTTGGTCTTAGTATTTGGGTTGGTGAAGACTTGAATCCTGGGGCCAGGGACTACAGCACGACACCTCTATTTATCTTTGTCGTTCATAACTTAAGTTTACCCTCTCCTTCCCTATCTGAAAACCACGTCAATCACCAATAATCCACTCCTTACCACATCCCTTAAATCACTGTTACCACATCCTTAAACCACCACACATATAAACCTTAACCATCACGACCACCAAACCTGGGACTAGACTTGTCTGGTGTTTGACTGGTCAACCAGGCTATTGCTACTGGCGGCTCGATGGCCCACATATCCATCACAGCCTGGTTCACGTGCTACATGGCAGAGGTACTGATCCTATTTAAGACTTCTACAATTGTATTTGATAGCATCTGGTAATATGTTCAATAGTGTGGGCCAAACAGTGTTGATACAATGTTCTCTTATTATGCCCAAGGCGCCCCTCCTCCTCACTGGGTTTATTTTATGCTTCTCTATCATAGCTCTCACTAAAGTACCTTACCATACCACGGGCGGGATTTGAACCCGCGGTCAGTCTCAAAACTCCAGACCGTCGTGTTAGCCACTGGACCAGCTAGCCAACTAGTTGGACGAATCTTATTGTGGCTAGCTGGTCCAGTGGCTAACGCGACGGTCTGGAGTTTTGAGACTCTCTGACCGCGGGTTCAAATCCCGCCCGTGGTATGGTTTGTTTGCAATCGTGTCATTACGATTTCGTGAGTCACGGTAAAGTACCTTGTTAAAATAGGTTTGGAAGTAGGCCCTTTAGAATCTTCTACGTATATATTATGATGTATCTCTCCTTCACTGCAGAGTGGACATGTTTAGCATTCTGAGGCATAACTATTAATTTAAATATTTTATTGGCTCTATGCGGGAAGTAAGCGATCTATTTTTAGTTCCAGCTGTGATATCTCTCCTGCCTTGACTGGAGTTGTCACCACCAAGCTGTACTCTCAGCAGTAGAGCACAAGTGATTTCTAGAACTTTCACAATTGGCACTATTTGTCTTGTTTAGAAAGTTATCATTATCCAACCACTCTTTTTTTTCTAGATTTTGCGACTTGTTACACTCATCTACAACTCTTTTACCAAACCGGTGCTTTCCTGTAACCTTTTTTAACCTGATTTCTTCCTATTTAAACCCAGATCTTTTACACGTTGCTTTCGTTCTGGTTCTCCAGGACTCTGTAAACAGTTCCTCTTTTGACTTACCCATTTTTTTTCCATATTTGAACACTTGTAATATGTCATCATTGAACATTATATTATTTCCTTCCACTCACTGCAAGAATTTGCTTATATTCTCTTGCAATTTTTCCATGTATTTTACCAAAGTGACTTACTTATTTTCGTATCTGCGGATGATACGAAGCTGTGGTTAGTGTTTTTATCCGTCAACTCTGAAGATGAGAGACAGTGAAGGTGTCAGGACTGTGCCTTGAGGTACTGAGCTTTTTACTTTGCTAACGTTATGTTTTACTCACCTACTTGTCGGTAAAGTGTACTATTAATATTATGACACATTGTGCTTTGTTTAGTACTAATGTTTATGTTCTAGTTTTCCCGTTATACCAAGTAATCTCAGTTTATATGCAATCATCCCATGATGGTATTTGTATTCCTAAATTTCTTCCATGTTATTGTTTTTGTTCCTTTCGAGTTCTTCATTCTTTCCTTATCTTAGCAGCTGGAATTTAGTGTAGTCACTTGTACTCTCTGGATTGGAATATTGTTGTACACGAACAGTCCCTTTTAAGACAGGTGAAATCGAGTATCTGGAGGACGTATAGAGAATGCTCATTGCCGAATGATCTCAGTCAAGCACCTAAATTATTGGGTAACCCTGACTGAGGTACCTGGAACTGTGCTCCCTGGAACGTAGAAAAGAAAGGTACATCATGATTCACATCTGTAAAGTTCTGGAGGGATTGGTCCCAAATCTGTATATCGAAATCACTGATTGACAGACGGTGCAAATTACATCCAGTGAAAAGCAGGAGTGTTGGGTAATGAACACAGATACAACTAATGTGACATTTTATTGTGGCAATGTTTCGCTCTCCAGGACCTTGTCAAGCTCCTGGAGAGCGAAACATTGCCATAATAAAACGTCACATCAGTTGTAACTGTATCACTGAGCACACTAAGAGAGAACCCAGTATGTGCCAAGGATCAAGACTGTTCAACAGCCTCCTTCCATACATAAGGGGAATTATCAACAGACCCTTGGCTGTCTTCAAGAAGAAACTTAAATTACTCAAGTTATTTCCTGATCAACCAGGCTCTGGTGCCCACGTTGAAACTGTCTACAGGTAAACTGCTGCTAATTGTGTTATTTTCCATTGTTCACTTGAAGATTTTATGTTTGCTAGTAAATTTTGTCTTCCACCAAGAGGTCCTTCATGTTTATTTTGGTATCATTCGCAAAGGATAACAAAGAACAGTACACAAGGAACATCCACATAGAAAGACGATTATAAGAAGTGTTTTTGTCTGTATTCCCTGTTTATTATTATTATTATTATTGTTATGATTATATTCACAAAGAAGCGCTAAAACTTTAGGAATCATGGAGCGCTTAAAAAAATATATATGAAATGATGTAGGTTGAAACCTATGAACGCCGATAAGAAAGCAGAGAGAGTTTCGATCCTGTTACTTCTCCGGGGAACCGGAGCTGGATCCTGACACTCTTCTCCCTTATCGGAGCTTATAGGTTCTTATTGTCTCACACATATACTTTGTTATGAGACTAAGTCAGTGTAATTTTGGTGTGAGTGTTTCTGGTGACAATGAAGTGTTTACGTTCAGTCTGTGTTCTCTCACTGAACTGAATATCTATTTCCCTTCTTTTCCTGGTACACATTTTGGCTTCATTTTAAGAACTGTCACTCCTTCATCTCTTCCTAGCCTGGAGGAACGTTCTTTCCTAGCCTGGAGAAACGTACCTTCCTAACCTGGAGGAACGCCCTTTCCTAGCCGGGAAGAACGTACCTTCCTAGCTTGGAGGAACGCCCCTTCCTAGCCTGGAGTAGCGCCATTTCCTAGCCTGGAGGAACGTTCTTTCCTAGCCTGGAGAAACGTACCTTCCTAACCTGGAGGAACGCCCCTTCCTAGCCGGGAAGAACGTACCTTCCTAGCTTGGAGGAACGCCCCTTCCTAGCCTGGAGTAGCGCCATTTCCTAGCCTGGAGGAACGCCACTTCGTATCCTGCTGGAACGCCCCTTGTCGTTAATTACTCAGTCTATGTCCTTTGCTTTCCCAGACTCTATCATCATCACCTAATGGAGTTTAAAGTGGAGAGTGTGACTGCGTGAACGTGTGCTTGCGCCTGCGTGATGGTGCGCCCTGTCAGCAAGCATAAACACCCACAGTGTCTCTTTACTACAGACATTAGCGATCTAAAGGACCTAAACATTGTTGTTTTAACGATCAAGACAAAGGTCTCAAACACAAAACAATTGCGGCATTTGACAAGGCGTACGAACCCAACCTGGCAGGTGTGCCAGCCTCAGAGGCCAGCTTGTAAGGTGCTGACAGTCTTTACGACAGTTTGACTGTTGTTTTAAGTGCCGCTCTCTCTCTCTCTCTCTCTCTCTCTCTCTCTCTCTCTCTCTCTCTCTCTCTCTCTCTCTCTCTCTCTCTCTCTCTCTCTCTCTCTTTCTCTCTCTCTTTCTCTCTCTCTTTCTCTCTCTCTTTCTCTCTCTCTCTCTTTCTCTCTCTCTCTCTTTCTCTCTCTCTCTTTCTCTCTCTCTCTCCCTCCCCCCCAGAGGTCGACAGTAACCTTCATTAATGCAAGAACAAGATTTACCAGGACAACCTTTGACTGTGTAGAGGTTTATCAAGTCATGTTTGGCTGTAGAGGTTTATCAAGTCATGTTTTTCTGTGTGTAGAGGTTTATCAAGTCATGTTTGGCTGTGTAGAGGTTTATCAAGTCATGTTTGGCTGTGTAGAGGTTTATCAAGTCATGTTTGGCTGTAGAGGTTTATCAAGTCATGTTTGGCTGTGTGTAGAGGTTTATCAAGTCATGTTTGACTGTGTAGAGGTTTATCAAGTCATGTTTGGCTGTAGAGGTTTATCAAGTCATGTTTGGCTGTGTGTAGAGGTTTATCAAGTCATGTTTGGCTGTGTAGAGGTTTATCAAGTTATGTTTGCCTGTGTGTAGAGGTTTATCAAGTCATGTTTGGCTGTGTAGAGGTTTATCAAGTCATGTTTGCCTGTGTGTAGAGGTTTATCAAGTCATGTTTGGCTGTGTAGAGGTTTATCAAGTCATGTTTGGCTGTG
>NC_069412.1:58096673-58131324 GCF_026875155.1 Cherax quadricarinatus | reverse complement strand
ACCCCCACCCCACCACCCAACAACAACAAACCACCCACCACACCACAAAAAACAACACCCACCACCCCCAACAAAACAGCACCAACCACCACCACAACCCCAAAACAACAACACACCACCACCCCCACAACAACAGCAAACCCCCCACCACAACCAAACCCACACCACAACAACAACAACAGCACCCCAACCCACACCACCACCACAAAAACAAACAACCCCACCACCACAAAAACAACAGCACCAACCCCCCCCACCACAACAAAAAAAACAGCAACCCCCCCCACCCCAACAAAACCCCCACCACCCCAACCCAAAAAAAAAGAACCACCACCACCACCACCACAACCAACAACAACAAACACCACCCCAAACAACAACAACAGCACCACCCCCCACCACAACAACAACAACAGCACACCACCCCCCCCCCCACAACAACAACACACACCACCAAACCCCCACAACAACAACCACCCACCACACAACCAAAAAACCACACCACCAAAACAACAACAACAGCACCAACCACCACCCCCAACAAAAACAAAAACCCAGCCCCACCCCACCCCCAAAAACAACAGCACCACCCACCACCAAAACAACAGCACCCAACCACCACCAACAACGACCACCACAACACCACACAACAACAAACACCTCACCACAAACAACAGCACACCACCCACCACCACCACACACCACAACAACGAACACCACACCACCACCACCACAACAACCAACAGCACACCCACCACCACCACAACAACAACAGCACCACCACCACCACAACAACAACAGCACACCCCCCACCACCACCCCCACACAACAACAACAACCACCACCACCACCACAACAACCAACAGCAACCCACCACCACCAAACACAACAACAGCACCACCACACCACCCCAACAAACCAGCACCACCCCCACCACAACAACAAAAAACAGCACCACCACCCCACAACAACAGCACCACCACACCACCACAAACAACAACAGACCACCACCACCACCACCACAACAACAACAGCACCACCACCACCACACAACAACAACACACCACCACCACCACAACAACAACAGCACCCCCACCACCCCCCACAACAACAACAGCACCACCACACCACACAAACCAACCACCACCACCACCACCACAACAACAACAGCACCACCACCACCACACCACAAAAAACCAACAGCACCACCACCACCACCACAACAACAACAGCACCACCACACCACAACAACAACAGCACCACCACCACCACAACAACAACATGCACCACCACCACCAAAAACCAACAACAGCACACCACCACCACAACACAACCAGCACCACCACCACACCACAACAACAACAACAGCACCACCCCCAACACCACAACACAACAGCACCCACACCACCACCACAAACAAAACACACCACCACCACCACACACAACAACAACAGCACCACCACCACCACAACAACAACAGCAACCACCACCACCACAACAACAACAGCAACCAACCACCACACACAACACAACAGCACAAACACAACAAACAACAACACCAACCACACCACCACCACAACAACACAGCACCACCAACACAACAACAACAACCACCACACCACCACAACCCCACACAACAACCAACAACAAAAACAGCACCACCACCACCACCACAACACCATCAGCACCACCACCACCACACAACAAAACAGCACCACCACCCACCACAAACAACAACCACCACACACACACAACAAAAACAGCACCACCACCACCCCCACCAACACACACCACACAACCACCACCACCAACAACCACCACCACCACCACACAACAAAAACAACAGCAACCACACCACACAAACAACAACAGCACACCACACCACCACCACACCACCACCACACCACCAGCACCACCACCACCACACACACGCACACCACCACCACCACAACCACCACCACAACAACAAACAACACAACAGCACAACACCCCCACACCACCACCACAAACCACCACCACCAAACCACACCACACCAACACCACAAACCACACCACACAACAGAAACGCACCACCACCACCACCCAACCCACACCACACCAACCACCCCCACAACCACAACCACCACAACACCACAACAACACAACACAACAACACAACCCACCAACACACACCACCACACCACCACCACCACCACACCACCACCCCCACCACCACCCACCACCACCACCACCACCACCACACCACAACCACAACACAACAACAACAGCCCCCACAACCAACACCAACACCCACACAACCACCACCACCCAACACCACAAATCAGCAACCAACAACACCAACACCAACAACACCACACCAACAAACCCAGCAGCATCAGCAAACAGCAATGCAAATCACAACAAGAGAAGCAACAGCAACAAACAGCAACACAGCACAACCAGAAGCACAGCACGACAGCAACAGCAACAGCAGCATATCAGCAACAAAGAAGCAACAGCAGCAACAGCAATATCAGCAACAAGAGAAGCAACTCAGCACAACAGCATACAGCAACAGCAAGCAATATCAGCAACAAGAGACAGCAAACAGCAACACAGCAATATCAGCAACAAGAGAAGCAACAGCAGCAACAGCAACAGCAACAGCAAAGCAAACAGCAGCAACAGCAGCAACAGACAGCAACAATATCAGCAACAAGAAAACCAACAGCAGCAACAGCAACAGCAACACCCAAACACAACAGCAACAAAGAAGGCACAACAGAACAGCAACAGCAGCAATATCAGCAACAAGGGGAAGCAAACAGCAAGCAAACAGCATTGCAACAGAGCGTATCAGCAACAGAGCAACAGACACAACAGCAACAGCACAATATCAGCAAAAGAGAAGCAACCAGCAACAGCAACAGCACAATCAGCAAAAAGAGAAGCAACAGCAACAGCAGCACAGCAGCAACAGCAACAGCAGCAATATCAGCAACAAGGGGCAACAGCAGCAACAGCAACAGCAGCAATATCAGCAACAAGAGAAGGCAACAGCAGCAACAGCAGCAACAGCAACAGCAGCAATATCAGCAACAAGGAAAGCAACCAGCAGCAATATCAGCAACAAGAGAAGCAAACAGCAACAGGCAGCAATATCAGCAACAAGAGAAGCAACAGCAAAAAACGCAGCAACAGCAAGGCAATATCAGCAACAAGAAAGCAACAGCACAACAGCAACAGCAGCAATATCAGCAACAAGAGAAGCAACAGCAACAGCAGCAATATCAGCAACAAGAGAAGCAACAGCAGCAACAGCAACAGCAGCAATATCAGCAAAAAAGCAACAGAGACAACAGCAACAGCGCATATCAGCAAAAAGAGAAGCAACAGAACAAACAGCAGCAATATCAGCAACAAGAGAAGCAACAGCAACAGCAGCAACAAGCAACAGCAGCAATATCAGCAACAAGAGAAGCAACAGAAAACAACAGCAGCAATATCAGCAAAAAGAGAAGCAACAGGCAACAGCAACAGCAGCAATATCAGCAACAGAGAGAAAGAACAGCAACAGCAATATCAGCAACAAGAAGCAACAGAAACAACAGCAGCAATATCAGCAACAAGAGAAGCAACAGCAACAGCAACAGCAGCAATATCAGCAACAAGAGAAGCAACAAGCAACGCAGAAAACAGCAACAGCCAGGCAATATCAGCAACAAAGAGAAGCAACAGACAGCAGAACAGCAACAGCAGCAATATCAGCAACAAGAGAAGCAACAGCAGCAACAGAAAACAGCAGCAATATCAGCAACAAGAGAAGCAACAGCAAACAGCAACAGCACAAATCAGCAAAAAGAGAAGCAACAGCAACAGCAGCAACTCAGCAACAGAGCAACAGCAACAGCAGCAATATCAGCAACAAGAGAAGCAAACAGCAGCAACAGCAACAGCAGCAATATCAGCAACAAGAGAAGCAACAGAGCAACAGAAAACAGCAGCAATATCAGCAACAAGAGAAGCAACACCCGCACACAGCAACAGCAGCAATATCAGCAACAAGAGAAGCAACAGCAACAGCAAAGCAAATTCAGCAACAAGAGAAGCAACAGCAACAGCAACAGCAGCAATATCAGCAAAAAGAGCAAACAGCAACAGCACAAAAGCAACAGCAGCAATATCAGCAACAAGAGAGCAACAGCAAACAGCAACAGCAGCAATATCAGCAACAAGAGAAGCAACAGCAGCAGCAACAGCAACAAGCAGCAATATCAGCAACAGAGAAGCAACGCAACAGCAGCAACAGCAACAGCAGCAATATCAGCAACAAGAGAAGCAACAGCAACAGCAACAGCAGCAATATCAGCAACAAGAGAAGCAACAGCAACAGCAGCAACAGCAGCAACAGCAACAGCAGCAATATCAGCAACAAGAGAAGCAACAGCAGCAACAGCAACAGCAGCAATATCAGCAACACAGAGACAGCAACAGCAGCAAAACAGCACAACAGCAACAGCAATACCCAGCAAACCAAGAGAAGCAACAGCAGCAACAGCAACAGCAGCAATATCAGCAACAAGAGAAGCAACAGCAACAGCAGCAACAGCAGCAACAGCAACAGCAGCAATATCAGCAACAAGAGAAGCAACAGCAACAGCAGCAACAGCAGCAACAGCAACAGCAGCAATATCAGCAACAAGAGAAGCAACAGCAACAGCAGCAACAGCAGCAACAGCAACAGCAGCAATATCAGCAACAAGAGAAGCAACAGCAGCAACAGCAACAGCAGCAATATCAGCAACAAGAGAAGCAACAGCAACAGCAGCAACAGCAACAGCAGCAACAGCAACAGCAGCAACAGCAACAGCAGCAATATCAGCAACAAGAGAAGCAACAGCACAACAGCAACAGCAGCAATATCAGCAACAAGAGAAGCCAACAGCAACAGCAGCAACAGCAGCAACAGCAAACAGAGCAATATCAGCAACAAGAGAAGCAACAGCAACAGCAGCAACAGCAGCAACAGCAACAGCAGCAATATCAGCAACAAGAGAAGCAACAGCAACAGCAGCAACAGCAGCAACAGCAACAGCAGCAATATCAGCAACAAGAAGAAAGAACAGCAGCAACCCAGCAACAGCACCCATATCAGCAACAAGAGAAGCAACAGCAACAGCAGCAACAGCAACAGCAGCAATATCAGCAACAAGAGAAGCAACAGCAACAGCAGCAACAGCAACAGCAGCAATATCAGCAACAAGAGAAGCAACAGCAGCAACAGCAACAGCAGCAATATCAGCAACAAGAGAAGCAACAGCAACAGCAGCAACAGCAACAGCAGCAATATCAGCAACAAGAGAAGCAACAGCAACAGCAACAGCAGCAATATCAGCAACAAGAGAAGCAACAGCAACAGCAGCAACAGCAGCAACAGCAACAGCAGCAATACCAGCAACAAGAGAAGCAACAGCAACAGCAGCAACAGCAGCAACAGCAACAGCAGCAATATCAGCAACAAGAGAAGCAACAGCAACAGCAGCAACAGCAACAGCAGCAATATCAGCAACAAGAGAAGCAACAGCAACAGCAGCAACAGCAACAGCAGCAATATCAGCAACAAGAGAAGCAACAGCAACAGCAGCAACAGCAACAGCAGCAATATCAGCAACAAGAGAAGCAACAGCAACAGCAGCAACAGCAACAGCAGCAATATCAGCAACAAGAGAAGCAACAGCAGCAACAGCAACAGCAGCAATATCAGCAACAAGAGAAGCAACAGCAACAGCAGCAACAGCAACAGCAGCAATATCAGCAACAAGAGAAGCAACAGCAGCAACAGCAACAGCAGCAATATCAGCAACAGCAGCAATATCAGCAACAAGAGAAGCAACAGCAACAGCAGCAACAGCAGCAATATCAGCAACAGCAACAGCACCAGCAGCAACAGCAGCAACAGCAGCAACAGCAGCAGCAGCAATATCAGCAACAGCAGCAGCAACAGCACCAGCAGCAACAGCAGCAACAGCAGCAGCAGCAATATCAGCAACAGCAGCAGCAACAGCACCAGCATCAACAGCAACAGCAGCAATATCAGCAACAGCAGCAGCATCAACAGCAACAGCAGCAATATCAGCAACAGCAACAGCAGCAGCAGCAACAGCAGCAGCAACACTAACAGCATCAACAGCAACAGCAGCAATATCAGCAACAGCAGCAGCAACAGCAACAGCAGCAATATCAGCAACAGCATCAACAGCAACAGCAGCAATATCAGCAACAGCAGCAGCAACAGCAACAGCAGCAATATCAGCAACAGCATCAACAGCAACAGCAGCAATATCAGCAACAGCAGCAGCAACAGCAACAGCAGCAATATCAGCAACAGCAGCAGCAACAGCAACAGCATCAACAGCAACAGCAGCAATATCAGCAACAGCAACAGCAGCAGCACCAGCAGCAGCAGCAGCAATATCAGCAACATTACCAGGACAAAAACAGAGTTGTGTTAGGGGAGCAAGCAGCGACCTCAGCAGCGATCTCAACACCTCTTAATAACACAAAAATAAACAGGAAAGTGTTATTAACATGAAGGAAGAAGTTTCGGGCGAGGAGGAAGTGAGAGAGAGAGAGAGAGAGAGAGAGAGAGAGAGAGAGAGAGAGAGAGAGAGAAGAGAGACAGACAGAGAGAGAGAGAGAGAACAGTTCTTCAGTTCACATTCAGGCTGTCTCCTGACTACTAGTCTAGCCGCTTCAAGTCCTGTCTAGATAGATTAGGATAGTGAAGCAGAAGGCTCTCTCCACTCCCTCTGATCATACTGCCGGAAGGAGTATATTAAAATGTGCAGTAATGTGTAATAAGAAGTGTTGAAACACATGCTGTACTTACTACACCTATTATTACTACTACTACCACTACCACCACTGTAGATTATACTTGAAAAATAAACTTGTTGTTGTAGAACGAGGGAAGTTACCTGACCCTTAATGCAGAATATTACAGGTGCGCTCCACCAAGGCTCTTACAGAGTTAACATAAATAACCCGCACATAGAAGAGAGGAGCTTACGACGACGTTTCGGTCCGACTTGGACCATTTACAAAGTCCAAGTCGGACCGAAACGTCGTCGTAAGTTCCTCTCTTCTATGTGCGGGTTATTTGTGTATCGTTCCAGTCACGGTATTGTGCCTTTTTTGTTATTTAGAGTTAACATCGTTAATGATACTGTGTGGTAGCTCTTGTTTAGACCTTGATCCAAGAGTTATCTTGCTCTTGATGCTCTCAGATAGATGCATGTTTTAGGTCAGATAGATATTTGTTATGTTTTAGGTCAGATAGATATTAGTTAATATTAGAAGTTATTATTGAAATGAGCTGACTTGTCAGTATTGCTTCCTCTTTCCCGTAGTACTACGTCAAGGTGTGTAAGCACTGCGTCAATGTGTGAGCACTGCGTCAAGGTGTGTGAGCAGTGCGTCAAGGTGTGTGAGCACTGCGTCAAGGTGTGTGAGCACTGCGTCAAGGTGTGTGAGCACTGCGTTAAAGTGTGTGAGCACTGTGTCAGGATGTGTGAACACTGCGTCAAGGTGTATGAGCACTGCGTCAAGGTGTGTGAGCACTGCGTCAAGGTGTGTGAGCACTGCGTCAAGGTGTGTGAGCACTGCGTCAGTGTGAACACTGCGTCTTGAAGACTCAGTCTTCTCCTAGTACCGTGTCACCGGCCAATTTTTCTCCGGTATAGATGATGTTAATTGTGACTATAAGATCGTCTATTTAAACTGAGAACATAATCTAGTTAGAAAGTGATTCCTCATGGCCTGGTTACGTCTAGCCGCTCAGGCACTACTCTGATTGTCATCCCAAGAGGGTTACTAATCTGGAATAATGCAGGGAAGCACAGTAATGTGACTTATTCCCTTTGGGGTACTGAGAGCCTCTTTACCTGGGTTCCATATCTGTTAAGAGAGAGGAACCCAGAAAGAGAGAGATGGACAAATAAGAGAGGAACCCAGAGAGGGAGAGAGAGGAACCCAGAGAGTCAGACAGATAGAGAGGCACTCAGAGAGAGAGAGAGAGAGAGAGAGAGAGAGAGAGAGAGAGAGAGAGAGAGAGAGAGAGGGAACCCGGAACCAGAAGCTGTGGTGGGAGCACCACCGTGATGCCAAGAATTTCACCATCCAGTGACCGCTCAGATTTTTTGCTAACCGAACGTGACTTTAAATCTCGAACTGCTTGTATGTTTACACAATACAAGACCTTGGTTACACATCCTCACCATCCTATTTATATCTCCTTTATATATATATATATATATATATATATATATATATATATATATATATATATATATATATATATATATATATATATTATATATATATATATACACAAAAACATCTGTCTTCTCTTGTTTAATTCATAATGTTGTACATTCTACGTCCTTCGAGAGTCTACTTTCAGGACTCAGTCTTAGTATAAAAGTGGATTGATTTTCTTATCCTTCTCTGTATACCTTTACCATTGATAGACCTTTGATGAGTTTCGAGAGACTTTCTACTCCCGGAGCCCGGTCATAGGCCAGGCTTGTCTGGTGCTAGCCTGGTCAACCAGCCTATTGCTGTTGGATGTCCGGTGCCTCACACACACACACACACACACACACACACACACACACACACACACTATATATATATATATATATTATATATATATATATATATATATATATATATATATATATATATATATATATATAATGGTATACAATACCGACAAAGTGAGCAATTACACATGTGCAACATCTGGGTATCTTTATTGTAGACGTTTCGTCATCCAGTGGCTTTATCAATACAAATTCAAGGACATACATGTAATGGGAAGACCGTAGAGCTATATACAAGACTGAGGGACTAATTACCTCGTCTTTTCTATATAGTTCTACAGTCTTCCCATTATGTCCTTGTATTGTATTGATAAAGTCACTGGATGGCGAAACGTCTACAAATAAAAATACCCAGATGTTGCAAATGTGTCTTAATTGTTTATCTCGGCCACATGTTCTCTAACACATTAATGTCCATCCTGTAGAATATAGACCAGAACTGCACCGCATAAGCTAAGCAAACTTTACTAATGATGTGCAGAGCTGTAGGATAACCATTGTTTATATTCTGTCATATAAATCACACAATCTGTTAGACTTATTACACACACTTACACGCTGATGTCTTGGCTTCAGACTTTTGCTTGCCGTCACTCCCAGAATTAGGGGAAACATTTAAATATACAATTAGAAGACTAGTATATATAGATATATGTAAATGTGGCAGTGAGGATATCTAATGTGGCAGTGAGGATATCTAATGTGGCAGTGAGGATATCTAATGTGGCAGTGAGGATATCTAATGTGGCAGTGAGGATATCTAATGTGGCAGTGAGGATATCTAATCAGGAAATACCTCAAAATATTGGTTTCAAGTTGGATGACTTTGCATTTAGAAAGTATATAGACAAGTAATTTTTTGAAAAGAGTTGTAGACGAGTGGAATAATCTGATAAGTAGAGGGGTTGACATAAGAATATTGGGTAGCTTAAAAAAATAAGATGGGCAGATATAGGAGTGAGAAAGGTTGGATTTAAGAAGGACATGCCTAACATGGACTAGCACTGCTCTTGTGTTGTTATGCTTGTGTGTTTCAAACACAGGTGGATTGTCTGCTTACCACTAGAAGACTCTGGGGATCAGTGCCCAATCTCCTGGTTGACGGTGTGGTTAATCATGCTGTTGGTGTTGGTGGCACGCACTCCATTGTAAGCAGCAGAGCACGGACTATCAGTTAGCTGTTAGGTGAAAGGACACAAGTTTCAACTAATGTGACATTTTATTGTGGCAACGTTTCGCTCTCCAGGAGCTTTGTCAGGTTGTTACAAACAATACATGGACACAGAGGGCCTATATATATATATATATATATATATATATATATATATATATATATATATATATATATATATATATATACCCTCTGTGTCCATGTATTATTTGCAACACCTTGATAAAGCTCCTGGAGAGCGAAACGTTGCCACAATAAAATGTCACATTAGTTTCACTTGTGTCCTTTCACCTAACATATTGTGGGTAATTCTACCATCATTATTACGATCAGTAACTCACTGAATGAACAGATATTTCGTTATTTGTTAGTAATTTCCTCTTGTATGTGAAAGCAGGTTGTTGGGAGCCTTGGACCCCGTACACTTGCTGAGTTGTACTCACTGCATCTTTGCTCGTCACCTACTAAGGTACCTGTTAGTGTACTCATTGCGCCCTTGGTTTTTCACTGGGAGTATTGTGCACTGTCTGCCAAGCCTGCCAGACCCATTACTGTTTACCTACGTACCTACCTGGGGGGTATTTCAGGGATCAGCGCCCCCGCGGCTCGGTCCACGACCAGTCCTCCCAGGTGTAAATTGTGTATCACTCGTTTGTATACAGGTACTACCATGGTTGATACCATCCTTAGGTACTACCATGGTTGATACCATCCTTAGGTACTACCATGGTTGATACCATCCTTAGGTACTACCATGGTTGATACCATCCTTAGGTACTACCATGGTTGATACCATCCTTAGGTACTACCATGGTTGATACCATCCTTAGGTACTACCATGGTTGATACCATCCTTAGGTACTACCATGGTTGATACCATCCTTAGGTACTACCATGGTTGATACCATCCTTAGGTACTACCATGGTTGATACCATCCTTAGGTACTACCATGGTTGATACCATCCTTAGGTACTACCATGGTTGATACCATCCTTAGGTACTACCATGGTTGATACCATCCTTAGGTACTACCATGGTTGATACTATCCTTAGGTACTACCATGGTTGATACCATCCTTAGGTACTACCATGGTTGATACCATCCTTAGGTACTACCATGGTTGATACCATCCTTAGGTACTACCATGGTTGATACCATCCTTAGGTACTACCATGGTTGATACCATCCTTAGGTACTACCATGGTTGATACCATCCTTAGGTACTACCATGGTTGATACCATCCTTAGGTACCACCATGGTCGATACCATCCTTAGGTACTACCATGGTTGATACCATCCTTAGGTACTACCATGGTTGATACCATCCTTAGGTACTACCATGGTTGATACCATCCTTAGGTACCACCATGGTCGATACCATCCTCAAGTACTACCATGGTTGATACCATTCTTAGGTACTACCATGGTTGATATTCTTAGGTACTACCATGGTTGATACCATCCTTAGGTACCACCATGGTTGATACCATCCTTAGGTACTACCATGGTTGATGTCATCCTCAGGTACTACCATGGTTGATACCATGCTCAGGCACTGCCATGGTTGATACCATATTCAGGCACTGCCATGGTTGATACCATTCCTAGGTACTACCATGGTTGATACCATTCCTAGGTGCTACCATGGTTGATACCACTCCTAGGTACTACCATGGTTGATAAAATCCTTAGGTACTACCATGGCTGATACCATTCCTTGGTAGTACCATGGTTGATACCATCCTTAGGTACTAGCATGGCTGATACCATTCCTAGGTACTACCATGATTTATACCATCCTTAGGTACTACCATGGTTGATACCATTCCTAGTTACTACCATGGCTGATACCATTCCTAGGTACTACCATGGTTGATACCATCCTTAGGTACTACCATGGCTGATACCATTCCTAGGTACTACTATGGTTGATACCATCCTTACGTACTACCATGGCTGATACCATTCCTAGGTACTACCATGGTTGATACCATTCCTAGGTACTACCATGGTTGATACCATTGTTAGTTACAACCATGGTTGATACCATTCCTAGGTACTACCATGGTTGATACCATTCCTAGTTACAACCATGACTGATACCATTCCTAGGTACTATGGTTGATACCATTCCTAGTTACAACCATGGTTGATACCATTCCTAGTTACAACCATGGTTGATACCATTCCTAGGTTCTACCATGGTTGATACCATTCCTAGGTTCTACCATGGTTGATACCATTCCTAGGTACTACCATGGTTGATACCATTCTTACAACCATGGTTGATACCATTCCTAGGTACTACCATGGTTGATACCATTCCTAGTTACAACCATGACTGATACCATTCCTAGGTAATATGGTTGATACCATTCCTAGTTACAACCATGGTTGATACCATTCCTAGTTACAACCATGGTTGATACCATTCCTAGGTTCTACCATGGTTGATACCATTCCTAGGTTCTACCATGGTTGATACCATTCCTAGGTACTACCATGGTTGATGCCATTCCTAGGCACTACCATGGTTGATACCATTCCTAGGTACTACCATGGTTGATACCATTCCTAGGTACTACCATGGTTGATACCATTCCTAGGCACTACCATGGTTGCTACCATCCTCAGACATTCACAGTGATTTCAGTGTTAAAACTGATATAGTAAGATCTCTGTCTTTGTCTCTCTACGTTCTGCAGCTCTTTACGTTCTTGAGCTCTACGTTCTTCAGCTCTCTACGTTCTTCAGCTCTACATTCTTCAGCTCTCTGCGTCCTTCAGCTCTACGTTCTTCAGCTCTCTATGTTCTTCAGGTCTACGTTCTTCAGCTCTACGTTCTTCAGCTCTACGTTCTTCAGCTCTCTATGTTCTTCAGGTCTACGTTCATCGGCTCTCTATTGTCCTTCATTAAACAGGTTTACTTAAGGTGCCTGATAGATATACGTATTATAAATTCTGATATATTACCAGGTAGTCATCTGAGAGCCTGCTAGGTTCACTCTAGAGCCTGCTAGGTTAACCCTAGAGCCTTCTAGGTTCACCTTAGAGCCTGCTAGGTTCATCTGAGAGCTTGCTAGGTTCACCCTAGAGCCTGCCAGGTTCATCTGGTGTCGTGTGGGAGTTCGTAACATGGATTGGGTAATAAACACTCACGTCGGATGTTCTCGTACCTATATTAGATGGAATATATGGGAACGCCAGGCCTGACCTGTCTCCTCTCTCACGACTCGACTTGAACTGTCTTGCTGAGTGCCTAGTGGGTGAGCGGCATTCAAAATTTACTGGGTCAGCAGTAACGGTCAGTGATTCATGCAGCAGTGAATCAGTAACGGTTGGTATGAGTCATTACTACTAACACTATTGGTAACTGATAGTGCTGGTAGCTGATACTACTGAGAGCTCGGCGACGCTAATGTATGGTGTTCCGACATACAGCTAATACAAACTACCAGCGACAGGCGTACGGCTCTAGGCTGATTCTGTACAGTGTCCAAGTACACAACAGTTGAACATTATAACATACATAAGGATATTATCGGAATGTATGTTAGTGGAATGGACCTTATTGTAATGGATCGTATTGTAATGCATTACAAGGTATGATATATTGCACTTCATAGAATGAGGCTCAACATTGGGATTATACAATAAAAGTGATATAAAAAAATTTGATTGATCGATCTGTATTCATGTGATCTACGGATTCTGAGGAAGGATATGTAGAAAGAAAGAAGTGTTTAACAGAAAGGCAGACTTGGTGCACTCAAATCTAGACTGTTAAATCTCAGAATTTGGAGAGAACGTGAACACACACACACACACACACACACACACACACACACACACACACACACACACACACACACACACACACACACACAAAAAAAATTCTTGAATATTAATAAGTTGATATTGTAGCAGACAATAGAAATATATTTGAAGCTATATTAATCATTTATACAAGTAATTGACATTTAACCCCAACTTTGCTAGGGTGAGATTTACATATGCTGAATAGGTGTCATCTCTGGGAGGATCAAACTCTGTTGCATTGGCGAGCTCATACCATGATTGAGGCAGATATGAGTAGTGATGAAGGCGGCTCAGGCATCCCTGCGGCTGAGCGGTCTCTTCCTGAGCGGTCTCTTCCTGAGCGGTCTCCTGAAAGGGCTGCGGCTCAGGCATCCTTTCTACAGAGCGGTCTCCTTTTCACACCTATTCTAATGACCCTTTTCACACCTATGTGCTAATGACCTTGACCCTGCCCACGACCCCCGATCACGACCCCCGCCAGCGCCCCCCACCCGCGCCCCCCACCCGAGCCCCCCACCCGCGCCCCCCCACCCGCGCCCCCCCCCGACCCCCACCCGTGCCCCCCCGCGCCCCCACCGTGCCCCTCGTGCCCCGCCTTCTGCTGCGCCTTCTGCAGCGTCGTCCGGATCGCCCCCGCCCCCCGAATTTTTTTCCGATTTTTTTTTTAATTTTCTTGTGCTGTCCTCGGATCAAATTTTTGAGGTTCCCCCTCCCACTTTCACCCCCAATTTTTTCTCGATAATACAAAGACTCCAATTCCTCGGATCAAGTTTTCTCGATAATACAAAGACTCCAATTCCTTGGATCAAGTTTTTCTCCTCCATCTCCTTGGATCGAGTTTTTTTTGGATTCCCCCTCTGGGTATAAGCATTCAAAATGGACTCCCACTTGCATCCCAATTTTTTTTTCTCAATAATACAAAGACTCCAATTCCTTGGATCAAGTTTTTGGATTCCCCCCTATGGGGTTTCGAAATTCTTATGATCTCCTTGGATCAAGTTTTTCTCGAAATCAAAGTCTCCATCTTCTTGGATCAAGTTTTTGGATTCCCCCCTCTGGGGGTAAGCATTCAAATGAACTCCTCCTATGGGGGCATGGTGCTCTCTCTTACTACAGGTCTAAACAAGTGTGACGTCAGTATTTCTCTCATTAAGTTAAATGAAGTAAAAAGGGTGTTTACTCGGCGGTCAGTGACGTCACACACACACATACAAGCTGAATCTTGTCGACTTCCCCCTATGTCAGTGACGTCACACACATACAAGCTGAAACTTGTCGACTTCCCCCTACACATTTCATATACAACATAGGGAAAACACTTTCACTCTTAACCCAGGATAATCCAAATAATTTCACATTTTTTTCTTTAATACCCACAACAATCCACAATTTCTTTACAACACAAGTCTAGACATTTTTTCTCGTTTTAACTATTTCATCTCAGGTCACTCCCCACGAAGTAACCTCCTCCCCACCCTCCAGAACCCTCACACTCCAACCAACACCTCACAATTTTCACTCATAGCCCCCAATTTTTCTCGTTTTAACTATTTCATCAGAAAAAGTCACCACAACACTTATAACCACTTTTCCATTAATTCACTAGACACAATTTCACATATTACAAAGTTAATATGCACACACACCTCACTTTGAACATCTTCAAAACACTCTCGTAAATCATTTGAATACTCACAAAAAAAATACCTTTGAACATTTTCCAAACAACACTGAAACACTTCCAAGACAACATTTTGAGTACTCCCAAATACACAACTGAATACTACTAAAACACCACTGATTACAGTCAAAACACAACCTTCCTTTTTCATTCCGTATATCTCCTAGAGTTGTTTTAACCCCGACGGGCCCATCACGACGTAGGAGCCAGAGCAACCAT
Source organism: Cherax quadricarinatus (assembly GCF_026875155.1). Classification (NCBI taxonomy): domain Eukaryota; kingdom Metazoa; phylum Arthropoda; class Malacostraca; order Decapoda; family Parastacidae; genus Cherax; species Cherax quadricarinatus. Next base: position 58,115,790 of record NC_069412.1, on the reverse strand, counting down.
CACCACTCCAACACCACCTACTACACTCTGGCTCCTAATGTCATGATGGGCCCGTCGGGGTTAAAACAACTCTAGGAGATATACGGAATGAAAAAGGAAGGATGTTATAGGGATGATGTGGGTGAGGAAATGTGATATGCAACATAAATGCGGTATGAAATGTCTTAGATTTGGTGTGTATGTCTCATGTCTTAAATTTGCGAATGAAATGTATAAGATGTGGGTGATATGGAAATGGTGATCATGATTTTTGTGTGAATAATTATAAAAAGTGTGTGTTTTCTGTGATGTTGGTGGTGGGGTCATAAAATCTGGTAAACGTCTTGGATATAGTGTTCTTAGATAATGTAGGGTACAACAGGTTGAAACAAGGTGGGTTGGGTGTGATGTTACCAACCACCAAGTAACACAATGGGAGTGTGACGTCACTGGAGGTGAGCTCGTCGGTCCTGTGAGGTGTGACATCGTGTGTTGGTGGTAGTGAGGTGAGTGCGCTTAGATATTGTCAAATATGATTTTTTTTTGTGTGTGTGTGAAATGTTTATAAAAATGAGTGTTTTCTGTGATATTAGTGATTTTTGAGGTAAGTGAACATGGGTGATTGTAGTTGGTGATTGTCTTAGATTATGTGTGTGTACAAGATATGTTTTCAGTTGATGGTGATCATGTACTAAGTGTTTGCGTATTAGGTTTGTGTTCATGCTTTTTTTATGCGTCAAATGGGGAGGGAGTTCTTGGTTATAGTGATTTGAGGGGATTTCTATAAAAAGGATGTTGGATAGTGATGTTAAACTTAGTTTCTGGTGATTTTGACGGTGATTTGGTAGTAATCAGTAGTGTTTTGGGAGTATTCGGAGGTGTTTGATGGTGTTTTTTGAAGGTGTTCAAATGATGTGCAGAGTATTTTTGAAGAAGATCAGTGGTGTTCAGAGTTGGTTCAAAGTTAGTCAGTGTGTTAGATATGGTAATGTCTCATGTCATAAGTGTCTGAGTTAGTTTTTGTGTTAATGTTGTAAAGTCTGGAGACTGAGGGAGTAGTATGGTGGATGTGTTGTAATTTCAGTTAATGAAATGTGTAAGTGTAGATAAATTAGAGATGATAAATCTTATTTGGGAGTAATCAAAATGATATTTTGGAAGTGCTTCAGTGTTGTTTGGAAATGTTCAAAGGTGTTTATGTGAGTATTCAAATGATTTATGAGAGTGTTCGAAGTAATCTTGGGGTTGTTCTGTAGTGAGATGATAAAGGTTGTGGATGAGATATTGAGAAAAGGTGGTCTCAAATAATGTATGAGAGTGTTTTGAAGGTGTTCAAAGTAAAGTGAGGTGTGTGTGTGTGTGTGTGTGTGTGTGTGTGTGTGTGTGTGTGTGTGTGTGTGTGTGTGCGTGCGTGTGTGTGTGTGTGTACTCACCTAGTTGTACTCACCTAGTTGAGGTTGCGGGGGTCGAGTCCGAGCTCCTGGCCCCGCCTCTTCACTGATCGCTACTAGGTGATCTTTATCATACCTCTGCTTAAAGCTATGTATGGATCCTGCCTCCACTACATCGCTTCCCAAACTATTCCACTTACTGACTACTCTGTGGCTGAAGAAATACTTCCTAACATCCCTGTGATTCATCTGTGTCTTCAGCTTCCAACTGTGTCCCCTTGTTACTGTGTCCAATCTCTGGAACATCCTGTCTTTGTCCACCTTGTAAATTCCTCTCAGTATTTTGTATGTCGTTATCATGTCCCCCCTATCTCTCCTGTCCTCCAGTGTCGTCAGGTTGATTTCCCTTAACCTCTCCTCGTAGGACATACCTCTTAGCTCTGGGACTAGTCTTGTTGCAAACCTTTGCACTTTCTCTAGTTTCTTCACGTGCTTGGCTAGGTGTGTGTGTGTGTGTGTGTTAGGTGGTCATAGAGTTTTGTGAATATCATGGTTACAGTGATTTTAGTGTATTTGAGTTAGGTTAGGTTAGGTTCGGTTAGGTTAGGTTAGGTTAGGTTGGGTTAGGATAGGTTCGGTTAGGCTAGGTTAGGCTAGGTTAGGATAGGTTCGGTTAGGTAAGGTTAGGCTAGGTTAGGTTAGGATAGGTTAGGTTAAGTTAGGTAGGGTACAACAGGTTGAAACAAGGTGGGTTGGGTGTGATGTTACCACCCACCAAGTAACACAAGGGGAGTGTGACGTCACTGGAGGTGAGCTCGTCGGTCCTGTGAGGTGACATCGTGTGTTGGTGGTAGTGAGGTGAGTGCACTTAGATATTGTCAAATATGATTTTTTTTTTTGTGTGTGTGTGAAATGTTTATAAAAATGAGTGTTTTCTGTGATATTAGTGATTTTTGAGGTAAGTGAACATGGGTGATTGTAGTTGGTGGTTGTCTTAGATTATGTGTGTGTACAAGATATGTTTTCAGTTGATGGTGATCATGTACTAAGTGTTTGCGTATTAGGTTTGTGTTCATGCTTTTTTTTATGCGTCAAATGGGGAGGGAGTTCTTGGTTATAGTGATTTGAGGGGATTTCTATAAAAAGGATGTTGGATAGTGATGTTAAACTTAGTTTCTGGTGATTTTGACGGTGATTTGGTAATAATCAGTAGTGATTTGGGAGTATTCGGAGGTGTTTGATGGTGTATTTTTGAAGGTGTTCAAATGATGTGCAGAGGGTGTTCAAAGTAAAGTGATGTGTGTGTGTGTGTGTGTGTGTGTGTGTGTGTGTGTGTAGATGATTATCTTAAATCTACCTTGGGTGTGAACCGCATTACATGGTGTCGTCGGAGGGGGAAGGGGTGTACAAAAATCATGACGCAATACTTTGGGGTGACCCATATAAGCTCAAGGAGTCTCTCAGAGCGAGGAATGTGTTTCTATTCGGAAATCGAGTAAATATTTCTACCATTGAGTGTGTTTACCAACAAGAAAATAATGTTCGATTTTAAGATAAAGTTTTCAAAACTAATTTGGAAATATCCAAAAATGGAGTCGTTCAAAGTAATTCTGGAGTACTCTATTATATTTTGGAAGTGTTCCATGTGTGTGTGTGTGTGTGTGTGTGTGTGTGTGTGTGTGTGTGTGTGTTAGGTGGTCATACAGTTTTGTGAATATCTTGGTTACAGTGATTTTAGTGGATTTGAGTTAGGTTAGATTAGGTTAGGTTAGGTTAGGTTAGGATAAGTTAGGTTAGGTAAGGTTAGGTTAGGTTAGGTTAAGTTAGGTTAGGTTAGGATAAGTTAGGTTAGGTTAGGTTAAGTTAGGATAAGTTAGGTTAGGTTAGGTTCGGTTAGGTTAGGCTAGGTTAGGTTAGGTTAGGATAGGTTAGGTTAGGATAGGTTAGGTTAGGATAAGTTAGGTTAGGTTAAGTTAGGTTAGGTTAGGTTAGGTTCGGTTATAGGTTAGGTTAGGTTCGGTTAGGTTAGGTTAGGTTAGGTTAGGCTAGGTTAGGTTAGGTTAAGTTAGGTTAGGTTATGTTAGGATAAGTTAGGGTAGGGTAGGTTAGGTTAGGTTAGGTGTGTGTGGTGTGTGTGTGTGGTGTGTGTGTGTGTGTGTGTGTGTGTGTGTGTGTTAGGTGGTCATAGAGTTTTGTGAATATCTTGGTTACAGTGATTTTAGTGGATTTGAGATGGGTGATGAGATGCATTTGTGGATGTGAAATGTGATTTTTGTGTGTGTTCAGAAGAGGTGTGTTGGGAGATGGGTGAGTGGATGTGAAGAAATGCGGGTGAGATGGAGAGGGGTATGGGGAGGGTTGTATTAGAAATTTAATGAAATATGGGGAGATTTTACTGAAAATAAAGGTAATGTGTGAATATTTTAAAAAGAAATTATAGAATTGAAAAGTTATGATATATTGGAAAAGAATGGAGGGTGTTGAAACATGTCGCAATAGTTGGGTAGTGAGATTAGTTGATGCGAGTATAATATCAATTTATGTGGATACAAGGACATGGGTATGGAGAGGATTTTATTAGAATTTTAGTAATGTAAAGAGGAATGTGTATTACATTTAAGATTCAGTAAAAAGAAGGGGAAAAAAATGTGAATAAATTGGTAAATGATGAGGGTTGTGGGTAATGTACTCGAACTAGAGTTGCTGAAAAGTGTTTATAAGTGGTGTGGTGACTTTTTCTGATGAAATAGTTAAAACGAGAAAAATGTCTAGACTTGTGTTGTATTTTGTGAAGAAATTGTGGATTGTGGGATGTGGGTGTTGTGGATTGTGGGCGTTGTTGTCGAACTAGAGATATCGAAAAAGTGTTTATAAGTTGTGGGTTGTTGTGTCTTTTTCTGATGAAATTAGTTGAAACTAGAAAAAATTGTGGGTTGTGGGTGATGTCGAACTAGAGATGCTGAAAAGTGGTTATAAGTTGTCGGTTGTTGTGACTTTTCTAATGAAATTAGTTAAAACAAGAAAAAATTGTGGGTTGTGGGTGTTGTGGGATGTGGGTGTTGATCTTAGTTTATGGTGATTTTGGTTGTTTTGACTGTAATCAGTGGTGTTTTAGTAGTATTCAGTTGTGTATTTGGGAGTACTCAAAATGTTGTCTTGGAAGTGTTTCAGTGTTGTTTGGAAAATGTTCAAAGGTATTTTTTTTGTGAGTATTCAAATGATTTATGAGAGTGTTTTGAAGGTGTTCAAAGTGAGGTGTGTGTGCGTATTAACTTTGTAATATGTGAAATTGTGTCTAGTGAATTAATGGAAAAGTGGTTATAAGTGGGTATAAGTGGTTATAAGGAGGCCTGGTCACAGACCGGGCCGCGGGGGCGTTGACCCCCGAAACTCTCTCCAGGTAAACTCCAGGTAAGTGTTGTGGTGACTTTTTCTGATGAAATAGTTAAAACGAAAAAAATTGGGGGTTATGAGTGAAATATGTGAGGTGTTGGTTGGAGTGTGAGGGTTCTGGAGGGTGGGGAGGAGGTTACTTCGTGGGGAGTGACCTGAGATGAAATAGTTAAAACGAGAAAAAATGTCTAGACTTGTGTTGTAAAGAAATTGTGGATTGTTGTGGGTATTAAAGAAAAAAATGTGAAATTATTTGGATTATCCTGGGTTAAGAGTGAAAGTGTTTTCCCTATGTTGTATATGAAATGTGTAGGGGGAAGTCGACAAGTTTCAGCTTGTATGTGTGTGACGTCACTGACATAGGGGGAAGTCGACAAGATTCAGCTTGTATGTGTGTGTGTGACGTCACTGACCGCCGAAGTAAACACCCTTTTTACTTTTATTTAACTTAATGAGAGGAATACTGACGTACACTTGTTTAGACCTGTAAATAAGAGAGAGCACCATGCCCCCATAGGAGGAGTTCATTTGAATGCTTACCCCCAGAGGGGGGGAATCCAAAAACTTGATCCAAGGAGATGGAGACTTTGATTTCGAGAAAAACTTGATCAGAGGAATTGGAGTCTTTGTATTATCGAGAAAACTTGATCCAAGGAGGTCATAGAATTTCAAACCCATAGGGGGGGGAAACCAAAAACTTGATCCAAGGAATTGGAGTCTTTGTATATCGAGAAAAAAAAAATTGGGATGCAAGTGGGAGTCCATTTTGAATGCTTATACCCAGAGGGGGAATCCAAAAAAAACTCGATCCAAGGAGATGGAGGAGAAAAACTTGATTCAAGGAATTGGAGTCTTTGTATTATCGAGAAAACTTGATCCGGGAATTGGAGTCTTTGTATTATCGAGAAAAAAATTTGGGGGTGAAAGTGGGAGGGGGAACCTCAAAAATTTGATCCGAGGAGAGCACAAGAAAATTAAAAAAAAATCGGAAAAAAATTGGGGGGGGGGGGGAGCGATGCGAACGATGCTGCAGAAGGCAGGGGGCGGCGGGGCGCGGGGGGGGGGGCGGGGGGGGGGGGTCGCGGGGGGGGGGGCGCGGGGGGGTCCCTGGGCGGGGTCAAGAACATTAGCACATAGGTGTGAAAAGGGTCATTAGCACATAGGTGTGAAAAGGAGACCGCTCTGTAGAAGGGATGCCTGAGCTGCAGCCCTTTCAGGAGGAGACCGCTCAGGAAGAGACCGCTCAGGAGGAGACCGCTCAGGAAGAGACCGCTCAGCCGCAGGGATGCCTGAGCCGCCTTCATCACTACTGATATGAACTGGTATTTACAAATACATGTAATACTTGAGGAGTTCTCAATACCTGTCATGTACATAGGGAATAACGACATTCAGGTTGATCATCTGACTGAGTCTCAGAGGTAGAGAGTACAGGATCAGGAGGATTGTCAGAGTCTGTCACATTATTCTGGGTAGGAACATCATTATCATCACATACTAACTTCATGTGATCTAAATGCGATTCTTTATACTGACCAGTACTAATTTCTCTAACCTTATACTTATTGCCAGTGATATGTTCAACTACTCGATAAGGACCAACCAACTTTTGATCAAGCTTAGGCATTGCAGACGTTTTGTTAAAATTAGTCAGCATAACTCTCGAACCTGCTTTAATTTTGGTCGACTTTGTTCGAGTGTTTGCGACTCTTGTAAATTCTGTTGTTGAGTTATGAAGTGTTTTACGGATTCTTCTAAAAACACTTTGAGCTAAGCTGGTACAAATTGCTATGCAATCATCAGGGTTGTACTTTGGTTTCAGTCTAGAATATAACAACTCATAAGGCTTATCTAAACCGTACAATGCATAATGTGGAGTGTCACCTATAGAAACATTGTAAGCAGAATTTATGGCACACTGCACATCAGGTATAACTTCATCCCAAGTTCCACTGTTGAGATTGATAGTGGCTCTCAAGACATCTACTTTCTTATTGGTTCGTTCCGCTAACCCATTGCTGGCAGGATGATGAGGAACAATGGTAGATTTAGAGTTCTTGTACAAGGTACACAAATTTTCAAGAATCTCATTACAAAATTCACCTCCATTATCTGTTACTAGGGACTTAGGGGTGGTATGCCTGCAGATAATGCATTCTTTAAATGCTTTAGCTACTGTCTCTGCAGTCTTATCTGCAATAGGAACTAACTCACAATATCTGGTGAAATGGTCTACCATAACACACAGATGTTGCTCTGGAGAGAACATTGGAAATTAGTTAACAGATCTAGCGCAACTCTTTCCCATGGTTCGCTAGTAGTTGGTTCCACCTGGATTGGATTAGGACAATTAACACTGCCTTTGTGTTGCATGCAGACATTTCTTAACATACTCAGAAATATCAGTTGCCATACGAGGCCAAAAGTATTTCAGTCTGGCTTGTTTTACTGAATGATCCATACCAGGGTGTGCAACACCTGGTACATCGTGAACTAGCTGTAAGGCTACATTTACTAGTGACTGGAATTAATAACTGGTATACCCGTCTGCTTGGAGTACTCAGCTCGGGTGTGCGATACAGTAATTCGTGGTTCATGACAAAGTCACTGATGGGTGCTGGTGGTTTCACAGTCAGAATAAGATCTTCCTGGAGCAGGAATCGAACCACACCAGACCACATATGATCCGCTCTTTGAGCATTCTTTACGTCCTCTGCACTAAATGGAGGGTTTGCTGTTACTATACTAACATGTCATGGTAAACCATCTCCGACTACATTTGACTTGCCAGGTAAGTGTTGAAGGTAGGATTGAACTCTTGGATAGTCAGGGTCCATCCGGCTAACCTTCCAGTGGGTTGTTCTGGAATAAAGATATCAGTGAAGTATGGTCTGTCAAGACATGAACAGGGTACTGATAAATAATGTCTCGGAAGGGCTTTAAAGACCATACTATTGCTAAAGCTTCTTGCTAAGTTACTGTATAATTACGTTCATCCTTCGTAAGGACTCGGCTAGCAAATGCAACTGCGTTGTACTTGCCATCAGTCTTCTGAGCTAGTACGGCACCTATGCCACGTAAACTAGCATCAGTTGTCAGATAGAAGGGCTTAGAAAAAATCTGGAAATTTCAAGATTGGAGCAGATGTTAGCTTTTCTTTTAGAGTTTGGAATGTTCTTTCTTGATGGAAGGTGCAAACGAAAGGAGCATCTTTCTTAAGCAACTCAGTTAGAGGAGCTGCCATGGAAGAAAAATTGGCAGTGAAAGATCCACAAAGGATCTTACGGCATCAGGAGTTTTGGGAGATGGAAAATTTAATACTGTAGTTACTTTACTTTGGTCAGTCGTAACCCCTCTAGGAGTGACTACGTGACCAAGAAACTTGATTTCTCTTCTGAAAAATTGACATTTAGACAGTTTGATCTTTAAATTGGCTTCTTCAAGCTTACCAAGTACTACATCAAGTTATTTCAAGTGTGTATCCTCATCTTCGGACATGACGACTATGTCATCTAAGTACACCATAAGTGCGTTACCTATGAGGCCTCTAAAGATATTAATCATGAGCCTCGAGAATGTGATAGGCGAAGATCGTAACCCAAAAGCCATATGGAGGAAGTGATAATGACCTGTAAGAGTGGAAAATGCGGTTAGGTCTTGGCTGTCCTAGTGAAGAGGGACTTGCTAAAACCCTTGTAACAAGTCCAAGGTCGAAAAGACTTTGTTATCTCCGATGTTACATAAATCGTCACCAAGTACAGGAAGTGGGAAGCGATCTGGAATAGTTTTCGCATTTAACTTCCTAAAGTCAATCACTAGGTGCAAATTACCGTCCTTCATAGGTACTATAATCAAGGGCGCATTCCAGGATGAATTGCTAGGTGCCATAACTCCATCATCTAGCACCTGATTGATCAATTCTTCTGCGACAGCAAACTTGTGAATGAGGCATTCTGTACGCAGGTATATAAATAGGTCTGGTACCAGGTTCAAGTGGGATACGATGGGACAATAAGTTCGTTATACCCATCTTCTCACCTGGTAAGGCAATGGCTTTACGACGTTTGTTCAACAGAGTCAACAAACGCTTGACCTCGTCTGGGAAGTCAGTGGGAGCTAAGCCTTTCTCCTCTACTGGTGGAATGGATTGATCCAAAGAAGTGGATCTTAGAGCCTGGTAGGCTCATTTTAGGGCCTGGTAGGAGCATCTTAGAGCCTGGTAATCATCTTCAGCATACAGCGGGGTCATCTTCGAGCCTGATATAGGCTTATCTCACAGCCTGGCAGGTTCTTACTAGAGCCTGATAGTCATTCTAGAGATTACTAGGATTGTTTTCCGGCTTGGTAAACCCATTTAGAACCTGCTACTTTCAATGCAGGTTCGCCCATTAACCGGATAGACTCACCAATTAATCGGATAGACTCAACCCATTAACCGGATACTCACCCATTAACCGGATAGACTCACCCATTAACCGGATAGACTCACCCATTAACCGGATAGATTCACCCATTAACCGGATAGACTCACCCATTAACCGGATAGATTCACCCATTAACCGGATAGACTCACCCATTAACCGGATAGATTCACCCATTAACCGGATACTCACCCATTAACCGGATAGATTCACCCATTAACCGGATAGACTCACCCATTAACCGGATAGATTCACCCATTAACCGGATACTCACCCATTAACCGGATAGATTCACCCATTAACCGGATAGACTCACCCATTAACCGGATAGACTCACCCATTAACCGGATACTCACCCATTAACCGGATAGATTCACCCATTAACCGGATAGATTCACCCATTAACCAGATAGACTCACCCATTAACCGGATAGATTCACCCATTAACCGGATAGACTCACCCATTAACCGGATAGACTCACCCATTAACCTGATAGATTCACCCATTAACCGGATAGATTCACCCATTAACCGGATAGACTCACCCATTAACCGGATAGATTCACCCATTAACCGGATAGACTCACCCATTCGCCAAGATACTTATTCAGATATAAGTAAAGTTACTTTTATTATTATTATTATTATTATTATTATTATTATTATTATTATTAAGCGCTAAACTCACAGGGGTCACACAGTGCTTGGGGGAATAAGAGGTCACAAAGTTTGACCCTAGGCAGAGCAGGGGAGCTCTAATTCCTTGGATCAAGAGCCCAGTACTCTGTCTTAAAGTCTGGTGTTCTGTCTTAGGCTCCAGTGCTCTATATTGGAGTCCAGTGATTTATCTGCTAGGCCATTGTTCCATCTTAGAGTCCAGTGCTCCATCTTAGTCCGGTGCTCTATCTTAGAGCCTGGTGTTCCATGTTAGAGTCCGGTGCTCCATCTTAGTCATGTGCTCTATCTTAGAGTCCGGTGCTCTATCTTAGGGTCCAATGCAACTCAGGTACTTGCAGAGGTACTCAGACTCCTATAATCTTTCTAGAGCTCTTATACTCATTCTAGAGCTCTAATACTCATTTTAGCGCTCTTATACTCATTTTAAAGCTCTAATACTCATTTTAGAGCTCTTATACTCATTCTAGAGCTCTGATACTCCTTCTAGAGCTCTTATACTCTTTCTACAGCTCTTTTGCTTTTTCTAGAGCTCTTATTCTCATAGATACGCTCAAGGTCTTGAGAGTATCATCATAGAGCTTAGTGCTTTCTCTCTCTTTGAGAGCTCAAACACATTTAGAGACCGAGAGAGAGATTTTTGAGTTTTTTTCTTCTCAGAACTGATAGACTTAGTCCAGAGCTGATAGATGCATGCCAGACCTGATAGATTTAGTCCAGAGCTGATAGATGCGTACCAGTGCTGACAGACTTAGTCCAGAGCTGATAGATGCATGCCAAGACTGATAGACTTAGTCCAGAGCTGATAGACTTAGCCCAGAGCTGATAGATGCATACCAGAGCTGACAGACTTACTCCAGAGCTGATATATGCATGCCAGAACTGATAGACTTAGTCCAGAGCTGATAGATGCATGCCAGGGCTGATAGACTTAGTCCAGAGCTGATAGATGCATGCCAAGACTGATAGACTTAGTCCAGAGCTGATAGATGCATGCCAGAGCTGATAGACTTACTCCAGAGCTGATAGAGGCATGCCAGAACTGATAGACTTAGTCCAGAGCTGATAGAATATCCCAGCGTTGATAGACTAAACGCAGAATTCAATAGATTGTTATAGAGCCTGATAGATTAGTGTAGAAGCTGCGAGACTGAGCCTCAGGCCTGGTACTTATCCTAGAGCTTGATAGACTGGTACAGAGCCTGATAGATTGGTGTAGAGCCTGATAGACTGAGCCTCAGGCCTGGTACTTATCCTAGAGTTTGATAGACTGGTTTTGAGCCTGATGATTGACTCAGAAGCCTGATAGACTGAGCACAAGGCCTGATGGGCTGAGTCAAGAGCCTGGTAAACTGATCCCAAAGCCTGATAGACTGAGTGCAGAGTTTGAAGACTTGTGTAGAGCCTGATAGATAAATGTAGAGCCTGATACATGAAGATTAAAGCTTGACAGACTTGAGCCCAAAGACTCATAAATTGAACCTGGAGCCTGATAGACAGGTGCAGAGTTTGATAGACAGAGCCTGTAGAATGATACACACATGTAAAGCCTGGTAGAGTGATCCTGTTGCCTGATTGAGCCTGTAACTTAATAGATGTAGATAATAGACTGGGCCTGGAGCCAGATAGACATATGTAGAGCCTGATAGACTGAGCCAGGAGCCTGATAGACAGATGTAGAGCTAATAGAGCCTAGTACCTGAAAGACAAATGTAAAGCCTGATTGATTTAGATTGATGTCTGATAAAACGGGTTTAGAGCCTGATAGACAGGCCTATAGCCTGATAGACAGGTGTAGAGCCTGATAGACTGAGCCTAGAGCCGGATATGAAGGTGTTGAGCCTGATAGACTGAACCTACAGCCTGACGGGTGTAGAACCTAATAGACAGGTGTAGAGCCTGTTAGACTGAGCCTAGAACTTGATAGACAAATGTAAAACCTGATAGACAGGTGTAGGACCTGTTAGGTGTAGAGCCTGATAGACTGAGCCTAGAGCCTGATAGACAGGTGCAGAGCGATTGACAGGTGTAAAGCCTGAGAGTCAGGTGTAGAGTGTGATAGGTGTAAAGGCTTGATAGACTGAGTCTAGAGCCTGATAAAGTGAGCCTGGACCTGATAGACTGAGCCTGGACCTGATAGACTGAGCCTGGACCTAATAGACTGAGCCTGGAGTCTGGACCTGATAGACTGAGCCTGGAGTCTGGACCTGATAGATTGAGTGTGGAACCTGATAGACTGAGCCTGGATCTGATAGATTGAATGGGGGACCTGGCAGTGAGCCTAAACCTGATAGATTCAGCGTGCGGCCTGATAAACTGAGCCTGGGCCTGATAGACTGAGTGTGGAGCCTGGGCCTGATGGACTGAGTGTAGAGCCTGGACCCGATAAAGTGAGCCTGGAGTCTGATAGACAGATGTAAAACTTGATAGATTAAACCTAGAGCCTAATAGAAAGAGTCTGGAGCCTGATAGGTGTAGCGCCTGAGAGAATGAGCCTGGATCCTGATGGACTGAACCTGGGAGCCTAATTAACCGAACCTGGAGCCTAATAGACCGAACCTGGAGCCCAATAGCCCGACCCTGGAGCCTAATAAACCGAACCTAGAGCCTGATAGATAAGTGTAGAACATGATAGATTGAACCTAGAACCTAATAGACGGAACCGGACCCTGACAGACGATGCAGAGCCTGATGGAGAGGTGTAGTGCCTGATAGAGTGAGCCTGGAGCCTGATAGAGGTGTAGCGCCTGACAGAGTGAATCTGGAGCCTCACAGAGAGGTGTAGCGCCTGACAGAGTGAATCTGGAGCCTGATAGAGATGTAGCGCCTGATAGAGTGAGCTTGGAGCCTGATAGAGAACTGCAGTGCCTGATAGTGATCCTGGCACCTGACAGACAGTGCAGAGCCTGATAGAGGGGTGTAGAACGTGAGGCCAGACTCACCTCTGTCTCCCTGGCCAGGCGACGGAACAGTTCGTCAGACTCAAACTTGGTCTTCTGGTCTGGCACAACCCGCGGCATCTTGAACATGAGCCGCGGCTTGGGCGGCTGCGGCTGCGGCTCGTAGAGTGCGGGCAGCGGTGACTCGTAATGCGGCAGCATGGTCGTTGACACCGTCATCTGCTCGTTGAGGGACGACGTCATCTTGTAAACACGGCGCCGATGGACGCACGACTTGGGGGGGAGGGGGACCGACACACTCGCGTACACACCACAGTGATGCTCACCAGGTAACGTTGTGTGGGTTACTGATGCCTCGCTTTCCTCGCCCCGCCATTGTTGGTGCTGGGCGGGGCCCGGGGCGGGGCCGGGGGCGGAGTGAGGGCGGGGCAAGGGCGGAACTACACCAGGTAACCAGTGAGCACGCTGTGTGTCCCCTCGTGGGCGTGGCCAGCTGCGGTTAACCAATCAGTGGCCAGCGTGGCTGTCATCCCCTCTGCCGGGATGCCGCAGCATCACTGCCAGACAGTCTCGAATCTCTCAGTTTTATCCCTAACCGTTCTTAACAGTCAGGGAAAAACAAAAGTTAGTTTCGTGAATAATGTCGGTAACAGGTCGTTACAGGACGCATCGTTCGTACGATAAAACACTCAGTAATTCAGTTATTATCCTTGGTAACAACATGGCAACGCAGGAGATGTGGGTAGCCCACTCTGTTGTTTTTCCTCTCCAGTGGCAAGATGCCAGACGTGTTGCCAAACACTGCTCACTACAGTATGCCCACCGGGAGAGGAATTATAGATCTGGGTATTCCTGCAAGTTCTGTTGTTCTTGCTAGGATGTGACGTCTGGGTTTCCCCTCGTTTAGAGGAGCTGGGTTCGTCCTAGGTGCTGGGCGTCACATATTTCAGGGGATGGCACCTAAGAGGTAATTTTCTGCTTCAGTTGAAAGTGTCATTTCATCCCTCCTTTTCTCCCTCCCTCTCCCTGCCCTCCTTCCTCTCCCTCTACCTGCCCTCCTCCCTCTCCCTGCCTTCCTTCCTCTCCGAGCCTTCCTTGGTGCTTCATTCCCCTCCATCTCCTTTCCTCCCTGCCTTCCCCTCTTCGTTCATTACTCTCTTTTTCTCCCTTCCTACCTCTCTTCATCCCTCTTCCCTCTGTTTTCCTCCCTACCATCTTCTTTTCATTCCACGCTCCCTCTCCTTTCCTCCCTGCTTTCATCTCTTTGTCCCGTCTCCCTGTCTTCCTGACTCACATCGTCCCTCCCTTGCTTGCTTCTCTCCCTCTCTGCTTTGTTCCATTCGTCAGTCACTCGCGCCCCTCCCTGCCTCCCTCCCTGCCACCCTTCCTTCCTCCCTCCTACCCTGCCTTCCTCCCTCTTAATTTGTCTTCCTCCCTCCCCCCCCCTCTTGTCTTCCTCCCTCTCTTTACAGTCAGAAAGTTGCCAGAAATATACATTACATTTCTGTCTGACCTGACCCCTGCAACCACAGTTAGGTGAGTACACACACATACACACACACACACACACACACACACACACACACACACACACACACACACACACACACACACACACACACACACACGCACACGCACACATTAGGTATTAGGTGAGAAATCAGGAAAACGCTTGAAGGTTCACTATTCTTTTCACAGTAGTTCTTCTGCATACATATTTACCTACGTACGTACATACATACATGCATGTACACATACATACAGACAGACATATACATACATAAATAACTGCATACATAAATTCGGGAAGACAAAATTGTGATGTAATATAAAGTTGTTTTTGGCCTCAGCCAGTGCGACGATGATGTAATAGTGCTCGAAATGTTGGCAACGCGAATAACTGGAAAAGTGGGAAGATGGATAATTAATACCAACATGTAAACGTTACAGTGAAGAAAGTCAGGTCAGAGACTGTCACAGTGAAAAGGTCTGTTCCTCAAGGTACATTACTCACCGCAGATACCTTTCTCATTGACATATCACAGAGGCATAAATCGAACTGTATTATACTTTGCAGATGACTACTAACAGAACCTTGGCTGTCTCCTGGACTCTGTGTCACGTATTCATTTTTAGTTCAACATTTTTTAATTCTCTAACCAGTGCTACTTGTTGTTCTTGTAATCTGCTACTTTTGAGAAGCTCTGTTGTCCGTCGTCTTATGTTATATAGGAAGCGCCTCTCCCTTTTCATCCTGCATCTTCTCCTCATGTGTAATGTTGTGTCTGAAGCATAGTTCTAGTACCATTGAACTCATCCTCCCCAAATACTGGTTCATATCCTCCTTTATGATCATATTGTCTTCCCAACATATTTCAGCAAACTCACGTTATATTAGCTCTCACTTGATGTTCTTATTATTAAAGTTAAACTTGTTAAAAAATACTCTCATAATTAGGTGGATGTGTTTTGTCCATCAGAACCAGTATCATTCTGAACTTCCGTTACGTTGTGTTCCGAGGTCACTGCCTTCGACTTTGTAATGTTTCCCGCCAGATCTTCATTATTTGTGAATGTTTGGTCTCTAGAGTATTTTCCAGTATAGTCGCTTCCGTTATTTGCTGGCATAAGGCAAATTTGTTGCAGATTCTTTGTAGTTTATCCAAATTTGCTCCTGGATTCTCTCCTGCTGTTGCAGTCTTTGCTACATTCTTCCATTCTAGGTGTCTTACACTGAAGTCACCAAGCAAGAGGATATTTAGGGTCGGGTTTGATAAAATATCAAGATAGTGCTCGGTTTATATTAGTTGGTTTTTGACTTGTTGGGAAGTTCCATCTGCTGGTGTGTTTACAAGTACAATAACTGTATTTATATTTTCAGTTTTAATCACCAAAGAGGATGGAATGGTAGAGGGTAGGGAAAGGGTTGGGAAATGGATGGGAAGGGAATGGGGAAAGTATGATAGTGGATGGGGCAGCTTATAGCTGGGGGGGGGGGTCAGAATTATCATTGCTCTTGGTTCCCCTATGGAGGGGCGGGGGGAGGTAGAATGTTGGGGTTGGGAGCTTGGTCGATAGTCATGGGGTGAAGGTCTGAAGTGCGAGGAAGAAAAAAGTGGTGGTCAGTGAGAGGGAAAGAGGGGTTTGAAGAGGGAAAGTGGTGGTGGTGTGGGAGGGGGCAGGTATGGTAAGTGTGTTTTGAAGGTTTTCATTATCCACCATGTCACTTCCTGCCCTTTAAGTAGACTCAGTACTGGAAGCAGCATCTTAGTGATGCTGGAGTAACTCAGTGATGCTGGAACATCTTAGTGATGCTGGAGCAACATCTTGGGGACCTGGCCAGGTGTAAGATGATGCTGGCAGGACAGGTAGTGTAGGTTACAACCTGCCTCGTCCCATACCTCTCTCTCTCTCTTCTCTCTCTCTCTCTCTCTCTCTCTCTCTCTCTAGCTTCTTATCTCCTTTTTCATTAAGGAAGATTTCCTGATTCAAGGAACTGAGCTTGTCCTCCATTTTCTTGGATCGAACGTGATTGCTTCCTCTTACGAAGGTGCTGTGAGATCGCATGCAGTTCGACGTACAACCCACAGCTCGGCTGATCAGGAACTGACTTGAGGAACTTATAAAAGTTCTTCCTTGAAAACAGCTTCTGTCTATGAAGAGAGGATGTTGAAGAGTCTTAGGCTACTTACATATATTGTGTTATATTGTACTCCTGACACCAATGCTTTTCACCGGAGGTATTCTGAACTGTGCCTAGCCTCTTACTTTTAAAAGGATTCATTTCTGTATACAGATTTGGGACCACTTACTCGAGGATTTTCCAGGTGTAAATTATGTTGTATCTTTCTCGCCAGCATTCCACCGAGGACAATTCAAAGGACTTCGGACGTTCCCAAAAATTTAGGTGTTTGAATTTACCTGTGCAGTGAAGTGACTCTGTGCGTTATCTAGGCTTGCAGTTTCACAGAAGTATTCCAGCCTAGAGGGAACAAGTGACTTAAAGAGGATCATTATTGGCTTGACATCCCTTGTTTTTAAAGCTCTAGTTATCCATCCTTTTATTTTTCTCTTGGTTGTGATAACATTGTTTTGATCCTTGAAAGTGAAATTTTGTAACATTATTACTCCTAAGTCTTTCATGTTAGTTTTTTGCTCTCTTTAGTAGTTAGAGTTAGTTGTGTATTTCCTTCTAGTTTTTATTTAATTTTTTCCCATAACGGAGTAACTGAAATTCCTTCTCACTGAACATCATATATATTATATATATATATATATATATATATATATATATATATATATATATATATATATATATATATATATATATATATATATTATATATATGCAAAACAAGCGCAGACAGATGATCTTAACAATACAAGACAAGCCATGGAGGGTGGAAATCTTTATCTCAAGTACTTTCAAACTTCTTAGTGCGTCATCAGGAGCTGTGCAATGTTGCAAGGACAGCAGCAGGAGAATATATATATATATATATATATATATATATATATATATATATATATATATATAATATATGTGTGTGTGTGTGTGTGTGTGTGTGTGTGTGTGTGCGTGTGCGTGCGCGTGCGCGTGCATGGAGATTTACGATATCCTCAGTGGATGCCACTCTCGTGCAAATTCTGTAACATTGACAAAGGAAGATCTGGTGCTAGAGTCACATGCCTGTCTACGTCTGATGTGAGACTGAGGACGGGGCGAGTACCGTTCTTTGGGCAACAAAGCTTTTCATTGTAGTCGCCTCTGATTTAATTTTGTTTACTATTACTCTTTAAGTTCTGTTTGTTAGAAAGTTAAAGTTCCATCTGTCCACTTCTCCATTTATACTTTTCGCACACATTTTATGCACTATTACTCACTTGTTGAATGCTCTTGCAAAGTTTATGTATGCTTATTCTACGTTTTATTTGTCTTCCAGTGTATGCAAAACCATGTCTTAATGGTTCAGTAGTTGAGAGAATCAGGAGCGATCTGCTCTAAATCCATGCTGTCCTGGCTTGTCCAATTTTTGTGAATCCTTGTGGTTAGGGATTTTGCTTCTTAAAACTCTTGTAGAGATTTAATGATGCGGATATAAGTGTTATCCATGCCGCCTCTGTGGCATGGAATTGTATCTTTTGTGTTTAATGACTGTTGGATGTCTTCAGTGCCAGGGCTCCCTCTCCGAAGAATATTTAAGGCACGTGGTATTTTTTTTTTTTTTTGCGGTTCTCGATGAACATGGAGGTCGATTAATCTGGGCCTGGGGCAGAGTGCATGGTCGTGCTGTCAGTGGCTTTTTCGAAGTCAAGTGGGGTTAGGGTTATATCCGAAATTTTGGATATGTTGACAAGTTTTGAGTCTCGTTCATAAAGAACTAATTTAGATGTTAAATTTTAATCTGATTAATGACTCACTTAACACAGTACTATTGAGACTTCAGTATGTCACTCAATGTTCTGCTGCTTGATCAAGGACTTGATGCTGAGTGTGGTGTTGCTCTGGCAGAACGTATCACTTGTTTGTTGTGGAGTGGACGTCACGGACTGTGCTTGCACCCCAATAAGGTTCCCAGGTGCTGAAATATTTTTGTCATTTCCTGCCTTTTTTTCTGCTTCGTGGCAGTTTTTTTTTTTTGAGGGGGGGGGGAAGGGGGGATTTGAATGGTTGTAAATACCATGGGATGTTTGTTCCCATGGTTTCTGGGATTTTTCCTCTTTGTCTCTTTCAAATTGTACGCAGAACAGTTTATTGTAGCATTGTTTTTCATATACCGATGTGTAACACAATTTAGGTGAAAAGTTTGCAGAAGGTATCCAGGTGTGTCAGTTTAGATGTTTCCAAGTGTTGATGAGGAGCTCCCAGGTTGTTTGAGGAACTCCCAGGTTGTTTGAGGAACTCCCAGGTTGTTTGAGGAGCTCCCAGGTTGTGTTTGAGGAACTCCCAGGTTGTTTGAGGAACTCCCAGGTTGTGTTTGAGGAACTCCCAGGTTGTGTTTGAGGAACTCCCAGGTTGTGTTTGAGGAACTCCCAGGTTGTGTTTGAGGAACTCCCAGGTTGTTTGAAGAACTCCCAGGTTGTTTGAGGAACTTCCAGGTTATGTTTGAGGAACTCCCAGGTTGTTTGAGGAACTCCCAGGTTGTTTGAGGAACTCCCAGGTTGTTTGAGGAGCTCCCAGGTTGTTTGAGGAACTCCTAGGTTGTGTTTGAGGAGCTCCCAGGTTGTTTGAGGAACTCCCAGGTTGTTTGAGGAGCTCCCAGGTTGTTTGAGGAACTCCCAGGCTGTGTTTGAGGAACTCCCAGGTTGTTTGAGGAACTCCCAGGTTGTTTGAGGAACTCCCAGGTTATGTTTGAGGA
>NC_069412.1:58065141-58092641 GCF_026875155.1 Cherax quadricarinatus | reverse complement strand
CATCTCACACTCCAACACCTGTTGTAAAACCCACTATACATCTCACACTCCAACACCTGCTATAACCCCCCCCCCCTTACATCTCACACTCTCTGGTGTAATTAGGGACATTTCTTTAGTCTCACTTCAGAAACCTTGGCAGAGAACAGAAGATATTCTGTTCTGTACCAAGGTTTCAATTATCCAACTGAGTAGGTAACCACCAATATTTATTTTGGTTAGTTCCTGTAGGATAAGAGAACTGTTTGCGGCATCAAATGTAGATTTTAGATAGAGAACTGTGGCCAAACTAGAAGTGTGTGTGTGCAGTGAGAAAGGTGGTAATACAATTCTGCACTCTTCTTTCCTTCCATAATATCAAAGAGTTGAAGTGGGAGATGGTGTAAATGTATCAGGTTACTGGGGCTTGCGAACAAGGCAGGATTACAATACTAGTCTTGGAATAGGAGAGACATTCTCTGTGTCATATATCCGTATATTTCCACCATCAATGTTATTTACTTTATTTATAATAAGTCTGACAGAATTAATTATATGAGTAGTTTAGAGAGAGAGAGAGAGAGAGAGAGAGAGAGAGAGAGAGAGAGAGAGAGAGAGAGAGAGAGAGAGAGAGAGAGAGAGAGAGAGAGAGAGAGAGAGAGAGAATGAGTATACTCACTGTCTACAGCTTATACATCCATAGGATTTTCCGATTGTGAATTATAATGTATCTTTCTTGCCTGCGTTCCATGGAGAACAAGTCAATAATAATAATAATCTTTATTTCTACAAGTACATGATGCAACTTATACAGACCATAGCTGACATCAATGAATACTGTATAGAAAGCCCCTGGTTATGCATAGCATTTCGGGCAATTAGGTTAATTTTGTCACCAGGATGCGACCCACAGCAATCAGCTAGCACCCAAGGACCTACTTGTTACTAAGTGAACAGGTAGAGCAGTTGTCTTAAGGAAACACCCCTCACAATGTTTCTACCCGTACCAGGGATCGAACCACGCACCTCAGTGAGTGAGCTGAGTGCGCTATCAACCGAGTTGCGAGACACCCTACATTCCCAGTAATTTAGCTGCTTGATTAAAAGCCCCCTTCGCCCCTCTCTCCACATCTCAAGCCCTCCAACACTCGCTGTAACCTCCCCTCCAACATTCGCTGTAACCTCCCCTCCATCCCCTACATCTCACACCCCACGGTCAACAGTATAGTAACACACCACACATCTGCCACACCTGCTGTAACACCCGCTAGATGCGGGGGACATATGAATTGTGTGGTGGTAGTGAGGTGGTTTGGGTTGTGTGGTGGTGGTGAGGTGGTTTGGATTGTGTGGTGGTTGACCTGTAGATTATTCCTAGATAATTCCGGGGTTCACCGCCGGCGCGTTCCTGTCCCAGATCATTCCTCCTGCTTGATGGCCTGATCAATCAGATTCTTGGTACTGGCCGCATATATTTCAACGTAAAGACCACAACCCGGCTGATCTGGAACTAACCTGAGGAACATCAAGATTCCCGCTTGAAGCTGGGGGTCTTCAAGATCCCCAGCTGTCTTCAAGGTCCCTTCACCAGTATCAACTACCTCTTTCATACAAGGTAATGAATTCTATAAAGGCACCATAAGGATCAGTTTGCTTACCCAAGCATCGATCCACTTATATCAAACTTAATAATAATAATAATAATAATAATAATAATAATAATAATAATAATAATAATCCTAGTGGTAGAGGGCTGAAGGAACAGGTCGTGTACTTGAAATATAAACACTCGCGCGTTTCCTATTGGAAGCACAACCTCATGGTCGTACACAGGTGGACTAGCACATGACACCCCCGTCTGTGACTTACACATGGTCGTACACAGGTGGACTAGCACATGATACACCCGTCTGTGACTTACACATGGTCGTACACAGGTGGACTAGCACATGACACACCTGTCTGTGACTTACACATGGTCGTACACAGGTGGACTAGCACATGACACACCTGTCTGTGACTTACACATGGTCGTACACAGGTGGACTAGCACATGACACACCTGTCTGTGACTTACACATGGTCGTACACAGGTGGACTAGCACATGACACCCCGTCTGTGACTTACACATGGTCGTACACAGGTGGACTAGCACATGACACACCTGTCTGACTTACAAATGGTCGTACACAGGTAGACTAGCACATGACACACCTGTCTGACTTACACATGGTCGTACGCAGGTAGACTAGCACATGACACACCTGTCTGACTTACACATGGTCGTATACAGGTAGACTAGCACATGACACATTTGTCTGACTTAACACTAAGGTCCCCGTGTTTCACATGGTAGACTAGCACATGACACACCTGTCTGACTTACACATGGTCGTACACAGGTAGACTAGCACATGACACCCGGGCAGGTAAATCCTATTATCTGAACTCGCAAACAAGCGACTTCCGGTTGTCGGGCGAGGTGCAGACTAGTGACGGAGAGGGAGACGCTGACGAACAAGCTTTTACTGAGAGCACGTTTCGCTCAGTGTTGAGCTTTATCATGTTTCGCCTTGTGTAGTCTTATCATGTTATCCTGTGTGTAGAACTTTATCAAGTTAGGTTTGGAACTGTGTAGAGCTTTATCAAGTTATGTTTGGAACTGTGTAGAGCTTTATCAAGTTAGGTTTTCATTCTTTGAAGAGCTTTATCAAGTCATGTTTGTCTCTGAGTAGAGATTTATCAAGCCATATTTCGCTCTGTGTAGAGCTTTGTCAAGTCATGACTTGATAAAGCTCTGTGTATTTAACTGACTACTGTCAGCAGTACACGACTGCTGAGTACAGGACGCGATAGTCTTGGAGGCGGCCTCAATGCACAGCTTCACCACCAGATACGACAAGGACCAAGAGGCCATAAGTCAGTGAAACCAATCAGTAAACAGCTGCCATTCAACTTCAGCTCATTTAGATTTAGCGCTCACTTACCTCGGCTCATTTACAAACTCGGAGCTATTATACAGCCTCAGGTCATTTACTAAGAGCTGTTATCTTCAGATTATTTACAAGCTCAAGGTGGTCTAGGAGGCGGGACCAGGAGCTGAGTCACGACCCCCGAAAACAAACACACACACACACACTCAATACTAATAGTATAAAAATATCAACACAAACAAGGCTTTTATGGTAATTTTCTGTATAGTCCTTGTGGCTTAGCGCTTCTTTTTTGATTATAATAATAATAATATGGTAATTTTCACTTAAAAAATAAAAAAAAAACAATAAATATATGTAACAAATTAATATGCAGTGTTGTATACTGGAGCCAAAATGATGTTGAGGAAGTCTAGTTAGTGGGTGAAAAACTTCCGGTCAAGATGAATTACTGTGTTGCATGTACTGTTGTGGGTGTGTAGTAGTAGTAGTAGTAGTAGTAGTAGTAGTAGTAGTAGTAGTAGTAGTAGTAGTAGTAGTGTGTACTCACCTAAATTGTGATTGCAAGGGTCGAGACTCAGCTCCTGGCCCCGCCTCTTCACTGATCGCTACTAGGTCCTCTCTCTCCCTCCTCCATGAGCTTCATCATACCTCGTCTTAAAGGTAGGTATTGTTCCTGCCTCCACTACATCACTTGCCAGACTATTCCACTTCCTGACAACTCTATTACTGAAGAAATACTTCCTAACATCCCTTTGACTCATCTGAATCTTCAACTTCCAATTGTGACTCCTTGTTTCTGTGTCCCATCTCTGGAACATCCTGTCTCGGTCCACCTTGTCTATTCCATGCAGTATTTTGTATGTCGTTATCATGTCTCCCCAAACCTTCCTGTCCTTCAGTGTCGTCAGGCTGATTTCCCTTAACCTTTCTTCGCAGGGCATTTCCCTTAGCTCTGGAACTAGCCTTGTTGCAAACCTTTGCACTTTCTCTAATTTCTTGACGTGCTTGTGTGTGTGTGAGTAACAGAATTGTGTGTAGTAGTAATAGTAGTAGTTGTAGTAGGGGTGTATGTGTGAGAGAGTAGTAGTAGTCGTGTGTGTGTGTGTGGTGAGTAGTAGTAGCCGTGTGTGTGTACTCAACTATATGTGGTTGCAGGGGTCGATTCACAGCTCCTGGTTCTGCCTCTTCAGTGGTCGATACTAATTCACTCTCTCCCTGCTCCATGAGCTTTCATACCTTTTCTTAAAGCTATGTATGGAACCTGCCTCCACTACATCACTTCCCAAACTATTCCACTTCCTGATTACTCTGTGACTGAAGAAATACTTCCTAACATTCCTGTGATTCATCTGAGTCTTCAGCTTCCAATTGTGACCCCTTGTTGCTGTGTCCCATCTCTGGAACATCCTGTCTCTGTTCACCTTATCGATTCCTCTCAGAATTTTATATATCGTTATCATATCCCCCCTATCGCTCCTGTCTTCCAGTGTCGTCAGGTCGATTTCTCTTAACCTCTCCTCGTAGAACATACCTCTTAGCTCCGGGACTAGTCTTGATACAAATCTTCGTACTTTAGTTTCCTTACATGCTTGGCTAGTGAAGGTTCCAAACTGGTGCTGCATACTCTAATATGGGCCTAACGTACACAGTGTACAGGGTTCTGAACGATTCTTTATTAAGATGTCGGAATGCTGTTCTTAGGTTTGCTAGGCGCCCGTATGCTGCAGCAGTTATTTGGTTGATGTGTGCCTCAGGAGATGTGCCTGATGTTATACTCACCCCAAGATCCCTTTCCTTGAGTGAGGTTTGTAGTCTCTGGCCCCTTAGACTGTACTCCGTTTGTGGTCTTTGGCCTTCCCCAATCTTCATGACCTTACACTTGGTGGGGTTGAACTCCAGCAGCCAGTTGCTAGACCAAGCCTGCAGCCTGTCCAGATCTCTTTGTAGTTCTGCCTGGTCCTCGTCTGATTGAATTCTTTTCATCAGCTTCACATCATCTGCAAACAGGGACACTTCGGAGTCTATTCCTTCCGTTATGTCGTTCACAAATACGAGAAACAGCACCGGTCCTAGGATTAACCCCTGTGGAACCCCGCTCGTTACAGGCGTCCACTCTGACATCTCGCCACATACCATGACTCGCTCTTGTCTTCCTGACAGGTATTCCCTGATCCATTGTATTGCCTTCCCTGCCTGGTCCTCCAGCTTTTGGACTAATCTCTTGTGTGGAACTGTGTCAAACGCCTTCTTACAGTCAAAGAAAATGCAATCTGCCCACCCCTCTCACTCTTGTCTTACTGCTGTTACCCTGTCATAGAATTCCAGTACTTATGTGTGTGAATAGTAGTAGTAGTAGTAGTAGTAGTAGTGTGTGTGTACTCACCTAATTGTGGTCGCAGGGGTCGATACTCAGCTCCTGGTGTGTGTGTGTGTGTGTGTGTGTGTGTGTGTGTGTGTGTGTGGTGTGTGCGTGTGCGTGCGTGCGTGCGTGCGTGCGTGCGTGCGTGCGTGCGTGCGTGAGTGCATGCTCATTTAATTACGCATTTTAATAATGCAGAAACAGTTAGAGAGCTGGGGGGTCACTGCTTACCTCCTGTTTCGGATAATTCAGTCATCACAGCACAACATACAATAACTAAGACAGTCAGTACAGTACCTCGTCTTGGCTACCATTTTATCACTCTCAAGAACAACTTCAAACATTTAACACTTTGTATTCTCTACCCACAAATGAAAAATTAGACACGTGCAACATCTGGGTATCTTTATTTTAGATGTTTCGTCATCCTGTGGCTATATCAATACAAATTCATGGACAATTGGAAGACAGTAGAACTATATACAAAAGATGAGGCACCGTAGCCATGAAGAGCTAGGCTCTTTATGGCTACGGTGCCTCACCAACTCCAAGGCTGAGGGACTGATTACCTCATCTTTTGTATAAGGTTGTACAGTCTTCCCATTATGTCCATGAATTTGTGTTGATAAAGCCACTGGATGGCGAAACGTTTAAAAATAAAGATACCCAGATGTTTCACATGTGTCTAATTTTCTTCTTGTATTTAATACTATTTACATCCCTGTACCATTAATGCATAGCTTGAACTTGGGCACCATATTGTGTAATAATGTATAGGTTGTCAGGGGTGTGTGGAGGTTGTCAGGTATGTGTGAAGGCTGCCAGGGGTGTGGGGTGGTTGTCAGGTATTGATGGAGATTGTTAGGGGTGTGGGTAGGTTGTCAGAGGTATGTGTAGGTTGTCACGGGTGTGTGTAGGTTGTCAGGGGTGTGTGTAGGTTGTCAGGGGTGTTTGAATGTTGTCAGGGGTGTGCGGAGGTTGTCAGGGGTGTGCAGAAGTTGTCAGGGGCGTGTGGAGGTTGCCCTAAGTACACTATGGAGGAGGAGCTTGGACATGAGTGAAATTCCAGTCACCTAAAACAACGGATATAGCCCCACTCCATAAAGGTGGCAGTAAAGCATTAACTAAGAACTATAGATCAATAGCTCTGACGTCCCACATCATAAAAATCTTTGAAAGAGTGCTAAGAAGCAGGATTGCAAATCACCTGGATTCCCAAAATCTGCACAATCCAGGGCAACATGGATTCAGGACAGGTCGCTCCTGCCTCTCACAACTACTGGATCACTATGATATGGCCTTGGATGCACTGGAAGAAAATCAGAATGCAGATGTAATATACACAGACTTTGCAAAAGCGTTTGACAAATGCGATCATGGCGTAATAGCGCACAAAATACGTGCTAAAGGAATAACTGGGAAAGTGGGGAGATGGATCTTCAACTTCCTAACAAATCGAACACAAAGAGTAGTGGTCAACAGAGTTAAATCGGAGGCTGCCATAGTGAAGAGCTCTGTTCCACAAGGCACAGTACTCGCCCCCATCTTATTCCTTATCCTCATATCAGACATAGACAGAGATATACACCACAGCACCGTATCATCCTTTGCGGATGATACTAGGATCTGCACGAGGCTGTCATCTGCTGAGGACGCGGTTAACCTCCAAGAAGATATAAACAAAGTTTTTCAGTGGGCAACGGAAAACAATATGATGTTCAATGAGGACAAATTCCAACTACTCCGTTATGGAAAACTGGAGGAAATAATAACTAGAACAGAGTATACTACAAACTCTGGCCATACAATAGAGCGGAAAAATAATGTAAGGGACCTGGGAGTAGTAATGTCTGAGGATCTCACTTTCAAGGATCACAACAGTGCCACGATCACAAGTGCAAAGAAAATGATAGGATGGATAATGAGAACGTTCAAAACGAGAGATGCCAAGCCAATGATGATCCTTTTCAAATCACTTGTTCTCGCTAGGCTGGAATACTGCTGTACATTAACATCTCCATTCAAAGCAGGTGAAATCGCAGATCTAGAGAGTGTACAGAGATCCTTTACTGCACGTATAAGTTCTGTCAAGCACCTTAACTACTGGGAACGCTTGGAAGCACTTGACTTGTACTCGTTGGAATGCAGGAGGGAGAGATATATCATAATCTACACTTGGAAAATCCTGGAAGGAATGGTCCCAAATCTGCACACAGAAATCACTCCCTACGAAAGTAAAAGACTGGGCAGGCGATGCAAAATACCCCCAATTAAAAGTAGGGGCGCTATTGGTACACTAAGGGAAAACACTATAAGTGTCCGGGGCCCAAGACTGTTCAACAGCCTCCCATCAAGCATTAGGGGAATTGCCAATAAACCCCTGGCTGCCTTCAAGAGAGAGCTGGACAGATACCTAAAGTCAGTGCCGATCAGCCAGGCTGTGGCTCGTACGTTGGACTGCATGCGGCCAGCAGTAACAGCCTGGTTGATCAGGCCCTGATCCACCGGGAGGCCTGGTCATGGACCGGGCCGCGGGGGCGTTGATCCCCGGAATAACCTCCAGGTAGCCTCCAGGTAACCTCCGGGTAACCTCCAGGGGTGTATGGAGATTGTCAGGGGTGTGTGGAGGTTGTCAGGGGTGTATGGAGATTGTCAGGGGTGTATGGAGGTTGTCAGGGGTGTGTGGAGTGTAAGGGTGTGTGGAGGTTGTCAGGGGTGTGTGAGTTGTCAGGGGTTGGAGGTGTCAGGGGTGTGTGGAGGTTGTCAGGGGTGTGTGGAGGTTGTCAGGGGTGTGTGGAGGTTGTCAGGGGTGTATGGAGGTTGTCAGGGGTGTGTGGAGGTTGTCAGGGGTGTGTGGAGGTTGTCAGGGGTGTGTAGAGGTTGTCAGGGGTGTGTGGAGGTTGTCAGGGGTGTGTGGAGGTTGTCAGGGGTGTGTGGAGGTTGCCAGGGGTGTGTGGAGGTTGTCAGGGGTGTGTGGAGGTTGTCTGGGGTGTGTGGAGGTTGTCAGGGGTGTGTAGAGGTTGTCAGTGGTGTGTGGAGGTTGTCAGGGTGTGGCCAGCTGCCTACGATAAGATTCACGCCAGGGGGTCTATTCCCGCCGGTTCTGTTATTCTTTTTTTAAATACATGAGAAGTGTTCCTATAAATTGAGAAGAGTCATCTACATAACTGCTTCAATACCAGGTTTTGAAGGCTAGTAGACAACAATATGGTTGACTAGTAGCCTCCAAACCCTTGTATTATCCCTGATATGTCGACGATTAGTTTCTCCTTTTAAAAGACAGATCTCATGTCAGTGAATTTGTAACATTTCTCGACTCAAAGATTATATATTCTCAACTCAAAGTATATATAATCACGAATAATAGATGGAGAAAGTGCAGTAATTTCCCCTTGCGGCATTTTTTATTTACTTCCGAATGTCTTTTTTGCATATGTTTTTTCCTTCCGAAATTTAAAATTGTGGTCTTTTGCACACTTTGTTGCTGGTTCCTAAAAGGCTTTCCTTGTTACCTCTAAACCTTTTATTATCTTATATGAAATGACAGTGACATCTTTTTTTCTCTCCTGGCTTCCAACAAGAGCATTTATCCCCTGACTCTTTGATCACTAATCGAGCGTCCCTGAATTTCATGAGATGATTGGCGGAATTTCGGTGTTGTACGCAGGCGCTGTTCAAGTTATCGTTCCTACATGCATTAATGTGTTCATTGTTGCTTCACTGCTGCCTCAATGAACACATTAATGCATGTAGGAACGATAACTTGAACAACGCCTGCGTACAACACTAAAATTCCGCCAATCATCTCATGAAATTCAAGGACGCCCGATTAGTGATCAAAGAACCTAATTTCCGCAGACGCAAGTGCCTTGAATCAGCAGTAATCGCTGTTTCAAACACAATTAAACGAAACAAAGGCAGCTTCATAATCTTTGAGGTTTTAGCGAGAATCCTCCTGAAAACAGTAAATCCTGCCATCACATAGTCTCTGCTGCTAATTCTACACAAGCACATTACAGAAAAGGAACACTGAAACAGACCTTCTCAAATCCAACCGCCAATATTTGTCTAACCTATTTTTATGCTACTCAAGTAATAGCTTTTATAACCTTTTACTCATGTGCAAGTTGATTGTTCTACCATATTGTATTACTACTACTACTACTACTACAACTACAACTAATATTATTATTACTACTACCACTAGTATTACACCTCACTCTAAGCCTATATATACCCTCTGTGTCCGCTTATTGTTTGTAACAGTTTGATAAAGCTCCTGGAGAGCGAAACGTTGCCACAATAACATGTCACATTAGCTGCATTTGTGTCCTTTTATTAACATATTGTCAGTAATTCTACCAATATTAATCCAATCTGAAGTTTATTTAAAAGTTTGGCACCATTTTTACACAAATTGGTCATATCTGCAGCTACACACTTGACTTTCACTCTCCACCGCCGACCAATTAGGAGGCAACTTTTCTGAACGTTCGAAGCTCCGCTACAGAGAGTTCTGGAAGTTGCCCAAAGCATTCCATTTAGCCGGAAATGGTTTCAACATTATTATTATGGGGGAGGGCTAAACCCGTATAGCATTATACAGCGCCTGTGGGATGGGGGGAAGGCATTTAGGGAACTGGAGCACAGATCCAATTCCCTAGATCAAGAGCCCCTCACCAGCAATGGGTTCAACAGCAATTGAACTATGACTCTGGTCTTAGTGACAGTCCACCAACGTTGCAATTTTGAAGTCAACTGAATAAAAAATATAAAAACGATAAACTGGAGGAAGAAAAAAAAAAAAGAAAAGAATTCAGGCATCCTGCTAAACGTCCTCTTTCTTCGGGATCTCTAAAAAATATGTAAGCGCTAACCGGAGGGTGTTCCGGGGGCCAACGCCTCAGCGGTCCAGTCCATGACCAGGCCTCCCGGCCTGCCGAGCGTAGTCCAACGTACGAACGACAGCCTGGTATGGGTCTAGCGTTATGATGTTTAAAGAGACATGTTGAAACTAGTTAGACGCAGGAGGTAGCAGCCTCTTGTTCCGGTTGCTGCCCTGGCGAGGAACCTCGTCTTGTGTACCTCACTGTATCTGTGACAGGAATATCATGTACACACACACATACCTCAGTGTACATGTCATGTATATATACACACACATATATCAGTGTACATGCATCGTAATTATAGTCCTGACTAGTTGAAGGCCATAACGACCAGGTAGTTGGTAAGAGAAGGGGCGCAGAGAGAAATGGGCGCAGTGGGAATGGGGCGGTAGGAGGGAAGGGGGCTGGAGGGAGTGTTAAGATGGCTGGGTAGTGGGAAGGCGGACACTACACTAAGTGGAACAGACAGGTTTATGACCCCCTCCCCCATCAGTGTAACCATCCTTCCTACCCATCCCCTCCACAATCAAAATACCCATCCCCGCTACCTCTCCCCTCCTGCCACTGCCTTGGGAACCTTACCTGGTGGTCCTGCCATCAGGAGTGGGAGAAGGTGGAAGGGGAGAAATAGTTTACCTGAAGTAGCTTCCATGGGTCATCGCCCCCGCGTCCCGGTCCTTGACCAGTTCTCCTTGTTGCTGATCTGAGTGATCCTGCTGTTAGTGCCCGCTATCCGAAGTCTAACGTATGCTCCACAACCTGATTAACCAGGAAATGTTCAGAGGAATCTATTTAGCTCCATCTTGCAGACAGCTATGGCCTTGTTGGTAAACCCCTTTATGCATGACGGGAGAATGTTGAAGAGTCGTGGCTCCTTAACGCTTACTGAGTGCTCTCTCAGTGTTCTCACTGCTTCCCTGGTTTTTCACTGGAGGTATCCTGCACCATCTGCCAACCTCTTGTGTTTATAAGTAATGTCGGTGCGCAGGTTTGAGATCGATCCCTTCACTATCTTCCGGGTACAGATAACGACGTATCCTTCTCCCCTAAGTTCTAAAGAGTACAGTTCTAGGGACTTCAAATGCTTCCAGTAATTTAGATATTACTGTGAAGGCTATCTGTACATTCTCCAGCTCAGCAATTCCACCTGTCTTGAAGGAGGCCACTATATACAATATTCCAGCCTAGAACGAGTGATCTGAAAGTATCATCTCTGGCTTGGCATCTTTTGCTCTAAAGGCTCCAGTTATTCAACCTATCGTTTTTCTTGCCATTGCGATAACATTGTTGTGCTCCTTGAACGTGAGATCTTATGACATTATCACTCCCAAGTCTCTCATATTTCACTTGCGTATTATTGAGTTGTTTGATTTTGTCTTGTACTCCTATCTTGTTTTCATTTCCTCCATTCTTCCGTGACACAGTAAATGAAATTTGTCCTCACTGAACATCATACTGCTGTCAGTAGCCCAATGGAAGAATTAATTAATATCAGCTTAGAGGCTCACTGTGTTTTTTATGGATGGCACTTTCATACAGATTCTAGTATCACCTGCAAAGGATGATACAGTGTTACGATTGATGTCCCTGTCTATGTCAGATAGGAGAATGTGGAAGAGAAGTGGGGTGAATACCGTGCCTTGGGGGACAGAACTTATCACTCTAGCAGCCCCTGATTTCACACTGCTTACTATTATTCTTTGGGTTCTATTTGTTAGGCAGTTAAATATCCATGTGCCCACATTCCCAATTACTCCTTCTGCACACATTTTGTAAGCAATTACCCCGTTGTCGCACTTGTCAAAGGCTTTTGCACAGTGTATGCTACGTCTGCATTTTGTCTGCAAAAGCATCCAAGACAATGCCGTAATGGTGAAAGGGATGGAGAACGGATCGAAGGCATGTGAAATTTAGCGAGGTGAGGGGGAATGAGAGAGTTTGGGCATAGCGAAGAGGCAGGGGAATAGGGAGCGGTATTATAGAAAAGGGGGGGAAGAGGGAAGTCAGATTAAGGGAGCTAGGGAATAGGGGCGAAGGAGAGAGAAAAGGTAGGAGGGCTAGGAAAAGCCAAAGAGGTGAGAGAATACGAGTTTAGCAACAGCAGCAATAGTAGTAGTAGTACTAGTAGTACTAGTTGTAGTAGTAGTAGTAGTAGTAGTAATAGTAGTAGTAGTAGTAGTAATAGTAGTAGTAGTAGTAGTAGTAGTAGTAATAGTAGTAGTAGTAGTAGTAGTAGTAGTAATAGTAGTAGTAGTAGTAGTAGTAGTAGTAGTAGTAGTAGTAGTAGTAGTAGTAGTAGTAGTAATAGTAGTAGTAGTAGTAGTAGTAGTAGTAGTAATAGTAGTAGTAGTAGTGTACATGAATGGTAAGCAATACCGACAAGATGAAAATTAGACACATGTGCAACATCTGAGTATCTTTATTGTAGACGTTTCGCCATCCAATGGCTTTATCAATACACTGGATGGCGAAACGATGTGTCTAATTTTCATCAATAGTAATAATATTTGAGATGTATGATCTGAGATGTTTTTATGTTGCTCTTCCCATTGTATTTTTGTTGATATATTTTGTTATCAAATAAAATTCATATAATGGAAATAAATGGTATAAAATACCGACACAATGGAAATATAAACACAAATTATATGTGGGCGAAACATCAAGAGACCTCCAAACACGTATTTCAGAACACCAATATGCAAGCAGGACTGACGATACAAGGAATGCCTGTGTACAACATCGCAATTCACACAACCATTTAGTTAACTACAGAAACTCAAGACTTATCGCCACAGAAGACAACACTCAATACAGAAGAATCCTGGAATCATCGCTCATCTCTACAACCAACAATTTCAACCAGAACAATGGCTTCTATAACATAGCTGAACCACTCGCCAAGAAACTTCTTCATCGCTATCCCACATAAGAACATAGAACACTGCAGAAGGTCTACTCACAACTTGTCCAATACCCCTGCCAAGCTACCCAAGACTCTATAACCCCACCCGGTAGATCATCAGCTGCAGCATTCTCCACCTGACCTCAACATGACTATAAATACTCTCGTACCTTCCAACCCCAGGTAGATCCGTGTGTGACTTGAAAAAGCCCACTGTGTGGGTGAAACGTTGTCAATAAAGGATCACATTATACTGCATTTGTGTTTATATTTCCAAAATTCATATAATATATGGGGTGGTAAGAGAAGAAAATACTCAAGCAGCTGCAGGTAGAATCCTGAGTTTACCTTGATGTTTATTCTCGTCTCTGAGGCTGAGGGTCCCTCCCATATATATCTATATGGGAGGTAAAATTCACAGTGGTGACGTGTACTTAGCTCAGTGGTGACGTGTACTTAGCTCTGTGAAGACCTGTTTGTGTGCTCTCTGTGAATCTGTACCAGGATGCCCTCTCTTGAGCAACTTTACCAGCAGCTGAGAGAAGAGCTCAGAGTTGCTAAGATGGAGATACGGCGATTAACAGAGGAGAACAAGAGGATTCGTAGTAATCCTTCTGTTGTGAGTCCCCAGGTTAAGAGGGGAGCTTGGTCAGTGGCCGGGCAACATGGAACCAAGCTGAAGATCAAGAAAACGGTTGGAGAGGCAGAAACAACGAGAAACCAGAAGACTACCGTGGAAAACTTCCAACTCATTCTCGGTGCTACCTGACGAATGTGAGTGTTCTACTGGGAATGCCACAACGAGCACCAAAGAAGCATTGGCAGACGTGAGTAAGACATCCCTAGAAACCCCAACGAAGACCATCGAGAACGTCTTGACGAATTCTACAAGTGGTGTAATGCTACCTGGCGAATGTGAGTCGACTACTCGGAGCATCACGACGGACGACGCCAAGGAAGGTAAAAACATTGTTGTTGTTGGGGACAGCCAGATTAGGTACATGGATAGGGCATTCTGCTTGAAGGATAGGAGTAGGAGGCAGAGAGTGTGTTTTCCTGGGGCTGGGATGAAGGATATTGTTAGCCCGTCTGGATGACATCATGAGAGGTAATGGGAGCAATCCTATTATCTGTCTCATGTGCTGGAGGCAACGATGTTGGCAGACGTAGGAGTGAGGACCTGATTAGCAGGTATAGGTCAGCAATAGAGATAATTAGGAGGAAGGGTGGGAAAACCTGTCATATGTGGCATTTTGCCAAGGAGAGGAGTTGGAAATGAATGGTTGTCCAGTAGCAATTGGTGTCAATTGCTGGCTGGACAAATACTGTAAGGAAAATGCGGTAACAATTCATTGACAACTGGGACCTCTTCTATGGCAGAAATGACATGTATGCCAGGGATGGGGTTCACTTATCTAGGTGTGGGGTGGGAGCACTGGCCAACGCAGTGGAGGGAGCTGTTAGGTCTTTAAACTAGGAATAGTTAGTGGTATGGGTTTTGGCGGGAAAACTGTGAAGTCGCAGGGTAGTAATATGAGTACTAGGAGAACTAGTAATAGGCAAAATGAGGTGGATATTGGAAAGCCAGTGGCACTAATTGACAAGGACAGTAATAGTTTAGTGGAATAATAGAAAGGAGCAGGAAGGGTAAAGAGAGAGGAGGGTCATTAAAAATTTATTACACAAATAGTCGCAGTGCTAGGAATAAGATGGACGAGTTAGACTAGTTGCTAGTGCAGGTAACATAGATGTATTTGCCATTACTGAGACGTGGTTTAATCAAAAAGTCGGGACATGCCTGCAGAATGTCACATTCAGGGTTTTAAATTGTTCCAAGTAGATAGAAGTATCGGGAAGGGGGGTGGGGTGGCATTGTATGTCCGAGATCGCTTGAACTGTTGCATAAAAACGGGTATTAAGTCTGAAGTAACACATACAGAGTCTGTTTGGATAGAATTTTCAGAGGGGCATAAAAAATTAATTTTAGGTGTGATATACCGTCCCCCAAATTTAGATAGGGATCAAGGGAGACTACTATGGGAGGAAATTGTTAGGGCCACAAGGCACGATAATGTAGTAATTCTAGGAGACTTTAACTTTAGTCATATTGATTGGAATTTCTTGACTGGGAATTTAGAATCATACGATTTCTTAGAAGTAGTTCAGGATTGTTTTTTGAAGCAGTTTGTGACAGAACCTACAAGGGGTAATAACCTGCTTGACTTAGTTCTGGCAAACAATGAATCCCTTGTTAATAATTTAGAAGTTTCAGAGGAACTGGGTGCTAGCGACCACAAATCAATTACATTTAGAATTGAATGGAAGTATGATAGTAGGGATAACTCAGTAACTGTCCCAGATTTTCGCTTAGCAGATTACGATGGGCTTAGAGAACACTTATCATCTGTTGACTGGGGTAACGAAGAGAGCTATCAATATGACAGTTTTCTGAACACAATACATGCTGCTCAAAGAACGTTTATCCCTTATAAGGAAATTAGATCAAATAGAAATGACCCAAATGGATGAATAATAGGCTGAAATATCTACTAGGGCATAAGAAAGGAATTTATAGGCGTATCAAAAGAGGCGAGGGTCATCTTATGAATCAGTATATTGACATTAAGAGGGACATTAAAAAGGGGATAAGAAAAGCTAAAAGGGACTATGAAATTAAAGTTGCTAGGGATTCTAAAACTAATCCAAAAAGTTTTTTCCAGGTATATAGAACAAAAGTCAGAGATAAGATAGGTCCCCTTAAAAATAACTATGGGCATCTTACTGACAAAGAGAATGAAATGTGCTCGATTTTAAATAATTATTTTCTCTCGGTTTTTACACAGGAAGACACAAATAATATTCCGGTAATTAATTTTTATAGTGGATCAGAAGAAGATAAATTATGTAACATCACAGTCACTAGTGAAATGGTTGTGAAGCAGATAGACCGACTGAAGCAAAATAAGTCACCGGGTCCTGATGAGGTTTTTTCAAGGGTTCTTAAGGAATGCAAAATGGAAGTCTGTGAACCATTAACTAATATTTTTAATTTATCTCTTCAAACAGGTGTAGTGTCTGATATGTGGAAGATGGCTAATGTAATTCCTATTTTTAAAACAGGGGACAAGTCGTTACCGTCAAATTACCGCCCAATAAGCCTGACCTCAATTGTAGGCAAGTTGCTAGAGTCAATTATAGCTGAGATTATAAGAAGCCATCTCGATAAGCATAGCTTGATTAATGATACTCAGCATGGATTCACAAGAGGCCGGTCTTGTCTAACTAATTTATTAACTTTCTTCAGTAAAGCTTTTGAGGCTGTTGACCACGATAAAGAATTTGATATTGTTTACTTAGATTTTAGTAAGGCATTTGATAGAGTTCCGCACCAAAGACTGTTGAAGAAAGTAGCAGCTCATGGCATTGGGGGAAGGGTGCTCTCGTGGATCGAGTCATGGCTCACAGACAGGAAGCAGAGAGTGTCCATAAATGGGGTTAAATCCGAGTGGGGATCAGTAACAAGTGGCGTTCCACAGGGATCAGTCTTGGGCCCGTTGTTGTTTATAATATATATCAATGATCTTGATGAAGGAATTGCTAGTGATATGAGCAAATTCGCCGATGACACGAAGATAGGTAGGATAATTGATTCAAACGTAGATGTTAGGGAACTTCAGGAGGATTTAGACAAACTCTACTCTTGGTCAGAAAAGTGGCAGATGCAGTTCAATGTAGATAAATGCAAGGTTCTGAAGCTCGGGAGTGTCCATAACCCTAGCACTTATAAGTTAAATAATGTAGAACTTAGCCATACAGATTGCGAAAAGGACTTGGGGGTTATGGTAAGCAGCAACCTTAAACCAAGACAGCAATGCCTAAGCGTATGTAATAAGGCAAATAGATTACTGGGATTTATATCAAGAAGTGTAAGCAACAGAAGTCCAGAGGTCATACTGCAGCTTTATACATCATTAGTAAGGCCTCACCTAGATTATGCAGCTCAATTCTGGTCTCCATATTACAGAATGGACATAAATTCGTTAGAAAACATTCAGCGTAGGATGACTAAATTAATACATAGCATTAGAAATCTTCCTTATGAAGAAAGATTGAAGACTCTTAAGTTACATTCACTTGTTAGACGAAGAATGAGGGGAGACCTGATCGAAGTGTATAAGTGGAAGATAGGTATTAATAAAGGGGATATTAACAAGGTCTTGAGGATATCTCTCCAAGAGAGAACCCGCAGTAATGGATTTAAATTAGATAAGTTTAGATTTAGAAAGGACATAGGAAAGTATTGGTTTGGAAATAGGGTAGTTGATGAGTGGAACAGTCTACCTAGTTGGGTTATTGAGGCTAGGACTTTGGGTAGTTTCAAATTTAGGTTGGATAAGTACATGAGTGGGAGGGGTTGGATTTGAGTGGGACTTGCAGAGCTTGTTTCTTGGGTGGCATTGAAAATTGGGTTGGGCAAATGTTTTGTTAGTGGGATGAATTGTAAAGGACCTGCCTAGTATGGGCCAACAGGCCTACTGCAGTGTTCCTCCTTTCTTATGTTCTTATGTTCTTATGTTTGAGTGTTACTGCAATAATATGAACGGTTCCAGGTCATGAAAGTAGCGTTAGTTCAACTGTCCACTGTTCAGAGTGAGAGTGAGAGAGAGAGCATCACTGCAACTGTTCAGAGAAAGTGAGAGAGCATCATTGCAACTGTTCAGAGAGTGAGAGAGCATCACTGCCACTGTTCAGAGAGTGAGAGAGTATCACTGCCACTGTTCAGAGAGTGAGAGAGTATCACTGCCACTGTTCAGAGAGTGAGAGAGTATCACTGCCACTGTTCAGAGAGTGAGAGAGTATCACTGCCACTGTTCAGAGAGTGAGAGAGTATCACTGCCACTGTTCAGAGAGTGAGAGAGTATCACTGCCACTGTTCAGAGAGTGAGAGAGCATCACTGCCCCTGTTCAGAGAAAGTGAGAGAGCATCACTGCCCCTGTTCAGAGAGTGAGAGAGCATCACTGCCCCTGCTCAGAGAGTGAGAGAGAGAGCATCACTGCCCCTGTTCAGAGAAAGTGAGAGAGCATCACTGCCACTGTTCAGAGAGAGAGAGAGAGAGAGAGAGAGAGAGAGAGAGAGAGAGAGAGAGAGAGCATCACTGCCACTGTTCAGAGAGTGAGACAGCATCACTGCCCCTGCTCAGAGAGTGAGAGAGAGAGAGCATCACTGCCCCTGTTCAGAGAAAGTGAGAGAGCATCACTGCCACTGTTCAGAGAGAGAGAGAGAGCATCACTGCCACTGTTCAGAGAAAGTGAGAGAGCATCACTGCCACTGTTCAGAGAGAGTGAGAGAGAGAGAGACAGAGCACTGCCACTGTTCAGAGAGAGTGAGAGAGAATCACTGCCACTGTTCAGAGAAAGTGAAAGAGCATCACTGCCACTGTTCAGAGAGTGAGAGAGCATCACTGCCACTGTTCAGAGAGAGTGAGAGAGAATCACTGCCACTGTTCAGAGAAAGTGAGAGAGCATCACTGCCACTGTTCAGAGAGTGAGAGAGCATCACTGCCACTGTTCAGAGAGAGTGAGAGAGAGAGAGACAGAGCACTGCCACTGTTCAGAGAGAGTGAGAGAGAATCACTGCCACTGTTCAGAGAGAGTGAGAGAGCATCACTGCCACTGTTCAGAGAGTGAGAGAGCATCACTGCCACTGTTCAGAGAGAGTGAGAGAGAGAGAGACAGAGCACTGCCACTGTTCAGAGAGAGTGAGAGAGAATCACTGCCACTGTTCAGAGAGAGTGAGAGAGAATCACTGCCACTGTTCAGAGAGTGAGAGAGAGAGTCACTGCCACTGTTCAGAGAGAGTGAGAGAGAGACAGAGACAGAGCACTGCCACTGTTCAGAGAGAGTGAGAGAGAGTCACTGCCACTGTTCAGAGAGTGAGAGAGAATCACTGCCACTGTTCAGAGAGAGTGAGAGAGTGAGAGAGAGAGTCACTGCCACTGTTCAGAGAGTGAGAGAGAATCACTGCCACTGTTCAGAGAGAGTGAGACAGAGAGAGCATCACTGCCACTGTTCAGAGAGAGTGAGACAGAGAGAGCATCACTGCCACTGTTCAGAGAGAGTGAGACAGAGAGAGCATCACTGCTTCAGAATATATCTCTCGCCTTTTCCTCTAGAATAAGTGTCTGGTGGAACAATGATGCTGAGTCTTTGCAGTGTTTCTCAGTTATCTGTGTTTGTCTAGTTGAATAACATTTGTTACCTTTGTTAATACTGATTTTTATATTTATTTTCAAGTTAACATGAAGTCAAAATAGACTTACTCTTCGAGTCTTAGATCATTCTGTGATGGACTCCGGCAGTTAGTATAGTAGTGGAATAAGAGTCAAAACAGCGTAACAACAATAACTGAAAGTTAACCCAAAATTTGGAGAGGAAACTCTAGATGATTCGCTCTGTCTTCAACCATTATCTACATGAGAAAAAAATTTCTTGGCTTGTGCTGTGAGTCCGTCATGGATTCTGAGATATATGTGCTCCTCTTAACCCTTCCAGTGCTAGATCCTTGGCCTTTTGTTTCCATTATTACACTTAATCGAAACTGATGATATACGATTTTTTCCGGACAATTTCCTGCTTACCAATGAAATTAATATATTTTGACTAAAATTTCATTATTTTACAGTCAGAATACCAAATATCTTAGATTTTACTTTACACTTCACATGATTATTTAAAAATACTTGTTACATGAATGCTCTTGTGATACCGTCCACAAGATGAATATGAGACGCACAATAAATTAACCACTTCGGTGGTAAAATCTATTAAAATAATGTTGGATTTTATACTTCATTCTTAGCATTCAGCTGATTTCTTACACACCTTTAATCCATACAAGTTTTTTAATGAATAAATGATTTAGAAAACCGACAAGTTGATAAATGAGACACTTTTGGGTTTTTCCGCCTCCCACTGTTCCACCTCATGTGTCAGCAGTATATAAGCTCCATCTCCACCAACATGCTGCACTTTTCTCAAGGCTGATGGACTGAACACAACGACTCCAGGCTGAGGGACTCATTACCTCAAACATCACATCTTCCACTGTTCTCTGCCCTGGACTGAAGAAGTCACTGGCTGGCGAAATGTTTCCAGAATAATGATACCCAAACGTTGCACAAGTGTCTCATTTATCAAGTTTCTTACTGATGAACTGCACAAAAAACCAGCTTCTTGGACCACACATTCTCCCCAAAAATATATTTAATGCTTCCATCTTAACATTTAACTGATATCTTACACACTGTATTATCTATTGTTATGTATTTTATTAAACTACAGTTATTGCTAGATTTCTCGTGTATTCATTGTCGCTAAAACATCGTAATGGAGGAAATCACACTAAAATGCATGATTGCAAATATGTAAAAATACCACAGTGAAAAATAGGAAATAAAACCTGAGCACTTTCATGTGCTTACATACACATCTTCTGAAGAATAGGAAGAAGAGGCAAGCGAAGCGCATTTTAAGGTGTTAGACACTGA
This sequence comes from Cherax quadricarinatus, assembly GCF_026875155.1. Taxonomy (NCBI): domain Eukaryota; kingdom Metazoa; phylum Arthropoda; class Malacostraca; order Decapoda; family Parastacidae; genus Cherax; species Cherax quadricarinatus. The sequence goes on along the minus strand of NC_069412.1, from coordinate 58,072,025 downwards.
GGTGGCACCTCACTCAGAGGAGGTGACAACACCTCACACAGAGGAGGTGACAACACCTCACACTGAGGAGGTGACAACACCTCACACAGAGGTGACAACACCTCACACAGAGGAGGTGACAACACCTCACACAGAGGAGGTGACAACACCTCACACAGAGAAGGTGACAACACCTCACACAGAGGAGGTGACAACACCTCACACAGAGAAGGTGACAACACCTCACACAGAGAAGGTGACAACACCTCACACAGAGAGGTGACAACACCTCACACAGAGAAGGTGACAACACCTCACACAGAGAAGGTGACAACACCTCACACAGAGGAGGTGACAACACCTCACACAGAGGAGGTGACAACACCTCACACAGAGGTGACAACACCTCACACAGAGGTGACAACACCTCACACAGAGGAGGTGACAACACCTCACACAGAGAAGGTGACAACACCTCACACAGAGGTGACAACACCTCACACAGAGGAGGTGACAACACCTCACACAGAGGAGGTGACAACACCTCACACAGAGGAGGTGACAACACATCACACAGAGAAGGTGACAACACCTCACACAGAGGAGGTGACAACACCTCACACAGAGGAGGTGACAACACCTCACACAGAGAAGGTGACAACACCTCACACAGAGGTGACAACACCTCACACAGAGGAGGTGACAACACCTCACACAGAGGAGGTGACAACACCTCACACAGAGAAGGTGACAACACCTCACACAGAGAAGGTGACAACACCTCACACAGAGGAGGTGACAACACCTCACACAGAGAAGGTGACAACACCTCACACAGAGGAGGTGACAACACCTCACACAGAGAAGGTGACAACACCTCACACAGAGGAGGTAACAACACCTCACACAGAGAAGGTGACAACACCTCACACAGAGAAGGTGACAACACCTCACACAGAGAAGGTGACAACACCTCACACAGAGGAGGTGACAACACCTCACACAGAGAAGGTAACAACACCTCACACAGAGAAGGTGACAACACCTCACACAGAGAAGGTGACAACACCTCACACAGAGAAGGTGACAACACCTCACACAGAGAAGGTGACAACACCTCACACAGAGAAGGTGACAACACCTCACACAGAGGAGGTGACAACACCTCACACAGAGAAGGTGACAACACCTCACACAGAGGAGGTGACAACACCTCACACAGAGAAGGTGACAACACCTCACACAGAGAAGGTGACAACACCTCACACAGAGGAGGTGACAACACCTCACACAGAGAAGGTAACAACACCTCACACAGAGAAGGTGACAACACCTCACACAGAGAAGGTGACAACACCTCACACAGAGGAGGTGACAACACCTCACACAGAGAAGGTAACAACACCTCACACAGAGGAGGTGACAACACCTCACACAGAGAAGGTAATAACACCTCACACAGAGGAGGTGACAACACCTCACACAGAGAAGGTGACAACACCTCACACAAACCTGTCCTACACATACACTGGTCGAGCATCAAGTCAGTTTGTTCCTATAACCAAGAAAATCTGTATTTCCGTTAAAAACATTTTTACCTTTAAGTTTCCGAACATTACTGTGGACCATAAAATCGTCAAATTTACAGATATTAAAAAAATCAAATTTGAAATACGATATGCATCATATTTAATAAAAGATGATTCCATAATGTTTCGTCGAAGTGTAGAATTACGAATAAGTAACACGAAGTGGAGTGATCAGATACCGTCATTACCAACACTTACTCACTATTTTATTTCTGCTTCATATTTCTACTAGTTTAAATTGATCTTTATCGCATTATGTGAGATTAAGGTTCTATGTGATTTGGTTATAAGTGTTATTATTATTCTTTCTCCTCCGGCTTAAGATCTGACAGTGTCGACTTTTATACTTCACCTCGTACCGGTCCAACGGGAAAATTAACTTGTCGATTTTATCCCGCAGCTCTCCCACGTTGCCGTAAAAAAAAATTCAACTGTTTTTGTCTTGGCGAAGATATGTTATCACTGGTAGAAAGACATGAGATGCCACATTTTGCTCTCCCCAGACCGAAACGTCGTCTCTAATGAACTTGTCGGCAATACCTGCCATTCTATATTATATTATATATAATATATATATATATATATATATATATATATATATATATATATATATATATATGTGTGTGTGTGTGTGTGTGTGTGTGTGTGTGTCTTTATCAGCTTGATTCTCTATCATTACACTACTGGTATACTGTATACCTTTACCATTGATATACCTTGGATGAGTTTCCAGAGGTTTTCTATTCCCGCAGCCTGGGCCAGGCTTGTCTGGTGCTTGTGTAGTCAACCAGGCTGCTGCTGCTAGCAGCCCGCTGGGCCACATATCAATCACAGCCTGATTAATCTGACACTTGGTAAAGACTTTTAAACTTTTCCTGGCAGTGTTTCTGATATTTTCTGGTAAGATGTTGAATTGTCTGAGGCATCGGATGTTGATACAGTGTTCTTTTATTGTATCCACGCCACCCTTGCTTTTCAGTGAGTTTATTTTACACTTTCTCTCACATCTGCAGTATGTTGTTATTGCAGTTTGCCAAAAGTTCTTCAAGTTCTTTTCATGTATATATTATCTTGTTTCTCTCTCTCTCCTTCTTAGGACTCTTTAGGTATTCCCAGTAATTTAAATACTCTACTGATTTTATGCTGGCCGTAAATTATCTCTATATCTGTTCTAGTTCTTGAACGGGGCCGTCAACACCGAGCAATACTCTAAACGAGAGAATACAAGCGATTTGAATAGTGTCACTATTGGCATAATTTCCCTTGTTTTGAAAGTTCTCATTATCATAATGCCATTTTCCTGGCTGCATCGACATCTGAGGGGCCAGACTTTTAAACATCTTACCAGAAGATATTAAAAACACTGTCGGAACAACTGAAAAAGTCTTCAAGAGGAAACTGGACAAGTACCTCCACCAAGTGTCAGATCAATTAGGCTACGATGTATATGTGAGCCAACGGGCCGCCAGCAGCAACAGCCTCTCTGACCAGTAAGCACCAGACATGCCTGTCCCAGGAGCAGGCTGCGGGAGTAGGAAAACTCGCGAAACCCATTAAAGGAATATAAAAAATATAATTGACAGAGAGGGAGAGAGAGAGAGAGAGAGAGAGAGAGAGAGAGAGAGAGAGAGAGAGAGAGAGAGAGAGAGAGAGAGAGAGAGAGAGAGAGAGAGAAAGATATGCTGGCCCACAGATGGCTCCAACTTCATCCTGTTCCCTACTTATATGTTTCATAACAATAAAAATGCTTTGAAATGAGCTGATGTAGGTAACAGCTCTTAAGTTAGGTCAACTGGCAGACAGGTAAACTTATAAGAACATAAGAACATAAGAATGTAGGAGCACTGCAGAAGGCCTACTGGCCCATACGAGGCAGGTCCTTGTCCAGTCTCTTCTTAAAGCTACCCAAGGTCCTAGCCTCTATCACCCCACTGGGAAGACTGTTCCACGCATCTACAACTCTGTTAGAAAACCAGTACTTACCTATGTCCTTTCTAAATCTAAATTTATCCAACTTATATCCATTATTTCTGGTTCTTACCTGGTTCGACACCCTCAGTACTTTATTAATATCTCCCTTGTTTATGCCTGTCATCCACTTATACACTTCAATGATATCTCCCCTCATTCTACGCCTCTCCAGAGAGTGAAGATTTAAGGCTTTAAGTCTATCTTCAAACGGGAGGTTCCTTACACAGTAAATCATTTTAGACATTCTTCTGTGTATGTTCTCTAATGAGTCTATATCCATCCTGTAATAAGGGGACCAAAACTGAGCAGCATAATCTAAATGAGGCCTCACTAGTGATGTATAGAGCTGTAAAATAACTTTTGGACTTCTGTTACTTATACTTCTTGAGATAAATCCAAGTAATCTGTTGGCCTTGTTGCGCACACTAAGGCACTGTCTTGGCTTTAGATTTCTGCTCACCATGACTCCCAAGTCCCTTTCACATTCTGTATGATCAAGCTCTACTTCACCTAGATTATAGCTTCGAGGGTTATTTTCATTACCAAGGGCAAGTACCTTACACTTATCCACATTGAACTTCATCTGCCATTTTTCAGACTACGACATTAATTTGTCCAAATCGTCCTGGAGTTCATTGATATCCTCCTCAGAGTGAATTATACGGCCTATCTTTGTATCATCAGCAAACTTACTCCCTACTCACTGCCCTTATTTTGTCTGTAACTGCTGCTGTCCATTACTGTTACTTTCCACTACTGTTACTGTCACTACTGTTACTTTACACTACTATTACTATCATTACCGTTACTTTACACTACCGTTACTTCCACTACTGTTACTTTACACTAACATCTATGGGCGGTGAGTTCTTATAAATTCTCCAGATGTGCAGCTGCTCCTGCCTTGAATGTGAGCATATAACAGAATAGAGAGATAGACAATATAATAACTTATGTGATATGTCAAGATATCTTATTAATGAAAAACAAGATACCAGATATATTATGCAAATTTCCTAAATTTCTTTGTAACAGATAAGTGAACTGTAGATATAAATCCACTGTATTCCTGTTAACCCATTTGGGGCCTAGTTCCTGGTCTTCTGTGTATCCATACGCTCTTGCGTTACCCTCCACAGGATGGGTATGGGATGCACAATAAACTTGCCACTTCGGTGGCAAAATCTTATCTGTAGTGTGGAGAGAAACTATATGTTCTTGGAAGATTATTACAAATGGCGTGACATCTCTTGTTTTAAAGCTTTTTCTAATCCAGTCAATCATTTTCTTGCTGTTTTAATATTAACTTCGTTGTGAACCTTGAACGTAAGACCTTTCGATGTCGTTACTTCTAAGATGTTCAGATATACGGGCATAAGAACGGACAGACTTGCAGACATACGCACGAATACTCATTCAGGCATGAGGGTAGACAAAAATACTGGTGTTAAGACAAACGAATGGAAAGATATGCTTGTAGACTGATACAAGAGGCAAAATGACAGACATACTGACAGAGGGGAGAGAAACAGACACATACTGACACAGGAGGGAGAAACCAGACATATACTAACACAGGAGGGAGACACAGGAGGGAGAAACCAGACACATACTAACACAGGAGGGAGACACAGGAGGGAGAAACCAGACACATACTAACACAGGAGGGAGACACAGGAGGGAGAAACCAGACACATATTGACACAGGAGGGAGAAACAGACATACTGACACAAGATGGAGAAACCAGACACATACTAACACAGGAGGGAGAAACCAGACACATACTGACACAGGAGGGAGAAACCAGACACATACTGACACAGGACGGAGAAACCAGACACATACTGGCACAGGAGGGAGAAACCAGACACATACTGACACAGGAGGGAGAAACCAGACACATACTGACACAGGAGGGAGAAACCAGACACATACTGACACAGGAGGGAGAAACCAGACACATACTGACACAGGAGGGAGAAACCAGACACATACTGACACAGGAGGGAGACACAGGAGGGAGAAACCAGACACATACTGACACAGGAGGGAGACACAGGAGGGAGAAACCAGACACATACTGACACAGGAGGGAGAAACCAGACACATACTGACACAGGAGGGAGAAACCAGACACATACTGACACAGGAGGGAGACACAGGAGGGAGAAACCAGACACATACTGACACAGGAGGGAGACACAGGAGGGAGAAACAGACACATACTGACACAGGAGGGAGAAACCAGACACATACTGACACAGGAGGGAGAAACAGACACATACTGACACAGGAGGGAGAAACCAGACACATACTGACACAGGAGGAGAAACAGACACATACTGACACAGGAGGGAGAAACCAGACACATACTGACACAGGACGAGAAACCAGACACATACTGACACAGGAGGGAGAAACCAGACACATACTGACACAGGAGGGAGAAACCAGACACAGGACGGAGAAACCAGACACATACTGGCACAGGAGGGAGAAACCAGACACATACTGACACAGGAGGGAGAAACCAGACACATACTGACACAGGAGGGAGAAACAAACACATACTGGCACAGGAGGGAGAACCCAGACACATACTGACACAGGACGGAGAAACCAACACATAATGGCACAGGAGGGAGAAACCAGACACATACTGACACAGGAGGGAGAAACCAGACACATACTGACACAGGAGGAGAAACAGACACATACTGGCACAGGAGGGAGAAACCAGACACATACTGACACAGGAGGGAGAAACCAGACACATACTGACACAGGAGGGAGAAACCAGACACATACTGACACAGGAGGGAGAAACCAGACACATACTGACACAGGAGGGAGAAACAGACACATACTGGCACAGGAGGGAGAAACCAGACACATACTGGCACAGGAGGGAGAAACAGACACATACTGGCACAAGAGAGAGAGAGAGAAACAGACACAGGAGAAAGACACATACACAAGTCATAGATGAACATTCTTGGCAAGTTTTCCACAACAAACAAGCGAGTAATGACAAGGGAAGATCAAGAAACATATACAACAGTGTCAGTCTCCTTCCCTCCCCATATTTCTTCCCTCCTTCCCTTTCCTACTCCTAACCCTCCCCATATGTCTTCCCTCCTTCCCTTCCCTACTTCTAACCCTCCCCATATGTCTTCCCTCCTTCCCTTCCCTACTTCTAACCCTCCCCATATGTCTTCCCTCCTTCCCTTCCCTACTTCTAACCCTCCCCATATGTCTTCCCTCCTTCCCTTCCCTACTTCTAACCCTCCCCATATGCTTTCCCTCCCTCACTTTTCCCACTTCTCACCTTCCCCTCCCACTCC
>NC_069412.1:57980985-58064641 GCF_026875155.1 Cherax quadricarinatus | reverse complement strand
CCACCCACACAGACCACCCACCGCCACCCGACACCCACCACCCACACCAGACCACCCACCGCCCACACCAGACCACCCACCACCCACCAATAAACAATTAGGAGGGCCGGAGAAACACTCTGCCAGCCTCCAGTCTCCAGCACTGCGTCAGGCAGATGACTGGTCAATCATAAACTATCTTATTACCTCTCATGTTGGCCCGTCAAACGACCATTCACTACTGCTTGTTAAGTAACAGTGTGTAGCCACCTACCACCCGGCTCTCAGTGGACCAACCTGATATGTAATCACTCCCTAGACGCTTCCCTTGTTACCCGGGTACTTAAGAGAGAGGGACAATTGCCTGGTTGGGTCATTATGGCAGGGTAATGATGGGTAATGACAGCTCTTCTCTACTACAAGGTTTTCCACTTTTAACAATATTTTTGAGTCGTTAAATTAGAGAACTTTAAAATTATTTTTTTGAGAGAGAGAGAGAGAGAGAGAGAGAGAGAGAGAGAGAGAGGAGAGAGAGAGAGAGGAGAGAGAGAGAGAGAGAGAGAGAGAGAGAGGAGGGGGTTAAAATTAAATATTAGTGATCTAAACACATTTGTAGATTGAGAGGCACAACAGATGAAGGTTAATAAACACACATACGTAGATACAGGGGCTTAACAATTCGCAAACAGGCGAAATTATTTACAAAGATTATCTCTCAGTACTTCATCCACAACGCTGATCTGGCGCTGTGGATAAAGTACTGTGTACTCTGATGCCGAATTTGAAGGTTTGAATCCTGCCGTAGACTGAGAGATAATGTTTATAGATACAGGTATGTGAGGCCCATCTTATAATGTGCAGTAGCAGCGTGCAGCCGCAACCTGCCCCCCCATCCCCACCTTACCTGAGTAAACATGTTTAAAGCTCCACAATGACTAGAGGTTTATAACTAGAGTAGCGCCAGAGTTAGTGTACACGATGAAAAGAAACTAAACTGAAACTGTTAAGTAAAAGGACACAAATGCAGCTAATGTGACATGTTATTGTGGCAACGTTTCGCTCTCCAGGAGCTTTATCAAACTGTTACAAACAATACGCGGACACAGAGGGTATATATAGGCTTAGAGTGAGGTGTAATAATAGTGGTAGTAGTAATAATAATATTAGTTGTAGTAGTAGTAGTAGTAGTAATACAATATGGTAGAACAATCAACTTGCACATGAGTAAAAGGTTATAAAAGCTATTACTTGAGTAGCATAAAAATAGGTTAGACAAATATTTCTGCTGGAGGCTGGATAAGAGAATTCTACTAATATTAATGTAAACAGAAACTGTACCTAACGACTCTGGAAGAGAAGACACCTGGGGAAATCATTACTGACAAATACCTGGAGGTTTCCTGGAGGTTATCGGGGATCAACGCCCCGCGGCCGGTCACGTAAGGCCTCCGATGGATCAGGGCCTGATCATCTAGCTGTTACTGCTGGCCGCACGCAGTCCGACGTAGAGCCACAGCCCGGCGATCCGGCACTGACTTAGGTATTTCCAGACTCTCTCTTGAAAGGCAGGCCAGGGGTTTATTGCAATTCCTAATCTTAATGGGAGAGGAGCTGTTGAACGTTTTGGGCCCGGACATTTGGTGTTTTCTCTTAGTGAACCAAGGCGCCCCTACTTTTATTGGGGCATGTTGCATCGCCTGCCCAGTCTTTTACTTTCGTAGGGAGTGATTTCTGTGTGCAGATTTGGGACCATTCCTTCACAGATTTTCCAAGTGTAGATTATGAATTATCTCTCCCTCCTGCGTTCCAACGAGTACAAGTCAAGTCTTTCAACGCGTTCCAGTATTAAGGTTGCCTTGACAGAACTTACTCGTGCAGTAAAGGATCTCTGTACACTCTCTAGATCTGCGATTTCACCTGCTTTGTATGGAGATGTTAATGTACAGCAGTATTCCAGCCTAGAGAGAACAAGTGATTTGAAAAGGATCATCATGGGCTTGGCATCTCTCGTTTTGAAAGTTCTCATTATCCATCCTATCATTTTCTTTGCACGTGCGATGTGGCACTGTTGTGATCCTTGAAAGTGAGATCCTCAGACATTACTACTCCCAGGTCCCTTACATTATTTTTTCCGCTCTATTGTATGGCCGGAGTCAGTAGTATACTCTGTTCTAGTTATTATCTCCTCCAGTTTTCCATAACGGAGTAGTTGGAATTTGTCCTCATTGAACATCATATTGTTTACCGTTCCCCACTGGAAAACTTTGTTTTTTATCTTCTTGGAGGTTAACCGCGTCCTCAGCAGATGACAGCCTCATGCAGATCCTAGTATCATCCGCAAAGGATGATACGGTGCTGTGGTGTATATCTCTGTTTATGTCTGATATGAGGATAAGGAATAAGATGGGGGCGAGTACTGTGCCTTGTGGAACAGAGCTCTTCACTATGGCAGCCTCCGATTTAACTCTGTTGACCACTACTCTTTGTGTTCGATTTGTTAGGAAGTTGAAGATCCATCTCCCCACTTTCCCAGTTATTCCTTTAGCACGTATTTTATGGGCTATATTACATCTGCATTCTGATTTTCTTCCAGTGCATCCAAGGCCATGTCATAGTGATCCAGTAGTTGTGAGAGGCAGGAGCGACCTGCCCTGAACCCATGTTGCCCATGTTGCCCTATAAAACCACTACTCGAGTAGTGGGTAGCTACAGGTTGTTCACGTTGCGAGGACCAACAGTAAAGAGACATGATTGCTAAAAACTGAGGTCACAGACACGTTAAGCAGTATTTCTTAGTCTTTGTTAAAGTGGTGTTGAAGGCAGATTCCGTGCATAGATTTAGGAACAGATGTAGAAGTACATAGACCAGAAGTCAACAGAGCCAGACAGCAAATTTTAATGACTCTAATTCATGAGTACACATACATGCAGGCTCTTGAAAGACCAACCCAGCCACAAAGACATCAGACAACACCTCAGCATAAGGCCAGGAAAGCCCTATAACCTATACAGGTCAAGTACTTGTTTTGGAATAATAACAATAATGATAATAATATTAATAATTAGAAGAAGACTAGCAAAATACTAGCATGAACTAGACAGCACAGTAGAATATGACTCCACTCAGGGTTTTAAATGAATGTCTAAAGTAACAGACATTAATTCAGGTGAACCAATAGGAAGTCAAGATTAGATGAAGATTTTATCACACAACCAGCTAGTATATTGTCTGTCTATATCCCCAGGATGCAGACAACAACACACGGGTTGCACAACTAGCTTTTATTGGGACAACGTTTGGATGAACCCGTTTTCTTGCAGCGTATGTCTTTTGTTCTCTGTATTCCTTAGCGATGGACCAAGAGCTAAAGGTCAACCTCAGCAAACTCATGAAAGATTACTAGAGGCACTGACGGTGGCCGCCTCAACACTGACGCCAACAACAGATGCTTAAAAGTAACAATATCGTGTCTGGTGCAACATCTGGGTATCTTTATTGTAGACGTTTCGCCATCCAGTGGCTTTATCAATACAAATTCTAGGACATGATCTGAAGACAGTAGAACTATATACAAAAGATGAGGTAATCAGTCCCTCAGCCTTGGAGTTGGTGTGAAGGTTGCAGAACCTCCACGACTATGGTGCTCTTCACACCAACTCCAAGGCTGAGGGACTGATTACCTCATCTTTTGTATATAGTTCTACTGTCTTCAAATTATGTCTTAGAATTTGTATTGATAAAGCCACTGGATGGCGAAACGTCTACAATAAAGATACCCAGATGTTGCACATGTGTCTTAATTTCTTTCTTCTTATCGGTATTGTATACCATTCTTGTACATCGCGTCTGATACCATTCATAGATTACGCACAGTTAATAGAGGAACTTCAGATGACGTTTCGCTCCGTCCTGGATCATTATCAAATCGCAACTGTGATTTGGTAATGGTCCAATCGGACCAACTGGTGGTGTACTGGTAACATGTTAATGACCCGCCTTTAGTCGATAGGCTTTAAATCTAATAAAACAATTAAAGTGTCTCTGTTACAGCAGAGTTGTTGTGAGGTGGCAGCCAGCGTGGACGGATGGTGCTATTTAAGGGGTTGTGTTAAAACTATGACCTTGGAGGCACCTGAAGGCTATTAGAGGCAAGCCTGAGGCAAGATGCTGTTACACTTACTCATGAGACCGATGCTTCATTGTGGTCTGGGATGGGCTGTCTTGATGCTCCTGATGGGCTCTTGAGTCGAGGAAGTACATTTACCTTTCCCTTTCCTTCTGATGAATCTTGATTATTTCTCATTCCCCAGGCGCTGATCGCAACGTTACGTTCATTTCTCACGTTCAGAGGCAGTTCCCTCCTCCACAAGATCCTTTCCAACAACTCCCCATCTCACGTTCAGTGGTAGTTCTCCTTCACAAGATCCTTCCCAACACCTGTCCCTCTCACTTTTCTCAGGTAGTTCCCTTCACAGGTTCCTTTCCATGTTCACGCCTCGACTCCCATCCATCCCCGCACACCTGTGACCTGCCACCTCCTAGGTGACCTGTCAACCTACATTGCCAGTTCCTCACCGCTATACTTCACTGTCAACTGCTATGTATTCACTGTTATCTTGGCAAGTACTCAGTGTCAGCACTTAAAGTTGCCTACTGTCACACAGTAGATGACTTGTTCCTGTTTACTTGTGTCCTTAACTGTCACTCCGATGAACCACTGAGATCATAATAGTAGTAGGGTACAAACTGTGGTACTTTAAAGATACGTGAAGGATGTTCTTGGGGGTCAACGTCCCCGCTGCCTGATCCCAGACTAGGCCCCCTGTAGATAAAGGTATTCGTAGTACTTCTAGCAGTAGACAAGAAACTCAACATTCTAGTCAGTATTAGATAAACTGTAGCTGATCTGTTTGAGTTGATAGCCTCGATTTTGACTGTTAAGTCTCCAGCAGCGTACCTTTCTTATATAAAATCTGATTCGCTGTCAGTTACCCTTTCTAGGTACACCGCTGTCTAAATTACTGTCAGCTTCTTCCCTCGGGTACATCACTACTAGTCGCCTCTTCCAGGTGCACCAATATCAGCCTTCAGTAATTGAAATGTCAGCTGCTCCTCCCAGGGACGACACGGTCATACACTACCTCCTCCCCTCACCGACCCCTTCCCATTACAGGTGATCTCAGTATCAGCCCATAAGAGACGGCTGTCATGGTGGACGGGAGAGTTGTAAACCCAAGGAGGAGGTCTCGACCACCCGGTTGGCTGAAGACCTCTGTCTAACGTCCCCTGAAGAACACAGCGAGGCGCTTTCAAGAGATTTCAAGAATTAGACACATGTGCAGTATATGAGTTTCTTCAGTGTAGACGTTTCGACATGCAGTGGCTTTATCAATACAAATTCAAGGACATAATAGGAAGAGTACCGTAGTCGTGACCGATTACGGTACTCTTCAAAAACTTCAAAGCTGAGGGACTAATTATCTCATATTTCGCATATAGTTCTACTGTCTTCCTATTATGTCCTTGAATTTGTATTGGTAAAGCCACTGGATGGCGAAACGTCTACAATAAAGTTATCTAGATGTTGCTCATGTGTCTAATTCTTCATTTTGTGGGTACTGACTACCATACATGCACAAGAGTAACACTGACCAGTAACCCATCCAGCTTCGAGGCATCAGAGGCAGATAGCGTCAGGGGCACGTCCTAAGAAGTGTGAGGGACGCCTCGGTAATGGGGGAATATTGCCGTGAGGCCGCCCAGTGTCAGAGTAAACAGCCTTCATACAACCCGCTTGTTAAACTGCCACAAGAACGCCGCCCGCTGCCGCTCCTCCTTCCTTCCCGCCTTTTGAAATTCTCGTGCGTAAAAAATTGGCGGGAAAGCCTTTCTGTCAACATGGTTCCTTTGTCGGGCTCCTCATTTTGGCGCTATAGGGGAAAGAAAGGCGTGGGGAAACACTTGTAATTGGCTTGGGAAGGGTCATTTTTCCCTCCTGGACCTCACACACAAGTGGGCTAGGCGGGGACCCCCTTCTACAGACTGATATGTTTATTGGAAAACGTGTTTTTTTGTGTTTATGTGTTGTTACGCCACTTGGGCTCTGACCTGGACGAGGTAGAGGACAGAGAGGAGGGATGGGAGGGAGAGGGATAGAGGGGAGGGAGTTGAGTTAGAGTAGGACCAGCTTCCGGATTACTGGTAATGGTAGGGCCATCTGATCTTTTAATCTCTCACAAGACACTGGTCCATCTCTCTCACTTCTTACTTTACCAACACTACTCTCCTTTATACCCACCCTACTCTTCCTTATACCCACCCTACTCTCCTTTATACCAACACTACTCTCCCTTATACCCACCCTATTCTCCCTTATACCAACACTACTCTTCCTTATATCCAAGGTACTCTTCCTTACCAGCACTACTCTCTTATACCCACTGTACTCTCCTTTATACCCACCCTATCCCTTTACCTATCCTCTCTCCCACCCATCCTTGTCCCTTATACCTATCCTCCATCTCTACTCATCCTCTCCTCTACATCATATACCATGTATCCACTCGTTTCTTCCCATCCTCTGCCTTCTACATATCCTCAGTTTTATACCCATCCTCTCCCTATGCCCATCTTATCCCTTCTGCCCATCCTCTCCTTTATGGCCACCTCGCTCCCTTCAACCCAGCCCATTTCCCATCAATCCATCCCCTTTCACCTCCATCCACCCCGTCTACTTTCAGTTCGCCCCACCCTCTTCCATCAACCAATCTCTGGCCTCATCCCCACCCCTCTTCCATCAACAATCTCTAGCCTCATCCCCACCCCTCTTCCATCAACCAATCTCTGGTCTCATCCCCACCCCTCTTCCATCAACCAATCTCTGGCCTCATCCCCACCCCTCTTCCATCAACCAATCTCTGGCCTCATCCCCACCCCTCTTCCATCAACCAATCTCTGGCCTCATCCCCACCCTCTTCCATCAACCAGTCTCTGGTCTCATCCCCACCCCTCTTCCATCAACCAATATCTAGCCTCATCCCCACCCCTCTTCCATCAACCAATCTCTGGCGTCATTCCCACCCCTCTTCCATCAACCAATCTCTGGTCTCACCCCCACCCCTCTTCCATCAACCAATCTCTGGTCTCATCCCCACCCCTCTTCCATCAACCAATCTCTGGCCTCATCCCCACCCTCTTCCATCAACCAATCTCTGGCCTCATCCCCACCCCTCTTCCTTCAACCAATCTCTGGTCTCATCCCCACCCCTCTTCCATCAACCAGTCTCTCGCCTGACCCCACCCTCTTCCATCAACCAATCTCTGGTCTCATCCCCACCCCTCTTCCATCAACCAATCTCTGCCTCATCCCCACCCCTCTTCCATCAACCAATCTGTGGCCTCACCCTACCCATCTTCCATCAACCAGTCTCTCGCCTAACCCCACCCCTCTTCCGTCAGCCAATCTCTGGCCTCACCCCCACCCCTCTTCCATCAGCCAATCTCTTGCCCTCCCGTCTCTCACTACTACCCATCTCAGCTTAGCTACCACCTTCCACCAGCCCACCACCTCCCTGCTACCCATGCCACCACGGTGGCTGTGGGTTGTCCACATCTCATGTTTCTGTCGTAAGATGTTACTCTTGTTAATATCGTGTTTGTTGTCCTTTTTATGTCCCCGGTGTCTATCTCCATTGTATATCCTCGGGTGTATCTCCGGTGTATGTCCCCGGTGTATATATATTCACTGTATAGCCTATTGAATGTAAGTGTTTTGTATGGTATAGTGCAGAAACGCATTGCCGGTGTCCTCATAATGTTACTATCATACAGTATACAGTATACGGCAGATACTCACTATTAATATAATAATAATAATAATAATAATAATAATAATAATAATAATAATAATAATAATAATAATAATAATAATTGTGTCTCGTTCGCATACTTATGGGTATATTCTAAGTTCGAAAAACAGTCACTGGAAATGCTGACATAAGGAGCGCCAACACTGCCCTCACAAGCTTGTGAAGAATATGTGGGTCATTGAGCCACCAGCAGCAACAGCCTGGTTGATTAGGCAAGCGCCAAGCGAACGTAGCCTAAGGCCGGACTCTGGGAGTTGAAAAACTGTGAGAACTGATCACAGGTCACGCATACAGCTGTTAATATTCTGACTCGCGTAATCTTATTGACACAGTTGTAAAGGTGAACGGAGTGGCGTTCGTAGCGTATTAGTTTGGCGTGGTACAGGGGATAACACACTGGTCTGCTAGCATTATCACTGGCCTGCTAGTATTAGCACTGACCTACTAGTATTATCACTGGTCTGCTAGTATTATCACTGACCTCCTAGTATTATCACTGGCCTGCTAGTATTGTCACTGGTCTGCTAGTATTATCACTGACCTGCTGTATTGTCACTGGTTTGCTAATATTATCACTGACCTGCTAGTATTATCACTGATTTGCTAGTATTATCACTAACCTGCTAGTATTGTCACTGGTCTGCTAGTATTGTCACTGGTCTGCTAATATTATCACTGACCTGCTAATATTATCACTGGCCTGCTAGTATTATCACTGGTCTGCTAGTATTATCACTGGCCTAGTAGTATTAGCACTGACCTGCTAGTACTACCACTGGTCTGCTAGTATTAGCACTGTTTTTTCCATAGGTTTCGTTCAGTGAGAAATAATATTCTACCTATTTCGAAAAAGCCATTGACAACATGCCTATGCACTCAGCCCCGGGCCCAGACTCGTGGAACTCTGTTTTCATTAAGAACTGCAAGAAACCCTTCTCGCGTGCCCTAAGTACACTATGGAGGAGGAGCTTGGACATGGGTGAAATTCCACAGTCACTTAAAACAACGGATATAGCCCCACTCCATAAAGGTGGCAGCAAAGCATTAGCTAAGAACTATAGACCAATAGCTCTGACATCCCACATCATAAAAATCTTTGAAAGAGTGCTAAGAAGCAGGATTGCAAATCACCTGGATTCCCAAAAATCTGCACAATCCAGGGCAACATGGTTCAGGGCAGGTCGCTCCTGCCTCTCACAACTACTGGATCACTATGACATGGCCTTGGATGCACTGGAAGAAAATCAGAATGCAGATGTAATATACACAGACTTTGCAAAAGCATTTGACAAATGCGATCATGGCTTAATAGCCCATAAAATACGTGCTAAAGGAATAACTGGGAAAGTGGGGAGATGGATCTTCAACTTCCTAACAAATCGAACACAAAGAGTAGTGGTCAACAGAGTTAAATCGGAGGCTGCCATAGTGAAGAGCTCTGTTCCACAAGGCACAGTACTCGCCCCCATCTTATTCCTTATCCTCATATCAGACATAAACAGAAATATACACCACAGCACCGTATCATCCTTTGCGGATGATACTAGGATCTGCATGAGGCTGTCATCTGCTGAGGACGCGGTTAATCTCCAAGAAGATATAAACAAAGTTTTCCGGTGGGCAACGGTAAACAATATGATGTTCAATGAGGACAAATTCCAACTACTCCGTTATGGAAAACTGAAGGAGATAATAACTAGAACAGAGTATACTACTGACTCCGGCCATACAATAGAGCGGAAAAATAATGTAAGGGACCTGGGAGTAGTAATGTCTGAGGATCTCACTTTCAAGGATCACAACAGTGCCACGATCGCACGTGCAAAGAAAATGATAGGATGGATAATGAGAACTTTCAAAACGAGAGATGCCAAGCCCATGATGATCCTTTTCAAATCACTTGTTCTCTCTAGGCTGGAATACTGCTGTACATTAACATCTCCATACAAAGCAGGTGAAATCGCAGATCTAGAGAGTGTACAGAGATCCTTTACTGCACGTATAAGTTCTGTCAAGCACCTTAACTACTGGGAACGCTTGGAAGCACTTGACTTGTACTCGTTGGAACGCAGGAGGGAGAGATATATCATAATCTACACTTGGAAAATCTTGGAAGGAATGGTCCCAAATCTGCACACAGAAATCACTCCCTACGAAAGTAAAAGACTGGGCAGGCGATGCAAAATGCCGCCAATAAAAAGTAGGGGCGCCATTGGTACACTAAGAGAAAACACCATAAGTGTCCGGGGCCCAAAACTGTTCAACAGCCTCCCATCAAGCATTAGGGGAATTGCCAATAAACCCCTGGCTGCCTTCAAGAGAGAGCTGGACAGATACCTAAAGTCAGTGCCGGATCAGCCGGGCTGTGGCTCGTACGTTGGACTGCGTGCGGCCAGCAGTAACAGCCTAGTTGATCAGGCCCTGATCCATCGGGAGGCCTGGTCATGGACCGGGCCGCGGGGGCGTTGATCCCCGGAATAACCTCCAGGTAACCTCCAGGTAACCTGCTGGAGTCAGGTTAAGTGCTTCCTGGTGAATAATATTAATAGTTGTCAGGGTGATGACTGTGATCTCTCTCGCTCACACCAGCAACCACAGAAACCTGCTGTGGCGTCTGTGACGTCAAGATATTAATTATAATAAGATGCCATACATTTCAAGCAAATATCCTAAATTTCCTTGTAATAGGTGAAACCCTTCTGGGGCCCAAGTTTCTAGGCCTCTTGTGTGTAGATAAATGGTTCAGAGAATTGATAAATTAGACACATGTACAACACTTGGGTATCTTTATTATGTAAACGTTTCGCCACACAGTGGTTTCATCAGTCCAATACAAAGAAGAATGGTGAAGATAAGGTGTTTATTCTTATCAAGACTGATTACATGGGCTCCAGGCTGAGGGACTGATTACCCCAAACTCCTTCTGATCTTCAACCTTCTTGATATTGGACTGATGAAGCCACTGTGTGGCGAAACACATCTTGTGTATGCATATGCTCGTGAGTTACCCTCCACATGACGGATATGGGATACACAATAAACTAGTCACTTTGACGACGAAAATCTAAATCATAGTATCTCATATTCTTAAGAGTAAATGACTTAAGGAGGTTGTTGTTGTCTAATGACATATCTAACCCCCAAGATAACCCTGAAAACAGGTTTATAAATATTAAGATACACATCATGTGCTACTAGTAGCAAGTCAGCAGTGACGAGACCCAGGGTTGTCTACCTAGGGGGTGTTCTGGGGTCAACGCACCTGCAACCCGGTCCCAGACCAGGCCTCCGGGTAGATCAGGGCCTTTAAAAAGAGATGGATAAATATATGGATGGTTTTGATAAGGACCTGCCTTGCATGAACCAGTAGGCCTACTGCAGTGTTCCTCCAGCTTTATGTTCTTGTGATTAACCAGGCTATTACTCCTGTCTGCACACAGTCCAACATATGAACCACAGCCCAGCTGATCATGAACTGATTTACTAATCTGTTCAATTCACTTTTTCAAAATATCTAGGAGGGTCTATTGGTGATCCCCCATATGGTGGGAAGCTGTTGGATAGTCTTGGACCCCTGACACTTATTGTCTTGTCGTCTCTCTCTGTGCTCATAGCACTCCCGCTTTTCATTAGGGGCACTTGGCATCGTCTGTCCAACCTTTTGCCTTCGTAGGGAATAATTTCTATGTGCAGATTTGGGATCAGTCCATCTAGGATTTTCCAGGTGTAAATTATGATGTATTTCTCTCGCTCACGTTCCACGGAGTATAGGTCAAGGAATTTAAAAACGTTCCCAATAATTTAACTGCTTTATTAAACATGCGTGAAGTGAAAGTTTTTTGTACGTTCTCTAGATATACAATTATGCCCACCTTAAAGGAGACTATTAGTGTTCCGCAATGGTGGAGCTTAGATAGAACAAGTGACTGTATGAAGACCATTACTGGCTTATCATTCCTTATTTTCAAGGTTCTACTTATCCATCCTACCTTTTTCTTCTCGGTGGTAATAATGTTCCGTAGCTTGATCGCCAGCGCACTCAGCTCACACACTGAGGTCCGGAGTTCGAATCCCCGGTACGGCTGGACAATATTAGGACGTGTTTCCATAAGACACCTGCTGTCCATGTTCACCCATCAGTATAAACTGGGTACCTGGGTGTTAGTTGACTGGTGTGGGTCGCATCCTGGGACAAAATTGACCTAATTTGCCCGAAATGCTCTGCATAACAAGCGGCTTTCTATATAGTAGTATGTCGATAAATTAGACACATGTGCAACACTTGGGTATCTTTAATGAGGAAACGTTTCGCCACACAGTGGCTTCATCAGTTCATACAAAAGAGAACGGTGAAGAATAGGAGGAGTTTGAGGTAATCAGTCCCTCAGCCTTGAGTCGATGTGGTCAGTCCATCAATCTTGAAAAGAATACCAAGATTGATAGACTGACCACATCGACTCAAGGCTGAGGGACTAATTACCTCAAACTCCTCCTATTCTTCACCGTTCTCTTTTGTTTGAACTGATGAAGCCACTGTGTGGCGAAACGTTTCCTCATTAAAGATACCCAAGTGTTGCACATGTGTCTAATTCATCAACCCGTCGGTTCTCTGAACCATTCATCTATACATAAGTATGTCACTGATGTCAGCTATGGTCTGTATACCTTGTACATGTACTTGTAGAAATAAAGATAATATAATATAAAAATATAAATGATTCTTGTGATCCTTGAAAGTGATATCTTCTGATATTATGTAACACTTAAGTCCTTAACGTTACTTTTCCATTCTACTGAGCAGTTAGAATTAATTTTATGTTCCGTTCTAGCTTTTTTATCCCCTCCTTTGTTCTATAACGGAGTAACTGAAATTTGTCCTTATTGAATACATACTATTTTCTGCGGCTCCACCGGAAGACTTGATTTACATCAACTGGAAGATTTACTGTGTCCTCAGTGCATGTCGCTATCATGTAAATTGAAGTATTATGTACAAGGGATGATACTGTGCTATGATTTATGTCCCTGTTTATGTCCGACATGAGGAGGAGGAAAAGGCTGGGGGCGAGTTCTGTGCTTTTGTTAACAGAGTTTTTCACTGTGGTGATCTCTGACATAACTCTGTTGACTGTTACTCCTTGTGTTCTGTTTATTAGAAAGTTGAAGGTCTATCTGCCTACTTTTCTGGTATACCTGTCGCACATATGCGTTCTTACTACATGGGTGAAGACTTTTACGAAGTATGTGTATGCTACATAATAACCTTGAACTATTAAGAACACAACAGTCAAGAACACAGCAGTCAAGAACACAGCAGTCAAGAACACAACAGTTAAGAACACAGCAGTCAAGAACACAGCAGTCAAGAACACAACAGTTAAGAACACAGCAGTCAAGAACACAGCAGTCAAGAACACAAAAGTCAAGAACACAGCAGTCAAGAACACAACAGTAAAGACCACAACAGTTCAGAACACAACAGTCAAGAACACAACAGTTAAAAACACAACAGTTAAGAACACAGCAGTTAAGAACACAGCAGTTAAGAACACAACAGTCAAGAACACAGCAGTCAAGAACACAACAGTAAAGACCACAACAGTTCAGAACACAACAGTCAAGAACACAACAGTTAAGAACAGCAGTCAAGAACACAGCAGTTAAGAACACAGCAGTTAAGAACACAACAGTCAAGAACACAACAGTTAAGAACACAACAGTCAAGAACACAACAGTTAAGAACACAGCAGTCAAGACAACAACAGTTAAAAACACAACAGTTAAGAACACAACAGTCAAGACCACAACTGTCACGAACACAACTGTCACGAACACAACTGTCAAGAACACAACTGTCAAGAATCCAACTGTCAAGAACACAACTGTCAAGAATGCAAATGTCAATAACACAACTGTCAAGAACACAACTGTCAAGAATCCAACTGTCAAGAACACAACTGTCAAGAATCCAACTGTCAAGAATGCAACTGTCAAGAACACAACTGTCAAGAATCCAACTGTCAAGAATGCAGCTGTCAAGAGCATAACTGTCAATAACACAACTGTCAAGAATCCAACTGTCAATAACACAACTGTCAAGAATCCAACTGTCAATAACAACTGTCAAGAACACAACTGTCAAGAATCCAACTGTCAAGAACACAACTGTCAAGAACACAACTGTCAAGAATCCAACTGTCAAGAATGCAACTGTCAAGAACACAACTGTCAAGAACACAACTGTCAAGAATCCAACTGTCAAGAATGCAGCTGTCAAGAGCACAACTGTCAATAACACAACTGTCAAGAACACAACTGTCAAGAATCCAACTGTCAATAACACAACTGTCAAGAACACAACTGTCTAGAACACAACTGTCAAGAATCCAACTGTCAATAACAACTGTCAATAACACAACTGTCAAGAATCCAACTGTCAATAACACAACTGTCAAGAACACAACTGTCAAGAATCCAACTGTCAATAACACAACTGTCAAGAACATAACTGTCAAGAATCCAACTGTCAAGAACACAACTGTCAAGAATCCAACTGTCAATAACGCAAGAACAACTGTCAAGAATCCAGCTGTCAATAACACAACTGTCAAGAACATAACTGTCAAGAACAACTGTCAAGAATCCAACTGTCAATAACGCAAGAACAACTGTCAAGAATCCAACTGTCAATAACACAACTGTCAAGAATGCAACTGTGAAGAACACAACTGTCAAGAATCCAACTGTCAAGAATCCAACTGTCAAGAATGCAACTGCCAAGAACACAATTGTCAAGAATCCAACTGTCAATAACGCAACTGTCAAGAACACAACTGTCAAGAATGCAACTGTGAAGAACACAACTGTCAAGAATGCAACTGTCAAGAATCCAACTGTCAAGAATGCAACTGCCAAGAACACAACTGCCAAGAACACAACTGTCAAGAACACAACTGTCAAGAATCCAACTGTCAAGAACACAACTGTCAAGAATCCAACTGTCAATAACGGAACTGTCAAGAGCACAACTGTCAAGAATCCAACTGTCAAGATCAAAACTGTCAAGAACACAACTGTCAATAACGCAAGAACACAACTGTCAAGAATCGAACTGTCAAGAACACAACTGTCAAGAATGCAACTGTCAAGAACACAACTGTCAAGAACACAACTGTCAAGAACACAACTGTCAAGAACAACTGTCAAGAACACAACTGTCAAGAATCCAACTGTCAATAATGCAACTGTCAAGAACACAACTGTCAAGAATGCAACTGTCAAGAACACAACTGTCAAGAATGCAACTGTCAAGAACACAACTGTCAAGAACACAACTGTCAAGAATGCAACTGTCAAGAACACAACTGTCAAGAATCCAACTGTCAAGAACACAACTGTCAAGAATCCAACTGTCAATAACGGAACTGTCAAGAACACAACTGTCAAGAATCCAACTGTCAAGAACAAAACTGTCAAGAACACAACTGTCAATAACGCAACTGTCAATAACGCAAGAACACAACTGTCAAGAATCCAACTGTCAAGATCAAAACTGTCAAGAACACAACTGTCAATAACGCAAGAACACAACTGTCAAGAATCGAACTGTCAAGAACACAACTGTCAAGAATGCAACTGTCAAGAACACAACTGTCAAGAATGCAACTGTCAAGAACACAACTGTCAAGAACACAACTGTCAAGAACACAACTGTCAAGAACAACTGTCAAGAACACAACTGTCAAGAATCCAACTGTCAAGAATGCAACTGTCAAGAACACAACTGTCAAGAATGCAACTGTCAATAATGCAACTGTCAAGAACACAACTGTCAAGAATGCAACTGTCAAGAACACAACTGTCAAGAACACAACTGTCAAGAATGCAACCTTCAATAACACAACTGTCAAGAGCACAGCTGTCAAGAATCCAACTGTCAAGAATCCAACTGGCAAGAACACAACTGTCAAGAATGCAACTGTCAAAAACACAACTGTCAAGAATCCAACTGTCAAGAATCCAACTGTCAAGAATGCAACTGTCAAGAACACAACTGTCAAGAACACAACTGTCAATAACGCAACTGTCAAGAATCCAACTGTCAAGAACACAACTGTCAAGAACACAACTGTCAAGAATGCAACTGTCAAGAACACAACTGTCAAGAATCCAACTGTCAAGAATGCAACTGTCAAGAACACAACTGTCAAGAACACAACTGCCAAGAACACAACTCTCAAGAACACAACTCTCAAGAACACAACTGTCAAGAACACAACTGTCAAGAACACAACTGTCAAGAACACAACTGTCAAGAACACAATTGTCAAGAACGCAACAGTTTAATAACTGGCACACTTTTAAGATGGTCCTAATTATTATTGGTATAATTTTCCTGGGGAAGCGCAAAACCTGTAGGAGTCAGGAAGCGCCTGGGGAACAGCAGGCAGTTAGGTGAACTTCAACGAAAGGAAAGGAGTAGCTCCAGCTCCTTGGATCAATATCCGTTCACCTACACCTAGGCACCTCTCTCCGGAGAGGAAGATGGTCTTAATGAGTTCCAGGATCGTCCTCAAATATGTTTCAGGTAAGACATACTTCAGGTAAGACATACCTGGCAAGACATACCTCTTAGCCCAAGTAAGACATACCTTGCAAGACATATTCTTACCCCCCAAGTAAGGCATACCTGGCGATATGTACTTCAGGTAAGACATGCCTGGCAAGACATACTTCAGGTAAGACATACCTGGCAAGACATACGTCTTATCCCAGGTAAGACATACTTCAGGTAAGACATACCTGGCAAGACATACTTCCTATCCCAAGTAAGGCATACCTGGGAAGACATACTTCTTATCCCAGGTATGACATACCTGGCAAGACATACTTCTTACTCCCGGGTAAGACATACCTGGCAAGGCATACTTCTTACCCCCTAGGAAGACATAACTGGCAAGACATACTTCATACTCCAGGTAAGACATACCTGGCAAGGCATTTTTCAGGTAAGACATACCTGTCGAGACGTACTTTTACCCCAGGTAAGACATACCTGCTAATACATATTTTTTACCCCAGGTAAGACATACCTACCTGGAGGGTATTCCGGGGATTAACGACCCCTCGACCCGGTCCACGACCAGGCCTTCCGGTGGATCAGGGCCTGATCAACCAGGCTGTTACTGCTGGCCGCACGTAGTCCGACGTATGAACCACAGCCCGGCTGATCCGGTACCGACTTTTAAGTATCTGTCCAGCTCCCTCTTGAAGGCAGCCAAGGGCCTATTGGTAATTCCCCTTATGGCTAGTGGGAGGCTGTTGAACAGTCTTGGGCCCCGGACACTTATTGTGTTTTCTGTTAGTGTACCAATGGTGTCCCTAATTTTCATTGGGGGTATTTTGCACCGCCTACCCAGTCTTTTACTTTCGTAGGGAGTGATTTCTGTGTTCAGATTAAGGACCATTCCTTGTAGGATTTTCCAAGTGTAGATCATGATATCTCTCGCCTGCTTTCCAACGAGTATAAGTCAAGTGTTTCCAAGCGTTCCCAGTAGTTGAGGTGTTTGATAGAACTTATATATACAGTAAAGGCAAGACAAACTTCTTAACTCAGGTAAGACATACCTGGCAAGACATACCTTTTGCCCCAACTAAGACATACCTGTTTTTACGTCCCCCGAGTGGCAGCAAGTCATTAGTGTCGCCATTGATGTGGTATAATGGCTTAATTAAGATAACAAAAGTTAGCTTAATTGAGATAATACAAGTTAACTAACAAATAACATTAACTTTAATAAATGTCTCACGGGCGGCCAGCTGCCCACACCAAATAGCTTTGTTCATCCTGGGATAACACCAGACTCTTTGTTTATCCTGGGATAAAACAGACTCCCTTGTTCATCCTGGAATGACACACCAAACTCCCTTGTTCATCCTGGAGTAACAACATGCTCTTTGTTCATCCTAGGATAACATCAGTCTCTTGTTCATTCTGGGATAACGCTTCAGTCTCTCTTTGTTCATCTTGGGATAACACACCGGACCCCTTTGTTCATCCTGGGAAAACACCAGACTACCCTGTTCATCCTGGGATATTAATACACCGAACACCTTGTTCATCTTGGGATAACACACCAGCCTTCCTTGTTCATCCTGGGGTAACACACCAGACTCCCTTGTTCATCTTGTGGTAAGACACCAGACTCCTTTATTCATCCTGGAATATCACACTAGCCTCCCTTGTTCATCCTAGGGAACACACTAGCAGGGCTGCTCTCTTGCCTCGTCCTCGAGGAAGTTCCTTGACGCTGGTGAGGGACTCTTGATCCAGGGAGTTTGACCTTCTTTGGATCGAACCTGATTATCTACCACTTCCCCAGGCGCTGTCTGACCCCTACAGGTTTAGCCCCACCTCCAGAAAAGTAATAATCTTCTTGCCACTTGCTCTTGTAAGAGGCAAGAGGCATAATTAGCAACTGGGCTTCAATACTACAAGCTGAACTATTTGCAGTACTAAAGACACTAAAGCGAGCTATTTATGATGATCTTTATTCCTTCATTATTACTGATTCTATGTCATTATATGATTGACTGCACTGGACTTGCATAATGATTCTCAGTAACTTGCTTCTGCAGAAGTCACACGTTACATTACTAATAATCACAGTGAGAAAAATTAATGTATAAATTTTATTGATTATTATCTCTCAATGATTTATTCCTAAGTAGTAAAGGCTGGTTACCTGGAGGTTACCTGGAGGTTATTCCGGGGATCAACGCCCCCGCGGCCCGGTCCATGACCAGGCCTCCCGATGGATCAGGGCCTGATCAACCAGGCTGTTACTGCTGGCCGCACGCAGTCCAACGTACGAGCCACAGCCCGGCTGATCCGGCACTGACTTTAGGTATCTGTCCAGCTCTCTCTTGAAGGCAGCCAGGGGTTTATTGGAAATTCCCCTAATGCTTGATCGGAGGCTGTTGAACAGTCTTGGGCCCCAGACACTTATGGTGTTTTCCCTTAGTGTACCAATGGCGCCCCTACTTTTTATTGGCGGCATTTTGCATCGCCTGCCCAGTCTTTTACTTTCGTAGGGAGTGATTTCTGTGTGCAGATTTGGGACCATTCCTTCCAAGATTTTCCAAGTGTAGATTATGATATATCTCTCCCTCCTGCGTTCCAACGAGTACAAGTCAAGTGCTTCCAAGCGTTCCCAGTAGTTAAGGTGCTTGACAGAACTTATACGTGCAGTAAAGGATCTCTGTACACTCTCTAGATCTGCGATTTCACCTGCTTTGAATGGAGATGTTAATGTACAGCAGTATTCCAGCCTAGAGAGAATAAGTGATTTGAAAAGGATCATCATTGGCTTGGCATCTCTCGTTTTGAAAGTTCTTATTATCCATCCTATCATTTTCTTTGCACGTGCGATCGTGGCACTGTTGTGATCCTTGAAAGTGAGATCCTCAGACATTACTACTCCCAGGTCCCTTACATTATTTTTCCGCTCTATTGTATGGCCGGAGTCAGTAGAATACTCTGTTCTAGTTATTATTTCCTCCAGTTTTCCATAACGGAGTAGTTGGAATTTGTCCTCATTGAACATCATATTGTTTACCGTTGCCCACTGGAAAACTTTGTTTATATCTTCTTGGAGGTTAACCGCGTCCTCAGCAGATGACAGCCTCATGCAGATCCTAGTATCATCCGCAAAGGATGATACGGTGCTGTGATGTATATCTCTGTCTATGTCTGAAATGAGGATAAGGAATAAGATGGGGGCGAGTACTGTGCCTTGTGGAACAGAGCTCTTCACTATGGCAGCCTCCGATTTAATTCTGTTGACCACTACTCTTTGTGTTCGATTTGTTAGGAAGTTGAAGATCCATCTCCCCACTTTCCCAGTGGGGAGATGGCTGATGAATATGCCAGAGAAAGTATTTTATTAATGTTTGTAAAGTTACCGACAGTATGTTAGGTTAAAAGTATATAAGTGTAGTGTAACTAGTGCAATGTTTCGCTCTCCAGGAGCTTTGACAAAGCTCCTGGAGAGAGAAACGTTGCCACAGTAAAATGTACTTGTGTTCTTTTACCTAACAAAGTATTTTAAATAATATTAAGAGATAATTACACTCTCACTTGCACGGAGGTGCAAGCTTGAGTTGACCTAAAATACATTGTGATGAACCTTGATGAACATATTTTAGGAGCAAATTGCCGTGTCAACAGACTGATGTTATAGTAGCCAGACTTAGGTTTGTTTACAAGTACTTGTGGCAGTTTAACATGTATACAGATGATGATGACGATGATGATGGTGTGTTTATCCACTAATTGTGGTTTCTAAGACAGAACGCAAAGACTAGTAGTAAGCAGAGCAAAATCCAGTGTTACCAAGGTAAAAGACTCAGTTACCCAAGGCACTATCCTGGCATATCTGCTTTTTTTTTTTATCCCCATCGCAGACTTCGATAAAAACACCTGTCACGTTTTTGTATCATAAGTTGCTAAAATAAGCATGAAGGTCACTGCGGTAGAAGACACTAAAAATGGCAGGAAGATATAAGCAGAGTTTTCCAGTGGACAGTGGAGAACATGACGTTCAATGGTTGATAAGTTCCAGCTGCTTAGGTATGGAAAGAGTGAAGAACTCAAAAGGAACACTGTCTACAAAACTCAAGAGGATCATCAAATAGAATGAAAGTAAAACGTGAAAGACCTGAGAGTAATTATGTCAGCTGACCTTTGTTTTCAAGAACACGATAAGACCAATATCCAGACTGCCAGAAAGATGACGGGGGTGAATAACGAGAACCTTCAAAACCAGGGAAATAGTGCCATTGGTGACACTTTTCAAATCGCTTGTGCTCTCTTATTTAGAATATTGCTCAGTGTTGGCGGCCTCAATCAGGGCAAGAAAAATATCAGAACTGGAACAGATACAGAGATCGTTTATGACCAGCGTAGAGCCAATAAAGCATTTAAATTAATGGGAACGCCTTAAAGTCTTTAAATATGTATTCACTGGAATAAAAAGAGAGAGATACACGGTAATATGTACTAGTAGTGTGCAGATTTGCTCCTTGTCCCAAATTTGCATACTGCAGATAATCCAAGAAAACGATGCATTGGTTTAGTTTCGCTAGCGTCCTCAAATCCTTCCTTAGGATGCTACACACAACAACCAATTAACTCTTAGGTACCTATTTACTGCTAGTTAAACAGTGGCAGGTGGTGTAAGGGAACCAACCTGTATGTCTCACCTCACCTGAGGTTGTGGGCCCAAAACTGTTACCAGGTGTTAGTATAATATGCTATATTATGGCTATATCTCGCAGAGTTACTGTGTTGATGATAACATAGTTCACAGTTACGGTGTTGATGATAACATAGGTCTCAGTTACTGTGTTGTTGATGACATAGTTGATAAGTTACGCACAGGTTCAAGGTCTGGGTATCTTCATTTTGAAGGGGTTTCTCCAATTATTGGCTTTATCAATTCCGTTCATAATATGCTAATTGGAGAGTATAATATAAGGTAATCAGTCCCTCTGAATTGAAGGTGTTCACTTCCTTAGTCTTGATTAATATGAATCAGATTCATCAAGACTGAGGTGGTGAACCCCTTCGAAGCCCATGATGATCCTTTTCAAATCACTTGTTCTCTCTAGGCTGGAATACTGCTGTACATTAACATCTCCATTCAAAGCAGGTGAAATCGCAGATCTAGAGAGTGTACAGAGATCCTTTACTGCACGTATAAGTTCTGTCAAGGACCTTAACTACTGGGAACGCTTGGAAGCACTTGACTTGTACTCGTTGGAACGCAGGAGGGAGAGATATATCATAATCTACACTTGGAAAATCTTGGAAGGAATGGTCCCAAATCTGCACACAGAAATCACTCCCTACGAAAGTAAAAGACTGGGCAGGCGATGCAAAATGCCCCCAATAAAAAGTAGGGGCGCCATTGGTACACTAAGAGAAAACACCATAAGTGTCCGGGGCCCAAGACTGTTCAACAGCCTCCCATCAAGCATTAGGGGAATTGCCAATAAACCCCTGGCTGCCTTCAAGAGAGAGCTGGACAGATACCTAAAGTCAGTGCCGGATCAGCCGGGCTGTGGCTCGTACGTTGGACTGCGTGCGGCCAGCAGTAACAGCCTAGTTGATCAGGCCCTGATCCATCGGGAGGCCTGGTCATGGACCGGGCCGCGGGGGCGTTGATCCCCGGAATAACCTCCAGGTAACCTCCAGGTAAGCCGAGGGACTGATTACCTCATCTCTTACTGCCTCTAATTAATAAGCTATGCAATAACTGATAAAGCCACTGATTGGAGAAACGTCTTCAAAATAAAGATACCTAGGTGTTGCACATGTGTCTAATTCCTCGACTCATCGGTGTTGTTTACCATCAGTGTTGACAGTCACATTTGAATTCCTTCGAGCCGTCCCTTCCTGTTATAATAAATTGGTGCAAATATGTCGAAGATTGCTACTAAAACCCTCTTGTTGGAGGGGACGAGGTGACTCGTTAACATTTATGTGGCAGAGAGAAAAACTGACCAGCCCACCTGGTGTGTTTATGGGCATTGTGGGAAGAAAATATTCTGCTGGAGGAGTTTTTATTCTTGATTTTTAGTGTGTCATATATGAAGGTAGCATGTCCATGAACAAAGATAGCATGTCCATGAACAAAGATAGCATGTCCATGAACAAAGATAGCATGTCCATGAACAAAGATAGCATGTCCATGAACAAAGATAGCATGTCCATGAACAAAGATAGCATGTCCATGAACAAAGATAGCATGTCCATGAACAAAGATAGCATGTCCATGAACAAAGATAGCATGTCCATGAACAAAGATAGCATGTCCATGAACAAAGATAGCATGTCCATGAACAAAGATAGCATGTCCATGAACAAAGATAGCATGTCCATGAACAAAGATAGCATGTCCATGAACAAAGATAGCATGTCCATGAACAAAGATAGCATGTCCATAAACAAATATAGCATGTCCATGAACCAAGATAGTATGTCCATGAACAAAGATAGCATGTTCATGAACAAAGATAGCATCTTCATGAACAAAGATGGCATGTCCATGAACAAAGATGGCATTTTCATGAACAAAGATAACATGTTCATGAACAAAGATAGCATGTTCATGAACAAAGATGGCATGTCCATGAACAAAGATAGCATGTCCATGAACAAAGATAGCATGTCTATGAACAAAGATGGCATGTCCATGAACAAAGATAACATGTTCATGAACAAAGATAGCATGTTCATGAACAAAGATAGCATGATGAAGAACAGAGTAGCTTTTAATGTTCACCTAGCAGTTAATAAAGATCCAGACGTTAGTTTACCGTGTGTATCCCATCGTGTAGCAAGAAGTAAAGTCTACAAGGGAAGTAAACCACACTCCTTGCTCTTCTTTGGTTATCCCTGAGAGTTAATTAACCCTCCAGGTTAATTAACTCTCAGGGCCTATTAACTTTCAGGTATTAATACTCAGAGAAAATTTTTTTTTATCTGTAATATTAAATGTGATAATTTTTATTCTAGCTGCTACTTAACAAAAGAATATTTTGTTTAAATACTTGTAGTTGAGATAAATAACTTGTAGCCATCTGAAGGCAGCCGAACACTAAGTACTTATTGTATTTATTTGAACATTTATTGTACATTGTACAGTCATGCAGGGGTGGCCCGGTGGCCTGGTGGCTAAAGCTCCCGCTTCACACACGGAGGGCCCGGGTTCGATTCCCGGCGGGTGGAAACATTTCGACACGTTTCCTTACACCTGTTGTCCTGTTCACCTAGCAGCAAATAGGTACCTGGGTGTTAGTCGACTGGTGTGGGTCGCATCCTGGGGGACAAGATTAAGGACCCCAATGGAAATAAGTTAGACAGTCCTCGATGACGCACTGACTTTCTTGGGTTATCCTGGGTGGCTAACCCTCCGGGGTTAAAAATCCGAACGAAATCTTATCTTATCTTATCTTATGCCAAACATTGTTATGAGATCACCTCTCGGCAAGTGGGTAGACGAGGGGCAGGGAGGGAGCAGGGGATGGGGAGAAGAAGAGAGGAAGGGGAGAGAGGAGGAGGGATGGAAGGGAAAAGGGAGGTTGAAGGATAGCTTGTATCCATGTTGTGTGGTCACCTCAACATTGGCTAGGATAGGAGGGGATAGGCCTGACCACCAGCTCTCCCTCCTCGTCTATCCCTCCATCCCCTCCACAACTACCCCTCCCTCCCCTCCACCACAACCCCTCCCGCCCCACAACCCCCACGCACGTCAGGAACGCGTCGTAGCTTCTCTTGTCATTCATTTGTTATGGGAAAGTGATTAACTAACAGACTTTTGAGCCTCTCTCTCCCGTGTCTGTTGTAACACACACACACACACACACACACACACACACACACACACACAGACACACACACACACACACACACACACACACACACACACACACACACACACACACACACACACACACACACACACACACACACACACAGGAGTATGCAGCACCAGTTTGGAATCCACACCTAGTCAAGCACGTCAAGAAATTAGAGAAAGTTCAAAGGTTTGCAACAAGACTAGCCCCAGAGCTACGGGGATTGTCCTACGAAGAAAGGTTGAGGGAAACCGGCCTGACGACACTGGAGGACAGGAGGGTCAGGGAAGACATGATAACGACATATAAAATACTGCGCGGAATAGGCAAGGTGGACAAAGACGGGATGTTCCAGAGAAGGGACACAGACACAAGAGGTCACAATTGGAAGTTGAAGACTCAGATGAATCAAAGGGATGTTAGGAAGTATTTCTTCAATCATAGAGTAGTCAGGGAGTGGAATAGCCTAGAAAGTGACGTAGTGGAGGAGGGAACCATACATAGTTTTAAGGCGAGGTATGATAAAGCTCATGGGGCAGGGAGAGAGAGGACCTAGTAGCAATCAGCGAAGAGGCGGGGCCAGGAGCTATGAATCGACCCCTGCAACCACAAATAGGTGAGTACAAATAGGTGAGTACACACACACACACACACAGTTTGGAACCCACACCTAGCCAAGCACGTGAAGAAACTAGAGAAAGTGCAAAGGTTTGCAACAAGACTAGTCCCAGAGCTAAGAGGTATGTCCTACGAGGAGAGGTTAAGGGAAATCAACCTGACGACACTGGAGGACAGGAGAGATAGGGGGGACATGATAACGACATACAAAATACTGAGAGGAATTGACAAGGTGGACAAAGACAGGATGTTCCAGAGATTGGACACAGTAACAAGGGGGCACAGTTGGAAGCTGAAGACACAGATGAACCACAGGGATGTTAGGAAGTATTTCTTCAGCCACAGAGTAGTCAGTAAGTGGAATAGTTTGGGAAGCGATGTAGTGGAGCAGGATCCATACATAGCTTTAAGCAGAGGTATGATAAAGCTCACGGCTCAGGGAGAGTGACCTAGTAGCGATCAGTGAAGAGGCGGGGCCAGGAGCTCGGACTCGACCCCCGCAACCTCAACTAGGTGAGTACAACTAGGTGAGTACACACACACACACACACACACACACACACACACACACACATGACGAGAATTCGATAGGGTCAATAACGAGGAAGAAGAAGCAGTTAAAAGGTGACCAGGAAGAAGGGACAAAGATGTAAGCAGCAAGTAGAAGCAAAAACGAAGTAAC
This sequence comes from Cherax quadricarinatus, assembly GCF_026875155.1. NCBI lineage: Eukaryota > Metazoa > Arthropoda > Malacostraca > Decapoda > Parastacidae > Cherax > Cherax quadricarinatus. Next base: position 58,039,071 of record NC_069412.1, on the reverse strand, counting down.
CAGAAAGAAGCAAAAAGAAGTAATAAAGAAGTAACCAGAGAGAAGAAACAATAAAGAAGTAACCAGGAAGAAGAAACAACAAAGAAGTAACCAGGAAGAAGAAACAACAAAGAAGTAACCAGGAAGAAGAAACAACAAAGAAGTAACCAGGAAGAAGAAACAACAAAGAAGTAACCAGGAAGAAGAAACAACAAAGAAGTAACCAGGAAGAAGAAACAACAAAGAAGTAACCAGGAAGAAGAAACAACAAAGAAGTAACCAGGAAGAAGCAAAAAGAAGTAATAAAGAAGTAACCAGAGAGAAGAAACAATAAAGAAGTAACCAGGAAGAAGAAACAACAAAGAAGTAACCAGGAAGAAGAAGCAACAAAGAAGTAACCAGGAAGAAGAAACAGCAAAGAAGTAACCAGGAAGAAGAAACAACAAAGAAGTAACCAGGAAGAAGAAACAACAAAGAACTAACCAGGAAGAAGAAACAACAAAGAAGTAACCAGGAAGAAGAAACAATAAAGAAGTAAACCAGGAAGAAGAAACAACAAAGAAGTAACCAGGAAGAAGAAACAACAAAGAAGTAACCAGGAAGAAGAAACAACAAAGAAGTAACCAGGAAGAAGAAACAACAAAGAAGTAACCAGGAAGAAGAAACAACAAAGAAGTAACCAGGAAGAAAAACAACAAAGAAGTAACCAGGAAGAAGAAATAACAAAGAAGTAACCAGGAAGAAGAAACAACAAAGAAGTAACCAGGAAGAAGAAACAATAAAGAAGTAACCAGGAAGAAGAAACAATAAAGAAGTAACCAGGAAGAAGAAACAATAAAGAAGTAACCAGGAAGAAGAAACAATAAAGAAGAAACAATAAAGAAGTAACCAGGAAGAAGAAACAATAAAGAAGTAACCAGGAAGAAGAAACAATAAAGAAGTAACCAGGAAGAAGAAACAATAAAGAAGTAACCAGGAAGAAGAAACAACAAAGAAGTAACCAGGAAGAAGAAACAATAAAGAAGTAACCAGGAAGAAGAAACAATAAAGAAGTAACCGGGAAGAAGAAACAACAAAGAAGTAACCAGGAAGAAGAAACAATAAAGAAGTAACCAGGAAGAAGAAACAATAAAGAAGTAACCAGGAAGAAGAAACAATAAAGAAGTAACCAGGAAGAAACAATAAAGAAGTAACCAGGAAGAAGAAACAACAAAGAAGTAACCAGGAAGAAGAAACAATAAAGAAGTAACCAGGAAGAAGAAACAATAAAGAAGTAACCAGGAAGAAGAAACGATAAAGAAGTAACCAGGAAGAAGAAACAATAAAGAAGTAACCAGGAAGAAGAAACAATAAAGAAGTAACCAGGAAGAAGAAACAACAAAGAAGTAACCAGGAAGAAGAAACAATAAAGAAGTAACCAGGAAGAAGAAACAATAAAGAAGTAACCAGGAAGAAGAAACAATAAAGAAGTAACCAGGGAGAAGAAACAATAAAGAAGTAACCAGGAAGAAGAAACAATAAAGAAGTAACCATTGACAACATGCCTATGCACTCAGCCACGGGCCCAGACTCGTGGAACTCTGTTTTCATTAAGAACTGCAAGAAACCCCTCTCGCGTGCCCTAAGTACACTATGGAGGAGGAGCTTGGACATGGGTGAAATTCCACAGTCACTTAAAACAACGGATATAGCCCCACTCGATAAAGGTGGCAGCAAAGCATTAGCTAAGAACTATAGACCAATAGCTCTGACGTCCCACATCATAAAAATCTTTGAAAGAGTGCTAAGAAGCAGGATTGCAAATCACCTGGATTCCCAAAATCTGCACAATCCATTGCAACATGGGTTCAGGGCAGGTCGTTCCTGCCTCTCACAACTACTGGATCACTATGACATGGCCTTGGATGCACTGGAAGAAAATCAGAATGCAGATGTAATATACACAGACTTTGCAAAAACATTTGACAAATGCAATCATGGCGTAATAGCCCATAAAATACGTGCTAAAGGAATAACTGGGAAAGTGGGGAGATGGATCTTCAACTTCCTAACAAATCGAACACAAAGAGTAGTGGTCAGCAGAGTTAAATCGAAGGCTGCCATAGTGAAGAGCTCTGTTCCACAAGGCACAGTACTCGCCCCCATCTTATTCCTTATCCTCATATCAGACATAGACAGAGATATACACCACAGCACCGTATCATCCTTTGCGGATGATACAAGGATCTGCACGAGGCTGTCATCTGCTGAGGACGCGGTTAACCTCCAAGAAGATATAAACAAAGTTTTCCAGTGGGCAACGGTAAACAATATGATGTTCAATGAGGACAAATTCCAATTACTCCGTTACGGAAAACTGGAGGAGATAATAACTAGAACAGAGTATACTACTGACTCCGGCCATACAATAGAGCGGAAAAATAATGTAAGGGACCTGGGAGTAGTAATGTCTGAGGATCTCACTTTCAAGGATCACAACAGTGCCACGATCGCATGTGCAAAGAAAATGATAGGATGGATAATGAGAACTTTCAAAACGAGAGATGCCAAGCCCATGATGACCCTTTTCAAATCGTTTTGTTCTCTCTAGGGGGGAATACTCCCGTACATTAAAATCCCTTTCCCAAAGCAGTGAAATCGCAAAACTAGGGATTTACAAGACCCTTTTAAACTGCAGGGATAAGTTCTGCCCAAGGGCACCTTAACTACTGGGAACGTTGGAACACTTGCTTTACTCGTGGAAAAAGGGCGGAGGGAGAGATATTTTCATAATTACACTTGGAAATTTGGAAGGAATTTGGCCCCAAAATTGCACACAAAAAATCATCCCAAAAAAAGGGTAAAAGACTGGGCAGGGATGCAAAATCCCCCCCAAAAAAAAGAGGGGCGCCCATTGGTACACAAAGGGGAAAAACCATAAGTGTCGGGGGCCCAAGCTTTTTCAACACCCCCCCCATCACCCAATTGGGGAAATTGCCAAAATAAACCCCGGGCTGCCCCCAAAAGGAGGGGTGGACAATCCCTTTTAAAGTCAGTCCCGGGAAAAGCCGGGCTGGGCTGTACGTTGGACCCTGGGGCCAGAAAGTAACAGTATTTGGATCAGGCCCTGATCCATCGGGGGGCCCTTTGGCATGGACCGGGCCGCGGGGGCGTTGATCCCCGGAATAACCCCCGGGGTATCCAGGAAAACCAGGAAGAAGAAAAAATAAAGTGAAAACCAGGAAAAGAAAAAATTTAAAGAAGAAACCCGGGAAGAAAAAAAAATTTAAAAAAGAAACAATAAAGAAGAAAACCATAAAGAAGAAACCCAAGGAAGAAAAAAAACAATAAAGAAGTAACCAGGAAGAAGAAACAAAAAGAAGAAAAAATAAAGAAAAACCCAGGAAAAAAGAAACAATAAAGAAAAAAAACAACAAGAAAAACCGGGGAAGAAGAAACAAAAAAGAAGTAACCGGGAAGAAGAAACAAAAAAAAGAAAAAACCAACAAAAAAAGAAAACCAGGAAGAAGAAAAAATTAAAGAAGTAACCGGGAAAAGAAAAAACAATAAAGAAGTAACCGGGAAGAAAGAAACAAAAAAGGGAATTAAACCGGGGAAGAAGAAACAAATTAAGAAGAAACCCGGGGAAGAAGAAACATAAAGAAGAAACCCAGAAAAAAAAGAAACAAAAAAAGAAGTAACCAGGAAGAAGAAACAATAAAGAATAACCGGGAAAAAGAAACAAAAAAAAAGGGTAACCAGGAAGAAGAAACAATAAAGAAGTAACCGGGAAAGGGAAAAAAGCAAAAAGAAGTAACCGGAAAAAGAAACAAAAAAGAGTAACCGGGAAGGAGAAAAAATAAAGAAGAACCGGGACGAAGAAAACAAAAAGAAGAAAACCGGGAAAAAAAGGAATCAATAAAAAAGAAACAAAAAAGAACTAACCGGAAGAAGAAACAATAAAAAATAACCGGAAGAAGAAACAAAAAAGAAGAAACCGGGAAGAAAAAAACAAAAAAAGAAAAAACCAATAAAGAAGTAACCAGGAAAAAGAAACAATAAGAAGTAACCAGGAAAAAGGGAAAAAATTAAAGAAGTAACCGGGAAAGGGAAGGGAAACAACAAAGAAGAAACAATAAAGCCAAAAAAAATAAAAAAAGAACAATAAAGAAGTAACCAAAAAAAGAAAAAAAAAGAATTAACCACAAAATAAAACTTCAACAACAAAAATAAAACTGGGACCGGGGAAACCATATCCAAAACGAAAAATGTTGGAAGATGTCTTAAAGGGACATGGATCCAAACCCAAATCCCTTTGGGAAAGGATCAATTTCCCTGGTAGCCAAAGCATTTTTCAAAGGCATTTTCCCCCTTAAGAAAGAAGAGCGGGAGTAAACGGGAGAAAAAAAGGGACGCCCCCTCTACAGAAGACGACAAGATCACTGAGCCCCTCAGGAGTCCCTAAATATCGATACCCCAAAAGGGGGCGCTGAAAGGGAAGAAAAAAATTTATGGGAATTTTAACAAAAGGATTCTTACGGGAAAACCAGGAGAGGCAGGAGGAGTTTTAAAGCTATTAGTAAAATTGAAAAAATTAAAAAATATTTTTTTTTCATATGCCAAAAACAAGGCAAATACCACATCTAGTATCGGGCCCTTACTCAGACAGGATGGGACTTACAAAGATGACAACAAGGAAATGAGTGAAATATTGAAATCCCAGTACGACTCTGTGTTTAGTGAACCACTAATCGGTCTGAGGATCGACGACCCAAATGATTTCTTCATGAATGAGCCTTAAAACTCCATAAATGTATGCCAGATTTCCGACATTACCCTAACTCCGATAGATTTCGAAAAAGCCATTGACAACATGCCTATGCACTCAGCCCCGGGCCCAGACTCGTGGAACTCTGTTTTCATTAAGAACTGCAAGAAACCCCTCTCGCGTGCCCTAAGTAGACTATGGAGGAGGAGCTTGGACATGGGTGAAATTCCACAGTCACTTAAAACAACGGATATAGCCCCACTCCATAAAGGTGGCAGCAAAGCATTAGCTAAGAACTATAGACCAATAGCTCTGACGTCCCACATCATAAAAATCTTTGAAAGAGTGCTAAGAAGCAGGATTGCAAATCACCTGGATTCCCAAAATCTGCACAATCCAGGGCAACATGGGTTCAGGGCAGGTCGCTCCTTCCTCTCACAACTACTGGATCACTATGACATGGCCTTGGATGCACTGGAAGAAAATCAGAATGCAGATGTAATATACACAGACTTTGCAAAAGCATTTGACAAATGCGATCATGGCGTAATAGCCCATAAAATACGTGCTAAAGGAATAACTAGGAAAGTGGGGAGATGGATCTTCAACTTCCTAACAAATCGAACACAAAGAGTAGTGGTCAACAGAGTTAAATCGGAGGCTGCCATAGTGAAGAGCTCTGTTCCACAAGGCACAGTACTCGCCCCCATCTTATTCCTTATCCATATATCAGACATAGACAGAGATATACACCACAGCACCGTATCATCCTTTGCGGATGATACTAGGATCTGCATGAGGCTGTCATCTGCTGAGGACGCGGTTATCCTCCAAGAAGATATAAACAAAGTTTTCCAGTGGGCAACGGTAAACAATATGATGTTCAATGAGGACAAATTCCAACTACTCCGTTATGGAAAACTGGAGGAGATAATAACTAGAACAGAGTATACTACTGACTCCGGCCATACAATAGAGCGGAAAAATAATGTAAGGGACCTGGGAGTAGTAATGTCTGAGGATCTCACTTTCAAGGATCACAACAGTGCCACGATCGCACGTGCAAAGAAAATGATAGGATAGATAATGAGAACTTTCAAAACGAGAGATGCCAAGCCCATGATGATCCTTTTCAAATCACTTGTTCTCTCTAGGCTGGAATACTGCTGTACATTAACATCTCCATACAAAGCAGGTGAAATCGCAGATCTAGAGAGTGTACAGAGATCCTTTACTGCACGTATAAGTTCTGTCAAGCACCTTAACTACTGGGAACGCTTGGAAGCACTTGACTTGTACTCGTTGGAACGCAGGAGGGAGAGATATATCATAATCTACACTTGGAAAATCTTGGAAGGAATGGTCCCAAATCTGCACACAGAAATCACTCCCTACGAAAGTAAAAGACTGGGCAGGCGATGCAAAATGCCCCCCAATAAAAAGTAGGGGCGCCATTGGTACACTAAGGGAAAACACCATAAGTGTCCGGGGCCCAAGACTGTTCAACAGCCCCCCCATCAAGCATTAGGGGAATTGCCAATAAACCCCTGGCTGCCTCCAAGAGAGAGGTGGACAGATACCTAAAGTCAGTGCCGGATCAGCCGGGCTGTGGCTCGTACGTTGGACTGCGTGCGGCCAGCAGTAACAGCCTAGTTGATCAGGCCCTGATCCATCGGGAGGCCTGGTCATGGACCGGGCCGCGGGGGCGTTGATCCCCGGAATAACCTCCGGGTATCCAGGTAACCAGGAAGAAGAAACAATAAAGTAGTAACCAGGAAGAAGAAACAATAAAGAAGTAACCAGGAAGAAGAAACAATAAAGAAGAAACAATAAAGAAGTAACCAGGAAGAAGAAACAATAAAGAAGTAACCAGGAAGAAGAAACAATAAAGAAGAAACAATAAAGAAGTAACCAGGAAGAAGAAACAATAAAGAAGAAACAACAAAGAAGTAACCAGGAAGAAGAAACAATAAAGAAGTAACCAGGAAGAAGAAACAATAAAGAAGAAACAACAAAGAAGTAACCAGGAAGAGAAGAAAACCAGATAAAGAAGTAACCAGGAAGAAGAAACAATAAAGAAGTAACCAGGAAGAAGAAACAATAAAGAAGTAACCAGGAAGAAGAAACAATAAAGAAGTAACCAGAAAGAAGAAACAATAAAGAAGTAACCAGGAAGAAGAAACAATAAAGAAGTAACCAGGAAGAAGAAACAATAAAGAAGTAACCAGGAAGAAGAAACAATAAAGAAGTAACCAGGAAGAAGAACAATAAAGAAGTAACCAGGAAGAAGAAACAATAAAGAAGTAACAGAGGAGAACAAAAGGAACAGAAGAAACAATAAAGAAGTAACCAGGAAGAAGAATCAATAAAGAAGAAACAATAAAGAACTACCAGGAAGAAGAAACAATAAAGAAGTAACCAGGAAGAAGAAACAATAAAGAAGTAACCAGGAAGAAGAAACAACAAAGAAGAAACAATAAAGAAGTAACCAGGAAGAAGAAACAATAAAGAAGTAACCAGGAAGAAGAAACAATAAAGAAGTAACCAGGAAGAAGAAACAACAAAGAAGAAACAATAAAGAAGAAACAATAAAGAAGAAACAATAAAGAAGTAACCAGGAAGAAGAAACAATAAAGAAGTAACCACAAAATACAACTTCAACAACAAGAACATCAACTGGGACCAGGTAAACCATATCCTAAACGAAACATGTTGGGAAGATGTCTTAAATGACATGGATCCAAACCAGTGCCTTGAAAGGATCAACTTCCTGGTAGCCGAAGCATGTTCTAGGCATATTCCCCTAAGAAAGAAGAGCAGGAGTAAACTGGAGAGAAAAAGACGCTCCCTCTACAGAAGACGACGAAGAGTCACTGAGCTCCTCAGGAGTGCTAGAATATCTGATACACGAAAGGAGGCGCTGACCAGGGAAGTGAAAACTATCGAACTTAAGCTAAATGATTCTTACAGGAACCAGGAGAGGCAGGAGGAGCTTAAAGCTATTAGTGAAATTGAAAGAAATTCAAAATATTTCTTTTCATATGCCAAAAACAAGGCAAATACCACATCTAGTATCGGGCCCTTACTCAGACAGGATGGGACTTACAAAGATGACAACAAGGAAATGAGTGAAATATTGAAATCCCAGTACGACTCTGTGTTTAGTGAACCACTAATCGGTCTGAGGATCGACGACCCAAATGATTTCTTCATGAATGAGCCTTAAAACTCCATAAATGTATGCCAGATTTCCGACATTACCCTAACTCCGATAGATTTCGAAAAAGCCATTGACAACATGCCTATGCACTCAGCCCCGGGCCCAGACTCGTGGAACTCTGTTTTCATTAAGAACTGCAAGAAACCCCTCTCGCGTGCCCTAAGTAGACTATGGAGGAGGAGCTTGGACATGGGTGAAATTCCACAGTCACTTAAAACAACGGATATAGCCCCACTCCATAAAGGTGGCAGCAAAGCATTAGCTAAGAACTATAGACCAATAGCTCTGACGTCCCACATCATAAAAATCTTTGAAAGAGTGCTAAGAAGCAGGATTGCAAATCACCTGGATTCCCAAAATCTGCACAATCCAGGGCAACATGGGTTCAGGGCAGGTCGCTCCTTCCTCTCACAACTACTGGATCACTATGACATGGCCTTGGATGCACTGGAAGAAAATCAGAATGCAGATGTAATATACACAGACTTTGCAAAAGCATTGACAAATGCGATCATGGCGTAATAGCCATAAAATACGTGCTAAAGGAATAACTAGGAAAGTGGGGAGATGGATCTTCAACTTCCTAACAAATCGAACACAAAGAGTAGTGGTCAACAGAGTTAAATCGGAGGCTGCCATAGTGAAGAGCTCTGTTCCACAAGGCACAGTACTCGCCCCCATCTTATTCCTTATCCATATATCAGACATAGACAGAGATATACACCACAACACCGTATCATCCTTTGCGGATGATACTAGGATCTGCATGAGGCTGTCATCTGCTGAGGACGCGGTTATCCTCCAAGAAGATATAAACAAAGTTTTCCAGTGGGCAACGGTAAACAATATGATGTTCAATGAGGAAAATTCCAACTACTCCGTTATGGAAAACTGGAGGAGATAATAACTAAACGAGTATACTACTGACTCCGGCCATACAATAGAGCGGAAAAATAATGTAAGGGACCTGGGAGTAGTAATGTCTGAGGATCTCACTTTCAAGGATCACAACAGTGCCACGATCGCACGTGCAAAGAAAATGATAGGATGGATAATGAGAACTTTCAAAACGAGAGATGCCAAGCCCATGATGATCCTTTTCAAATCACTTGTTCTCTCTAGGCTGGAATACTGCTGTACATTAACATCTCCATACAAAGCAGGTGAAATCGCAGATCTAGAGAGTGTACAGAGATCCTTTACTGCACGTATAAGTTCTGTCAAGCACCTTAACTACTGGGAACGCTTTGAAGCACTTGACTTGTACTCGTTGAACGCAGGAGGGAGAGATATATCATAATCTACACTTGGAAAATCTTGGAAGGAATGGTCCCAAATCTGCACACAGAAATCACTCCCTACGAAAGTAAAAGACTGGGCAGGCGATGCAAAATGCCGCCAATAAAAAGTAGGGGCGCCATTGGTACACTAAGAGAAAACACCATAAGTGTCCGGGGCCCAAAACTGTTCAACAGCCTCCCATCAAGCATTAGGGGAATTGCCAATAAACCCCTGGCTGCCTTCAAGAGAGAGCTGGACAGATACCTAAAGTCAGTGCCGGATCAGCCGGGCTGTGGCTCGTACGTCGGACTGCGTGCGGCCAGCAGTAACAGCCTAGTTGATCAGGCCCTGATCCATCGGGAGGCCTGGTCATGGACCGAGCCGCGGGGGCGTTGATCCCCGGAATAACCTCCAGTCCCTTCAAGGGCGTTCCTTAGTCCCTTCAAGGGCGTTTCTTAGTTTCTTCAAGGGCGTTCCTTAGTCTCTTCAAAGGAGTTCCTTGAAGTAGGTGATGGGCTCTTGAGCCAAGCAACTGCAGATACCCTTCCCTTCCTTGGATCAAACCTGATTAATTCTGTATGACTTCTGCGGGTTTAGTGCTTCCTAATGAATATAAAAACTATCACTAATTGATCAGGCTTTGAGTTACAAGGAAGCCTGGTCTGGGACCGGGCTGCGGGGGTCTTGACCCCCGAAAACCTCCTTCAGGTATCCTTCAGGTCAAGTCTTGGATGGTGGGTTGTTAGAAGGTTTAGTTTCAAAGTATTTATCCTCAGAATATTTGTGGTGAGGAGCAGAGGGATGGGTAGAGGGAAGATCTAGGTAGTGGGAGGGGAGGTATGAAGGGAGGGGTGGGGAGGTTTGTGGGGAAGGGAGGGGAGGGGTGGGGAGGTATGAGGGGAGGGGGTGGGGAGGTATGTGGGGAGGGGAGGGAGGGGAGGGGATGGTGGGAATCTACAGTTCCCCGCTATTGTAGAAGACACCAGGGGTAGGGAAGGCCGCCACCACCAGCTTGGCTAATTGATTGACAACATTATTAACCCTGACCTCAACCTGGACGGTCGTGGGATGTGTGTGTGTGTGTGTGTGTGTGTTAGCTACCATTTTGTCATTGGCACATGTGTCAGTATAGCTACTGAATTCCCTATACATATGCTTGTGTAGTATATTGTAGATCTTTTCATCCATGTATACATTTAGGCTCCCTGCTCAGCTAGGCCCAGTGGCTAGCATTTGACGTCACGTGATGCCACATGTGTGCGTGCGCGCGCGTGTGTGTACTCACCTATTTGTACTCACCTATTTGTGGTTGCAGGGGTCGAGTCCTAGCTCCTGGCCCCGCCTCTTCACCGGTTGCTACTAGGCCCTCTCTCTCCCCGCTCCATGAGCTTTATCAAACCTCGTCTTAAAACTGTGTATGGTTCCTGCCTCCACTACGTCATTTTCTAGGCTATTCCACTGCCTTACAACTCTATGACTGAAGAAATACTTCCTACTATCTCTCTGACTCATTTGTGTCTTCAACTTCCAATTGTGGCCTCTTGTTTCTGTGTCCCCTCCCTGGAACATCCTGTCTTTGTCCACCTTGTCTATTCCACGCAGTATTTTATATGTCGTTATCATGTCTCCCCTGACCCTCCTGTCCTCCAGTGTGGTCAGGCCGATTTCCCTTAATCTTCTCTTCCTCATAGGACATTCCCCTTAGCTCTGGAACTAACCTTGTCGCAAACCTTTGTACTTTCTCTAGTTTCTTGACGTGCTTTATCAAGTGCGGGTTCCAAACAGGTGCTGCATACTCCAGTATGGGCCTGACATACACGGTGTACAGTGTCTTGAATGATTCCTTATTAAGGTATCGGAATGCTGTTCTCAGGTTTGCCAGGCGCCCATATGCTGCAGCAGTTATCTGATTGATGTGTGCTTCCGGAGACATGCTCGGTGTTATACTCACCCCAAGATCTTTCTCCTTGAGTGAGGTTTGCAGTCTTTGGCCACCTAGCCTATACTCTGTCTGTGGTCTTCTGTGCCCCTCCCCCATCTTCATGACTTTGCATTTGGCAGGATTAAATTCGAGAAGCCATTTGCTGGACCAGGTGTCCAGTCTGTCCAGGTCTCTTTGAAGTCCTGCCTGGTCCTCATCAGATTTAATTCTCCTCATTAACTTCACATCATCTGCAAACAGGGACACTTCTGAGTCTAACCCTTCCGTCATGTCGTTCACATATACCAAAAATAGCACTGGTCCTAGGACCGACCCCTGTGGGACCCCGCTCGTCACAGGTGCCCACTGTGATACATCATTACGTACCATGACTCGTTGTTGCCTCCCTGTCAGGTATTCTCTGATCCATTGCAGTGCCCTTCCTGTTATATGCGCCTGATGCTCTAGCTTCTGCACTAATCTCTTGTGAGGAACTGTGTCAAAGGCCTTCTTGCAGTCCAAGAAGATGCAATCAACCCACCCCTCTCTGTGTGTGTGTGTGTGTGTGTGTGTGTATGTGTGTGTGTGTGTGTGTGTGTATGTGTGTGTGTGTGTGTGTGTGTGTCCTCGCACGTGTGTGCGTACGTGCGATACCAACCTTTGAACCTTCTTAAACTTGTGAACATACCTGAGCAGTTGTTGGCTTCATGCTGGCGCTGCACAATCTATTACATCCTCTTATATATTTTGTATAAAGTCCCAAGTATTTTATATTAAGGTACTTGAAGTATTTATTAAAACTGTAGCATCTTTAACTTATCCTTAAAACAAAGATAAAAACCACTAACCACGAATTCGTATCATCCCTTCCGGACGATACCAAAATGAATACAAAATTTGACTTAGTAGAAGACAGAAAAATTACAGATATCAGCAAAGTCTTCCATTGTTCTAATTAAAGTAACATGATATTCATCTGTAACAAATTTTAAATGTTAGAGGGACGAATAACTATAAAAAGATCACCGACAGACCAAATTAAAGGACATAAAAACACGTAAAATACTTAGGAATAATTATGCTAGACGATTTTTCATTTAGATAACACAGTAGGTTAATTGTAGGAAAATGACAGAGTGGGTTAAAAAGTCTTAAAAACACCAGTGGTAATAATGCTGCTGATTAGATCAATACTATTTTTACGATCTGAATTTTATTCGGGGTTTACAGCACCTTTCAAGGCAGGAGAGACAGCAGACCTATAAAATATACAGAGTGTATAGTGCCTGCATAGAATAAGTGAAATGTCTGTACTAATGAGAATGTCTCAAAGCATTTGGATTGTTCTCTCTGGAAGTGAGAGATACCTGATAATATGAACATGGAAAATATTTGAGTATCACTGTACCGAATCTACACAAATACGTAACTTACTGGAGTGAAAGATTTGGAAGTGTAGAATAAACTGGGGAAAGCAGAGGTGCCGCACATACAGTTAGAGAATATCTGGGTTCTAGAGGGCGAGAAATATTGCCGGAGAGAGGCTAGAAATATCCAGTATCTAGCAAGTGAGCTGATAGCACCAACAGTCTTGTTTTGACCCAGGTCGGGTTGCGAATGTAATCTCTCGAAATTGGTCACAAGTATGTCAGTAATCTCACTTATGTCGTCGAGGTCAAGTGGTTGATGTTCATCTCCAACGATACACCGATGTGGTTTTCACTTCAAATACATTTAGGGCATCTTTTGATAGATACGAAACAATGAAAAAGCACAGTATATAAAGCGGAGACTGCAAGTCATAGTTAATGGTCAGGTTAAGGTCATCCATTTGCTGTGTCACGTGAAAGCCAAGAAACATGTAGCAATATATGTAGTAGAGCTGTGGAAATATAGTAGTTGCCAGCCCTTTGTTCCATAGTGTTGGAATAGGAACAGGGTTCTTCATGAAAAATTTCTGTGTTGTTCCAGTGCAATGTAATGTCCCTTTTTGGATCTATGTAAGGCATAATCGTTGCTGATTCTTCTCGGTTATCAGCATGATTGTGTCCTTAAACATTTGTTGAAAGGTTCCTCCCATTTTCTCCTACATAGATCTTGTTGCATGCAATGTATATTGTGATATATACTTCTACATATCTGTTGGTTGGTGCGTCAGCTGATCAATTTGGGCTCCATGGTTTCATCTCTCATACATCAAAAGGGCAGTACTATACCAATAAAAAGGTCAGTGATATCATCAAGCGAAGCCTCGCCACAACCCACTGCCCAGCAGAACGGGAGACTCGGGTATTCAGGCCTGATGACAGATAGAAGTGCCATCAGGCCGTGCTGTCCTGGAAGGACTATACCTTCGTTCCAATAGTATCAGAGATCTTCGGAGTGTGAGGCAAGTGTGCACTTAATTTTTGATAGAGGTAATAAACTCATCAGTGAAGCTGAAGACCCCAAAACGACCAAGTTCCTTTTCCAGAAACAGTCTTGTGATCGAGAGATCCTGGGCATGTAGCCTACTTCTGTAGAGCTACATGGAGTGCTTGATATATAAATTACGTAATGTCATACATGTTGTTCTCTTTCCCAGAATCAACGAGCTTTTGAAGGAAATTCTACCAAAACACATGTAATCAGGCAGGAGTGGATGACTCAGTTACACCATTGGCATCACCATGTGGGTCACCCTTTCAACACAGGTGACGAGACCAGTTGACACTTCAACTCATAAACAGTCAGGTTGGGACAGCCTTATGATGCAAAACGCTTCTGCAGCTATGCTTGCAGGTACAATCTCTGCAAATTAGAAAGCCCACCTTTTAGAAGATATTGCTCTCTATTCGGGTGACTTTCTCCTAATAGTTCCCATCTCTGCTACTGGCACAAGTCTTGACCCACAGATCCTTCGCACTGCAGTGGCTCTCCGTCTTGCTGCCTCATTTCACACTAGTACAGGTGTATTTGTGGCAAAGTGGTAGTCGACCAGTAAGGTCCACGTAGTCTGAACTGTTTAGGTTCCATATATTGTCCTGTTAGACTTAATGAAGTTAACCAGATCATCAAGAGAAGCCTTACTACAGCTCTGTGCCCAGCCCCGAGAATCTTGGTCATTACTACCCAGCATCTCGGATGCGCCTGCCAGCCACCCTGACTGTATAAACCAATGGAAGAATAGAAGACTACTTATACATCTCTGGCCGACAAGTATATCCCTTTTAGAACTGTTATCAGGTCGGTGCTGCGGATCACAGGGAAGTTCACAAGCACAACAAGTATAGGGACTTGGTCCACCAGTACCACTTTGTCCATGTAAGATCAGAAACCCTTGGCTCCTGGGAAAAATATGCCATAAGTTCTTCACTGAGATTGGTCCTAGATTCATGTAAAAATCTCTCGTTGGTCGATGCATGCAGGGGATGAGATGAAAAGCTTAAAGCCACCTTTCTGAATGCTGGCTGCTTGAAACCAAACGTCTAGCGTTGGCTGGACGCCAAAGTATTGGATCAGTGTGGTACGATGAACAGAACACTGGGTACTTTTTCCCAAAGTTCGTAGGTTCGAGTCTCTTTCGGCCCGAGATTAGTGTTTGTAAATATTTCGCGTGTTTTGCGAATTCTAAACACACATACACACACACACATTGTGTACATATGTGAGTGTATAATCGGTGATTCCAGCCTATAATCTAGTGGCTGCTATGCTGTTTATTCTGTTTATATCCCTCTCTTTTCCAACCCTCTACCCCCCCCACTCTCCCTCACTCTTCAAAAACAGCTGGCGTGGACCTCCCAATTCTTACAAGGGGGATGGGTGGTAGGGGGTACGGGAGCAGTATGAGATTATCCCTTTATGGGGGTAATTTCCAGTATTATGGGGAAAGAGGATGGATGGAACGTTACAGTAGTACTAGTAATAGTATTAGTAGTAGTGGTAGTAGTAGTAGTAGTAGTAGTAGTAGTAGCAGTCGAGTCCGAGCTCCTGGCCCCGCCTCTTCACTGATCGCTACTAGGTCACTCTCCCTGAACCGTGAGCTTTATCATACCTCTGCTTAAAGCTATGTATGGATCCTGCCTCCACTACATCGCTTCCCAAACTATTCCACTTACTGACTACTCTGTGGCTGAAGAAATACTTCCTAACATCCCTGTGATTCATCTGAGTCTTCAACTTCCAACTGTGTCCCCTTGTTACTGTGTCCAATCTCTGGAACATCCTGTCTTTGTCCACCTTGTCAATTCCTCTCAGTATTTTGTATGTCGTTATCATGTCCCCCCATCTCTCCTGTCCTCCAGTGTCGTCAGGTTGATTTCCCTTAACCTCTCCTCGTAGGACATACCTCTTAGCTCTGGGACTAGTCTTGTTGCAAACCTTTGCACTTTCTCTAGTTTCTTTACGTGCTTGGCTAGGTGTGGGTTCCAAACTGGTGCCGCATACTCCAATATGGGCCTAACGTACACGGTGTACAGGGTCCTGAACGATTCCTTATTAAGATGTCGGAATGCTGTTCTGAGGTTTGCTAGGCGCCCATATGCTGCAGCAGTTATTTGGTTGATGTGCGCTTCAGGAGATGTGCCTGGTGTTATACTCACCCCAAGATCTTTTTCCTTGAGTGAGGTTTGTAGTCTCTGGCCCCCTAGACTGTACTCCGTCTGCGGTCTTCATTGCCCTTCCCCAATCTTCATGACTTTGCACTTGGTGGGATTGAACTCCAGGAGCCAATTGCTGGACCAGGTCTGCAGCCTGTCCAGATCCCTTTGTAGTTCTGCCTGGTCTTCGATCGAGTGAATTCTTCTCATCAACTTCACGTCATCTGCAAACAGGGACACCTCAGAGTCTATTCCTTCCGTCATGTCGTTCACAAATACCAGAAACAGCACTGGTCCTAGGACTGGCCGCTTTGGGACCCCGCTGGTCACAGGTGCCCACTCTGACACCTCGCCACGTACCATGACTCGCTGCTGTCTTCCTGACAAGTATTACCTGATCCATTGTAGTGCCTTCCCTGTTATCCCTGCTTGGTCCTCAAGTTTTTGCATCAATCTCTTGTGTGGAACTGTGTCAAACGCCTTCTTGCAGTCCAAGAATATGCAATCCACCCACCCCTCTCTCTCTTGTCTTACTGCTGTCACCATGTCATAGAACTCCAGTAGGTTTGTGACACAGGATTTCCCGTCCCTGAAACCATGTTGGCTGCTGTTGATGAGATCATTCCTTTCTAGGTGTTCCACCACTCTTCTCCTGATAATCTTCTCCATGATTTTGCATACTATAAATGTCAGTGACACTGGTCTGTAGTGTGTGTGTGTGTGTGTTTGTACTCACCTAGTTGTACTCACCTAGTTGAGGTTGCAGGGGTCGAGTCCGAGTATGTGTGTGCGTGTGTGTTAGTTACCATTTTGTCCTAGGCACATGTCGATTAGACACTAGGCCTGTTGTACGTGTGTGTAAGTATCTGTGTGTGTGTGTGTGTGTGTGTGTGTGTGTGTGTGTTTTGTGTGTTGTGTTGTGTGTGTGTGTGTGTGTTGTGTGTGGTGTGTGGTGTTTGTGTGTGTGTGTGTGTGTGTGTGTGTGGGGTGTGTGTTTTGGGGTGTGTGTGTTGTGTGTGATGTACGTGTGTGTGTATGTACGTGTGTGTGCTTGCGTGTGCGGCGCGCCGCCCCGCGCGTGTGTGTGTGTGTGTGTGTTTTGTGTGGGGTTGTGTGCGTGTGTGTGTGTGTGTGTGTTGTGTGTGTGTGTGTGTGTGTGGGGTGTGTGTTGTGTGTGTGTGTCTGTGTGTGTGTCTGTGGTGTGTCTGTGTGTGTGTCTGTGTGTGTGTGTCTGTGTGTGTTTTCTGTGTTGTGTGGTGTGTCTGTGTGTGTACTCACCTATTTGTACTCACCTATTTGTGGTTGCAGGGGTTGATTCATAGCTCCTGGCCCCGCCTCTTCGCTGAATGCTACTAGGTCCTCTCTCTCCCTGCCCCATGAGCTTTATCATACCTCGCCTTAAAACTATGTATGGTTCCCGCCTCCACTACGTCACTTTCTAGGCTATTCCACGGCTTGACTACTCTATGACTGAAGAAATACTTCCTAACATCCCTTTGATTCATCTGAGTCTTCAACTTCCAATTGTGACCTCGTGTGTGTGTGTATGTGCGTGCGTGCGTGTGTATGTGCGTCCGTGCGTGCGTGTGCGTGTGTTTGTGTGGGTGTGCGTGCGTGCGTGCGTGTGTGTGTTGTGGTGTGTGTGTGTGTTTGTGTGTGTGTGTGTGTTTTGTGTGTGTGCGTGTGTGGGTGTGTGTGTGTGTGGTGTGTGTGTGGGGGGGGTGAATTATTGGTCGTGTATTGTAAAGGGACCTCCCTTGTTTAAATATTTATTACCTTACCTTTACCTCATGCTAGATCACTCACACACACACACACACACACACACACACACACACACACACACACACACACACACACACACACACACACACACACGCACGCACGCACATACACACAGACACACATTGTTCGTAGCTTTAGGAATAGGTATGACAAGGCTCGTGAAGCCAGAAGAGAGGGTGAATCCAGTATTGTTATTATTATTATTATTATTATTATTATTATTATTATTATTATTATTATTATTATTATTTAGTAATTATTATTGGTGAGTCTTGCAGCGCTTTGGAGAATGAAAGGTTGTGCACCCTATTAGCACTCCAGCTAGTGCACCCTCCTAGCACTCCAGCTAGTGCACCCTCCTAGCACTCCAGCTAGTGCACCCTCCTAGCACTACAGCTAGTGCACCCTCCTAGCACTACAGCTAGTGCACCCTCCTAGCACTACAGCTAGTGCACCCTCCTAGCACTCCAGCTAGTGCACCCTCCTAGCACTCCAGCTAGTGCACCCTCCTAGCACTACAGCTAGTGCACCCTCCTAGGGACTACAGCTAGTGCACCCTCCTAGCACTCCTGTTAGTGCACCCTCCTAGCACTCCAGCTAGTGCACCCTATTAGCACTACAGCTAGTGCACACTTCTAGCACTCCAGCTAGTGCACCCTACTAGCACTACAGCTAGTGCACCCTCCTAGCACTACAGCTAGTGCAACCCTCCTAGCACTCCAGCTGTGCACCCTCCTAGCACTACAGCTATTGAAACCCTACTAGCACTACAGCTAGTGCACCCTCCTAGCACTACAGCTAGTGCACCCTCCTAGCACTCCAGCTAGTGCACCCTACTAGCACTACAGCTAGTGAAACCCTCCTAGCACTACAGCTAGTGAAACCCTCCAGCACTTCCAGCTAGTGCACCCTCCTAGCACTACAGCTAGTGCACCCTACTAGCACTACAGCTAGTGCACCCTCCTAGCACTACAGCTAGTGCACCCTCCTAGCACTCCAGCTAGTGCACCCTACTAGCACTACAGCTAGTGCACCCTCCTAGCACTACAGCTAGTGCACCCTATTAGCACTCCAGCTAGTGCACACTCCTAGCACTCCAGCTAGTGCACCCTCCTAGCACTCCAGCTAGTGCACCCTACTAGCACTCCAGCTAGTGCACCCTACTAGCACTACAGCTAGTGCACCCTCCTAGCACTACAGCTAGTGCACCCTATTAGCACTCCAGCTAGTGCACCCTCCTAGTACTCCAGCTAGTGCACCCTCCTAGCACTCCAGCTAGTGCACTCTACTAGCACTACAGCTAGTGCACCCTCCTAGCACTACAGCTAGTGCACCCTATTAGCACTCCAGCTAGTGCACCCCTCCTAGCACTCCAGCTAGTGCAACCCTCCTAGCACTACCAGTTAGTGCACCCTACTAGCACTACAGCTAGTGCACCCTCCTAGCACTACAGCTAGTGCACCCTATTAGCACTCCAGCTAGTGCACACTCCTAGCACTCCAGCTAGTGCACCCTCCTAGCACTCCAGCTGGTGCACCCTCCTAGCACTCCAGCTAGTGCACCCTCCTAGCACTCCAGCTAGTGCACCCTCCTAGCACTCCAGTTAGTGCACCCTCCTAGCACTCCAGTTAGTGCACCCTCCTAGCACTACAGCTAGTGCACCCTCCTAGCACTACAGTTAGTGCACCCTCCTAGCACTACAGCTAACACATCCTCCTAGCACTCCAGCTGGTGCACCCTCCTAGCACTCCAGCTAACACATCCTCCTAGCACTCCAGCTAGTGCACCCTAATAGCACTCCAGCTAGCACATCTTCCTAGCGCATCCTAATAGCACACAGCTAACACATCCTCCTAGCACTCTAGCTAGTGCACCCTACTATCACTCCAGCTAGTGCACCCTATTAACACTCCAAATAGTACATCCTTCTAGCACTCCAGCTAGTGCACCCTTCTAGTACTCCAGCTAACATATCCTCCTAGCACTCCAGCTAGTACATCCTCCTAGCACTTCAGCTAGTGCACCCTACTAGCACTCCAGCTAGTATATCCTCCTAGCACTCCAACTAGTGCACCCTCCTATCACTCCAGCTAGTGCACCTTACTAGCGCTCCAGCTAGTATAGCCTCCTAGCACTCTAGCTAGTGCACCCTACTAACACTTCATATAGTACATAAACCATACCCCCGGCCGGGATTGAACCCGCGGTCATAGAGTCTCAAAACTCCAGCCCGTCGCGCTAGCCACTAGACCAGCTAGCCACAATAAGATTCATCCAACTAGGTATATTTCTACACCATAGGAAAGTTAGCACAGGCACCTCTGTGACCACAAATGCAAGTTTTTACAGACGAATCTCCAGCTAGCGTGGCCGTGACGAACTCTAGCGCGACGGGCTGGAGTTTTGAGACTCTATGACCGCGGGTTCAATCCCGGCCGGGGGTATGGTTTATTTGCAATCGTGTCATTACGATTTCTTAAGTCATGTTGACGGCAGTGAAGGGACTTGAGCTAGAGTTCGTCACGGCCACGCTAGCTGGAGATTCGTCTGTAAAAACTTGCATTTGTGGTCACAGAGGTGCCTGTGCTAACTTTCCTATGGTGTAGAAATATACCTAGTTGGATGAATCTTATTGTGGCTAGCTGGTCTAGTGGCTAGCGCGACGGGCTGGAGTTTTGAGACTCTATGACCGCGGGTTCAATCCCGGCCGGGGGTATGGTTTATTTGCAATCGTGTCATTACGATTTCTTAAGTCATATAGTACATTCTTCTAGCACTCCAGCTAGTGCACCCTCTTAGCACTCCAGCTAGTGCACCCTACTAGCACTCCAGCTAGCACATCCTAACACTCCAGCTAGTGCACCCTCCTATCACTCTAGCTGTTGCATCTTACTAGCACTCCAGCTATTGCACCCCACTAGCACTCCAGTTAGTGTACTGTACTAGCACTCCAGCTATAGCACCCTCCTAGCACTCCAGCTAGCATACCCTGCAAACACTCCAGCTATTGCACCCTCCTAGCACTCCAGCTAGTACACCCTCCTAGTACTCCAGCTAGTGCACTCTACTAGTACTCCAGCTAGTACACCCTCCTAGCTCCCCTTCCAGAGTGCTAGTAACCTGCACCAACTCTCCTCCCATCACCCCTCCCTCACTGCTAGTAGCTTGCACCAACTCTCCTCCCATCACCCCTCCCTCACTGCTAGTAACCTGCACCAACCCTCCACCCATCACCCCTCCCTCACTGCTAGTAGCTTGCACTAACCCTCCTCCCATCACCCCTCCCTCACCGCTAGTAGTTTGCACCAACCTTCTTCCCATCACCCCTCCCTCAGTGCTAGTAGTTTGTACCAACCCTCCTCCCATCATCCCTCCATCACTGCTAGTAGCTTGCACTAACCCTCCTCCCATCACCCCTCCCCCTCAGTGCTAGTAGTTTGTACCAACCCTCCTCCCATCATCCCTCCATCACTGCTAGTAGCTTGCACTAACCCTCCTCCCATCACCCCTCCCTCAGTGCTAGTAGTTTGTACCAACCCTCCTCCCATCACCCCTCTCTCAGTGCTAGTAGTTTATATCAACCCTGTTCCCATCACCCCTCCCTCATTGCTAGTAACCTGCACCAACCTTCCACCCATCACCCCTCCCTCACTGCTAGTAGCTTGCACTAACTCTCCTCCCATCACCCCTCCCTCACTGCTAGTAGTTTGTACCAACCCTCCTCCCATTACCCCTCCCTCAGTGCTAGTAGTCTGTACCAACTCTCCTCCCATCACCCCTCCCTCAGTGCTAGTAGTTTTTATCAACCCTCCTCCCATCACCCCTCCCTCAGTGCCAGTAGTTTGTACCAACCCTCCTCCCATCATCCCTCCCTCACTGCTAGCAGCTTGCACTAATCCTCCTCCCATCACCTCTCCCTCACTGCTAGTAGTTTGTGCCAACCCTCCTCCCATCACCCCTCCCTCAGTGCTAGTAGTTTGTACCAACCCTCCTCCCATCACCTCTCCCTCAGTGCTAGTAGTTTGTACCAACCCTCAGCCCATCACCCCTCCCTCAGTGCTAGTAGTTTGTACCAACCCTCCTCCCATCACCCCACCCTCAGTGATAGTTTGTACCAACCCTCCTCCCATCACCTCTCCCTCAGTGCTAGTAGTTTGTACCAACCCTCTTCCCATCACCCCTCCCTCAGTGCTAGTAGTTTGTACCAACCCTGCTTCCATCACTCCTCCCTCACTGCTAGTAGTTTGTACCAACCCTCCTCCCATCACCCCTCCCTCAGTGCTAGTAGTTTGTACTAACCCTGCTTCCATCACCCCTCCCTCACTGCTAGTAGTTTGTACCAACCCTCCTCCCATCACCCCTCCCTCAGTGCTAGTAGTTCGTACCAACCCTGCTCCCATCACCTCTCCCTCACTGCTAGTAGTTTGTACCAACCCTGCTCCCATCACCCCTCCCTCAGTGCTAGTAGTTTTACCAACCCTCCTCCCATCACCCCTCCCTCAGTGCTAGTAGTTTTACCAACCCTGCTCCCTTCACATCTCCCTCAGTGCTAGTAGTTTGTACCAACCCTCCTCCCATCACCCCTCCCTCACTGCTATTAGTTTGTACCAACCCTGCTCCCATCACCCCTCCTTCAGTGCTAGTAGTTTGTACCAACCCTGCTCCCATCACATCTCCCGCACTGCTAGTATGTACCAACCCTCCTCCCATCACCCCTCTCTCACTGCTAGTAGTTTGTACCAACCCTCCTCCCATCACCCCTCCCTTACTGCTAGTAGTTTGTACCAACCCTCCTCCCTTCACCCCTCCCTCACTGCTGCTTCCCTAAGAAGACTGGAACTTGTTTTCTTGTGTCAAAGAAATCCTAACACGGGTCTTTATGACATGAGCCATTCATGGTACCACCATTATGGTAGGGAAGGCAGGGGGCTAGACTCTGTGTCTGACATGTGATGGTGGGGAACCTGATGCGTAGCCGGGCAGATGACCAAAGGACACTTCGCCGACCGACATTTGACTGAAGGACAGTTGGCTGAACGCGCAGTGCGTCGACATACATTTGGCCGAACGGACAATAGACCGAACGGATTATTAGGTTAGGTGATGAATGCCAGTTCAGACATATCCATTCGATGAAATGTCAGTCGGCGAAGTGTTCGTGGGCCAAATGTCTGGGAGCCAAGTGATGGCTGTGTGGCGAACCATGGCAGCAGTGGTCACTGGCTTAACAGTGCTAGTCTCACTCTGAGAGATAGTTTGAAGAGTCAGGTACCATTATACTAATTGGTTGTATGGATACCACGACTTCCGGTATGGCTTAATTACTTAATACTTATTTACCCCTAATTACTTGCTAGAAACATTCATAGCACAACTGTCTTCACGAGTATAACTGATGTACACTATGATGTATACAGCCTACGTGCAAGGATCACCAACAGCTTCACTGATCAGGATGTCAAGAGAGATGTATACAGCCTGCGTGCAAGGAACACCAACAGCTTCACTGATCAGGATGTCAAGAGAGAGAAAGGTCTGGTCTGTTATCAAGCCGTGGGAACGGTGATCCCTCAAAACTTTCTTCAGCTAAATTTAAGATAATGTTGCAAAGCAAAGGAAAATACTATACTGCAGAACTACTTTGAGAAGATGGAGTTACTAGCAGTGCTTCAGCAGTGACTGTTGCTGGATCATCACCTTAATAAACACCTGTTACCGGTTTCGAGGGCTGTGCCTGTTCAGCTAGGCTCTTGCTACTAGCAGCAACATCCATATCAGGCACTTGCAGCAGATAGCAATCAGATAGGTTTGTGCAGTAAAGATACCCAGGTGTTGCACATGTGTCTTAAGCTTCAACTTCTCAGGATTGATAAAAAAAAAAAGAGCAAACACCTATACCATTTTACCTGAAACATTTCGATACTGTGACTTTCGTTGCTTGAAGTGACCAGAGTCCCAGGACCGAAACGCTCTAGTGGTTTAAATTTTGTGTCTGGCTTAATAACGTGTCGGTACCACATATCATTTTGATCTGTCGGTATTGTAATTATTATTATAGTATTATCAAAAATAAAGCGCTAAACCTACAAGTGTGTCGGTATTGTCAAGCATCACTGGTGTGAGGTGGACAGTATTCCAGTTTCTGCTGGAAACTTGTACCTTTGTTCCGCTAATCTGTTTACTGCTAATATATTTTCCCGGAGGTGAAGTACAACACCACGCAACACGTCTTTTTTTTTTTTTTTTAGATTTTGCTGCCGAAGCGGCTGGTTTATTGTGAACCTTATATCCATCCAGTGGACGGTAGTGGCTGGTTTATTGTGAACCTTATATCCATCTAGTGGACGGTAGTGGCTGGTTTATTGTGAACCTTACATCCATCTAGTGGACGGTAGTGGCTGGTTTATTGTGAACCTTATATCCATCTAGTGGACGGTAGTGGCTGGTTTATTGTGAACCTTACATCCATCTAGTGGACGGTAGTGGCTGGTTTATTGTGAACCTTATATCCATTCAGTGGACGGTAGCGGCTGGTTTATTGTGAACCTTATATCCATCCAGTGGACGGTAGTGGCTGGTTTATTGTGAACCTTATATCCATCCAGTGGACGGTAGTGGCTGGTTTATTGTGAACCTTATATCCATCCAGTGGACGGTAGTGGCTGGTTTATTGTGAACCTTATATCCATCCAGTGGACGGTAGTGGCTGGTTTATTGTGAACCTTATATCCATCCAGTGGACGGTAGTGGCTGGTTTATTGTGAACCTTATATCCATCCAGTGGACGGTAGCGGCTGGTTTATTGTGAACCTTATATCCATCCAGTGGACGGTAGTGGCTGGTTTGTGAACCTTATATACATTCAGTGGACGGTAGTGGCTGGTTTATTGTGAACCTTATATCCATTCAGTTAACGGTAGCGCAAGATCATATGGATACACAAAAGGCCTCTGAACTTCATTAGCCAAGAAAGTACCTTGAAGGATAATGCAGAATATAACTTTGGTATGTCTGTGTATAGCATCAGGAATAATATTAGGAGAGAAATAATGAAACTAGATGTTATAGGAATGCAGTTAGAAGCCTGAGTAGATGTATAACCTACTGTGATAACATGAACGTAAATAGGTATGTTTATGGAGCAACTTGCAATGTAAACTGACTGACTGATGTAGTAGCCAGGTTTAAGCTTGCTTACAAGCGCTCCTGACAGCTTGGGAGACACAGATAATGATCAGACCGTATGCAAAATAAGTGACTAGCCCTCTGGTCACTATCTTGAACACTTTGTGCTTAATTTTCCATTTATTGGGGAATACAGAGATAATATATTAATGTGTTATCACACGGATATCAAACATATTAAGGAAATTTTCTAAATTTGCTTGCAACAGATAAATGAACTAACTGTAGATGTAAATCCAAATGTACTCCAGTAAACCCTTTTGGGGCCTAGTTCCTAGGCCTTTGTGTATCCATATGCGATTGTGCCGCCCTCCACAGGATGGATATAGAGAGCACAATAAACTAGCCACTTCGGTGGCAAAATCAAATCTATGAACTAGGCCTCCAAAGGGTTAACGGGAATACATCTGGATCTATATCTACAGTTGTCTTTGCTGTTGCAAGCAAATTTACGACATTTGCTTAATAAGCCTGGTATCGTATTTTTAACAGACAAGAGCCGCTGAGGAACAGATAACTCAAGAGGAAGGAAGACGACCTCAGCCTTAATTGTGGGAAGCGATGAGAGCAACACGCTGTCTTGACCACCGATATCCGGGATTGGTCAGCTGAGGGACTCTCTCCGCCAATCACGGGCTGACATTGCGAACTGGGTGGTTAGCGACGTTCGGTGTAATGGTAGGATAATGTTTACGGCGACTCTTTGGCCCCGGTGTGTTGTAGGAGGGGGTCGTTAAGTAGAGGTGATTGTATGGTGCAGCAATGATGACTGTGACTACCATGATGGAAACACTCAGTGATTGTGATTACCATGATGGAAACAGTGATGACTATGACTACCATGATGGAAACAGTGATGACTATGACTACCATGATGGAAACAGTGATGACTATGACTACCATGATGGAAACACTCAGTGATGACTGTGACTACCATGATGGAAACAGTGACGGCTGTGACTACCATGATGGAAAATGATGACTGTGACCACCATAATGGAAACAGTGGTGACTGTGACTACCATGATAACACTCAGCGATGACTGTGACTACCATGATGGAAACACCCAGTGATGATTGTGACAATCATAATGGAAACAGTGATGACATCACCACACCTGCTCTGACAACACTGTGGTTCGGTGGTGATAACTATGGCCACCACCTCTCATTATCAAGATCTTTGGAAGAGTTTTAAGAAGCAAAATTACCAATCACATGGAATCACAGCAGTTACACAACCCAGGTCAACATGGGTTCAGAACTGATCTTTTGCAATTACTGGACTCTTACGATATGCTCTTCAGTGTACCTGAAGATGAGCAAAATGGAGATGTATTATGCACAGGCTAAGCAAAAGTCTTTGACAAGTACAACCACCGGGTAATTGCATACAAAATGCGCGAAAAGGGAATAACTAGGAAGGTAGGTAGATGGATATTTCTAAAATAAACAGGAACATTAGTCATAGCACTTTATCATCCTTTGCAGACGGTAGTACAATCTGTATGAAAGTCGCATCGATAGAAGACACAGTGAGCCTACAAACTGATATAAACCAAGTCTTCCATTGAGCTGCTGACAACAATATGATGTTCAGTGAGGATAAATTTCATTTGCTGTTTCACGGAAGAACGGAAGAAGTGAAAACAAAGTGGGAGTACAAGACAAACTCAGACCACTCAGTAGAGAGTAAATCAGATGTGAGAGACATGGGAGTTATAATATAAAGTCTCACGTTAATTTTCGAGCAGTGTACCACAAATAAACCGTCAGTGTACCACCAAAGCATCATCAATGTACCATCAGTATACAACCCATTTACTATCAGTGTACCGTCAATATACCACCCATATACCATGTACCATCAGTGTACTGCGGGAGAGCAAAACTGAGGGAGCAGACGTGGCTGTTGAAAAGGGAGAGGGGGTTGTATTGTTTGTGATTAGGACATGTAAACAAGCGTGTGTGGGATGTCTGCTCTGAGGGGTAAGGGGAGACGATGGGGGAGGGCCTAGAAGAGACGGAGGGGAGACGAGAAGAGGAGGTAGAGAAAGACTCAGTGTGATGGGTGGATGAGGGAAAGGACGAAGGATGTTAAGGGTGTGCGTATCTCATCATAAACTCTTCTGTTTCTTCTTCCTCTTTTCTTCTTTCCTTTATATAATCCTACTCTTTTTAGTTCCTCCCTATATTCATTCCTTGGGCAAAAATGCCAGCGTTACACAGTGGCCCAAGAACAAGTCCCCTAAATGAGCTAACCGAACTACATTGGGATATATACTAATATTTACCAATTGCCATTCCTGCATCTCTTACAAGCAAATCTAGAATTGTGCTCAGAATTTATGGTGTCTTTTAACAAATGCTACGTTGAAATATGTAGAGATTATTGTGCTGTTTAACTCTGTATTCCTCAATAAGTGGAAAATCAATCACAAAGTGTTTGAGAAAGTGAGTATAGGACTAACTGCATTGTTTATACTTAGTTTGATCGTCGTCTCTTGTTTATGCCAAACTGCCAGAGATACACAGACAGATTATAATAATATTCAAACTCTAAAGGATATGAAAGTTCTTGCAACTAGCAACAGAAATTGACTAACAGGTTGTAGGATCTTTCGCCTTGACAACAAAATAGGTTGCAGTTAGGTCAGCATTTTCTTGATTGCTGGTAGCGACAGTTCTACCTTATCGATTTACATGTAGAATCATATCGTCAAATATTTTTTCCTGTTGGTTTGTGACCAAGGAGCACCAGGTTTTGGAGGCTCACTCTTCCAGATACCAGCAATAATAAAATAATAATAATAATGATACAATGCATAAAGCCAGTATGCTGGATACTTGAGTGATTACTCATGTACTCATTGTTAAAATTATTTCATTTGCCGACAGGCTTTTCTGTTTTGGGTAAAGAAAACTTTCTGTACCTTCTTCAAGCTGTCTTGCTGAAGCAACTGTCAAACTCAGTTTCGTTACGTACACTGATAATGGATGAACTTGTGCTGAAAATTAAGGATGGGGCTGGCGATGCTGTTTACTTGGTTGATATTACCAACGGAGACAGGTATTCCATTCAGTGGCATCAAGCTCCGAAGGACTGGCCAGTTTTCTCTCTCTTAATGCCAGTTTGTGAGAGATGAGTCTTCGCTTGTATCTGTTGGTGTGTTAAATGTCGTGAAGACAACTTTGTGGTCAGACGTGTCAACATATTCAAACGTGAGTAAACAAGTGTGAAAGTGGAGGGAATAATGATACCGGCAGAATTGATGAAAGAAAACATTTCGATCCTGGGATGTTGGTCACTCCAAGTGAGTACTCAAGGTCCCAGGACCGAGACACGTACAATAAAGATGCCCTAAGCGCATGCGCCTGTACTCTTTCATCCGTAAACAAGTGTTATCACAGCTGCCTTTTACACGATTAATAATGAGAGTTCCTATCATGTTTTCAGCCTCAGCTCAAATTTTGACCTCACATTTGCTGTATTATAAAGAAATTCAGTAAGTATATATTTGATTTTATATTAAGCACCAAACATCTGACGTAAAGGGGATAGTTGGACTTAATTCTGAGAGAATATTTTCATTAAGTTAGTCGTATTGATTTATCTGATATCTATTCATTGTGGATTATTATTATTATAATCAAGGGGGAAGCGCTAAACCCGGAGGATTATACAGCGCCTGGGGGGGGGGATGGGGAAGGCATTCAGGCTTAATTCGGGGAACTGGAGCACAGATCCAATTCCCTAAATCAAGAGCCCCTCACCAACATCAAGGAACCTTCCTTGAGGGGTATTCATTGTGGAAATTGCACCAGAGGCGATTCAGTCAAGGGATGAATGATCGTTGATGTAGTGTTGTCACTGAGAAAGAGACAGCCAGAAACTGCTGATACCTTTCCTTGTCGAGTTATAATAGTTGTCTTCTGACCGACCAAGGTAGGCCAGGTGGGGCACATTGAGAATATTGGTCATATAAGTAACAGTAGGGCCATCCACATCGCGAAGAGATGTGGATGGCCTTACTGTTGATTGTCTTACAAAGGGCAATCAATCACCTGGATGCTCGAGGTGACGTTGCCTTTTGTGATTTCCTTCCTTATCCAGACATAGTAGATAGAATGCGGACAGGCTATTCATGAAAGTGGTGTATACTAAAGATGTGGTTCATATATGTGCCTCACAGAGTTTTGTAGCAACTTTTATCCAATAAGAACGAAGTTCACGTTATCGCTGTTTCTTGACCTGCTTTGCTTGCAACATGAGTCACGGGGGTTTTTCAACATGACCGCAGAGTTAAATATCACCCTTGGATATCCACTTTTTTGTTGAAGTCGAAGATTTTTTCCATTCATCCTCAGAGCAGCGCCAGTAGTTACATCATCTTGTTTTACGATCATTTATGTGTTGTTAGCAGCAAGCGTAATGTGTCATCCCATGACTTAGGAAGGCAGAGGTAACAGCTGGTGATTAATGTACATAACGGCAGCTGGCATCTTATCTTTGTATAACAAAAGTTACATAATAACATGTACATAGGTATGGGATTTAAGGTACAGTAGATTTTATCTTCTCCATCTTATCTCCCTCATGTCTCCTACTTCCGTTCCTCCTCCCTATACCCTTTTTACTCTCGTGCATTCCCTTCCAACATTTTGTTCTCTTCCCTCTCCTTCCCTCCATCTTCCTCCTTCATGCTTCCTTCTCTCATCTTTTTTTTCCTTTTTCCTGCCTATTATCTCTTCCCTCCCTCCCCACACTTACCTAAGAGCACTCCGCCGCTCCTCGCAACCCTCCATCACAACAACGTCAACAAAGCCCTCCCATGAACGCTTGTGACGCTGGTTCGCACCAATCTTCCCACACCAATTATATCGTCAATGAAGGCTACAAAGTCGACAGCCTATTTTTTTTCATTTTAACTTAGCAGTTTGAAGAGTGGCCACAGGTAGGCCGACTGTCAGCAGTGCCAGCTGGCAGCCTGCTTATGGCCGCAGGTAGGCTGACTGTCAGCAGTGGTAGCTGGCTTATGGCCGCAGGTAAGCTGACTGTCAGTAATGCCAGCTGGCAGGCGGCTTATGGCCGCAGGTAGGCTGACTGTCAGCAGTGGCAGCTGGCTTATGGCCGCAGATAGGCGGACTGTCAGTAATGCCAAGTGGCAGCCGGCTTATGGCCGCAGGTAGGCTGGCTGTCAGCAGTGGTAGCTGGCTTATGGCCTCAGGTAGGCTGACTGTCAGTAATGCCAGCTGGCAGCCGGCTTATGGCCGCAGGTAGACTGACTGTCAGCAGTGGCAGCTGGCCTATGGCCTCAGGTAGGATGACTGTCAGTAATGCCAGCTGGCAGCCCGGTTATGGTAGCAGACATTCAGGGTTTTCAATATAACTTACAGTAACGCCCTGAAGTAACAAGTAACAGTAACACCCTGAAATAACAAGTAACAGTAACACCTTGAAGGAACAAGTAACAGTAACACCCTGAAATAACAAGTAACAGTAACACCTTGAAGGAACAAGTAACACTAACACCCTGAAGGAACAAGTAACATTAACACCCTGAAATAACAAGTAACAGTAACACCCTGAAATAACAAGTAACAGTAACACCCTGAAATACGAGTATCTCTGTTCCAGTGATATTTGTTGTGATCTTAGTCGACTTTGTGTTAGTTCCAACTGTTTAATACCACTACTATACTACTTCTTTAAATACTACTACTACTACTACTACTACTACTACTACTAATACCACCACCACCAGTAATAATGATAATAGGACCTCGCTCTGGCTGAGTTTGTTCAGATTATGTTTCTTGGTATGTTTCTTAACCTTGGCACTACTGCGTGTATGGATTGGCACCACTGGTGGTCCCTCTGAGCGGCCCCGCCCACACGCTGGTGACGTCACGCCCACCTCACGCCCAAAACACGCCCACCGGTCAAAGGCCAGCCGGAGCACCTTTGAAATTATCAGAATACCTATTCACTTCTTCAATCCTGACATTGAATGGCTGTTATTTTTTCCCGTGAAGACGTTGAATACGTCTAAATAAAAGGCGTCTGTAGATGCCACCTTGACTTTATTATGACAGTACTGTTTTTATTGCAACTTTTATTATTGTTCTATGTAATACTTTTTTAACGTGTTGGGTTTTGTGTATTTACAATATATAAAACAAATTGTATAGAAAAAAATTAAAATAGCTTCTAGGAAATAAAAATTTTCTGAAAGATAATATATATATATATATATATATATATATATTATATATATATATATATATATATATATATAATATATATATGAGGGGTGTTAATGTTGCAGTTTAAAAACTGTAGTGTAAAGCACCCTTCTGGCAAGACAGTGATGGAGTGAATGATGGTGAAAGTTTTTCTTTTTCGGGCCACCCTGCCTTGGTGGGAATCGGCCAGTGTATAAATATATATATATATATATATAATATATATATAATATATATATATATATATATATATATATATATATATATATAATTTTATTATCACACTGGCCGATTCCCACCAAGGCAGGGTGGCCCGAAAAAGAAAAACTTTCACCATCATTCACTCCATCACTGTCTTGCCAGAAGGGTGCTTTACACTACAGTTTGTAAACTGCAACATTAACACCCCTCCTTCAGAGTGCAGGCACTGTACTTCCCATCTCCAGGACTCAAGTCCGGCCTGCCGGTTTCCCTGAATCCCTTCATAAATGTTACTTTGCTCACACTCCAACAGCACGTCAAGTTTTAAAAACCTTTTGTCTCCATTCACTCCTATAAAACCCGCCCACGCATGCCTGCTGGAAGTCCAAGCCCCCGCACACAAAACCTCCTTACTCCCCCCCCAACCCTTCCTAGGCCGACCCCCCCCCGCCTTCCTTCCATTAAACGATACACCCTTGAAGTCATTCTGTTTCGCCCATTCTCTCTACTGTCCAAACCCCCACCTCAACAACCCTTCCTACCCTCGGGCCCAACATTTTTTTGGTAATCCCGCACCTCCTCCTAACTTCCAAACTACAATTCTCTGCATTATATTCAAAAACCACACATTCCCTCAGACTGACACTCCACTGCCTCCAGCCTTCTCCTCCTGCAACTTTCATCACCCACGCTTCACACCCAATAAGAGCTTTTGGAAAAAACTAACTCTCATACTTTCCCCTCTTTGCCCCCAAGGACAAAGTTCTTGTCCCCAAAAGACCCTAAGTGCACCACTCACTTTTTTTTCCCTCCAATTCTTGTTTCACCTCATCTTTCATAGACCCACCGCTGAACGCCACCCCCAAAATATCTGAATACTTTTCACCTCCTCCTACTCCTCCCTCCAATCTGATATTCAATCTTTAAATCACCTAATCTTTTAGTTATCCTCATAACCTACTTTTTCCTGATTCCCCTTTAATTTTCTTTTTTTGCACCCCTCCAAAATTTTCATCCACCAATCTCTGCAACTTCTCTTCAGAATCCCCAAGAGCACATGGCACAGCAAAGAGCAGCTGTGCAACTCCCACTTTGTGGTGATTTTTTATCTTTTTAAACTCCACGCCCTGCCAGACCCCCTTTACTTCTCTTACAACCCCAAACATAAATATATTAAACAACCCCCGGGGACATCACACCCTCCTTGTCAAGGCCCACTTTTTCTGGGAAAAAATTTCCCCCCTTTCCTACAACTCTAACTTGAGCCTCACTACCTCGTAAAAAATCTTTACTGCTTTCATAACCTACCTCCACACCTACCTTGCAAACTCCCCATTGCCCCCCTAACCACCCTTCATACGCCTTTTTTTTAAATCCATAAATGCCACAAAGACCTCTTTTGCCCTTTTCTAAATACTGTTCACTTATATTTTTTACTGTAAAAAAACCTGGTCCCACACCCCCTACCTTTTCCCAAAACCCCTTGTTCATCTGCTATCCTATTTTCCCCCTTACTCTTAATTCTTTCAATTAAACTCTAAAACCCTAAAACCCTTTACCAGGTACACTCAACAACTTATCCCCCCCATAATTTTTGCACTCTCTTTTATCCCCTTTGCCTTTATAAAAAAGGAACTATGCATGCCTCCCAATCCCCAGGGACCTTACCCTCTTCCCTACATTTATTTAAAAAATTGCACCAACCCCCAAAACTAATCCCCACCTGCTTTTTTAAAATTTCTATCTTTATCCCATCAATCCCGGCTGCCTTACCCCCTTTTATTTTTCCTACTGCCCCACGAAATTCCCCCACCTCACACGGGGCCCTTTCCCCACTCCTACAAGATGTTATTTCCCCTTGCCCTTTTCACGAAATCACAGCTTCCCTTCTTCATCAACATTTAACAATTCCTCAAAATTTCCCTCCACTTTCCCAAACCTCTAACTCTCCATTTAATACTCTCCTCTCCTATTTTTAACTGACAAACCATTTGTTCTCTAGCTTTCTTAACTTGTTTAAACTCACTCCAAAACTTTTTCTTATTTTCAACAAATTTTTGATAACATCCACCCCCTCATTTGCTCTCTTTTTACATTGCTTCACCACTTCTTAACTTCTCTTTTTTTCCCTCCATATACTCTTCCCTCCTTGCATCACTTCTACTTTGTAAAAACTTCTCATATGCTAACTTTTTCTCCCTTACTACTCTCTTTACATCATCATTCCACCAATCGCTCCTCTTCCCTCCTGCACCCACTTTCCTGTAACCACAAACTTCTGCTGAACACTCTAACACTACATTTTTAAACCTAGCCCATACCTCTTCGACCCCATTGCCTATGCTCTCATTAGCCCATCTATCCTCCAATAGCTGTTTATATCTTACCCTAACTGCCTCCTCTTTTAGTTTATAAACCTTCACCTCTCTCTTCCCTGATGCTTCTATTCTCCTTGTATCCCATCTACCTTTTACTCTCAGTGTAGCTACAACTAGAAAGTGATCTGATATATCTGTGGCCCCTCTATAAACATGTACATCCTGAAGTCTACTCAACAGTCTTTTATCTACCAATACATAATCCAACAAACTACTGTCATTTCGCCCTACATCATATCGTGTATACTTATTTATCCTCTTTTTCTTAAAATTTGTATTACCTATAACTAAACCCCTTTCTATACAAAGTTCAATCAAAGGGCTCCCATTACCATCTACACCTGGCACCCCAAACTTACCTACCACACCCTCTCTAAAAGTTTCTCCTACTTTAGCATATATATATATAATAATATATATATATAATATATATATATATATATATATATATATATATATATATATATATACATACATACATACATACATACATACATACACACACACACACACACACACACACACACACACACACACACGCACGCACGCATACATATACACACAAACATATGCATACACGTGTGTGTGTGTGTGTGTGTGTGCGCGTAGAGTCATTGAGGTTTCAGTTTGTGATGGTTGTGTTGTGGTCACATTAGTTGTTGGTAACTTTGGAAAGCTCGTCTGTCTCTTTGTTCAGTTATGTTCACCATTTGTAGGTGGGTCACGTTATTTGTTTACCTTTGTAACCGTCTCTTTATATACCTGTTTGTCTGCCTGTTTGCTCCTCTACCCATCTTCATCACTTTTTCTAGAAGTGAATGTACCTGATTGTTTGCTCATCAGGGACACTGTTTACTCATATACCCGATTAGCTTCTTGTATACCTGAGTGTTTACACATATACACATATACCTGATTGTTTTCTTGTATACCTGATTGTTTTCTTGTATGCCTGATTGTTTTCTTGTATACCTGAGTGTTTACACATATACCAGATTGTTTTCTTGTATACCTGATTGTTTTCTTGTATACCTGATTGTTTTATTGTATACCTGATTGTTTTCTTGTATACCTGATTGTTTTCTTGTATACCTGATTGTTTTCTTGTATACCTGATTGTTTTCTTGTATACCTGATTGTTTTCTTGTATACCTGAGTGTTTACACATATACCAGATTGTTTTCTTGTATACCTGATTGTTTTCTTGTATACCTGATTGTTTTCTTGTATACCTGATTGTTTTCTTGTATACCTGATTGTTTTCTTGTATACCTGATTGTTTTCTTGTATACCTGATTGTTTTCTTGTATACCTGATTGTTTTCTTGTATACCTGAGTGTTTACACATATACCAGATTGTTTTCTTGTATACCTGATTGTTTTCTTATATACCTGATTGCTTTCTTGTATACCTGATTGTTTGGTTTAGAAAGGCACGTAAGCAAACACTATAACATATTTATTAGAAGGAGGCCTCATTACGTGCCGCTCAGATTCGTGCTTCACTTCCTACTCCTGACAGAAGGACGGCAGAATATATACTCAGCCAAGTTACCACTGCCAATATCCAACAGAAATTGAAGCTATCACGAAAACTACAAGACCTGTGCTCCCACAGCAAATGGAGCGAAATGGGACGACCAGAAATCATAAATAACTTATCTTCCTATACACTAACCGTCACCGAGACAGAAGCCCTCAGCCTAGGGCTCAAGTTTACTACTGGCATCAACAAGAAACATAATCTGGTGGATATGGTAACCAAGAACCAACCTTCTGGAGACTCCGAGTTTCAAAAGGGCTTTGTCCAAGGAATTATCACTGCTGCAGCTACTGAGCCTTCAAGACCGGTCATTCCCAGAAGTTACATCCAAGCACTCAGGAACTTGGCCAACAACGATGATATCGTCATTACAACCACTGACAAAGGAGGTGGTGTGGTGCTACTCAACACTGTCGACTACAACAATAAAGTCTTAAATCTTCTCAACGATGCCAACACATACCAGCCTGTATCGGAATCAGTGCTACTTCAAAGTACCCAGACTTTCCTTCAAAAGGCTCGTAGCATCTTACGAAAATCAAAACAAGGCAAAAAACTACTTAAACTTTTACCAGGTCAACCGAAACCAGCACGCCTGTTTGGCCTTCCTAAGACACACAAACCTGGCATCCCACTACGGCCTATCACTTCGGGCATAGGGAGTGCACCACACAGACTAGCCGGCCACCTTGCCAAATACCTTTCAGCGCTTCTGGGCACCATCAGTCAAGCCCACCTCAAACACTCAGGTGACCTTCTCTCCCGAATTTCCGACCTGAATGTCAAAAACAAAAGCATGGCTTCCTTCGATGTCACAGCCCTCTTTACCAACGTTCCTACTGACGCTGCAATCAACATTCTGAGACAGAGGCTCACTGAAAACCACGACCTCCCTTTACCTCTTCTAGATTTCATCAATCTAGTGGAACTTTGTGTTAATTTCAACTTCTTCAAGTATCAGGACAACTGTTACAAACAATGCCTTGGGATGGCAATGGGCAGCCCGCTCAGTGCTGTGCTTGCCAACCTCTTCATGGAAAATCTGGAGACAGAGAAATTCAGCAGCCTCATTCCCAACACCGTTACCTGGCTAAGATACGTTGATGATATATTGGTTTTCTATCCGAGACGTCTCAATATCCAGGCCCTTCTCAACAAGATCAATGCAGTTGAACCATCAATAAAGTTTACACTTGAACTCGAAAATAATGGCAAACTTCCTTTCCTCGACGTTCTACTGTGCAGATCTCCCGACAGTGACAAACTTCTTTTCAAAGTGTATAGAAAACCTACCAACAAGGACGATCTTATACATTTTTATTCACACCAAGACACCCGCACTAAGAGAGGAGTCCTCATTGGCTTCTTCTTGAGAGCTCTTCGCATCTCCAGCCCTTGTTTTCTAGAAGAAGAATGCACTTACATAACACAAGCCTTTACACGTCTTCAGTTCCCATCTTTCTTCATCCGAGATTGCAGACTCAAGGCACAAGCTATCCTCAACAAACCGCCCACAGAACAGTCCCCTAAACAGTTCATAGTACTCCCATGTGGCGATGTTGCCAGGAATACTCGCCGAGCACTTGCTATGAGTAACATCAACGTTTCCACCATAAACACATCATCTATCAAAGACCTCACTACGAAATGCAGCCCCACACCTCTAACTTCTACAGCAGGCGTCTACACTATCCCCTGTGGGTTCTGTCCCAAGAAATATGTAGGCGAGACAGGCAGAGATCTTGCAGTCCGCCTGAATGAACATCGAAATGCCTCTAACAGAGACGATGTAAGGTACGCCTGTGTCCTCCACAGAGACTCCACGGGGCATTTGATGAACTGGAACGAGGCACAACTCGTTCTCACCGAACCAGACCTCAGACGCCGACGGTGCCTAGAAGCCTCACTAATCGCCGTCACCGACACTATAGAACGCAACACTGGAAACTACAAAATTTCAAAAACATTGGCATACATGATACTTAAGCAGCACCAACCCAACAACACAGGTGTAGGGAGGCAAAGACTAGGTGTGCTAGAGAATGGAAAAGGTACAGAAGACAGAGAACTCAGGAAAATAAAGAAATCAGCCGAAGAGCCAGAAACGAATATGCACAGATAAGAAGGGAGGCTCAGAGACAATATGAAAATGACATAGCATCAAAAGTAAAGACTGACCCGAAGCTGTTGTACAGCCACATCAGGAGGAAAACAACAGTCAAGGACCAGGTAATCAGACTGAGGAAGGGTAATGGGGAATTCACAAGAAACGACCAAGAGGTATGTCAGGAGCTCAACACAAGATTTAAAGAGGTATTTACAGTGGAAACCAGTAGGACTCCAGGAAATCAGAACAGGGGGGCACACCAGCAAGTGCTGGATGAGGTACATATAACCAAGGAGGAGGTGAAGAAGCTGCTATGCGAACTTGACACCTCAAAGGCGGTGGGACCAGACAACATCTCTCCATGGGTCCTTAAAGAGGGAGCAGAGATATTGTGTGAGCCATTAACAAAGATCTTCAACACATCATTTGAAACTGGGCAACTCCATGAGATATGGAAAATATCAAATATAGTCCCAATTTTTAAAAAGGAGACAGACATGAGGCACTAAACTACAGACCTGTATCACTAACGTGTATAGTATGCAAGGTCATGGAGAAGATCATCAGGAGGAGAGTGGTGGGGCACCTGGAAAGAAACAAGTGTATAATTGACAACCAGCACGGTTTCAGGGAAGGAAAATCCTGTGTCACAAACCTACTAGAGTTTTATGACAAGGTGACAGAAGTAAGACAAGAGAGAGAGGGGTGGATCGACTGCATATTTTTGGACTGCAAGAAGGCCTTCGACACAGTTCCTTACAAGAGGTTACTGCAAAAGCTAGAGGATCAGGCACACATAACAGGAAAGGCACTGCAATGGATCAGAGAATACCTGACAGGGAGGCAACAACGAGTCATGGTACGCGACGAGGTGTCAGAGTGGGCACCTGTGACAAGCGGGGTTCCACAGGGGTCAGTCCTAGGACCTGTGCTGTTCTTGGTATATGAAGGGATAGACTCAGAAGTGTCCTTGTTTGCAGATGATGCGAAGTTAATGAGAAGAATCAAATCGGATGAGGATCAGGCAGGACTACAAAGAGACCTGGACAGGCTACAAGCCTGGTCCAGCAACTGGCTCCTTGAATTTAACCCTGCCAAATGCAAAGTCATGAAGATTGGGGAAGGGCAAAGAAGACCGCAGACACAATATAGTTTAGATGGCCAAAGACTGCAAACCTCACTCAAGGAAAAAGATCTGGGGTGAGTATAACATCGAGCATATCTCCTGAGGCGCACATCAATCAGATAACTGCTCAGCATACGGGGCGCCTGGCAAACCTACGATAGCGTTCCGATACCCTCAGTAAGGATTCGTTTAAGACTCTGTATAACCATTCACGTCAGGCCCATACCGGAGTATGGCAGCACCATTTGGAATCCACACCTAGTCAAGCACGTCAAGAAATTAGAGAAAGTGCAAAGGTTTTGCAACAAGACTAGTCCCAGAGCTACAGGGATTGTCCTACGAAGAAAGGTTGGGAAATCGGCCTGACGACACTGGAGGACAGGAGGTCAGGGAGACATGATAACGACATATAAAATACTGCGCGGAATAGACAAGGTGGACAAAGACGGGATGTTCCAGAGAAGGGACACAGACACAAGAGGTCACAATTGGAAGTTGAAGACTCAGATGAATCAAAGGGATGTTAGGAAGTATTTCTTCAGTCATAGAGTAGTCAGGCCGTGGAATAGCCTAGAAAGTGACGTAGTGGAGGCGGGAACCATACATAGTTTTAAGGCGAGGTATGATAGAGCTCATGGGGCAGGGAGAGAGAGGACCTAGTAGCAATCAGCGAAGAGGCGGGGCCAGGAGCTGTGACTCGACCCCTGCAACCACAAATAGGTGAGTACAGGAGTCACATGATTTCATCGTCTACCCGTCCTCCTCATAGGTAGAGGTTGTTTTGATAAGGACCTGCCTGGCATGGGCCAGCAGGCCTTCTACAGTGTTCCTCCATTCTTATATTCTTATGACATTCCTCAGGTCACGTGCGTCACATCTCACTCTCCGCCTATATATATAATGTCTTTCTACCTCTGTGTGTTAGAAGTGATCAAGGTTCCAGGACCGAAACGTTTTCTAATAAATATGTTATAGTGTTTGCTTACGTGTCTTTCTAAACCAACTTGTCGGTATTTATTACTAAGGTTTATACCACCTGATTGTTTACACATATACCTGATTGCTTTCTTGTATACCTGAGTGTTTATACATGTACCCGAATGTTTACTCATTCATCTGACTGTTTACACACATGAAATCATTGATGATGGTAAAAGAACTGTCACCACTGTTATTGATGATATATTTATATTGTTGATGTACTGTGTTTAAAACAAAGTCTTAGATGACGTGCTTTGATGACAAGTATTGACATCAATGCATCAACACTTAATCTCGGTGGTAAATGTCTCCAACTTCCATGTGTGTATGCTGTCACAGGTTATAACAGGTATAGACCGAGAAACGGTTACCAGGTCACAGATATTGACCTAGAAATGACTACCAGGTCACAGATACTGACCTAGAAACAACTACCAGGTCACATATATTGACCTAGAAATGACTACCAGGTCACGGATACTGACCTAGAAATGACTACCAGGTCACGGATACTGACCTAGAAAAGATTACCAGGTCACGGATAGTGACCTAGAAACTACTACCAGGTCACGGATAGTGACCTAGAAACGACTACCAGGTCACGGGTACTGACCTAGAAACGACTACCAGGTCACGGATACTGACCTAGAAATGACTACCAGGTCACGGATACTGACCTAGAAATTACTACCAGGTCACGGATACTGACCTAGAAATGACTACCAGGTCACGGATATTGACCTAGAAATGACTACCAGGTCACGGATACTGACCTAGAAATGGCTACCAGGTCACGGTTACTGACCTAGAAATGGCTACCAGGTCACGAATACTGACCTAGAAACGAGTACCAGGTCACGGATACTGACCTAGAAATGACTACCAGGTCACGGGTACTGACCTAGAAATGACTACCAAGTCACGGATACTGACCTAGAAATGACTACCAGGTCACGGATACTGACCTAGAAATGGCTCCCAGGTCACAAATACTGACCTAGAAATGGCTACCAGGTCACGGATATTGACCTAGATATGACTAGCAAGCCGGAGGTATTTATCATAAGAAATTCTACGACAAAACTCAAGCAGACACAAAACAGGTATCGGGTAAACTAACAACATGATACAAGCGGTCGTCATCTGCACGACACAAGGGGTCGTCATCTACACATAACAGGTGTTGTGTAAACTCGCAATACGACACAAGGGGTCGTCATCTACACACAACAGGTGTTGTGTAAACTGGCAACACGACACAAGGGGTCGTCATCTACACAAAACAGGTGTCGTGTAAACTCGCAACACGACACAAACGGTCGCTAGCCGTACACAGTAATTAAGGCAGCAATAAAATTGATTGCTAGCTAATAAAACCCATTTTATAGTCAATAAAATGTGTGCTCTACCCACCTGCGCTCACATACACACGTGCGTGCACATGCGCAGTCACAAATTAGTGTGTACAAATCGGTGAGTTCACACGCACTGTGGCTCAGGTTGTTAGAGAAGTCAGCGGATATCTGAAACTACCTTCAAGAGGTTGTTAGAGAAGTCAGCAGACATCTGAAACTACCTTAAAGAAATTACAGAATGAGCTTATATTGTGACGACGTTTCGCCATGTGTAAAGCTATATTAAGTTACGACTTTATAAAGCTTTACATAGAGCTTTATTAAGTTTGTTTCGCAACTTTTATCTTGTTAGGTAAAGCTACACAAGTGCAACTAATTTGACATTATATTGGGGCAACGTTTTGCTCTCCAGGAGCTTCATCAAGCTGTTAAGGTTTGACAAAGCTCCTGGAGAGCAAAACGCTGCCATAATTAAATGATGCATTTGTGTCCTTTTACCTAACATATTGAGGGTAATTCTATCAGTATTATTACAACTTCTATCTTGATAGAGACAGTTTGTGGTGAAGAGATAAAGGCAGTTTGTGGTGGAGAGATAAAGGCAGTTTGTGGTGGAGAGATAAAGGCAGTTTGTGGTGGAGAGATAAAGCCAGTTTGAAGTGGAGAGATAAAGGCAGTTTGTGGTGAAGAGATAAAGGCAGTTTGTGGTGGAGAGATAAAGGCAGTTTGTGGTGGAGAGATAAAGCCAGTTTGAAGTGGAGAGATAAAGGCAGTTTTGTGGTGAAGAATAAAGAGGCAGTTGTGGTGGAGAGATAAAGGCAGTTTGTGGTGGAGAGATAAAGGCAGTGTGTGGTGAAGAGATAAAGGCAGTGAGTGTGAGAGATAAAGGCAGTTTGTGGTGGAGAGATAAAGGCAGTTTGTGGTGGAGAGATAAAGGCAGTGTGTGGTGAAGAGATAAAGGCAGTGAGTGGTGGAGAGATAAAGGCAGTGTGTGGTGAAGAGATAAAGGCAGTGAGTGGTGGAGAGATAAAGGCAGTGTGTGGTGGAGAGATAAAGGCAGTTTGTGGTGAAGAGATAAAGGCAGTTTGTGGTGAAGAGATAAAGGCAGTGTGTGGTGAAGAGATAAAGGCAGTGTGTGGTGAAGAGATAAAGGCAGTTTGTGGTGAAGAGATAAAGGCAGTGTGTGGTGGAGAGATAAAGGCAGTTTGTGGTGAAGAGATAAAGGCAGTTTGTGGTGAAGAGATAAAGGCAGTTTGTGGTGAAGAGATAAAGGCAGTGTGTGGTGAAGAGATAATGGCAGTATGTGGTGAAGAGATAAAGGCAGTTTGTGGTGAAGACTCTACACTCAGTGTGTTATTCACGGTACTTGTGGCCAGTGCTGTTTCATCCCAGCGAGGGACGTCATTTCCTGTGAGTAAATGCTTATAAAAATTGTATTTAAGGTGTCCGGTAGTCGTGAATGTACGTTAATCCTCCCCCTCATTTCTCGCCATCTAACATGCGTTACCTAGAGCATGGCGAGGTGTATGAGCATGTCTTTTAACACATGGCGTCAGTGAATAAACGGAAAGATGGACGGGGGTGTCGAACCGTGGCCCTGGTGGTAGCATGTCCAGAGGTGTACCGCTGAGCTAGGAGGCTTCTAATAGGAAGCCTCACCGTTCATCTTTCTCTTCATTGACGGTCAGATTCTGTTACGCGTTGTGTTGAGTTCTTATGCTGTCAGTGTTCACCCAGCAGTGATGATTAAGACACATATGCAACAGTTGGGTATCTTTATTGTTGAAACGTTTCGTCTACACAGTAGACTTCTTCAGTCAGCTACAGAGGCAACAGGTGTAGTAGTGAAATGAAGATGATGTAATCAGTCCATCAACCTTGGAGAAACGATATGAAGCTGAAATAGAGAATGGGGTCTTAAGAGGCACGTAAGTTCCCCAGTTTTCTAATAAAATGTTTATTTTTCCACTGTAATCTATCTTGTCCATAATTACTATCGCATTTGCTTTGTCTGTTTCGTAACTGTGTTGTAGAGGTCTGAGCTTTGCTCAGACCTCTACAACACAATTGTACTCAAAGCTTTGTTAAGTTATACCATGAATTAAGTAAAGGTAGATTATATGGAAAAAATAAACACAATATTAGCAGACAGGGAAACTCGCGTGCCTCTTAAATACTGTCGAAGGTGAAGTGGAAGATCCCGAAGACGTTGCAGGGGACGGGATTCACTAATAGTTACGCGATGAAGTGTGGAAGCAGTAAATAAGGTATCTGCGCGCTAGTCAACAGTTGTAGGTCACATCCCGGGGAGACGGTGAAAAACAATTACTAAACACGGGATACCACAAGAATTGTTCTGTTATAGTTGGTGCAAAATAGTTGTCACAAATGGGTAATTTTGTGCAGTAGACAAAGGCAGTGTCTGTTATACCTGAGGTAGAGCTATACTTCTCCCTCAACGAGTTGCCATTTGGAAGACCCGTGTCCTGGGCCACCCTCCAGGAAATCATCCATCATCTGCCTGTGCTTCAAACTCTTCAAGACTACGGTGCTCATCACCTGCTCCTAGACTTTCACTATTAAGTGCTCACTCAAAGGATCTCTTAAATAGGTAATCACAGGTAAGTACTTATAAACAGGTGTACACACACCGTTCTTGAAGACAAACTGTTTATTGGGGCTGACACAGGATATATTCATCGCCCTTGAAGACAAACTGTTTATTCGGGCTGACACAGGATATATTCATCGCTCTTGAAGACAAACTGTTTATTCGGGCTGACACAGGATATATTCATCGCTCTTGAAGACAAACTGTTTATTCGGGCTGACACAGGATATATTCACTGCTCTTGAAGACAAACTCTTTATTCGGGCTGACACAGGATATATTCATCGCTCTTGAAGACAAACTGTTTATTCGGGCTGACACAGGATATATTCACTGCTCTTGAAGACAAACTGTTTATTGGGGCTGACACAGGATATATTCATCGCTCTTGAAGACAAACTGTTTATTCGGGCTGACACAGGATAAATTCACGCCTTGAGACAAACTTTTTTATTGGGGCTGACACAGGAAAATTTCACTGCTCTTAAACAACTTTTTATTCGGGCTGACACA
Organism: Cherax quadricarinatus; assembly: GCF_026875155.1. Lineage (NCBI taxonomy): Eukaryota > Metazoa > Arthropoda > Malacostraca > Decapoda > Parastacidae > Cherax > Cherax quadricarinatus. Next base: position 57,995,312 of record NC_069412.1, on the reverse strand, counting down.
GGAATATTCACGGCTTTTGAAGAAAAACTTTTTATTGGGCTGCACAGGATATATTACCTGGAGTCACATGGAGGGTTTTCCGGGGATCAACCCCCCCCGCGGCCCCGGTCCACGCCAGCCGGGGATCAGTCCATCAACGAGGCTGTTCTGTGGCCGCACGCAACCCAAACGTACGAACCACAGCCCGGCTGATCCCGGCACCGCTTTAGGTATCTTCCACCCCTCTTAAACAACCAGGGGTCTTCCCTAATCCCCTTATTGCGGGTGGGGGGCTGTTAAAACAGTCTTGGGCCCCGGACTACTCCCTTTTGAAGACAGACTGTTTATTGGGGCTGATACAGGATATTTCCTGCTGACTCACGAAATCGAAAATGACACGATGCAAAAAAAACCCATACCAGACGGGGATAGAACCCGCTAGAACCCAGGGGCTAACGCAGGCCCCTGGAGTTTTAAAACTCTCTAAACGCGGTTTTTTCCCCGTCCTGGAGGTTATATTCACTGCTCTGAAGACAAACGTTTATTGGGGGTGACCCTAATTAAACTACAAATATTTTAAGAGTAAGAGTGAACTGTTATACATTTTAAAAACGCTCTGGATGCTTAAATACATAAAAAAGTTGTGTGGGTGGGGTGCCTGGTGAAATAGCCTGCCTATTACAATACATACCACACTTGATTTCTTAAAAATAAATACTATTTTGTCTCACCCTAGATTAAGACTATAAATATTTTAAGGTAAGTAATGAGTGCACTATGTGTGTATTGTACCTTTTTATTGTTTTTTGATGCCTGGTTCTATTGCTAACTTAATATATGTTAGTGTAAACTTGTTATCTAGTGTTTGTATGCATTTATAAGTGGAAAAAAAGGGTGTTCCACTTTACGGCGATTTCCGCTTTACGGCGGTAGCCTGGAACCTAACCCGCCGTATAAGTGGGGCCCTACTGTACACCAACAAATGTATTTTTCTCAGCGTATATATTCTGAGAGTTTAGTTTAATTCCTATTTTAGGGATTACAGTATTCTTGTCTGGTGATGTAGAAAGTTAGGTTGAGCCTTATTGACCTGATAGCCTTTAAACCCCATTAACCAATCAAGCAGTCTGGGCCAGGAGCCAGCACGAGGGCACACGTGCAAACTTTTATGTGATGTACTAAGCTCATGTAGGTTTTGCACGGAGTGGTGAAGGTTCGATACTCCGTCTTAAATGCACGCAGAACATCAAGCATGGAAACTGAACCCTCAGATATGCCATAGATGATGGAGGTGATGAAGAGGAACACATATGGTGAGGGTTCTGATGGTAATGACACTCAGTGACACTACTTTTGATGGTAATGACACCTGATGGCACTACTGGTTGTCAAGACACAACTTCTGATAGCAATGACACCTAATGACACTACTGGTGGTAATGACACTGCTGGTGGCAATGACACTACTGGTGGTAATGACACTACTGGTGGTAATGACACTACTGGTGGTGATGACACTGCTGGTGGTAATGACACTGCTGGTGGTAATGACACTACTGGTGTTAATGACACTATTGGTGGTAATGACACAGGTGGCAATGACACTACTGGTGGTAATGACACTATTGGTGGTAATGACACAGGTGGTAATGACACTACTGGTAGTAATGACACTACTGGTGGTAATGACACTATTGGTGGTAATGACACTGCTGGTGGTAATGACACTACTGGTGGTAATGACACTGCTGGTGGTAATGACACTATTGGTGGTAATGACACAGGTGGTAATGACACTACTGGTGGTAATGACACTACTGGTGGTAATGACACATTGGTGTAATGACACTGCTGGTGGTAATGAACCCAACTGGTGGTAATGAACTACTGGTGGTAATGACACAAATTGGGGTAATGACACGGGCGGTGGTAATGACCCCTACTGGTGGTAATGACACTCCCGGGTGGTAATGACACTATTGGTGGTAATAAACCAACTGGTGGTAAATGACACTATTGGTGGTAATGACACTGCTGGTGGTAATGACACTATTGGTGGTAATGACACTGCTGGTGGTAATGACACTACTGGTGGTAATGACACTGCTGGTGGTAATGACACTACTGGTGGTAATGACACTGCGGGTGGTAAAGACACTACTCTGGTGTAATGAACACTACTGGTTGGAAATGACACTACTGGGGGTAATGACACAGGTGGTAATGACACACTGGTGGTAATGACACTACTGTTGGTAATGACACTATTGGTGGTAATGACACAGGTGGTAATGACACTACTGGTGGTAATGACACTGCTGGTGGTAATGACACTATTGGTGGTAATGACACAGGTGGTAATGACACTACTGGTGGTAATGACACTGCTGGTGGTAATGACACTACTGGTGGTAATGACACTACTGGTGGTAATGACACTACTGGTGGTAATGACACTACTTCTGATGATAATCAGACTAAATGCATGAGACTGAGTCATAACCCCAGTCTGGTGATCTTTCAGGGTTGTGGGTGACGGGGTCTTGATTCACCAAATATTAGCTACCCTTCGCTTCCTTGAACCAAACTTGATTACGTCCCTGTACTCAGGCACCGTATAAATCCTACGGGCTTAGCGCTTTCCCATGAATAAATCAATAGTTGCTACATAAACGGATATTACAGAAACAGATCGCAGAAAGGCAGGTCCAAGAGCTGCTGCTCAACACTCACACTTTATTCTAATTACAGTTAGATTATATTGTGTGGCGATATTTGAAATGAATCTTGCCTGTTAGTTTTTTAAGTCTGTTACAACATTAGTATAATTTAATCTCTATGATCAAGATTAAACCTAGCTTGATATATATACTCTTAAAGATATAACTCTCGGTGTATATACAACTTTCACCGAGTCTGGCCCATGGCCGGGCTCCGGGAGTAGAAAGACTCTCGAAACTCGTCAAAGGTAACAAAAGGTATCCCTGCTAGATATTAGTGTAATAAGACTGTACACTAACATTAAGACTGTAATGCTTATAACCACGTCCTTGATGCACTTTCAGCACGTCCTTGATGCACTTTCAGCACGTCCTTGATGCACTTTCAGCAGAAAGGAAGAACATGAAGAATACTTCAGTGTCTCTAATATAAATCAAGCAAAGTGTATATACACAGATATGCAAATATCAAGTGTATATACCGCGTATCCATGTGTAAGTCAACCCAACTAATACGATAACTTTACCTCGTGTGTAGGACAACCGTGTAAACAAACCCCCAGTCTTCCAGGAGAATGATAGTATGTTCCTGCAATTCGATATGAAAGAAATGCTACTCAGCGCAGCTCGTCCTCATACCCAGCTTGGGTCGTCCTCATACCTAGCTTGGGTAGTCCTCATACCCAACTTGGGTAGTCCTCATACCCAGCTGGGGAGTCCTCATACCCAGCTTGGGTCGTCCTCATACCCCAGCCGGGGTCCTCATACACAGCTTGGGTCGTCCTCATACCTAGCTTGGGTAGTCCTCATACCCAGCTTGGGTCGCCCTCGTATCCAGCTTGGGTTTCCCTACGTATTTGTTTACTAGTCTCGTATGTGGTTACCTGGCCGCTGTTGCCACAAGATAGCATCCTCCTCGGCTATGCATGTATTTTGTTCGTTCTTTGATAGCTTCCATCTGGCAGCCGGGCTCTGGTGTCGACGTTAAACTTCATGCAGAAAGCACCAATAACTTGGCCGATCAGGTTATCAACCAGGAGGCCTGGTCTGGGACCGGTAGACACAAGTTAAGTAGGTAAGTAACCTCAACTATTGTGACCCACTCTAGTACTACTACTACTGCTACTACGGCTACTATTGCCTCCCCTTTCTATCTCCTGTGCCACTAAAACTACTTCCCCTACTACTACTACTACTACTTCCCCTACTACCACTACTACTACTACTACTACTACAACTTCCACTACCAGCATTACCACTACCACTACTACTGCTTGTTCTTCCTCTCTTCGTCCCGTCCCTCTCCCCTTCGTCTATATATACTGGCTTCCTCACTCTCTTGTGTTAGTGTGACTTGTAAATGGTCCAAGTCGGACCGAAACGTCGTCGTAATCTCTCCTATGCGGGTTATTTGTGTAGGATGTAGCAGCGAGTGCAGAAACACACGCACTGTAATTCGTTAAGAAACCAGCGTTTTGATTCAAGGGTGGGTGACACCTGCCATTAATTAACCTAGAGTGAGGGGGGTTGCTTACCTTGCCTGGTTCCTTGTTGAAGTCGACATCTGGGGAGTATCCCCCCGGTGCAGGTGTGAATGACAGCTGTAAGTTGGTGCCTGTGTTGACGAAGGCCTGCAATATAGAGAGGCAGGTGTTAACTGGGTCATACTCAGAGACACAGTAGAGTACAGCTTTAGTTAAGACAAAGTTTCGCTCTCATTGAGCGAAACGTTGGGCCTAGCCCTTCCCCCAACAACATCAGTAACCTCAACAGCAGAAACAATAACATCCTCAACACTCAATATCAGCAACAACAAAAATATTTATACTGAAATTAGTGATTATTAGTACAATTATTATTGTTATTATTATTATTATTGAATAATTAATTGACATTCCCTTTCCATCCTTTACTCTACCGTGTCCACCTTGTTAAGTGTTACATGTATTCTGCACTGTATTTAACACACACTTCTGCCGCAACACAAGCTGTAGTTAACACAGTGTTGCCACAACACAACCCTGGTGGTGGGTCCCCACGGAACCAATCACCGTCTCATTGATTGATTATCTTCACTTCACGTTATCTTTCACCTAGAAAATCCGACGCCCACCCATCCACCAGCCCCTTCCCTTCTTCCCCTCACCCTCTGGTTTTTTTTATCATCATTTCTTCTTGATTTTCTTCTTCTTCTTCTTCTTCTTCTTCTATTTCTTCTTATCCTCCTCCTCCTCCTTCTTTGTCCCTTACTCTTTCTCCTCCTCCAAAACCACCTTCTCCTCCTGCTCCTCTCCTCCCCATCCCCCTCCTTCCCCCCCCCCAACAAGCGACAGAATTTACAGGCCCTCACGTTGGTATTCCAGGAATTTCTCGCAGAACGTACAGCATTTGTTCTCTTTAATCCTTATTTTTACTTCCCCCTTCCCTCTGCCACCTTCCCCTTCCCCTACCCTCATCCCCCTTCCCCTCCCCAATCCTCTGCCCATTACCCCCACCTTCTGCCCTCCTCCCCTTCCCCCGCCCTTGTACACTCCGGTTTCTTAACCCCTACCTCTCACCCTTTGATATACCTTTGAAGAGTTTCGAGAGTTTCTCTACTCTCTGAGCCCGGCCATGGGTCAGGCTCGTCTTTCCCTACTTCTTGGTTAATCGGGTCTAAACCTCCAAGGGAGCCCGGCCATGGGACAGGCTCGTCTTTCCCAACTTCTTGCTTGCTTGGTTAATCAGGTCTAAACCTCCACGAGAGATATTAAGTCCTCGGGTAAACTTCTCACCACAAGTCAAGATTACTTTAATGTCTCTCTTTCCTAAATATTAATATTATTCTTATCTGATACTAATTAATAATAGCTTTAATAAAATAATAATAATACCAGGTAGCAGCGACGTGTCCCTATGGTAGGTAGCAGCGACGTGTCACTATGATAGGTAGCAGCGACGTGTCACTATGGTAGGTAGCAGCGACATGTCTATGATAGCAGCGACGTGTCTATGGTAGGTAGCAGCAACGTGTCACTATGGTAGGTAGCAGCGACGTGTCCCTATGGTAGGTAGCAGCGACATGTCTATGATAGCGACGTGTCTGTGGTAGGTAGCAGCGACGTGTCAGTATGGTAGGTAGCAGCGACGTGTCACTATGGTAGGTAGCAGCGACATGTCTATGATACCAGCGACGTGTCACTATGGTAGGTAGCAGCGACATGTCTATGATACCAGCGACGTGTCACTATGGTAGGTAGCAGCGACATGTCTATGATACCAGCGACGTGTCTATGGTAGGTAGCAGCGACGTGTCTATGGTAGGTAGCAGCGACGTGTCTATGGTAGGTAGCAGCGACGTGTCACTATTGTAGGTAGCAGCGACGTGTCACTATGGTAGGTAGCAGCGACATGTCTATGATAGCAGCGACGTGTCTATGGTAGGTAGCAGTGACGTGTCTATGGTAGGTAGCAGCGACGTGTTTATGGTAGGTAGCAGTAACGTGTCTATGGTAGGTAGCAGCGCCGTGTCCCTATGGTAGGTAGCAGCGACATGTTTATGATAGCGACGTGTCTATGGTAGGTAGCAGCGACGTGTCACTATGGTAGGTAGCAGAGACGTGTCACTATGGTAGGTAGCAGCGACGTGTCACTATGGTAGGTAGCAGCGACATGTCTATGATAGCGACGTGTCTATGGTAGGTAGCAGCGACGTGTCACTATGGTAGGTGCGGGTTATTTGTGTATTGTGTAGCAGAGACGTGTCACTATGGTAGGTAGCAGCGACGTGTCACTATAGTAGGTAGCAGCGACGTGTCACTATGGGAGGTAGCAGCGACATGTCTATGATAGATAACAGCGACGTGTCTATGGTAGGTAGCAGCGACGTGTCACTATGGTAGGTAGCAGCGACATGTCTATGATAGACAGCAGCGACGTGTCTATGGTAGGTAGCAGCGACGTGTCACTATGGTAGGTAGCAGCGACGTGTCACTATGGTAGGTAGCAGCGACGTGTCACTATGGTAGGTAGCAGCGAGGTGTCCCTATGGTAGGTAGCAGCGACGTGTCTATGATAGGTAGCAGCGACGTGTCTATGATAGGTAGCAGCGACGTGTCTATGATAGGTAGCAGCGACGTGTCACTATGGTAGGTAGCAGCGACGTGTCCCTATGGTAGGTACCAGCGACATGTCTATGATAGGTAGCAGCGACGTGTCTATGGTAGGTAGCAGCGACGTGTCACTATGGTAGGTAGCAGCGACGTGTCACTATGGTAGGTAGCAGCGACGTGTCATTATGGTAGGTAGCAGCGACGTGTCACTATGGTAGGTAGCAGCAACATGTCTATGATAGATAGCAGCGACGTGTCTATGGTAGGTAGCAGCGACGTGTCACTATGGTAGGTAGCAGCGACGTGTCACTATGGTAGGTAGCAGCGACATGTCTATGATAGATAGCAGCGACGTGTCTATGGTAGGTAGCAGCGACGTGTCTATGATAGGTAGCAGCGACGTGTCACTATGGTAGGTAGCAGCGACGTGTCCCTATTGTAGGTAGCAGCGACATGTCTATGATAGGTAGCAGCGACGTGTCTATGGTAGGTAGCAGCGACATGTCTATGATAGCAGCGACGTGTCACTATGGTATGTAGCAGCGACATGTCTATGATAGCAGCGACGTGTCACTATGGTAGGTAGCAGCGACATGTCTATGATAGCAGCGACGTGTCACTATGGTAGGTAGCAGCGACATGTCACTATGGTAGGTAGCAGCGACGTGTCACTATGGTAGGTAGCATCGACGTGTCACTATGGTAGGTAGCAGCGACATGTCTATGATAGATAGCAGCGACATGTCTATGATAGATAGCAGCGACGTGTCTATGGTAGGTAGCAGCGACATGTCACTATGGTAGGTAGCAGCGACGTGTCACTATGGTAGGTAGCAGCGACATGTCACTATGGTAGGTAGCAGCGACGTGTCACTGGTAGGTAGCAGCGACGTGTCACTATGGTAGGTAGCAGCGACGTGTCCCTACTTGTCCCAGGCAGACGTGGTGTAGGTTGGTGATTGATGATCGTCTGGGCAGTACGTATTTCTTCATTATGTCAATAAATGCGTAGCGTACAAGCATTTATATAAGCAAGGGGGTGAGGGTTGAGATAAAGGTTACTTATGAGGGTAAGGGGTTGAGATAAAGGTTACTTATGAAGGTAAGGGGTTGAGATAAAGGTTACTTATGAAGGTAAGGGGTTGAGATAAAGAAGGTTACTTATAAAGGTAAGGGGTTGATATAAAGGTTACTTATGAAGGTAAGGGGTTGAAATAAAGGTTACCTGTTTAAGCAAGGGGTTGACTTGTGTAAACATTTAGTACGTGACTGATTATCTCAAACTCTTCCTCATCCTCCACCTTTCTCCGCATTGGCCTGAAGAAGTCACTGCGTGGCGAAACGTTTCGAGAATAAAGATTCCCAAATGTTGTACAAGTGTCTCATTTATCAACCTGTCGGTTCTGTTGTGTTATTATTCAAGTTGTTAGTATTGTTATAGAGAAACAGTAACTTGGTGGCACAAGCAGAGCTGAAGTTCAGTGTCCTGTTAACTCCAGGTATATCAGTCTGATCATAGCGAGATAAATATATATGATTCATAGAGAAAGATCGCAGCCAGTGGGATTAGAAACCACATCAGGGGCGTCTGGCAAGGTTCCCTCAGGTGCGCCCCTAACGTTGTTTCGAATCCTGCTGACTGCGATCTTTCTCTGTATATACCTGCCTGTTCCTGCGTGGTGCGTTGATATGTATGATTAGTGTTAAATAATAAGAAAAGGTTAGTAGAGTTGGGGTAAATTAAATTACGTTAATTTTTAGCAACGCTAGGAAAGGTGTTATTATTATTAATGTTATTAATATCATGGGGAGAGCTAAACCCGTAGGGATTATACAGCGCCTCTTAGGGGGGGGGACGGAAGGTATTCAGGCTTAATTCAGGGAAGTGGAGGACAGATCCAATTCCCTAGATCAAGAGCTCCTCACCAGCATCAAGGAACCTCCCTTGAGGTGATGGCGAAGAGTCTAAATCAGTTTTGGTGCGAAAGAGACTCAATCACTTAGGTAGAGTTGTCTTAACATTTGATCTTTTCGACAGAGTGATATTTTTTAATTCGTTCATGTTTCTTGTCTCTGTGGGAATTAATCAAGTGAATGTTATAACCAGTACACTGTGTCGTACATGTTGTCTACCTGATCAAGCGAATGTTATAACCAGTACACTGTGTCTTACATGTTGTCTACCTGATCAAGTGAATGTTATAACCAGTACACTGTGTCTTACATGTTGTCTACCTGATCAAGTGAATGTTATAACCAGTACACTGTGTCGTACATGTTATCTACCTGATCAAGTGAATGTTATAACCAGTACACTGTGTCGTATATGCTGTCTACTTGCCTATTACCTAGTCCATTAATGGTCGTAAGGAAATAATCTGCTAATATACCCTAAATAATTAAAATACGACGTTAGAAACGTTCATAGCTTAAATAAGATAACTTCCGTCACCGTATAAGTATCAGACATTACGCAGTCAACCTCTGACTTGCGTAAACAATTTTCAGTTGGCGTAAAAAAGCTGCGACATGCTATAACAGCTCCAGTAAAACCAATTCACGTAATAAAACTTGAAAAAATGATTATTATTTTTACCATATAGCGCTGGCGTGACGCCATTATCAAACCGTTTAGTAAAACGATCCACCAGGCATAACAATCAAGAGATAATGAACTACAATTGAAGCAACGCACGAGGAGTAATGATTCACTGTAATTATTAAGAATATACGACGGTTGTACGATAACTACGGACTATAACTGAACGATAACTACAGTGTTCAGTAGGATGTAGAGATGATAAGTGCCACAAGGCTAATATTTACGTGATGTATTCACAGGCGAAACTTCTCTTACACGTCGTCGAGTTCTCCTTCCGGAAGATCCCAGCGATGCTGGAACCTTCTCTTATACGTGGTCGAGTTCTCCTTCCTGAAGATCCCAGCGATGCTGGAACCTTCTGTTACAAGTCGTCGAGTTCTCCTTCCTGAAGAACCCAGCGAAGCTGCAACCAGAGATTGAGCAGCTGAATGAGACTGAAGAACTGGAACAAGACTGAGAACAGCTGGAACGAGACAGAATAGCTAAAACGAGAGACTGAGCAACTGAACGAGACTAACTTGCTGGAAGAAAGCTTAGAACTGCTGAAACTTGATTCAGAACTGCTGGAATAAGACTGAACTATAGGTAAAGGACACTTTGTGCGCCGACCAAAATGTTAAATAAACATTTCGACACAAGTGGCTTCTTGAGTCCTGAAGACCACCTGCAGTAGCCACAAATGGTAGGTATGACTTGATCAGTTCACACCTAACACTTGTCAGGATCAGTGTGCTATTTCCACCCAGAGTGGACAGCTGGAGCGACTCTCAGTACTACTGTAACAACACCATGAATTGTCAAGACATTTTGTACATCAAGCTTTTACTGAGACATCGTTTTAATCTGTTAAGATCTTTATCAAAGTCATACAGAATATGCAAAATACACGCATATGTATACTCCCGTGGGAAGGGGTGAGGTAAAGGAAATCATTGGAGTGAAGCAAATCTTGGGTCGGTGGAGCACTGTGAGAGGTACACTGGCCAGTGTTGCTGAACTATCATCTGGTTTTAATCCTATACATCTCTATTGCTAAGACGGTCCCTTTACTATGATGCGAGTCAATGGTTTAGCTGAGCTAAATGGACGTTGGTTCTGTTTATTGGTTCACTGGTGATCCCATAGCTATACCATGTTTTCGATGATTCCAAAGCCATACCATGTTCTGGGTGATCCCAAAGCCATAACCGTGTTTTGGATGGTCCCATAGCCATACCATGTTCTGGGTGATCCTATAGCCATACCGTGTTTTGAGTGATCTCATAGTCATACCATGTTTTGGGTGATCCCATAGCCATACTATATTCCTGTCTGAAAATGCTGTTGATGGAAAATACAGTAACAATTAACACAGTGGGAAAGTGAGTCATGCTTTTCTTTGGATGATTCCAGAAACTTATTTTAAAAAAGAAAAATGGTTTCATAACTTTATGAAGGTTTAAAACTCGCGGTCTAGAGGACCATGAGGTCTCTACATCATGGGTAGTAATGGTGTGACGCACCGACATGATAAGGAAACATACTAGATGCTGTTATGTGAAATCTTTGTTTAGGACGTTTTGCCCTTGCAGTGGGCTTAAGATCCATGGGTGGGCGAAACATTATCAGTAAAAGCTCCTATAATTGCATTTGTGTCTCTTTACCATCTCTATGCCACACTGCACCCTCCACACCCCGCCTTCATCACCCCTCCCCCACACCTTCCTTAATTCCCCCGACACTTTTTCTTGTTATGATGTAGCTTGTAATGGTTGCCTATATCACCACCCATTATGATTTATCGTTCTCGCCTGAGCTCCAGGGAGTACAACTTGAGGACATTTAGCCCTCCCAATTGTGCCATTTGAGTGAGTGGATGTGGTATCTATTCTCTGGAATTTCTCTACATTTCTCTGACTACATGTGTGTACATTAAAAAGTCAATAATAGTTTAATCCCTAAAATGAGGAATAAAGGAAATTCTCAGTGTGTATATACATAGAAGTTACAAACACTTTGTTTTAGGCTACGTTTCATTTATTAGGAGCTTTGTCGATCATAACTGTACATAAACAGACCCAGTAAATTAATGTAGTGAATGGATGAGGTGCAAAGGCAGGTTCTGAGGGTAAAAGTAGGGACAAAGACATTTAACAAGAAAGTTGTTCAAGAAAGAGTGAAGAGTAGCCATATAGTAATAAATAAATAATAGGTATTAGGTGACTCTATCCTTCAGAACGTTAAAGCTGCTGCTATTCTGGGTATTAGTATCAGAAATGGCGACGATGGAAGCCTCCAAACATTTCCTCTCACATAATTCCACTTCACGAGAGTTGCAATTAATCACACTTACATTGTAGCAGTTGTTAGTTGTGCAGGTATATTAGTATTCTCTGTTATTTCCAAATTTCCTGAAGTTTCACTAACGTATATTTTCTGGCAACCACAACAAGGAATGACGTAAATACCTGCGTCGCTACTTCAAAGATTGTTTGTTTTGCTTTTAGTTAAGTCTTTGATGTTGGTGGTGGTAGTGGTATTGACTTCCAAAACTTTGATGGTGGTGGTAGTGGTGGTGGTATGACTTCCAAAACTTTGATGGTGGTAGTGGTGGTGGTATTGACTTCCAAAACTTTGATGGTGGTGGTGGTGGTGGAGGTATTGACTTCCAAAACTTTGATGGTGGTGGTGGTGGTATTGACTTCCAAAACTTTGATGGTGGTGGTGGTGGTGGTGGAGGTATTGACTTCCAAAACTTTGATGGTGGTGGTGGAGGTATTGACTTCCAAGACTTTGATGGTGGTGGTAGTGGTAGTGGTGGTGGTGGTATTGACTTTCAAAACTTTGGTAGTGGTGGTGGTGGTGGTATTGACTTCCAAAACTGGATGCTTTATACAACTCTTGTGTGTCTAGGTCAGCAGTTTCGCCAGCGTTATATAGCACTTCTAATGTAGCGTAATAGTCCAGTGTGGAGGGCACAAGTGCCAATTAAATATAATGGTAATATTAATGTTGAGAGACAGAGGGCAGCCAATGGGAATTCATGTGTTTATCTTTGTCAGTTGTAAACACGGTGACTAGAGTGCAACCACTTCCGGCCTCCGTGATTGCCTGCCCTCGACTTTACTGCTTGTATGTGCACTGTTGCCTCTATCTGCACTGTTCCCCGCATGTACCCTGCTGCCTTTATGTACTGTGCTGTCAGTGTGTGCACTGCTGCCTTTATCTGATCTCCTGTTTACATGTACCTTGCTGTCTGTATGTACTTTACTGCAGGCATGTACACTGTTGTCTCTAAGTTAGAGATGCTATGAGGTACCTGCAAGTGTGAAATATAACACATACGAGAAATGGGATATTTACTAGGGAGACTGTTTCCCATGGTGAGTTTTTAAAGTCAATAAGCAGGGTAACTATAAGGGTGAAGAAAGGGTGAGGTCTGGTGCAGAGGGACGGCGCCAGTACACATCTAATCACAGTGAATTAGTGCGGTAGAATTATTGTAGTTAAATCTTGCGAAATACTGAAGGTGTCAGTGTTGAGGGCGAGTGCTGGTCGTAATCACGCTTTACAGTGTTGCGGGCAAGTGCTGGTCGCAGTCATCACGCTTTACAGCGTTGCGGGCAAGTGCTGGTCGTAATCACGCTTTACAGTGTTGCGGGCAAGTGCTGGTCGCAGTCATCACGCTTTACAGCGTTGCGGGCAAGTGCTGGTCGTAATCACGCTTTACAGTGTTGCGGGCAAGTGCTGGTCGCAGTCATCACGCTTTACAGCGTTGCGGGCGAGTGCTGGTCGTAGTCATCACGCTTTACAGTGTTGCGGGCGAGTGCTGGTCGTAGTCATCACGCTTTACAGTGTTGCGGGCAAGTGCTGGTCGTAGTCATCACGCTTTACAGTGTTGCGGGCAAGTGCTGGTCGTAGTCATCACGTTTTACAGTGTTGCGGGCAAGTGCTGGTCGCAGTCATCACGCTTTACAGTGTTGCGGGCAAGTGCTGGTCGTAGTCATCACGTTTTACAGTGTTGCGGGCAAGTGCTGGTCGCAGTCATCACGCTTTACAGTGTTGCGGGCAAGTGCTGGTCGTAGTCATCACGTTTTACAGTGTTGCGGGCAAGTGCTGGTCGTAGTCATCACGCTTTACAGTGTGCGGGCGAGTGCTGGTCGTAGTCATCACGCTTTACAGTGTTGCGGGCAAGTGCTGGTCGTAGTCATCACGCTTTACAGTGTTGCAGGCAATTGCTGGTCGTAGTCATCACGCTTTACAGAAATCGTCGTAGGACTGGGTCCTCTTCAATGATGATAAATCTGCCAGCTTCATTATTTTCCAAGTTTTGGCTGTATTAATTCTGCCCTAAATTAATGCAACCCCACTAAGACACTGCACCAAACCTCACCATATCTTGCCCACTATATTCACCTGGCTTATTCTCATCTCTTGGATTCAAAAAGCTTAAACGAGCGAAACGTTCCTTCCATAAATATCCCAGAACTGCAAGTGTCTTATTTCTCAGTGCTGTTTCTGAACAACTGCCCCTATTTACACTCCTGCCTCTCCTACTCCTCATGGGAACAACCCTCTAACAGGTGATCACACACTAGTAATTGATAATTAAACCTGGTAGTTAGAAGGTAGTTTGGAGATTGCACGCGATAAGGACTCACGACTTGGCGTTTAATGGGAGAAACTTGTAATTTTGAACCATAAGTCGTCGCGTGATAATGATTTGTAACCCTTGGTAGCTTGTAATTCAACACGATTGGAACTTGTGACTGTTGACTGGACACAAACAACATCCTTGAGTTAAAGTGTACACTTGTGGAAGACTGTAAATTAAATAAATACCTGTTCTGAACTCAACTGCAACAGTTAGTTGGCCTTCAACATATTGTGTAAGCCTATGTAGCCCTGATAGTTCAACATAGTAAGTGATAGTTCAACATGTAGAATGGTAGTTCA